>OU342745.1:314265244-315465244 GCA_910589775.1 Avena eriantha | reverse complement strand
CCCCGCTAAAACCACTACTAGAAAATCGCGGTGTTTTTGTGCATTGCATCATCATGACCGCATGCTCATGTCATCATGGCACCTTGCATTTGAGCATCGTCATCATCTTGCATGGTTTGTTTAAAAACTATTTTCGAAAAGCCTGGTTTTGTTTTCTAAACGCCCCGTCTTTATTTCAAATTAAAAACCGGATCTCCGGATTATTTTGCTTCATCTACAAACAGATTCTAAAAGCCTTGTTGTGTTAAATAAAAATAATTATATTATTTTTAGGGGGCAGCCAAACCGACCCAGCCGGCCACCCTAGTAAACAAAACCAGACCCTAGAAACCCTAACCCCACCTACCTACTCCCTCTCTCTCTCCCCCGCATGCAGCCACCAGCCCGCCGCCAGCCACTCCCTCCCAGCCTCCACCTCACCCCGTCCAATCGCAGCGCGCCATATCACCCCGCTGGCCCCACCCACACCACACACTCCTGCCCACATCCCCACACCAACCGCCTGGTCCCATCTCCTCTGCCACACCTGCACACCACCCCGTCCCTCCCCGCACATGCGCACACACCCCACGCCAGCCTCCACCTCAGCTCGCCCAGCCGGCCCCACCACGCCCCACACCCCGCGCCAGCCCCCCGACCACCTCGATTCCGTTGCCACTTGCGCCTCCCACCCCACGTAGCCTCACCCCCGCTCCCCTGGCCAGGTCCACCTCCCCCCACCAACTTGTCTCCCTCGCCTTCCTACAAGGCCGCCGCCCGCACGCTCTCCTCTCCGGCGCCACCTCCCTCGCCCAACGCTACTCCCTCTCGCCCTCGCCTCAGCAACCGCCGGCCGCCGTCGGGCCTCCCCGCCATCTCCACTCGCCTGGCCTCGCGCCACCGCCAGTCGCCGATCTGCTTCGCCTCTGCTCCCTTCCTGCGAGCAGCTGCATCGCAGTCACCCTTCCTCTCCGCGGCACAGCCTCCCGTCGCCGACAACCTCGCCTCCACCCCGCCACCAGCCTTCCTCGCGGCAGGCCCCCATCGACCTGGCGCCTCTGCCGCTGTGCCTCGCTGCCGCTCGCCCCCTTCCTCTCCCCGCATCCCTCCAGCTCGTCTCGCCCGCCCACCGCGCATCCGCGACGCCCGAGCTCCGCCGCACGTGCCACTCATTGACCTACCCCTCCTCTCCAGTCTTCGTTGACCGGGACATCGCCGCCCGTGTCGAGGCTGCTGCACCCCTATTCCGTTCCGCGCTACCGCTAGGATGGCGCTTGCCTCGTCTACTGGCGCCTTGTAGCCATGTGTCCCAGGATCCCAGCCTGCAAGGGGTGTTTCCATGCAGCTCTTCACCATTTTATCTAGCTGCGGCTTGTATGTTGGATACCCATCCCCAAATATAAGTGCATCTGAAGTACACCGGTGCCGAAGCAAGTTCTCCATCGACACTCCAAGTCGTAACCAAGGTCGACGACGTAGACCCTGAAGACGATAACCCGGAACTCCAAGTACTCCATCACGGACATGGTGACCCGTAGATCTCCATCGTGAATGCCAAGATCTCCAATCGGGATTCGAGGACGCCAAGACCCCGGTATGACAAGACCTCCTTTCCGCACCGATGCTCGGGATCCCGGATGCCAAGATCGTCGACGCGGATACGCCAAGTTCCTCATCCTGGATGCCATGACCATCTACACGGACCCGAAGACCACCAGTACCCGATCCATTCAAGTTCGCCATCGACAGCAAGATCGACCCCACGGATTGACAAGGTCTTCTTCACGGAACGCCACAACCGAACCCTGGAGCTATCTTCTTCCTCTCCGAGCCTGTCGAACTGAACCCCTAGATCCCGGAGCCCTGAGACCCAGACCCGAACCCCCGGAACCCAAGATCTTCCGAACCCAGATGTGTGAACCCTTTTTCCCGAGCCTGTATTTTATAAATGCTATATATAAAACTTGTTGCATATTAAGTTGTTCATGCATGCATACATGTCTGTGGTTTGGGGGCATTATGCCGATTCACCTCATAATTAAATATGGAGTCTATATGCGGGATATCTTTGTCTTCTTCCGGACTCCATTTAAATTTGTGTAGAGAACCGATGCCATATTTTGCCTTGTTAATACAACATTTAAATTGCGGGGGTTCTAAATAACTTGGACCGTGTAATCAATTATCGGGACCCCGGTTCCGCTTAATATTGCCTAATTGCACCGCATCTATGCCATGCCATGCATCATATCATAAGCATGTCAGATCTTCTGTCGTAGTATTAAATATTGCATCTGGTGTTTCTTCTAGTGTTTGCTTCTTCACGGATTAGGTTGATGAGTGGATGCGAGTATCGACAAGTTCTCCGGATATGATCCTTCGGCTCCCAGGCGAGCATCTCTCCCCCTTTCTACCTATTTTGCATTTATAGTCTTTATTTCCTCCTGTTGATCTATTGCTATCTGTGTCGCGATGCTTTAGTTTCTGTGCACTAGTTATATCTCGTGCAGCCTCTATATTGCCATGGACACCTCCTAATACCTGCTGTTTGGTAGATAGCTGGCCTTGCGAGTCGTAGTAGCTTGCTCAGGTGCGATCTCGTGTTGTCGAGTACCACAATTGTTGGAATGCTGGCAGATGTTTTTGGTGGAGATGATCATGCTTTAAATACAACTATTAAATTGCTGGTAATAGATATAACTAATGCAGAGGCATCGGTGGGCAATAGATGTTATTTGGTTCTTCCACGCTCACTTGTGTCCCATAGGACCCCGAGTACTTGATACATGTTCCTTGACTATCGCACTATCCGCATATGGGACCATGAATCCCCTTAGCCAGAGCTTGATTCATTCTTATTTCTTGGGGCCACAAAGTAGTTTGGGGCTTTATTACTATCCTGTACTTATGCCATGCTTTACTGCTTTATTTATGATTGTGCGTGAGCACCTGTACTGTTTAGGATGCGGAATGTTTTCGCGGTATCGACAAGCCTAGTCACACTTTTGGGTTCCCAGTCATTTACAGCCATTGACGCAAACCTTGGGTCCGTCTCGGAGCCGGCCAACTTCGTTGCGGGTAGCTTAATGGGGTGCCCCTCTGAAATATTTTATGAATCATGTGATTGCTTTGTCGTGAAAGCCTCGTTAGGTTTTGATTTGGTTTTTCTGAGGTTGATCGTGTGTGTGTTGCTATTTGTTTACCCCTGCAGGGTAAATCTTTCTGAAAGTCGTGTCCACGGTTATGGATGACTTGGAGCACAGTATCTCGATCATAGACAAGCATAACTAAAGTAGTGCTATAAATTTGACTTAATATGTGACTAGTAACCAGCTCAATTATAACGGAATGGATATTAAAAATGCCAATAACTGCTGGATCTGTGTCATGCTATACCTACCTAGTAAGTATTGCAACTCCAACGGAATGTGATAAAAGTACCAACAACTACTGGGTTTGGAATGTCACATGCTAATTGAATCTAACTAGTAAGTACCACAACTACAACTGAATGGCTAACTAAAACTGCCCACTACTTATGCTATCAGGATGACTCATGCTATCTATATCTGATTAGTAAGTGCTGCAACTATAACGGAATGAGTAAAATTGCCAACTGTGTGAGTTCCTTGGTCCGACTTCCTCGTTTGGTATCGAGGGGGAAATGCCAGGATGGGTATGTTTGGTGTTAGTATCAGGTTGGATCCGAATAGATCTTTCTTATCCCTCTCTAATAGCCGCCAGTTTTACTGAGTCTCTGTAGGTTGTTTAGTGTTGCTACGCTGCCGCTTCAGTCCACCATACCTATGTAGGCGAGGACCGCCGAATTCTAGCCTCGTCGTGTACTGGCCTTAGTACTGACGCTCCCCTTTTTCCTTTACCCTTTGTCGGCACCCCTTTTGTTTTAGCAGGTTTGAGATCGACGTCGTTAGCAGGGTTAGCCTTCCGGCTTGGCCTGGGCAGGGTTATGGACGCCATTGGTTATTCTTCAAGGCTCTTAGCCCCATTTGCATCTTGTCCGTACTCGGACGCTGTAGCAATTTCAAGGTGATTTGGATCTTTGTACTATATATCGGTATCCTTTACTCATGGAGTCGTGTTGTATATATATCTGTTCGGTGGGTCCCCTCGAGGACTGTTGTGTAATGGTATTACTTCGTTTTCCACCCGCACGAAAGTGCCTGGTGGGCGTCCTTGAATCGTTTATATGCGAGTTTGGCGGAAAAGGGCTAAAACTTGCATAAGCCCGATTCGAGGATGTTACAGCCAGCTAAATTGATGTTGGCTAATAAGGGCAGGGAAGTGAAGCGAGTAACTTTCAAAAACCCAGTTTTCAAATCTAAACAACCAAAATTAAAGGTTCCCAAGATTAAGAAAGGTATGCCATTGTGTGAAACAAAACCATAGCCAATGTGGCCACTCGGCTTATCAAATTGGCAAGAGAAGAAGCTATATCGTCTTACGACCGAGGAGCTGAAGAAAAGAAACATGGCGGGGGTTCCCAAAGGAAACCCTCAAGGCAAGGAAGATGCGCACGATCCTGTCATAAGAATGGTAGAAAGAGTAGAGAACAAAAATAACAAAGCCAACAAGCAATCAGGACAAAGGATTCGGTATCAATATCACAAACTTTGTCCAACACATCATCCATATTATTCTACTTTACCATTAATGCCTATACCATGGAATTCGTCCCTGGGTATGATTGGTTACCCACCATGGTTCTATTTTGATCCTTGGATGCATCATAATTCTGCACATCATGAAAGTGTATTGTTTGATTAGTTACAATTTTGTTGCAAATCCAAGAGGCCGAATGCTTGAAATTCATAATCAGATTTGTTGTTTTATTTACTTCGGCTAGACATACATTAGTGGATGGATTATGCATGCCCATTGGGGCAAAGATTTATGGCCGATATTTATTCTATCACCCCGAGATCATTATCCAATCATCGCCGATGTGGTTTTCTAACATCATCCTTAGTTCTATTGAAGATCGAGACAAGGTATGCATTCATTAGCAATTTGCTTATGCTTATGTGTTGATAATTTGGCTTATAATCTTTGAAATCTTTGAAAGGCCAAATTATCTTTAATTTCATTATTCGGTATAGATGTTGAGCATGATATTGATATTAATCTTGTCTCTCTAGTACCATGGAGAATATATTTTAACTATTCAGTTTTAAAATCAATAGCCAATGCATTGGTATTGTTTATTTATCTCTTTATGGTGTTGTTTTATGAAGTCTCGTGCCGCTTAGAGTATCTTACACAACCCATATAGCCGAATGTGAAGCTTTGCTATTCGTGCTAGAGATTTTTATTGCTATAGGTGCTACACATATTGAGGCTTCTAGTGATTCGTTGTGAGTAGTGCAACGATGTCCATGGTTTGCCAAAGTTTCGACGAATCACTTGTTTTTTATCTTGATACATGTCCAGATGTAAATTTCATTTTGGATTGATTTATCATTGCTCATATCTAGATATGAAAACTGAAGTGCAAATGAGTTGGATCAACAAATATCAGGCTACCATGTTATTCATGATATATTTCATATTCTACAACCACCGATGCTTTGATTCGCCAGCATAGGTAAGGCCGGATTGGAGACTACTGCTTTGGCCACTAATAAAAGATCTAGTGTAGGTAATGTTCTTTATTGCCGAACAATTGGTGATATTCTTATTGAGAAACATGAATGAAGACATGGTCGGGATCATTGTGGGAGTTGTTCATGAAGGAAATTATGATATTTCATCAACTTCGGGATGAGGTGATTGTTCTTAACGCAAATTATTTGAGAAAATCATACCCAAGTGGCTGATATATATTTATCGCCCTTAGCACATATGGCCGATATAGAGTTATCACCCTAAGACTATCAATAGCTGATGGAGTGTTGACATCGTCCTTAGATTAAGAGTGGAGCAACATATTTTCTGGCACGCAAGCTCTGCCAGGAAATAGGGGGCATGTGTTGGCACTCGTTTTGGGATCGTAACTAATCGAGACAAATGAGGAGAGACACTTGGAAAAGTCCACTTGGAGGATTATTAATCATCATCAAAGAGGCACCATATCAAGTCAAGGAATTATCAGGCTTAATAGCCGATTATGCTAGTGTTCAGAGAAAACTCGGAGACTGATATATGGAGGCTTTAACTATGAGTCCTTTAATATGACCTCAAATGAAAAAGTGTCGAATACGAAAGTTATACGTCTCGTCGAAACAAGAAACTTTGCTTTTTGAATCATCTCTATCCGAGTTAGTATGCCAAATTGAGAGCCAAAATACTGACAGAAACCGAATTAGCACGAACCAAAGTAGGGGTCGCCCGACCATAGACCATGTCTCACCTTAGGCGAGAGGAATGGACCCTAGCGACCCAAAAAAGACCTCCTAATTCGATCAATCTGCTTACGAGTTAATTTAAGTGGTCAAGATCAACTCGGATGGAAAAATGCAAAACATAAAAAAAATTCGAGATGAACAACTTTTATTTTGGAGTCATGTTCATCTGAACAAGTATGTGGCCTCCAGATTCAAGATACAACCGAATTGAGTTAAATTCGTTCGGTTTAAATTCAAATTTGATACGAAAATAAGGGACAAAGTCTATCAAGACAAGATTATATGAAAAAGTGTCCAACATCAAAGTTGTTCGCTGTTTCGAGATGCACAAATTTGTTTTTTACGATATTTTCATCCGAGCTCGTTTACTACCTCAAAATTGGGCTAACAGTTTTTGGCCGAACAGTTATGGAAAGTTCGGACCAGACCATCCGAATTTGACCCCAACTAGGGTTTTGGACGTGATTCGAAGCCTATTTCTTACACGGAAAGTCTAGACGCTCCTTATATATACGAGGGGTGACGGCCAATTGAACCAACACCAATCGAACAAACACATCTACTACGTTTCCGTGTTCATCTACTTTTATCCTCTCCCTTTGCATCTTGCTTCTCGTTTTTTCGCAGTTCTTCATACTGGAGATCTACGAATCCACGAGGCTCTTGGGGCGGTCAGGCCGACCTAGGGCAGCCCATAGCCGCCGCACTGCCCTGACGGGGTCCCTCCCGGGCGAGGGGGGTTTCGGGTCAAAATCGCCCGTTGGACTGTCTTGTGTACCGCGCTTCCAGCGAGCCTCCCTCGGCGCATGCTGCCGCGCATCACGCTCGGCACCGAGGGTATACGGTGACGTGTTCGTGTGCAAACAGATGTGACACCCCGGGATCAAGGTTAAACAAATCCCTGACCTTAGCCTGACATAAGCTTAACGTAGAGCTCGATTTTATCCAGTGAACAATCGATAACACAATAGTAATCCTGTGACACTAAATTTATTACAGCAAGCTCATAACTGAGCAGAGAACCAAATTATTATGAGCAGAGGTCACCGACCACAAAAATTAAACAACGGAAGGCAAATTATTCTATTAAGTATAGCAAACTTAACAAATGGCCTAAGATGCCTGAAGCATAACAATGACAACCCATCCCATATATTATAGGCTACCGACCGGGAACCTCAAGCTACTCATCGGTGTCAATGTCGTAAAAACTTGTCTTTAGGGGAACACTTACTCTGCTATAAAAGTATCAACAAAGCAAGGGTGAGTACAGGGTGTACTCAGCAAGACTTATTGCTGGTGGGGCTATTTTGCATAAAGCTATCTTTGTTTATAAACAAGTGGGAGAAGAAGCTCGTCTAATCTGAAAATTTTAAAAAGGGATGAGAGAGCGACATGTCCAAAGTATTGATCATCATATCTTTGGTATCCACCGAATCATCCTCAGAACCTCTCCACTAGGATCACCCCCTCATACCTTGAGAAAGCATCCTAAGTATCTTTAACAAACCTTAGTTGCGAAGCTTTACAATTATGTTAATGTTCTCTATGATCTTCACGTCCTTAACAAACCAAGTCATCTATAACAGCGGACATGGATTTTTGAAAAGATTAAAACCTTGTAGGAGTGTACAACTTTACCCACACGTACCAACCGACTCTTAATGCCACTATAGATTAGCCCTCTTCCTTGGAAGGCCAGCAGAGGGTGGTTGTACATGACCTTTACCTTGCTTTCGCCGAGACCATGAGTCACGCCCTAAGGATGGTTCCACCATAACGGGTCAAATCCTGAAGTCAGTCCCTAGAGATGTGAGGCGAGGTTGGTTTATCATGGGCTCTATCGACCCTAGGCAACTCTGTCCACACTTACCTACGTGTTATGATGCACCTCCTTCACCGCCTTTGATAAAAACCAAAATGCATATGTCGAATGGAACACCCGAACTATGTGACTCATGAATCTACTAGGCAAGTTAGTTAGTTGAGGGGTTCCCAAGCCCCGTGTGGTCGTACGCTCGTCTTGGTTCGAGAGGCAAGAACTTGGTTCCTTGTGGTGGCGAGCATGGGACTGCAAAAACCACATCCTATAGTGGCCTCTCATACAAGTCTTAGCATGTTTACCTCACTTCACCACTAATCTCATCTCATCACGATCTCCTGTCATACTAGTTTCTCTACATCTAATATATCATCTAGATGAACCAGCACTAATAGCTAAGCTTGGCTAAGAAGGACACACATATAAGCACTAGAAGCGCACACAAGCCAAACCTAGTTATGCTAGGAGCAGTGGATGAGGTAATGTAAGCTCAAAGGGAGTAATGCAACAGATAGGATACTCTACCTATCAATAAAAAACCACAGTAGAATCGTGTGCATCATAGCAAGAGTTGAAATTCTTTTGAAATCATAGGATTGTATAATGGTGGGGCTTTGCTTGCCTTTGCCTGTTGATAACCAATAATCAGAGCTTCAGAAGCCATGTACTTGACTTTATTATAGTTCGTCAAGTATTGATCTTCAATCTTTGATGGTGTTGATCTCGTTCTTTGATCTTGGTCTTGGTATCGTATTCTACCCTAAGGAATGCTTCTTCATTTTAAACAGGGTCTAAGGGGTCTAAACCCTAAAATAGGGAAACCTCGAGATCACCTGCGGGGGTTCATCATGTTCTTCCAATTAACATGCAATTAAAATTCCTTAACAATGCATGATTTTGATGCTAAGATATAAATCTCATTTTTCTAAACATTTTTATATATTATACATATTTTCAAACTTAAAATGAATTAGTTATTAATTTTCCCAATTTAAATCCATTTTAAATCATTTAAAAAAATTAAAACATTTTTGGGTATATATAAATTATTTTGTACTTGGCCCCACATGTCATAAGTTTAATAATTTCCGAAATCATTTTCCAAAATTATTAAATATCTGAGAGACTGGGTCCACAGGGTATTTATAATTTCTAGAAATCATTTACAAAAAATCTAAAGGATTATGCCGTCATGCTGACGTCAGCAATGGGGATCCTCTGTTGGAGCTCGAATTGAGTGACTAGGAGTGCACGGGGAAAGCACAGATAGACACGCTAGAGAGAGGGCAGCGAGGCGAACCTTATAGTGGCGGCGCCGCTCATGATTGGTCATCGGAGCATGGCCGGTGACAATGAACAGCGGTGGCGGCAGCAGGCGCATGATGCGGGGCCGACTGAGAGCGAGAGGGAGATAAAGGGGGTTCTTGAGCACCACCAAGCTCACCACGAGCATAATAGAGGTGTTAGCGAGACCGGAGGAGGTCGGGTGGAGGAGAATCAACGACGACTAGCAGGGGCGAGGACGAGCTCGATTAGCTCGATTTCTAGCTTCCCAACAAGCACGTCTTGAGGAGGAAGACGATGGCATCATGGCAGATCTCCTGGTCATCTCAGGGAGGTTTGGCGAAGTCGGGAACGACGGGACAATACATCACCTGGGAGCTAGGGTTTCGGCCAGAGGAGGAATTTGGGGAAGAAGAGGATCTAGAATTCGTCTCGGCAGCAAAGGGTTACTTTTAGACGGCTAGGACGTCGGTAGCGTGCATCCTGGCGCAGGTGGGCATCGGGGCACAGACAGACAATGACAACGACAATGAGCAGCTTCGCCTTGTTGTCCTTCTGGCTGAAGGAGGAAGAAAGGAGAAAGAAGCGAAGGGGTATGGGCCTCGTCCGGTTGTAGATGGGCCAGCGCTGGGCCGTGGCAAAGGTTGTAGGGAGGCGTGAAAGAGCTGGGTTATGGCATGCTTAGCCTTTGCTGTCTATTTGTTAGAAAACCTTTTTCTTTTTATCTTTCTCTATTTTCTCTATCAAATTCAAATCTGTTTTGAGTGATTGAAAAATACTAGAGGTTTTGAAATAAGCTGAAAATAATCAGGATCCCTTATAAGAAATTGGGATCCAAACATTTTGGGTTTTCAAAATTCAAACATTTTGAATTTCTTTTAAAGAAAGAGGGGAAATTAGTGTTAGGGTTTTGCTTTCTTTTTATTGCATGAATTTTTAGAAGATGATGCTCATGAAAATGCACAACTAACCCTAATTATCTAACTTATAAAACTAGGGATGTTACAGATCTATCCCCATTACGGGAATCTTGACCCGAGATTCCAAAGGTAAGAAATGAGAGAAGGAAACATGGTCACTCTAAGGATAAGAAGGATACACACTAAACAACACACAAAGTATCTGATGGTCAACTCATGGATGGAGTGTTCAAAAACAACTTGGAGATGATGACATGAAACACAGAAAGGTAACGGAGCAAACAAGAGGAGAAGGTTTCAAATTGATAGATAGATGGTCTTCATAAGTATTGATACCATGGATCTCCTGTAAGAGTTAAAACTTCTGAGAGAAGGAGGCTTCCAACAAAAAGAACATGACCATAGACTTTGAGAGATGAAAATCTACCAGACAACTTAAGTAGAGATTTCATAGGTACAGAGATGTGGATAACCAAGCTATTGAACAGCTTTTGAAAAAGAAGGGTCACTCTTCAATCAATAAAAGGTCAAGACAAAAAGTTGTTTTGTGGCGAGGACTCATAAGAGTCACAAACAAGAGAAACTTTTGATTACCAAAATCATAGTCACTCTGTGAACACGATCAAGAAATCAAGGAAACTCTTTATTTATCCATAACTATCAAGATCTTTGCCAAAGATCATGATATGACTTTACACCACCAGGATGGGTAAATAAAACGATTCGTGATGACACGAGAAGAAGAAAACTTCATTCTCAGACTTCAATTACTTGGCACAACAAAACACTGGCCAACATAGAGGGTCTGGAGGATCGACCAAGAGACATTTAGCAATAGTACTTTAAATTTTCTCCTTGATGTTCGAGATACTAGACATCAAGTGAAGGTCAGACTTCGGATACAAACAGGAAACCATGAACATGACCCCTATAATAAATCATAGAAGAACCCTCATGAGGAGTGGTTATTATTGCTGACTTAATAGAATATGGCAATAGGCTTTCTGACTATTTGTGTTAACCATTATATCAATCTTCCTAGATTTTCAAAGAGACTGATGTCAAAACCTTGATGAACACAAACAATCATTGTTGCTTGAGATTCAGTTCTGATTAAGTGAGATGACACTTTAGCATCAGCATGTCCAAATAGAAAGTGTGCAACATTTACCACCAAGGTAAAGTCACTAGATTCTCAAGATATGGACTATAGTGTAAAGCTCGAAAAGACTAAGCTAGATTGCTAGACCCATGTATTAGCAACTTGTCAAAATACAACTGTAACTACATGAAGTTCTTGCAAAGGAAAAAAACTATGTCCTTGGAGGGATCATAGATAACTCTACTAGAATCTACGGTGACATCTTTCAACATTTGTACGTGAACTAGAGAAGGTTAATTCTAACATCTAGAAGACCTTCTTCGAAATGACTTGAAGATGGTTGTTAAAAGTTTTCCAACGTGATGCCAAATGTTCCATATGAATCTGAACTAGCATGGAGAAGATAAGGATGTCATCAATGGGCTCAAAAACAAACTTATCAAGATACTCCAAGAAGATGGACTCATATGTTGTGAGCAAGACCAAAACTATTGTCTAAACCATGGGACATGAAGATGTACTTAAGTGAAACATCACGAGTAGAAACATCATTAGGATTGTTCTTGGAACTAAGTTTAATTTGATGATAACCCAAATCAAATCAAAGGCGAGGAAGATAACATATCCACGAAGGTAATACTATCTTTCTTCAGCATGAACGAAACTAGACATCCCTTTAAGGAGGAACTAAGTCAGATAGAACTTTTGTCTTACAACTCTCCAAGTTGTTGTTTAGACTCAACCAACTAGTTCAAGGGTATCCAGTATGGATCCTTGGAGAAAGGATCGGTTCAGATAACTAGCTTGCTCAAGAACTTGACATTGCCGTGATGGGGCAATATGGCGATACTCCTAGAATACATCTAGAATATCATGGACCACCGATATGTCATTTACTTCGAGAGGATACTTGATTGGTAAGGCAAGAATACATAGTCTTAGAGTTTCAGCACGAGCCTAACTCTTTGACTAAAGAGAATGCACCAGAATAGCGCACTTGGTAGCACAATCATCCTTTTCTTACTGATAGGGTTAACCAATCACGCTAAGCATGACAAAAATGTCCTTGGATTTCAAAGCATTAATGATTGCTAAGAATCTCGGATGACCACATTATTACACACACGCATCACTCACGAGCATGAACAGCTTAGAGGAAGGGTGGATCAATATGTGTAAGAGCATCACTTCATTAAGAGGGATATGGAACTCCACACAACCTCTTAGTATAAAAGGGTGTGATACTCGAAGGAAAAGCAGAAAGAAACTAAACAATACCTCTTAATCGGCGGATTACAACATTTTGACCTGATCCTAGATATGACGAGGTATTGGAGTTTGTTTCTCCTGAAATTCCGAAGTGGTTTATCATGATGGACCACAAGAGTATCTTGCATCGGAAGACACTAATGTGCATTACTACTTGTCTACCAACTGGTAGACAATGGTCGAGAAGAACAAGAGGAAGGAACATGCTCAGGGTATAATACCAATAAGTGGACACATAGATTATCAATCTTCTGAAAACCAATACACAGAAAGGAGGGTGTGGCAGAGTCACACATATAGATGCAAGACTTATGATGAGTACTCTTGTCGGGATCTATTTGGCTCCATTAAAGAACATCTGCCATAGCTAGTGGTAGGAGAAGTTCTTAATTTTCGAAAGCTAAATCACGACAATAACCACAAGCTTGAAGGCTATATTTAAGATTATCCATCCTCAAATAATGCATGAACAATAACACCAGGGCTCAATGGAAGGGATCTTGGGTTAAAGATCAGCTTCATGTACAAGATGTTGGGTTCGCAGCATAGAAAACAAAAAAATTCCTACGATGGGAACTATTATACGCCAAGATCTATCTATTAGATACAAGCAATGGGTGGATATACATCCATAGAGAACATACCCTCGAAGACAAAAAAAGCTTTGTTAATGAGATGGAATTCGTGGATGATGTAGTCGTACACTTGCCGATCTCAAGATCATGATGAAGTCCATCAAGTCCAGCTGGTCCAGCTGCAACACGTCCATCAGATCCAGCTCCAGCAAGTCCAGCACCACCAAGTCCAGCACCGCAAAGCCACGGTGCATCTGTGATCGCACACACGCCCGGTACCCCGACAACCTCCACCCCTCGCTGCGGAAAATCAGCGGAAGAAGTAACTCCTTTCTAGATAAAGCCATCGGGAACATGTATCTCGCTAATCTGAGACCATGGGGAATAACTAGAGGGGGAGAGAGATCCTTCACGAGGAGGTGTGAGAGTAGAGGAGGAGGAGGTGCTCCTTATATAGGGGAGGGGGGCATCCCAAGAGGGCATGTCGCTGGCCATGGTGGGTTCCCCCACCTCTCGCTCATTCATGTGGGTGGAGCTCCCACTCACATAAACACACACCTCCACTTATGTCCACTCACCTGCATTAAATTTCCACCAAATTTAATGCAAGCTCTCATTAAATAAAACTATTTTATTTATTTTATTCAGAATTTTGTTAATTACTTTAATTAACAAACATTCACATAAAACCCCTTGCAACATTTCAATATCACATGCAGAACCAGTTTCTGCAATTTCACCCAAAACAATTTTGGTTTCCATCAAAATGATTCCAGCGCTTTCTTAAATATTTATCTGAATCATATTTTCTCCAAATGGTGTCGGTATCCCTTAAGTGTGTCACCCTACGTTTCGCGAATAATGCATACATGATCGAGACCCCTCTCCGATCAATAATCAGCAGCGGGACCTGGAGATCCGTACTGACTCCCACATATTCAACGATGACTCTTGTGATCGTGTGAACCTTTAACATCGTAAAGAAATCCTTTTGTCTCACGATATATTACATGTCCGAGATTCGATCATCGGTATCCAAATACCTAGTTTGATCTCGTTACCGACATGCACTCTTTTCTTGTTCCTGTGATATAACATTCTAGTGATCTCATCACTTGCTTGCAAGCTATTTCAATGTGATATCACCGAGAGGGCCCTGAGTATATCTATCCGTCATCGGGATGGACAAATCCCACTATTGATCCATGAGCCTCTACATAACATCTTCGTAGCACTGAACCCACTTTTATAGTCACCCTGTTACAGTGTGACGTTTGATGTTATCAAGATACTCTTCCAGTTTTAGTGATTAACATGATCTCATGGTCTAAGGACTAGGATTACTTCGTATGATGTTATAGCAATATAAACATAATGACTTTGATCGTAATGCTATACTTCGGATGAATGTTCATCACATCATTCCACCAATGTTGTGACCTCGTTATTAACAACATGCAATGTCCATGATCAGGAAACCTTGATCATCTTGTTAATCAACGAGCTAGTTTATATGAGAGGCATTACTAGGAACTTTGTATTTTCATTAAACACACATGTATTAACGTTTCCAATTAATACAATTATAGCATGCAAAATAAAAATTTATCATAAACATCGAATAAGATAATAACCATTTTATTATTGCCTCTCGGGCATATTCCCTTCACAAGATTCACAACACTAGAATCCAACACAATCTGAGACCTTTGGTTCAAGTCCAAGGGTTAAACCCCGAGAAACAAGTAAGTACTACTTGAGTGACATAGCGTACACTGCAAGGTAGTAATCATGATGTATCTTCCAAAAGAATAAACGACTTCTGAAGTACCCAAATAAGTAAACGGAGGAACATGAGGCGAAAGGAAACCTCAAAGCCTAGAACAGAACACTACATCACCTATAATATAATATTATAGGCCCATAAAATAGAGAGACCATGATATAAAGAAATCTCTCAGATGAAGCAGAACAAGGGATTCAAGTAACACACAACACATATAACTCTAGAGAACTCAATAATAGGTCAAATGGTTGAGAAACGACATGCTCAAAAGGCACCTAAGCTTTGAAAGTCTAGAAGAGATAATTTTTTTTCCAAATCTACACTAGTTAAGATGACCCAGAGTTTGGGCGATACCAGATGAGGAGAAAAAGAAGCAAACTAGAGTTTTTTCAAATAATTTTCATCTTTGAAACAGTTTTTCATAAGAACTAGACTCAACATCGACCAATAGCAAGGTTTTCCTACATTTGGTATTGCTCTGATACCAAAACATGTGACACCCTAGGATCAGGGTTAAACAAGTCCCAGACCTTAGCCTGACATAATCTTAACCTAGAGCTGTAGGATATTTAGCGAAGAATCGGTAACACAATAGTAACCCTATGACACAAAATTTATTACAGTAAGATCATAATTGAGCAGAGAACCAAAATATTACAAGCACATGTCACTGACCACAAACATCAAACAAAGGAAGGCAAGTTATTCTGTTAAGTATAGCAAACTTAAGAAATGGCCTAAGAGGCCTAAAGCATAACGATGACGTCCCAACCCATAGATTCCACGCTGTCGGCCGGGAACCCCAAGCTACTCGTCGGTGTCGATGTCGTACCAAACTTTTATTCCGGTGAACACTTACTCTGCAACAAAAGTATCAACCAAGTAAGGGTGAGTACAGGGTGTACTCAGCAAGACTTATGGTTGGTGGGGTTATTTTGCATAAAGCCATCTTTGTTTATAAAACAAGAGGGAGAAGAAGCTCGTCTAATCAGAACATTTTAAAAGGGGTGAGAGAATGACATCTCCAAAGTATTGATCATCATATCTTTGATATCCACCGAATCATACTCAAAACCTCTCCACTAGGATCACCCCCTCATACCCTGAGGAAGCATCCTTAACAAACCTTAGTTTACAAGTTTTACGATTAGGTTAATGTTCTCTATGATCATCACATCTATTCCCAAGTCATCCATAACCGCGGACATGGATTTTCGAAAATATTAAAACCCTGCAAGGGTGTACAACTTTACCCACACGTACCAACTAACTCTTAATGCCACTATAGATTAGCCCTCTTCCTTGGAAGGCTGACAGAGGGTGGTTGTACACGACCTTTACCTTGCTTTTACGGAGACCATGAGTCACACCCTAAGGATGGTTTCACCGTAATGGGTCAAATCCTAAAGCCGGTCCCTAGAGATGTGAGGCGAGGCTGGTTTATCAGGGGTTCTATCCATCCCAAGTAACCCAACCATGCTTACCTACATGTTATGATGCACCTCCTTCACCGCCTTCGAGAACAACCAAAATGCATATGTCAAATGGAATGCCTGAAGTGACTCATGGAATCTACTAGGCAAGTTAGTTAGTCAAGGGATTCCCAAGACCCGTGTGGCTATATGCTCGTCTTGGTTAAACCACATCCCACTGTGGCCTCCCATACAAGCCTTAGCATGTTTACCTCACTTCTCTACTGATGTCATCTCATCATGATCTCCTATCATACTAGATTATGTGCATCTGATACATCATCTGGATGAACCATCACTAAGAGCTAAGCATGGCTAAGCATGACACACATATAAGCTCTAGCAGTGCACACAAGCCAAACCTAGTTATGCTAGGAGTAGTGGATCAGGTAATGTAAGATCAAAGGGAGTAATGCAATAGATAGGATACTCTACCTATCGATAAAATACCATAGTAGAACCATATGCATCATGGCAATAATTGAAATGCTTTCAAAATCATAGGATTGTATAATGGTGGGGCTTTGCTCGCCTTTGCCAATTGACAACTAACAAGAAGAGCTTCAGAAGCCTTGTACTTGACTTGTTATAGTTGGTCAAGTATTGATCTTAGATCTTCGATGGTGTTGATCTTCGGTATCGCTATCATATTCTACCGGGAAGAACCAAACACCAGAAAGTAAGGGAAACAATCAACAGATGGCACACATGCAATGCTTAAGCAATAATGATGATATAACAAGTTAAACCTTATTGAAACGACACCCTAAGGCATGCTTGTTCATTTTAAACAGGGTCTGAGGGTCTAAACCCTAAAATGGGGAAACCTTGGGATCACCCAGGTCCCATAGTATATGGAGAACCACTGACTCCCCCACTACCAGCAAACAAAGAGCCACCACCTGTAATTGTGGCTACCCATAACAATGGAGAGGAACCATACTCGCATCCTTTTGAAAGCATGAGCATGATCTGAAAGGGTGCCCATCAAACATGAGCCAAAAGGTGATCTCCTAGGGAGGTGAATTTGGCCATATCATCACCCCGACCATTCTCTAGTACCTCAGCTGGTTTGAGTCATGCATCACCTTCGACAGATCCAATCATCCCTGCTAGGTCCTACGGCCAGGCCACACCGCTCTAGTGATCAAATCTCAGATTGGCGGGTACGAGATGAGCAAGGTCTTCATGGATGGGGGCAATGACATCAACCTCATCTTTGCCAACACCTTGCATGCAATGAACTTGTCCTTGACAAGCGTCAAGCAACCCGGCACTACTTTCCACAGCATTGTCCCAAGGAAACCAATTATCCCCGGGAAAGATCACCCTAGATGTGATCTTCGGCAAGCCTGATAACTTTAGGCGTGAGAGACTCGACTTAAAAGTGGTCAACTAGCCATCACAATACCATGCCATACTTGGATGGGTTTCAGTCACATGGTTCCTAGCAGTACTGGTACCTATCCAGATTATGGATGTAGTATAGTAACTTTTTTCCGAGAAAACCTAGGTTTAATCGAACCTTGGGAAACAGTTGTGGTAGGTTGATGAGCATCTACAAGACTTGTTATTTTTATTCAATCTTTGTTTACCGAACCATTATAGTTTGCTTTTGTTATCGGGGCTGTACCAATGGATGGAGATAGGTCAGGGTTGAGGTTTCACCTGCAGCTATGCATACATATGGTATAAAGATAATAATAAGCACATTCATGTGTAAATGATCTAATATAGATAGGATTTGTTGGTAGCACATCCGTAAATACTAGAGCCCCTACAAGCCACATGCATAGCATAAAGTATCTTGGTCAAACCGTTATACCACAAACCACCTAGCTATGAACGATTATTAAGTAAAATATAGACCAAAACATTAATATCTATGAGGTTGCTATTGTGCCCAAATGGATCACAGATTCCCACAAGTATAGGGGGATCGCTGAATACTTCTATGGGAAATATTACCCAAATTTATAGTTTGAATCACGGGGAACACAAGAATATCAATAAGACTTTAGAAATTGGGATGTCACTCTCAACCACACCAATGTACCAATACACTCAAGAAGCAAGTGGTGATTATAGCAGTTGAATAGAAATAGTAAAGAAAATAGTGAACAATAGCAGCAGATTTCCAGTTTTCATTGGAAGTAGGGACTTGTAGCTTTCAGTGGCTAAAAGAGTAGGCATGATATGATAGCGCGGTGTTGCATGAATGATATTGATCATATAATGTAAACCAAATAACATGGCATTCATCTCTAATTAAGTTGTGTGTATGTATGTGTTCCAAATATAGTTATGTGTACTAACCAAGAGAATTTACATAACATCTATTGTCTTACCTGACCATTTCATCGGGGCCAACTTGGAACTATAGGTAATTAAGTTCTATCCTTTCGAATAGCCTGGAACAATGCATTAACAATCCATGAACACACAATATCCTCAAACTATCATATATTCCTAGTGTTTTCCCCAACTATCAATTTATGGTTCGCGGGCTCAACATAATAATAGGAAATACACTTTGAAGATAGATACCAAAATCGTATATATGATGGGGCAATAAAATTTAAGTACGGAAATCATGTCACTCGGTCCCTAGTAACAAGCATTAAATATATAAAAGGTGCATAAACACTCATACAAGAACATCCTCAATATAAGTACCTAAAATCTCGATATATATGGATGATTACATGATCAATATCATTTAGTCCACATCCACCTAACATGCCTACAGAGAATACTTGCACATGATGGAGAGTGAGTACATATGGTGATGATGGTGATGAAGGAGGCGTCAAAATCCCTCTCTTCGGCATGGAGAGCAGGACCAATCTGGCTCCCGAAATGAAGATCGTGGATGTGGCAGCGCTCTGTTTTGCGAAAATCTCCATGCCTATGGATACCTAGGTTTTCAGGTATATGTGGGGGTACGCGAAAGGAGAAGGTGAGATGGTGCCCCAGGGCCAAAAGGGCATAGGTGGCGTGGCCTATGGTGGTGCACGCGCCACCAGGGATCTTTAGGGTCTCTTGGCTCCTTTTGTGTGATTCGAAACCTCCAAGGTCCTTGTTCTAGTGAAAAACTTACGTGGTATTTTTTCCGATTTTATTTCCTGCGAAAACAGATAGAAAGAAGACTTCCCCTAAAAACAACATCAGATTTAGCAGTTTAATTCAAGTATGGTGTGATTCAAGAGAAAATCATTGAGAAAAGTACTTGAAAAAGTAGATACATTTGGGATGTATCAACTCCCGCAAGCTTAGCTCGTTGTTTGTCCTCAGACAACTCAAACACATTGTAGAATGGATAAAATACTTTGACAAGAACTTTGCTCTATGCATGCATGACAATTTAATAACGACAAGTGTTTAAAACATGGCTCTATTAATGAATAGCAAAGTATTAGCAGATGTTCATTCTACCGGTGTCCAAATGTTTATACATGTTGCAAGGAAGATGATATATGGCAACACTATTTAGGCAAGTTCAATTGGTAGTGGCAATGAACAAAGTTCTCACATCGCTTTTGATTGAACCATGAGTAAGGTTTTTGAGACCTTTGATTCTTTCAATTGTTTGACTTATAATTCACCATGCTTGCATTGCAAAATAAATACTCAGATGATGTTGTACCCTTCTAGTCTTTCAACATTTAAACACTCATAGAAGATTAGTACATGAGTAAGTAGCTAGTATCTTTAGTTGACAACTTTAAGATAAAAAGAAGTAGGATAGGCACATGCTTATAAGATTAGTACCTTAGATGAGTGGTAGGGATTTTTTCTTCCCTTCAACAGAAATGTAAATTTTCATCATTTTTCATATATCATTTTGTTTTGCACTTTACATTTTTCAACCATATTCTAATAGCCAGCTCATTGGGTTTATTCTCTTTTTTTTAGGATTTTTCCTCACGGGTATTTGGCCACCAACACAATGGTGGCTATGTTGGTGGAATTGGTTTAAGGCTAGCAATAAGGCTGTGTTGTCACCTAAAGATACTATCAACTAACTTATATACGACTCTATGGTGAGATTCACCATTTGAAAGACTGGACTGTCATACAAACATCGACCCTTATATCTTAAAGACACATAGGAATATAAATATTCATCATTGAATATGTTCTACGTTCACAATAGCAAACATAATGGGATGCTTGGACCTTTGTTCAGAACTACTATATTTTAATCAAGGCTAAACAATGTTACTCAATAGCATCTCATTTGCATCATTGTACATCGAAAAGAACACATGCAAAATGAACATCCACTACCACTTATCTAAGAATTGATAAAGCCATGCACAAGAACTTGCTATTGTTAAATTGCACACATAAATATAGAAAAGGTGCCATTCCTATTTTATCAATTCATACATACCGATTCATCATTGTTTTTCTTCCTCTCCCAACTTAAACTGCACAATACACTCACATATATTATTGAGTCAAAAGAGTATAACTTGGTTCATTCAAGACTTCATTTTCAACATTTTTAATCAAATGTATTGTAAGCTTTTCATCAAATAAATCTTATAAAAGAGTGTAAAAAATTATTGTTCATAGTGGCTGAAATCCATATATCATCATTAGGTTCATTGGGGATCATTCTTAAGTTCAACTAGCCACTTTTAGCGATGAAAATCAAAATATGTCAACAAATTACTGCAGCGATACATCCCAGTTTTGCCCTATTTAAACATCCCAGGAATTTCTGCTAATTTTTATGCATGTGTGGGATGTAAATTTACATATGATGTACAAATTTCAGCCTAATCGAAGTTACACAAAAAATATGAAAAATAAAACAATGAACAACATCATGTAAATTTCTGCAACTCCTTCTAGCATGTTTATCAAGAACAAAAAAATTTTTGTGGTTTTCAATTTTTAGGAAACAAAACTACAACTTAAAACACTTAAAAAACACAAGCATGGTATAAATAACAAAAAGGAAGGGAGTAAATCATACTCCCCCAAGCTTGGGTGAAAGCTAGTAGCTCGGGTAGTGTGGGTGTGAACCCCAGCCACTCGATCCATCACCGTAGTAGGGCGTTGGCGCCCATGGCACGTCCTCCTATGGCAAGGCCTCATTACCACCACTAAGGGGAGGATCCCTACCATATGGAGTGCTCAGGTGGTACCTGCGTATCATCCCATGATGGGTACGAAGGAGGTGCAGGAGTATCATCCCATGAAGGCTCGTCCAATTCTGGCACTATCCACTTGCCCGAGTGTCTGTCAAAATAGTCAAGATGAGGAAGGATCATGGACTCAAACCGGCCAGGCTTAACGATGAACTGATACATATAGATACCATCATGCCACCATCTCAATATTCTCATGTTATGTAGCATATTCATATCTTAGAGATTAGTTTTGTTAATTTCAGTGCTAGCCTTTTTAAATCCTCTTTCATCCTTAGTATACTCATAAATTAAAGTATCTATGGCTCAACAAATAAGGGTGTGCTACTATTATGTGATACAACAAATTACAAGGTTCTTGCAGGAATTACACCCAAATTATAATTAGGATCTCTATCTTCCTTAGCACATTTCAACAAATATATCATGGGACCGGTGCAAGTAGTATTATTATTTCTAGCAAGAAATCCTCTAACAAGAAATAATGCAAAAATATCTAAGTGAAGGGTGCTGAATATGCGGAAGATTTCCCTATGAAGTTCCGCAGGCACATGTACACTCATAGTCCTCCAAAAGGCCCTATGGCTAGCATCAGTATCACTGAGAATTTCCTCCTAGCTACCAGTATTAGGGACACGCAATGCGGTGCAAAATTCATCTAAGGACACAATATATCTCGTCTTTCATCATGAATCTCACATTGAATGAGATTGTGACACCCTTAACTTTCTTTCTTACCTTCTCCTTTTGGTGAACAAACCTGAAAGTGGCAAGGAATTCACAACTTATTTTGGCATAAGTCTTTTGAGGGTGGCTTTCAAACCCGAACAGGTTCTTATGAGTGGCAAAATAGTTGAAGTGTTCCTCTATGCCCAGGCTCTTTAGCACCTCATCATCTGACCATCTTGTGGTACGCACGGCCAAGTATTTCGCCTTTTCAAGCATATACACCTCCCACTTTTGGGATTCATCAAGGTTGATAGAGACCTTAGTAGAGGCTCTTCTAGACCTTTGATTTATAGCACCAAAGATGCCCTTTGCCCTTGTTCATGGTAGAAGAAAACCTTGCAGCACTTTAACAAACATCACTAAATAATTAGATGTAGCAAGTTATAAGAACATAGAAATGCTCATGGAGAGTTTAAAAAACAAGACTATGCATAATTTCAACTCAAAAACTTCAAATACATTGATTTTTATGCATGAGAGGTGACACCTAGAGTAGTAATTTTCTCGTAACACAAAGCATCAACTCAAAAATAAATTGGATGAGGGGAGGAGTCACATACCAAGGAATGATGCCTCCAAAGGGATTTAAAAATGGGTGCCCAAACTTGGAGATAAAAAATGGAGTAGCAAAGGCGTAAGAGAAAAAAATTGAGTGGTACCTGGCCGGGTTTTGGGTGGAGGAGAAGAACTTGGGAGCTTGCATCACACATAACTCCTCCTTTGGGGCCCACAAGGGCAGGTGGGGCATGCTACATGGGTGGTCACACCACGAGTGCTCTTCTGGCCCCTGCTTTTTGGCGATGTCCTTTTTCATGGTGGATACTCTATGTAGAAAAATGACCTAGGATTCTTCTTGGAATTTTTGTAAAATATTCTTTGTGTAGGATTTTTTAAAACTCAAAAATAGTCAAAAACAAGCATTAAATAATTAAAGAAACTTAAAGAAAATTAAGGAATTTAAATAAACTTCAATACTACTGCAACAATAATTCGATGGAAATCATCATATTATCTATCATATTGGTAATAAGTTTGATCAAGGCTCATTACCACTATTATAAAGATGGAAACAATGATTTAGTTATTATTATGATAGAAATCTTCATGATACTTCACAATAGATTGGCATGGTACCAACCATTATTGTCTTATACTTTGGATTTGGAGGAGGAACTAGTATTTCTATGCTTCCCACTATAAGAACCCTTAGTTTAATGTCATTCACACTTTTCTTTATTGGCCCTTCGGACTTCTTCTTTGGAAAATATACAGTATGCCCTTTCCCTTTTATATTAAATGTCACTTTTGTTTCTGATAACAGCCCTTGTAGTATTCAGAAAAGGTCTACCAAGGATAATAGACAAGTTATCATCTTGAGGCATTTCTAATATCACAAAGTCTATAGTAATTTGCACGTGAGCAATTATACTACAAACATCTTCACATATACCAATGGGAATAGCAATAGATATATCAGCCATTTGAAGAGAAACCTCAGTGGGGACTAACTTGTTCAAATTTAGTTTCTTATATAAAGAGAAAGGCATGACACTCACATCAGCACCCAAATCACATAAAACATATTTAACATATGTGTCTTTAATGCTACAAGGAATAGTAGGAATACCTGGATCTCCATGCTTTTTAGGTAACTTTCCTTTAAAGGAATAGTCAGCCAGCATGGCAGTAATAGCTTCATTAGGTATCTTTCTTTTATTGGTGACAATATCTTTCATACATTTGGAATATAGAGGAATTTTAATAGGATCAAATAAAGGTATTTGCAAGTATAAACTCTTTATTAATTCAATAAACTTTTCAAACCTTGCATCATCTAAAGTTTTCATTACCTGTTGGGGATATGGTATGGGTCTCTACACCCATGGATCCATTTCTTTACCTTTTGGTTGAGTTGTAGGCTTCTTCTTTTTACTTTTGTCTCTTGAAGATTGAGGATCTTCCCTTACAATGGACTGAGATTCTTCATCATTTTCATTTCCCTGTGGCCCTTCATTAGATTGAGATACATCCACTTCATCATCTTCATTATGATTATCTTTAGTTTTAGCATCAAAAATAGATACACATTTTCTTGTTCTTCAGAATTCCCATTAACTTCACTTTCATTGGGAGATTTTCATGCAGAAGACCTCTTTTTAAGAGCATCTTGCTCTTGTCTACTTGGATGTTCCTCAGGAGAATTAGGATCCTGAGTGACAGAGCCTCCCCTGGTATTAACTCCACATACTTGGCTCTTCTCAACATGAAGCTTCTCATATAATTTATTTTGAAGAGATATCATTTTCTCAACTTGATTATTCATCATTTTATAGTGCTTAATAATCATTTTAATAGAATCCACACATGAGTTTACTATTTCATGGAGTTTAATTTTATGAGAGTTCTCTATTAGAACCCTTTCAATATCAGGTTCAATAGCCTTTAATAAGAAAAATCATTTGAATGATCAACATATGATATTTCAGTAGTAGATGATACCTTTCCATTACCTTTAGTAGAACATATGACATGTACTTGCATAGGAAAACATGGCTCATCAATAGGGAATTTAACATCCATTTGAGATAGCTCTTTGAAATGAGAAGTTTTAATACCCCTTTCTTTAATGGACTTTGAAGCCTCCTTCATAACTTCATTAATTAGCTTGAGAATACCCTTCTTATTAGGATCATTTCAATTTTATCTTCAACTTCAATATGCCAATCATAATGATTTTGAGAAATAATTTAACAATCCCTTGGCCTCCTCAATAGTCATGTGCCTAAAAATATTACCTGTAACACTATCTAAATAAGGTCTTGATATTTTGGATAGTCCATTATAAAATATATCAAGTAATTCTTTGAAACCATGAGCAGGGAATCTCCTTTCAAAAACATAATATCTCCCCCAAGCTTGAGCTATACTTTCTTCCTTACTATGTGCAAAGTTACTAATTTTAGTAATCATAGCATGTATTTTATCAGCAGGGAAATACTTATTATAGAACAAATATATGCATGCTTCTATGCTGGTGATTTACTTGGGAGCTAATGAGTTATACCAAACTTTTTCTTTTCCTCCTAAGGAGAAAGGAATCAATTTCAAGAAATAATAGCGTTGTTGGATTTCTTTTTCGAATAAGAAAGCTAGTTCATTAAGGTTGGTTAAATGTTCGTAAGGAAACTCCTTATCATCACCATAGAACTTAGATGCTTCAACTCTTTCTATTATTTCAGAATCAACATTGAATTCATAGTCTTTATCTTTAATGTATAATGTAGGTGTGTAAGTTTTACTAGCAATAGGGAATAACTCTCCTAGTGATGTACTCATGGTAGCATCAAATTATCCAAATCATCAAGATTAATGTTCATGAAAGCTTTACTAAAAGCAATATCTTCTTTAGAAGGTGTTGATTTATAGCTAATTGCAATATCATTTTTATCATAAAGTTCTTCTTCATCATATTTAGATTCCATATCATCATTGGACAAAGTCTTAGATAAATCAAGCGTCCCCTATTTATCCTTGACATGATCCAACAAATATTTTTAGTATTAGTAAACATTCTAGGTAATGGTGAACTTGCTAGAGCAGTAGTTTTCTTTCTAGTAATAGGAGTAGGAATAACATTAGGCAAAAAGTGTGGTCTGGAAGGCAAGTTCATACCTTCACTTGTAGCGGAAGGCACAATAACTTTGTTGGTAGGATCCTTATACTTTCCCATGATGAGAAACAAATAATTACAGCAAGTAAATGATAACAAGTGGTCTTACCAATTAAGCTAGGTACCTCGACACTGGCGCCAAAAAATATCTTCATGCCCACAAGTATAGGGGATCTCTGAAATCTTCTATGGACAATATTACCCAAATTTATAGTTCGACTCAAGGGGAACACAAGAATATCAATAAGACTTTAGAAATTGAGATGTTACTCTCCACCACACCTCTGTATCAATATACTTAAGAACAAAGTGGTAATTATAGTGGTTGAATCAAAACAGCCAAGCAAACAGTGAATAATAGCAACAAATTTCTTGTTTTCACCAGAAGTAGTGACTTGTAACTTTTAGTGGCTAAAACCGTAGGCGTGGGGTGATAGCAAGGTGTTGCATGAATGATATTGATCAAATAATTGAATCCAAATAACATGCGTTCATCTCTAATTCAGTTGTGTGTAGGTATGTGTTCCAAATATAGTTATGCATACTAACCAGGAGAATTTGCATAACATCTATTGTCCTACCTGCCCATTTCACTGGGTCCAACTTGGAACTATAAGTAATTAAGGTATATCCTTTGGAATAGCCTTGAACAAAGTATTAACAATCCCTGAACACACAATATCCTCAAACTATCATATATTCCCATTGTTTTTCCCTAACTATCACTTTAGGGTTTGCATGTTCAACATAATAATAGGCAATACACTTTGCAGATAGATAACAAACTCATATATATATGATGGGCAATAAATTTTTAGTAGTGAAATCATGTCACTCGGGCCCTAGTAACAAGCTTTAAACATAGGAAAGGTCCATCAACACTCATACAAGAATATCCTCAAGATAAATACCTAAAATCTTGATAGATATGGATGATTACATTATCAATCTCATCCAATCCCCATCCACCTCACATGCCTATAGAGAACTACACACACATGATGATGGACAATGAGCACATGGTTGTTGGGGATGACGTATGGTGATGATGGAGTCGTAGAAATACCCCTCTCCAGCGTGGAAAGCAGGACCAATCTGGCTTCTGAAATGAAGATCGTGGATGTGACGGTGCTCTATTTTGCAAAAAGCTCCATGACTCTGGATTCCTAGATTTTGCATGTATATACGGGGGTACGCTAAAGGAGGAGGCGAGCAACGCTCTAGGGACAAAAGGACCTAGGTGGCGTGGCCTATGGTGGTGCATGCGCCACCAGGGATCTTTTGGGCCTCGTGGTTCCTTCTATGTGATTCCAAAGCTCTAGGGTCCTTTTTTCAGTGAAAAACATACGTGGTATTTTTTCTGATTTTATTTCTTGCGAAAAGAGATACTCCCTCCGTCCCAAAATTTAAGGCGCCTAAGATTTAGTCAAAAGTCAACATATTTTAGGTTTGACCAAATTTATACATAAAAATATAAACATTCACAATACCAAATCAATATCAATAGATTCACCAGAAAGTATAGTTTCTCAAAGTGTCCATTGATATTGTACATATTCATGTTTTTTCATATAAACTTGGTCAAACTTAGAAGATGTTAACTTTTGGCTAATGCTTAGGCGCCGTACATTTTGGGAAGGAGGGAGTAGAAAGAAGACTTTTTTCTAAAAACAGTGTCAGATTTAGTAGTTTAATTCAAGTGTGGTGAGATTCCAGAGCAAATCATTGAGAAAAATACTTGGAAAAGTAGATACATTTGAGATGTATCAATCACTAAATGACTACTATACTCCCCTTGTTTTCACTGGGTATTACGCGTTGGCATCATTTACCACACATATTACCTCAAACCTTGATCAATCCTTAGGGTCTTGGGTACCTGATAAGTCCTAGGATTGAGAAAAGAGACAATGATACAAATACAAATCTCATATGCAATGACCACACAATACTCCCATGTAATTAGATGCACATAATTGCCACGAGGCTATTCCCCAACATATAGCCCATGAGGACTAGTCACTCATCATAAGATCAAGGATAGAAAACATTGTAGAATTACTTAAACCAATACCAAATATCCTTACAAAGTCGCCAACCACGAGGAGATCTTGAATACAAGTTATGGTTATGGCTATGGATGGAGATGGATATGATGAACTATGGTGGTGGTGAAGCGGTTGATCTTCCTTGGTGTGTTTTAAGATGCAATCTGTGAATGTCGGCCCTCTCAGCAGCAGCTGGGAGTCTTGAAATATATAGGGCCCTTCATGAAATTTGATCTGTTTAACCTGGTGAAGCCGTCTCCATGTGGTATGGGCAAGCTCCACCGATACCGGTGCTCATTAACACTTCTAGACGCTAGCATTTGACTCCAGTTGACTTGGTTGAGTTAGCAACGTGTGTTTATCCCTTAATTGCTCTATATTTTTCCATAAAAGAGTGATTTCCTGCACATCACAATTTAAATGAGTATTTGCTCATCTTTAGCAACAATTAGTCATTAGTGGCAAGGCTAGAGAGATATTTTATCAATTGTTTGACTTAATATAAGATTTAAACTTTCATTGCCATCAGGTGCCTCATTACGCCTACCTCATGATGAAAATGCCAGGACCCAACAATGTCATCACCATCCACAGAAGCTTCACACAATTTGATAACTGCGATAGGGACTTCAACAAAATCTCATAGTCATTCGGGATGCATGAGGAGCTTGTACAACTCAAGGAGTCAACAGACCACGGTCTCCCTCCCATGACACAGTAAATGCACCTGAGCAATCTTTCGACTCCACCAATGACACAAGGGAGGTCAAGGTCCATCCGACGAACCTCAAGAAGACGACCCTCATATCAACCACCTAGAGTTCCGCATAGGAACTCGTTCTTGTCAAATTCCTCAACGAGAACTAGGAGATCTTCACCTGGTGTCCAACCGACATGCTAGGTATTCCCAGGGAATTCGTCGACCATGCACTCAACATATATCTAGATGTTAAACCTTTTGAGCAGTTGATACGATGTTTCTCGAAGCCAAAGTGCAAAGAAATTATCGAGGAAGTCAACATACTACTAGAAGCAGACTTCATGAATCAAGAAAAGGACTTGGGTAGGTAACCCGGTGCTGGTCCCCAAGAAGGACACTAACATACTTCACATGTACATTGACTACACGTACTTGAACAAGCACTACCCAAAGGACCATTTCCCTCTATCGTGGATCGACCAAATCGTCGACTCCACCGCAGGATGCGAGCGCCTCTCGTTGCTCGACGCCTACTCACTACAAAAATACCCCCATACTGGGAAGATTTTTGGGGTGGCATAAGAAAAAAGAACCAGAAATAGTTGGTTACATGGCGGATGAGATTTGGCAGCACCATTTTGTCTCAGGGAACACTTATATGCTGTGGCACACATGGTAGTGGTGGATTTTGGTGCCATGGTACATGGACGGGGAATGCAACATTTTTAACGCCTCGCTTGGCCAACGTAGGCATTCCCAATATCCACCGCCCATTTCAAGCGCCATTAATTGTTGATGTCCGCTAGAGAATGGTCAATCATTGCCCGCTGACTAGTTAGGCTTGTCTGGCTGATAGGTGCGGACCACCACTGCTTACACTACAAGAAAAGTTATCTTTTACAACGGACGATTTTCATGGTTGAAGGCCTGTTTTTCATAGCTAAAAAGTCTTTCACGACGGATGGCCTTCATGGTAAAAGCCCCATCACAAATGAATCAACCATGGTTTTTTCGACCGTGGCGGATTGCACCCTTCTGCCATGCAAACTTGTTCCGTCGTAGATCTATTCGCCAGCCACGTTGACTGCTGATGTCATGAAAACTGCCACATGGCAGCTGCCGTTAACGGTCGGTTACCGCTATTAACGGTCACAAAAACCGTTGTAGAAGATAGTACCAGCCAAGGCCTGCTAATTATTAACTCGGCCGGCCCATGACGAGAGCCCAATAGGAATATGACCCTTTACTATTTTGTTCTGCACTATTTAGAATCAGCCTAGTACTATAGCTAGCCGCGGCCCATACACTTTTGGCCCTAATAGTGTTTTGGCCTACATGAGGCCCAAGTTAGCCCAACACTGTGCGGCCACTTCAGGACTACACCACGATGACCCGGTACTATTCGTGTCTGGTGTCAATCTATCCTTTTACTGTTTAGGCATGTTACTGTTCCAGCTTTTAGGATTTTCGCCCTGTTACCGTTAAGCCATTTAGTGTTTGGGCTTTTGGCTATTCAGGACGGTATTGTCCGACTTGTTACTGTAGTGGCCTGCCACTATATAGGTCTTTCAATGTTCTGGCCTTTTATTGTTCTGGCATTTAAAAGTTCTGGACTTCTACTATTCTGGCCTTAGAAGTTCCAGCCTTCTACTATTGAGGACATTCACTATTCCGGCCTTCCACTATTTAGGCCTTTCACTATTCCAGCTTTCTACTATTGAGGCCTTTCATAGTTTTGGTATTCTACTGTTCTAACCTTTCCCTGTTCCGGCCTTCTACTATTCTGGCCTTTAGAGTTCCATTTTTCTACTATTCTGGCCTTCTACTATCCTGTCCTTCTACTATTCTGGCCTTCTACTGCTATGGCCTTTAAATTTTCCTTTTGGACCGTCCATGTTCACGTTGTTTCAATGTTCAGCATGTTACTAGTCCGGCCTGTTACTGTTTCGGCCTTTTTTACAAATGCAAACTACTACTATGCACACATTTAGGGGGAGACATTTTATCCTTGGAATGATGATGTTTATTAGGGATCTATTGCAAATCCTAGTCTTGTCATCTAACACCAAAAAGGGGGAGATTGAAAGAACATTTCATGATCCTATAGTTTTGTGTGTTAGATAACAAGACCAAGGACTATTTTATTGTGTATTGAGTGCTGCAGATTATTCTCCCAAAAAGAACTACAAGTCAAATGCAGCAAAATAGAAGTTTTGGAGGCGGACTATCTGCCCCTAGATAGGGACGGATTATCTTCCCCTGCCTCGATTGACAAAGGAGCCAAGGCATGACGCTCAGAGAGGGGGGTGGAGTTTTCCTCGGATAATCTGACTAGGGCCGGACTTTTGCCCTTGATGGATAATCCTCCCCTTCTAGGGGGCCAGATTATCCGCCCCTAGGGATTTTTGCAAAGGACCAAGTGGCGTGGCTCTCTGAAGGGGCCCAGAATTTTCCCCAGATTGTCCGACCCACCCCGGATTTTTCACTCGAACTGGATAATCCACCCCTCCCAGGGGGGCGGATTATCTGCCCCCCAAGGATTTCTCAAAGGTCCAATTGACGCGACTCTCAGAAGAGGGGCCAGAGATTTGGCCAGGATTATTGTGCATGGGCTAGATCTTTGTCCCCGGCCGGATTATCCGACCCTAATTTTCTCCGATGGCTCCATCTCGGGGAGGGGATACAAATACCCCTCCCCATCTTCATTTTGGGGTTGCTGAATCTGACGAAAAAGCTCTGTACTACAGAAATCGATTTGCAACAAAATCTCCACTCTAATCCGTCTGAAGTCATTTTCCTTTGGGGAATCAAAGGAGGAGGCCCTTATCTACATCTTTGATACCTTTGATCCTGATTACAGATGTAGTATAATAGTTTTTTCCCTAGAAAACCTATGTTTAATCGAACCTTGGGAAACAACTCTAAAAGGCAATAAAAAGGACACATCAACAAGACTTTTTTCTTTGGTTTACCTTCATTTTCTAGACCAATCTAGTTTACTTTATCGTGGGTTGAATCAATGGATGGAGATAGGCCAGGGTTAAAGATCCACTTGCAGCTGCACATCATATGCAATAAAACATAATAATAAACAAAGTCATGTGTAATGTTTTAATAGAAATAATCTCTTGTGGGAATCACATCCTAATATACTAGGTCCCCTGAGAGGCAACATGCAAAGCATTAGTCTTTTGATTCAACTGAGTGCACCACGAAGCACCGGGCTACAAACAATTATTAAGTGTAAAACATGGATCAAAGAATTAAGTGGTGATGTTGTTGTGATCCTGAATGGTTCGCTAAGCAAAGACCGTACAACCCTTTCTATCACTGGGTTTCCTATGAGATCGCCACTAGCCAAGTATATCACCTCAAGGCTTTAACAATCTCTAGGATCTTTGGTACCTACAAGTCCAAAGATTGAGACAAGAGACAAAGAATCTAAACATACAAATCTCTCTTTCAAACAATACACAATTCTCCCATATATTAGATGCACATAATCGCTGCGAGATTCCTCCCCAACCGCAACCCGTGAGGACTACTCACTCATAACAATAAGATCAAGGATAGGAAACATTCTGCAAAATACTTAGATTGAAATCAAATATTCTTACAATGGTCGCCGAATCAGAAGGAGATCCCAAGTACAAAGTAATGGCTATGGCTAATGGAGGGGATGGAAGATGGAAGGGATGAACTATGGTGTGGATCTCCTTTGGTGGTGGTGTGATGCAATCTGAGAATGGTGGCCTTCTGCGTGGTGGCTGAGGCCTCAAAATATATAGGCGTCTTCAGGAAAGTTGTAGGGTTTAATGAGATGAAGCCGCCACCACATGGTACAGGCGGGCCCTTCCTGTACCAGTGGTCGTTACGGCTACAGACACCTGGTATTTGCTCCAGAATTACTTGGTCATGTGGACTTCCTCAAAACCTTCATTATGACTCCAGATTTCGCATTAAAAAGCATGATTTCCTACACAACACAAATCAAAGCAACGGTTTGCATATCTTTGGAATTATTAGTCATTAGTGGCAAGGATAGAGAGTTTCTTGGCAATTTCTTGACTAAAACAATGTTTAAACGTGGTGGAATATGGCTATTTTTGGGGCCATCAACCTCCCCAAAGCTCAAACCTTGATCGCCCTCGAGCGAGAAGAAACAAAGAACTATAAGGAATTCAGCGTTTAAACTTGAAACAACGAGAATAAGAATTCACTTACGGTTGGTAGTCATATGTATCCACACTTCATCCATTTGAAAAGCTTATCAAAGTTAGATAGATGACAAGAATACTATACAAGCTTCGGTAAGTCTAATCAAAGTAGAGTTTAATATAAGTATAAATAACTAGAAGTGTAACAATCAATCCAATTCTTCTAGTTAACTCTCAGCTTGCCAAGGAACACATGGATGTTTTAATAGCATAATTGAGTAGGAGAGTTCATGTCCTAAGTAGCATAACTGTGAAGTGTCTTATTGACGCCCACATCAGTAAATCAAGGTTATCAAAACACTTCTAATCCAATCATTGCCTTTCAAGAAAATTCATAAAGTAGTAATTAGACCATGCCAAGGACTTGTTATGTGGATCTTCATATATATTTTTTGTTTCTTCCTTCTTCAAGGATCATTGAGTGTTTCTTTTACAACAGCTTGCACAACTTTTCAGAGTACCAATACTTTTGCCCATTATATTGACATGTATACCACTCATGTCACGCATAGCTGAAATCCGAGGTTGTCGTCTCTTGAACACTTGGCGTTGTTCCTGCTCGAAGACGGAGTAACTCGTTGTCTTCATGCTTCCTTATTATCTGGCTTCAGAGGTGGTTCTGACCTTCTAGGGAGGATCATTACATTGGTTTGGGTAGGGTCGACTAGATTAGTTAGTCTCTTGTGGCGGTCAGAAACTCTAATACACTAAGGTTAGTGTGGTTTGGTCTTCACTTCTTGTCTTAGTTGACTTATCGAGTGATACTTTGTGGATATTGAGGATCCTTAGGTGGTTGACTTCCGGCTTCAACGGGATTCTTGATGTAGTAGACTAGGGAACAAGGGAGTGTGGTGCTATTGACGAGTCTTGAGAGGTGAGTTTGCCGAGGTATGGCTCTGCTGGGGTGAAATCTTTGAGTTGATTCTGACTTGACGATGTCGAACACCTGGTTCTTGCGATGCTTTTCCTCTCATATACTCTCGAGATTAGTCTGGGTCTCATTACCGACAACTAACACAGGGGTTTTCTGAGTTACTAGGTGGGTTATCGCTCCTCGAGTCACATTTTTATGGAGGTCAAAGCAAACCAGAACATACAAACAAGGCGAACAGAGCGAGGGGATCACAATGTCCTCGGCAAACAACACACATCAAGCAACACAGGATGCACTTAGGCAAGCAAACACGGTCAACTCTAGGGACCAAGGAGTTAACTACTCGCGACGTAGGGGAATCCTATCCCTAGGACTATTGACCCTAGATATCTGCTTTCTTCAAGTTGGAGTCACTATCTTGCTGATAACGCCTTCGTCGTATCTTGGAAGCTTCTTGATAGTGCAACACCTGATGTCTCCTGATTAAGAGGATTCCATTGGTAGAGCGATATTGTAGTCTCCTTGTGTTTGCTGGTAGTTGCTTGTCTTCTTCTTGTTCACATTGTCCTCACCAGGTTCTAGATCCTAGTTATTTAAAATCCGTGGGTTTGAAGTTTGGATGAGAGTTAGAGTAAACTATTTTCGAAAGCATTCACTTCGAGTAAGGGAAGAAGTAGAACTTTTTGAAACTCATTGGGAAACTATTTTTCGAAAGCCAGGGTTTTCAAAATAAGGTTCCTATCTAGCGACCATGCTACCTAAGGTTCTCCTACAATCAGGATGGCTCTGATACCAAGTTTGTGGGGCCCCCGGATGAATCCTCCGAGAATCCTAGTTATGCATACCACCACCATCCCATGATCAGTTAGTCGTGGAACATAACCGACAAGTATCATTACATCATCCGAGAATATACCGAATTACAAGACTTACATAAATGCCGTTATGGCTACATCAATAAACAGCAGCGGATCTTCATCAAGTGCAGAGCCCGAGCCATGCCTTAACCTACAGGCAACTGACTGGGAAAACGTCCTAGCTCGCATAGTCGTCCACTTCACCTTGTCTTGATATCTGACCAAGTTAATAGCCAGGGACAATGCCGGTGAGTACTTCGAATGTACTCGCAAACCACCTTAATAGAATAATAATAGCAAGAGGATATGCAATATGGTTGTGGTAGTAGGAGGGCTCCAAGATGGGTTCTTTTCTCAAATAGTTTCTCTTGTAGATATAGCATCTACATATCTTTGTTGAAAACTTTTGTAAAATGTTTGGAAACCTTTTTGAAAAGTTTTGAAAACATTAGGACTAGGTCACCCATTTGTTCCTATTTTCAGGTCGTCCCACGACCAAACTCCTTCCATACCTCTCTAACCATCCCATGGTCAAAGAAGGTATCCTTCCCGACCATCCCATGGTCAAAACATTTCCAAGTCATTTCTTTTCCGAAAACCTTTTGAAACAAAACCAGCACCGCTCTATAGCAACCTTCCCAACCGTCCATGACCATGGACGCGGCTATTCGAATAGATTTACACTCTGCAGAGGTTGTACACTTTACCCACATCATCCGGGTACACTACCCTGATCTTCACCAATCGTGGGTCGAGTAACCGATCAAGACTCTCTGGATGCCCACTCTGATATAAGTGCCTACCCTATGAGTGTTAATCCCCTCAAAACCGGGACGTCAGGCGAGGACCAACCGAAGCGCTTTTTCCACTTCTCGAGTGTGCGCTTTCAATGAGGGGCTCATAGTAACGCGTGGAGGCCTGCCGACCCTTTGTTCCTTCTCTAGGTCCCACCTTTATTAGAGAAGGCCCACCCTCTAGGGATCCCGGATCCCCTGTAGTTGTTGCGAGGTAGCTCATACTAGAATGGACAAACTTCAAATCCAGCCCTGTCCCATACCAGAGTAATGTGGTTGCACGGGTTAATTGTTCTAGCAAAACTACAAAGAACCAGGTGCATTTTCGTAAACCTTTTTCCTCCGGTTTCCTCCAGCATTTTATAAAACAAAAACTTTTTATTTCTCAACAACTCTTGGGAGGTCCCCCCCCCCCTCACCAAGGTTTTATCAGAAAACATTTGGTAAAAATCTTTTTGTGGGGTCTTCCCATCCTCTAGTTTTGCTTCGGCTAAAACGGGGTCTCTAAAGGGGCATGGTGGATATGCACCATCTATTCTACTAGGGACAAGTAGGTGTCAACTAGGGGGTTGTACTTAATAGTACAAAAGTGTAATGGTTCGGAGGAGCCAAACCACTACCGTATATACATACATCAACATATAGTAAAACCATGCAGTTTTAATAAACAGGAGATAAAACATGCATAAGTAAAATAGTAGGACAAGGCTTACGAGCAAGAAGGTGGCTTGCCCTAGGATCAGCAATATGGCAATGTGTCCCTGGACTTCTTCTTAGAATACCCAATAATACCAATAATAATTACCACTTCTCTTGTTCTCCGATTTCATCGCAACTATCGTCGTCCAGACATCACATGCAAACAAACAAGGGCACAATCAACACAAGGCATGCAAGCACCAATACAATACAGCAAACAAATGGATAATACCAGATTAAGATTCAGATGGTTTTGAGAGGATTGGAATTAGGAGATTGAGATGGCCTTGCCTTGAAAAGTGAAAGAAAATCGCTTAGGATTTATAGTCTAGAACTACCTAAGAGATGGATTTTGGAACAAGAGCATATCATGTATGATAACATTGTAAAAACATGATACCAACAGATAGGTATTGATAAAATGAAACCAACAAAAGTGGTTTCACTATTTTATCAATTACAACAGATTTATAGTGACTTTTATAGTGAAAAAGACTCTAGTTTAAGGAAATAATTCACCAGAAGAGTTCTGGAGCTCCAAAAATTATTTCCTTGGATGGTTCAGTAGAGTTTGATGTACTTGTTCACTGAGAGTTGGAATCAGGTCAAGAAAATTACCAGAATACCCTCAGGAAATTCCCAAAGGAAGTTCTATATACAACTTGTCTTTTTCACCAGATTAAATCTACAGTAGCTTTTGATTTGATTCCAAGGACACATGGTAGGTACTTCCAATAAAGTTCTATAGAAATTGGAATCAACATTTTTTGGATTAGAAGAACTACTATAGTGAATTAAGAGGTGAATAAACCATGCACAGAATAGTTTAATTCACAGAAAAACATACAAGGCTCAATAAATCATAAGATCCTGGGTTTTGATAGATAATGATATGGAACTTTACTGGGAGTTGGAATTAGGTCAATATATCTGTTGGTTTGACCTAGAGAAATTTCAAAAGTCAGAACAGAGTGGTTTTTGTTATTTTTACGAAAGACAAACTGTTGTTCACCTTGGCATGGGATAAAGTCTAGGTGGTAGGTATAGAAAGTACATTTCAAAGGAACTTGGTTTCATCCAATTTGGAGATGTGAATCTCACAGAGGAATTTAATTAGTGGGATAGACACATTTTGGGGGAAATAACGCCCATAAATAATGAAAATTATTTTGGGCAAACTACCAGTTCTGCATGATGAGGAAAACCCTAGGGGACCATGAAAAATTGTCACCTAGACGAGATCATGCAGTTTTGAATTTTATTTTGATTTAAATAACATGTGTATTTCAGATCTATAATTCCTAGTGATAAAGAAAAAGGAAAAACTAATGCCAGGCCGGATCTGGAGGGGAGCTGGGCCGTCTAGGGGAGACTTGGCCCACCCGCGTGGGAAGCGCGCAGGAGGCGGTTTGAAACCCTGACAATGGGGCCCAACGGTCAGTGACGGTGAGGGGCGAAAGGGTATGGAGGCTCCAGGGCCATCCGATCTAAAGGGAGATCGACGGCGGGGAGGCCGTCTTCTCCACAGTGACGCGGCAGCGGGAAGAAACCCTAGCGCGGGGAAGAAACGCACCCTCGGCGCTCACCTGAGGGTGGAGACGGGCCGGGGAGTTGCCAGGGCGACGCGGTGTAGCTTCCCGAGCAGATCCATGGGCGGCACGGGCAGGTTCTGCGACGAGGCTTAGTTAGCGCGTAGCCGGCGGCGGGGCGCCTCGGGAGCTCGCTGGAAAACGTCCTTGGGTGCTCAGGATCTTGGAGGAGGCCGAGGTTTTGCTCTCCTTCTTCCTTTCGGTCAGACAAAGCAAGGGAGGAAGAGAGGGTACTATGGGGAGGTAAGTGGAGAGGAGGAGGGGAAAATGAGCCTGTGGGGGAGCCGGGGTGGCCTCTGGCCGATTTATACCGAGGGGGAGAGGAGGATGGTGTAAATGTCCTCTTTGGACAAGGGGGAGGAGTGGGCTGGTCTAGGATTGGTGTAGGGGGCGGTGAGGAGGGGTAAGAGAGTCATCTGGTCAGCAGGGAGAGAGTGGTGGAGGCTGCTGCAATCAAATGGTCCCACATGATTGTCTCTCTCTCTCTCTCAAGCACATGGGGCTAGGGGAGAGGGTTTTGCTACAGTAATTGCTACAGTAGCCACGACCAGGGAGGAGTGTGATGGGGTAGTGTAGGCTTGCTGTGGAAGGCTTGAGGGGTTTTGACTTGATATTGATCAATATCTTGGAAGTAGACAAGATTGGCAAATGTAGATGATCATGATGGAAGTCTCAATTTTTGGTTTAGGCAAGATAAACTAAAGATGCTGGTAGATAGAGGGGGTTGGGATACCCCTCTAGGAATTATTTGAGATTTTTCCATGACTTATAATCCTCTTAAATCCATTTTTTCAAAAACTGCAGAAGTGAAGTATTGGAGCTCATTTGATATTTTTACATTGGACAAGTGGAGATTTTGATGTGAGATGGTCCCCAATGTAAATACACACTTAGGAGAATTTTCCCAAGATTTATTGGGCATTCAAAGTATTTAAAACAATTATTATTCCATTTCTGCCATTTAAGAAAATAGGCAAAAAGAAATAATAAAACTCTTAAAAAATGTTTATTTTTGAAGGGAGAAGGTAGGGTGTGATATATGGATCTCAAATTAACCAAAAGTTGGGGAAGTGTTTTGGAAAAATCCAAACTTTCCCTTATGGAAGAGGTTTTGAAGAATTTGTCTATTAAAGAATTAAATTGATTTGGAGCCAAAAATAATTATGGATAATATTTGATAAATCTTGATGATCAAGGTAGAGGATGTGGACAAGGTGTATAAAGCATTTGCAACCTTGGGATTGGAGAATCCAAGTTGATTTTTGGTGGAATACCCCTATTAAGGATCTAGGGTGGTGTTAATTTCATACCATCAAAACATGGGTGTAACTTGGAGTTCAAATCTCCCCTTGGGGCATGGGGTAGATGGTTGGATAGAGCAAGTGATTTAGATTGCAATTGTGTAGGGGTTTGAGCTTGATTCTGCTTTAGCTCACCAAGACAAGCTTCCAAACTTTGAATAAAATAAGCCTGCCATAGCAGATTATCAACTAGCCCTTAAAACCTTGTGGGTTTAAGAAGCACCAAGTTCCACTTGGAACAAGTTAAGTAGGTGTTGATAGACCTATATGAGTAGAACAAAACCATGAAATGAGTTGGTCCATAGAAGTTTGGATGGTGGTGTGAGCTTATACCAAAGTTGGCATGATGACTAGATTTGCAGGAAAAGTTATTTTTCTTGCCTGCAAAACCATCAAGAACTAATGGGTTGGAGTGTGATCTAACCAAGGGAAATGTTGGGCCTTGGTAGTACTTAGGATGGTTAACAAGTCGGTTCAGATGCATTACCAAAAATGCACAAGGGTTTAGAAAGGTAGACATCCAAAAAGGTGGAAATAGTTTTCCAGACTTAGCCAAATTTGGCAGATTTGGGGATCTTGACTAGAACATGAGAGGGGATGTTTCTAATGGGTTGTAAGGTACCCAAGCATCATCAAGTGGGTGATGTTGAAGTGTAGAAAGGATCCATTCTTGATATTGGTCTTCATTGACTTGGAAACTTCTAGAAGGGATATCTTCAGAATTGATCTGGTTAAGGGTTTCAGATGATCTCTAGTAGCTGGAGATTTGATCTTGCTTTGCATTCTTGTTTAGGGTGTGGTGATTTGGAAACCTCTTGATCCTAGTGATGAGCTCCTAGAGTAGCCCATACTATCTCCTAGGCATACAACTCAAGCAGCAGACCAAGGCAATTCATCAGACAGCAGATCAAGGCAACTAATCTTATAAGCTAAGCAAACCTATTACTAGGGTTACCATCAAGTCTGACTTGAGGTAAGGTTGGGAAATTTGGAAAGGGTTAAGATGAGAGTCTTTGGTATCTCTACCAAGAGTAGAATTCAAATCTTTAAAGAGAGTTTTTGGGAAACCTAGAGATAAGAATAGTTGAAGGTTCTGTCTTGAAAACATAAGGAGATTATGTTATATAGCTCTCCATAGTTTTGCCAAATACTAAAATAGTTTGTTTGCAAAGGCTTCTTGGCTTAGGTTTTGGAATGCCAGAACATTTGAGAATATGAGAGTTAAGCCAAGACTGTTTTGGAAAGTAGCTTTTGTCAACTGGTGTTAAGGTGAGGAATATATCATCTAATACACATTCATATGCATAAGCATATCCAAACAACAAGCAAACACTTCAGCATTCAACAAGAAAAAGTTTTTGTTCCCCCTGATTTTTGCATTCTGGACAACTAATCAGGGTTACTGAAATTGGGATGTTACAGAGATGGCGATGAGGGTGCTGATGATGATGATGGTGGTGATGATGATGATGATCCCGATGAAGTCCAGCTTGATGGTGGTGTTGATGGAGACGATCTCCCCTCTCTGGGAAGGAATTCCCCCCGGTAGAAATCTGTCTGCCAGAGAGATCTTTCTCTCTCGGTGTTTTCCGCCCTGTAGAGGCGGCGGAATCTTTCTGTGGTCGCTCCCAGAGTATTAGGGTTTCGGGAGGATTATATACGTCAGAGGGGAGAGCCAGAGGTGGGCTAGGGCGGCCACACCACCTGGTGGCGTGGCCTAGGTTGGCCCACGCTAGGGGGTGGTGTGGGCCCCCTGTGGCCCATCTCCACTCCTCCTTCTGGCTTCCTTCGTTTTCTGGAAAAATAGGATTTTCCGTATATTTTCCCGGATTTTATGATCTTCGCGAATTTTGCCTCCAAACAGCACCTTTTCCATCAGAATCCTGACTGCAGCGGTCCATGCTCCAAAAGTCATCAACCATGCAAAAATAGATGAAATAACATAAGTATCATCTCTTAATATGAAATATATCAATGAATAATAGTGAATTATGATATAGAATAGTGATGCAAAATGGATGTATCAACTCCCCCAAGCTTGGACTTCGCTTGTCCCCAAGCAAAACCGAGCTTAATAAACATGGCCTCGAGTTTATGGAGTGAAGAGTCGATAAAAGAATACGGACAAGAAGCATCACATTCATCAACACATAGATCATAATAGAAAACAACTCACTATTATATAACTTAACTTGCAATAAGTATAGGAAACACAATAAAGATACATAAAGTAAATCATAATTTGTACTAGCAAACTTAGCTCTTGGTCGAAGAATAGTTGACAATTTGCTGGAGTTCAAAAATAACTGATTTTCAATGATAACTTTCAAAGTAGTAATCACCAAGATAAGAGCAAAGTGCAAAACAAGGAACATAAGAAACATGATTGAATAAATCATCATATGAATGAATGAAACACAAGAACTCAAAATACTTGCTGATATAGAAGGGAATAGGTTTTACTGACTCAACTAACAAGTAAAAGAAAGGCCCATCGCAGAGGAAAGCAGGGATTTCAAGTTTCATAAAGAGCTCCCAAAAATTATGGTACTTATTAGCTTTCAGCTCTCATTGCCCCTATCATAAGCATCTTTAGGTGATTAAGGTTAAAGTGACACAACTAAGAGGATATGCTTGACAAGTTATAAGTTAAAATCTCATGCCCCTTACTTACGAGTACCTAACCTCATGCTACTCAACTTCAGTCACAAGTAAGCTCTTGTCATTGTAAATACATATGTATCATAGAGAACCACCAACGGGGTACCCCTTGCACATGATATAGGAGCTATCCCATAATCAAAATGACAAGGCAAGCAGACAATGAGCATCTCAACGATCTTTTTATTTGCCATTTGCATAGGTTTTTATTGAGGATTCTTCATAGAATGCTCACTATAGTTATGCTGCAAGTTTCCACCATGATTAGGCATGGCTTAGGCTAGCGGCCCAGGCATTTCTCTAACACACATATAAACTCCATGATCTTACAAGCTCCCCTTTTATTTCACACCATCGGGATCCATAGGCAAAAGAATCATGATATCAACTAGGTACAAAGTACCAGTGTAGTGTTGTAAGCGTTCCCCATGATACATGGTTCTGCTAACTCAAACTCATAAAGCGCAAGCATATACACAACAAAGAAGGACCCAATGGTTCAAGTTTATTAAGTGCAAGAAAATAAAGTGTGCCGTCAAGTTCGTGAGAGCTTTAATCACTAATTTTCTCGTAACAAGTTTAATTGGAAGGTAGATAAAAACAAGAATTTACTTGGAATAGCAATAGTGCTAATAGGTAGGTATGGTGGACACAAATGGCATAGGTTTTGGTTTAAGGATTGGATGCACAAGAAAAATTCCCTCTCAGTACAGGTTTTTGGCTAGCAAGGCTGGGTAGCAAGTATAAGAGTTGAAGGAGACAAACAAACATACAGGTGATAAAAACAAACATACAATCTTCCTTGGAAGCACAAAAGATCTTAACCAGAGAATACTAAACTTATGAGCAAATCAAGAAATAAAGATGATGAAATTATATTTCTTTAGAGTACTTTTATCTTTTCATTCAACTCTCAAAAATAGGGTTGCTACTAACCAAGCCAGGTTTGCCAAAACAAACTAAATTAACTCAATGATCCCAAAGTGATACCAATACTAACAACAAGATCAATCATATAACCAAGAATTGAAAACTAATATAAGATATGCAAAAGAGTAAATGATAGAACTTCTCATTAATAATCCATAACGGCAACTCACACCAAGTGATACATATCTAACGAGAGAGGGGACACTTCCATAATGCAAACCATCTTATACGATAACTTCTTTATTCATGATATGACTCTACTAAAAAGGTAAAAATATAGAAGATAGTGATGTGATACCGCGGCACTCCCCCAAGCTTGGAACAAACCAAGGGGATGCCAAACCTGATGACGAATTACTCCTTCAGTGGTGGTGGTGGTGGTGTTCTCTCGATGAGCTCTTTCATTAGTTTCCCCAAGTCCTCGATCTCAAAGGTGATATTGCGAATAAGCTGCGAGTTTTGCTCAATGCGGCTCATGATCATGTCAGGTTGCGAATTCCAGCGCCTGTGATTCTTTCCCCACTCTTCCTCCTTGAAGTCTTCTTTTCCTGCATGGCTAGAACGAGGCAAATCCCAATTGGAGGGCAATTTCTCCTTGGGCATATTCTGGTATTGATGCTCATGGATAAGGGTATGGAAAGGATTCATGGCACGTGGGGGAAGTGACCAGGGATCTGAACGGTGATGAGGAGGCTTCCCTCCAATTGGCATCGTCCTGGCAGGGTTTTCCACCACCCCAATGCTTGCAATGGTAGTGTTGGTGTGCTTTTCCTCCTCTTCATCTTCACTCTTGATCTCCTTCTCCTTCCCGAGGTCTTGGAGATCTTCCTCCATAGGATCCTTCCCCTTATCCTGGGCGGACACCATTGTGCTTCTAAACTTTCAAGAATAGTTCCTGGCAGAAATAGATCAAAATAAAAACACTACAAGAACACGATATACGAACCTCGGGGGATCCGGGGGCTTATACATTAAGAAGTTTCATGGCAAAAGGAAGGTACTGGGAGAAAACGAGTCGGAGACAGAGTTTGGAGTGGCCACACCACCTGGTGGCGCGACCAGGGGTGGGCCCACGCCACAGGGTGGTGTGAGCCACCCTGGCTCCGTTTCCGTCCCTCTTTCGCTTCATAACTTTCCTTATTGGCTAAAAACTTTAAAAATATAACTAGACAGATCTTTTGCAGAACTTTTCTTACCAGAACTTTTACCTATTCGAATACGGACTCTGCAGGTATCTGAATTTGGTATTTAGTAGATTCTTCCGGAGTCACCACTTGAATAACATCAATATCTTCATCTTCATACACTTATTACTTGAGTCATGAAACCTTTCACTTCCTTATTACACCATTATCTCCACTACCTGGAAATTTCTTTCACGCAAAACTTCACATAGTTCTCATTAGCAACATTAGTATAAGTGAAGTGCTAAAAACTTTTGAGTTGAACTTCAACTAAAAACCATCAACACATAAGCTACTGTAGCAACTCCTTCCGAAGACCAAAAAAGAATTCAAAAAGGAAATCGAATAAAGAAGCAAATGCAAGAGTGGCAAAATCTGTCAAAACAGACCAACAGGTAAAATTCAATTTTTTCGAAACTTTTCTGTTGCTCAAATCAAAAAGTGCAAAACTAACGAAAGTTAAATAACAACCTGGGGTAGAAACACAAAACATTACAGCTCAATCCGACAGACATAGATCTCTCACGAATTTTTACGATGAAGCACAAAAATCTATTTCGGGACAGCAACTTCCCCAAATCTTACTTCTCTCCCATTAGAGGTTGATCTTGACACAAAAACCAAACAAAAAGTATAAGAAGAGGTTATTACCGAAGTAATAACTTCCAAGACTCAAAGAAGCAAAAACAAACTGAAAGCAAAAATAAACTGGTTTGTCTCCCAAAAAGCTCTTTCTTTATAGCCATTAAGATGGGCATGATAATTTTGATGATGCTCATGTAAGAATATGAATTGAAGTGAAAGAGAGCATTAAGAAGCAAAAATACACACATTTAAGTTTAACCCACTTCCTATGCAAGGGAATTTTGTTAACAAACAAGTTGTTGAAACCAGAGGCTACTAGCATAGGAAGGCAAAAGAAGTGCAACATAAAAACTTTCAGCATAAAACGAGGAAACTTGATATTATTGAGATACATAATAACACTTTTTCCTCTCTCATAGTAACTTTCGGTATCATGCATAAACTTTACAATATAACTATCACAAGGGCCATCGTACCAATGATCACTTATTCTAACAGAAAACAAAGGAATACTAGCTCTCATAACACTACCTTGTGAGACAATATTAGGGATATCCTTACAAAGGATAGTGTGTCCCTCTTCTTCATATTTAGTGACAAAGTTTTTCACATTTGCTACTATAGGTTCATCATCCATTTGTTTATCAGGTTCAACAGCTTTACTCTATCATAGAATGTTCCTTTATCTTAATTGGGAAATGGATTTTCTCAATGTAAGGTTCAGATAAAACATGATTAGCAGTATAAACTTCAGTATTTCTTACAGGAACACTCTTAGCAACATCTTTATAAGGTTCATGATACTTATTCCACTTCTTTTTAGGCACTTCAATGTAGGAAGCAAAAGCCTTAAAATAAGAAGCAATAGCTTGAGAGTCTAGCCCATAAGCATTTTTAATATTTTGAAAGTCATCAGTTCCCATAAAAGATTCAATGCATTCATAATCATAATTTATACCTGACTTTCTACCTTTGTCATTCTCCCAAGCTTCAGCATTGTCTTGAATACGGTCCAGAAGATCCCATTTAGCTTCTTCTTCCATGCGAGTGAATGATCCAGCACAAGAAGCATCTAATAAATCCTTGTCATGAAGAGAAAGCCTTGCATAAAATTTATTGATAATAATATTGTTGGGGAGCTCATGAATGGGACATTTGAGCATTAGTAACTTCAATATCCCCCAAGCTTGAGTTGTACTCTCTCCATCAAGAGGCCAAAAGTTGTATATTCGATTCCGATCTTTATGAATCTCACTAGGAGGATAAAACTTTGAATAAAAGAGAGGTACTATTTCCTCCCATTCAAGAGCTTGACCATTCTTCAGCAGCTTATACCATTCCTCAGCTCTTCCTTTCAGTGATAACGAGAATAACTTCTTCTTAATTTGATCTGTAGTAATACCTGCACACTTAAACAACCCGCATAATTCGTGTATAAAGGGTAAATGATCACCGGGATGGACAGTTCCATCCCCAACATAGTAGTTATCCATAACACGATCAATAATTCTTGTAGGTATTTTAAAAGCATCATTCTCAGTAGGTGGTGGTTCATCTACTACCTTAGCAGTGGTAGTAGCATTACCAAATAAGAAACTCAATGAATTATCCATAACAAAAATAAAGCAACTAACAGAAGTAAACAATGCTCATAGTAGAAGTTTCCTTTACCAGTTCCACTCTCCAATAGCGCTTCACTTCCCGGCAACAGCGCCAGAAAATAATCTTGATGACCCAAAAGTATAGGGGGTGTATCGCGGTATATTCGATAAGTAAGAGTGTCGAACCCAACAAGGAGCAGAAGGTGCTGGCTAGTGGTATGGATCAGGAATTCTCTGCAAATACTTAGCAAACAGATTTTTAGGGGTTTTTGATAATGCAAGTAAAATAAAGTACGAGTAAATAAAAGACAGTAAGAATAAATGCAGCACGTGGCTCAATCCTTTATTCAGGAAAGGACAAGCCGGTTGTATTACTTAAGATGACCAAACGTTCTCAAGGACACACGGGAATATCGTCAAGTGCTTTCGCTTCATATAGTTGATTAATCTTCTTTAGTTTGCTAAGTGTTGTGTGGGTGATCCTGTGCTAATGTACCGACCTTCCTAGGAGTAATACATACTTGTGATTATACCCCTTGCAAACATCCATAAGTACAAGAAAGTAATTAAGGTAGAAATCTAACCACAGCTTTAAACTCTAAGACCCTTACGTCCCTTGTGCAATGGTTTCCTAACGGGGGTTCAGGTTTCTGTCACTCCGGCAACCCCTACGATTAGTAGCCAAATACATAATGCATTCCCCTAGGCCCATATAGGTGAAGTGTCATGTAGTCGACGTTCACATGACACCACTAGAAGAAGTACACCACAACTTAAATATCAAACTATTGAATCTTTCTCAACACAACTCCACTACTAACAACATGACTTCTCCCATGTCCTCAAGAACAAAACGAATTACTCACAAGACATCATATGGATCATGATAAGAGATAGAATAATGATGTATAACAATCTGAACATAAACAATAATTCAATGGTTCACTCAATAGCATCAACTACAAAGAGTAATCAACACCGGGAAACTTCCCCCTATGAACTATGCAAGATTCAACGCAATTGTTACAGCAATATGGAGATGGTCATGAGGGTGCTAATGGTGATGATGGTGGTGATGATGATGATGATCCCGATGAAGTCCAGCTTGATGGTGGCGTTGATGGCGACGATCTCCCCTCTCCGGGAAGGAATTCCCCTGGCAGAAATCTGTCTGCCAGAGAGATCTTTCTCTCTCGGTGTTTTCCACCCCACAGAGGGGTGGAATCTTTCTGTGGTTGCTCCCCTAAGTCTTAGGGTTTCGGGAGGATGATATACGCTAGAGGGAGAGCCAGAGGTGGGCCAGGGCGGCCACACCACCTGCTGGCGCGGCCTAGGGCTACCCGCGCCAGGGGGTGGTGTGGGCCCCCTGTGGCCCATCTCCACTCCGTCTTCTGGCATCCTTAGTCTTCTGGAAAAATAGGGTTTTCCGTATATTTTCCCGGATTTTATGATCTTCACGAATTTTGCCTCCAAACAACACCTTTTCCATCAGAATCCTGACTGCAGCGGTCCATGCTCCAAAAGTCATCAACCATGCAAAAACAGATGAAATAACATAAGTATCATCTCTGAATATGAAATATATCAATGAATAATAGTGAATTATGATATAGAATAGTGATGCAAAATGGACGTATCAGTTGGCAGTAGCATCTCGAAGGTTGATGGAGAGATTGTTCATGTTTTGGATATTTCCTTCAAGAGCATAGATATCTTCATAGATGTAGTAGTAGTTTGGTGGCTACACATCTTGTTTGGGTCCTTCTTGTTCTACTTCTTCATCTTCTCCTTCCTCTCCCATGGGTATTTCCTAAAGGGGTAAACCTGCCTCAACCTGCACATCATAACGCAAATGTTCATCCTCGATAGAGAATATACCATTAGGCAAAGGAGGTGCGATCAAGTGATCCGCTCTAGGTATATCAAGGAGGTATCTCATTAGTTCTAGAAATCATACCACAAGATCTCAGAGTAGAAAAACCGAGACGGTGACTTCCTGTCAATGGTTGGATGTTACCTAGGTTGATGTGAAGTGTGCGTGCAAGAACGGTTATGACTCCTCCTCCATATATGGGTCCTCGAGACTGCAGAGCTTGATTCTTAAGGTAAAACAAAAGAAGGGTGCCCAAATTTGGGGTTAAGTTACAATTAATAATAACAGCTTTAGCAAGGATCATCATATCCTCCTCATTGACTTTGCTGAACTCACCACGTGCCTGCAAGGTGTTAATAATAACATAAAATAAATAACGGATAGCAGGATGATCAATTTTGTTCCTCTTGGGTATGTTTCCATGAATTCTTTTTCTATTAAAGTACTCCCAAGGTGTAGGATTTAAAACAAAGGTGGTGGAGCATATGTCGATGGTGTTGTTGGGAAACCCAAAGCATTGAGCCCATTGTTCGAGTGTCAAGGAGTACTCAAAGTTCATAAGACGGAAGTTGATGCGATCAACTCCAGGAATTTGCTCCTCGGAACAATAGTGAGAGCACACCATATGCATCAAGTTGCTGAGAAACTCAAGCGTCAAGCGGCGGTATATGGCGACATCCTGAAAGACAAAGTCATACAAACCAACATTGTTGCAGAGTAAATCCAAATTGGTTCAGGATATAGGGACATGCCCACTTGGTGGACTTGATCTATCGAAGCTTGAGATACTCGAAATGGTTCAGCTGAAACTCCTCGGTGAACTCGATACCAAGTGACTCAGGGGGTCAACGTATCAACGGATGGTGTGGCTGGTTCAGCAGCCATCACCTGTACGGCTCCTCGTGTTCATATAAAATAAAATAAATAAAAATTGCTAATTATTATTTTTAGTCCAATCGAAACATAGCATAAACGATCATCTACACTTGTTACAAAAGAAACTCCTCTAAAGACAATACTAAGCATGCTCAATATCAAAATTAGCTCAAGAACAAGACCTAAGTCTAGATTGATAATGGTGAAAGATTGAGCAGAGTTTTGTTGCAAATAAGTTGGGGATCAGAGGAGAAACATAGCTTAGATCAATTGGGTGCGAGGAATCGAACAACGATTGGGTAAATTTAAAGATCCAATAGAGGTGGTTTGAGGTTTGGAGGTAGAAGAAAGAGAAAAGTTTGTGTTTGGAAATTTTAGGGTTACCTTCTCCTAGGTGATATGGCGGCTGCGTACGTGCTACAGGCGAGCAGTATGGTCAGAGCCCGCCCATACCGAGTGACAAACCTTGGGGTTGAAGATTCCCTTCCGGTGATGCACTCGATACGGGCGCGCGGTACAGGCGCACGCGCCTGTACTACTAGTCATTATGCGGATAGTACATTTGCTCGAAATCTGATGTTTTGCTCGAGATTATGGTATGGGCGCGCGGTACGGGAGGCTTCGGTTGTACCAGTGATTATTATGACCCCTGAGTCATGCGGCAAAAATAAAAGTTTCTAATTTTCGAGAGCCTCAATGTGGTACGGGCGCATGGTATGGTCCTTCCGGCCGTACCACTGGTCATTATGCGGCAGTAAGCTGGAAAACTCAAAGAATTTGGTTAGTAGCTTTGTGTGCCTTCACACATCTTACCAAAGGAAAAATTAGCAGCAAATAGTACTTCATAAAAGTCAAAAATACTTCTTTGGCCATGTGTTAGTAAAATAAAAGATCAAGGATTACCTTATTTCTTCTCCTCTCTCCAAAGGTCTGCTTGAACACTCATTATTAAAAATGAGGCCAAAAAAAACAAACTAAACTAACATAAGAGTAAAAAAATATTTCACATGGGTTGCCTCCCACGAAGCGCTTCTAGTTAAGCTCAATTAGCTTGACCCAGACGGTGATCATTTAGGTTTAGTGAGTGGAACACCCACTCCAAAGTAATTGGATTTTAGTGTAATTATACCATCATCATCATTAGGTTTGGCCTTCTTCTTCCTAGGGAAGTGGACTATAAAAGGATCTCTAGACGGTAGTCCTATTCTCACATTCCCTTCATGTAAATTGATTAAAGCTTTAATAGTTCTTAGAAATGGCCTATCTAGAATTATAGGAGCTATGGGATCTTCAGGCATGTCCACTATAACAATATTAATAAGAGCGAGACTTCCTTTAATTTCTACAACTATGTTTTCTTTTATCCCAACAACTTGTTTATAAGCTGAATCCACTAGATGGAGTCTCATTTCAGTGGTTGCAAATGGCCCCAAGTTTAACTTATCAAATAGACTTTTGGAAATTGTTGAGACGCTTGCACCAAGATCATAAATGTAGATATCTTATTAACCACAATTTTAATTTTAATAGTGGGCTCAAATATGTCATCTAGCTTAGCAGGAAGCTTATCAGCTAGTATTTTACACTCCATCTCTAAATCTCAAACTTTAGATGCTACTTATTGAATAAATTTGATGTACATAGCATCATTACCTTGTTCTATACCGGGATTCTTTACGGTGATCATCTTTAGTAGATCTTCCACGGTGTATTTAGGTGTAGGTGTGTTGCTATAATTCAGCTCTTCGGGCTTCTCTTCATTCATTTTCATCCTCATCATCTTGAGGTCTTCTACCAGATTTGGCTCGGGCTTCCCAGCAAACTTTGCTGGTACGAGAGCTTGGCCCTTAGCTACCTTGCCTAATTGAGCCTCGACGGTCTTTGTCCTTTCTTGTAGAGCCTGCACATCATTTTTAATTGCAACGGCTTAGTTAGATAATTTTCCTATACTACTTTCATGATTCTCCGTAATTTTAATAAGCATATTATTTTGCTCGATTTGAGCTTGCATAAAGGTTCTAACAGTTTGCTCAAACGTGAGATTGCCATGATTTTTTGCATTATGATTATCATAATTATTGTAAGGAGCTCCTACAGGATTAGAATAATGTTTTTGAACATTAGAAGCAAAAATTTGGTTCTTCCAAGCAGGATTATAAGGAGTGCGAGCTATAAAATTAACATCATTAACATGGGTAGCGATAGCATTAACTTGGGTATTTCCTTACCTTTACTATGTTGAGTAACTCATTTACCTTAGATGTAAGCTCTTCATTGTTTACCTCGGTGATTGAATTCACCCTTTTTGAGGTTCTTTCCACATGCCATTGTGCATGGTTGTTTTGCATATCATCAAGTAATTTCTTTGCAACAATCACTTGCTTTCCCATGATTTTTCCTCCTACTGTAGTATCTAGCATAGACTTAGACATTGGGCTAAGGCCATTATAAAATAAATGTAATATAAGCCATTCTTCCATCCCATGACTAGGACAGTTCATTACGGCTTCTTTCATCCTTTCCCATGCAATTGCTAGTGGCCCACGATCTTCTTGTCTGAATTTTGTAATGTTGGATCTTAGTTGCATAGTTCTAGTTGGGGGAAAAATAGTCATAAAAATATTAGTACATTCCTCCCAATAACTAATAGTGCCCTTAGGTAGAGCTAGAAACCAGCCCTTAGCCTTTCCTCTGAGAGATAAAGGAAACAAAATTTAATAGTATTTGGATCTACATCCTTATTACGCATCATGTCGCAAATTTCAGTAAAAATATTTAAGTGCAAACCTGAATCCTTAGAAGATGAGCCCCCAAATTGGTTTTGCTGAACCAAACTTAAAAGGTGAGGCTTAATTTCATATGCTTCTGCATCAACAACGGGCTAAATAATAGGTGCACGAATAAAATCATCATGGGGAGTAGGATACTCCCCAAAATCTTATATTTTTGATATTTTTTAAGTAAAGAAAATGAATAACAAGTAAGTAATTTTTTGGGTTTTCAAATAGATGACAAGAAAGTAAACTAATAGCAAGAAATAAACAAGTATTTTTTGGGGTTTTCAAACAGATAACAAGAAAGTAAACTAATAGCAAGAAATAAACTACAAACAAATAATAAAACTAAAAACAAGGACTCTAGTGACCTCACCAGGATAACGAAATTGCTTCCCCGACAACGGCGCTAGAAAAAGGTTTGATACCTTTGATCCAGATTAAGGATGTAGTATAATAGTCTTTTTCCGTATAAGACCTAAGTTTAATCGAACCTTGGGAAACAACACTAAAAGGAAATAAAAAGGACACGTCTACAAGACTTTGTTTCTTCATTTTACCTTTGTTTACCAGATCAATCTAGTTTACTTTATCGTGGGTTGAATCATGGATGTAGATAGGCCAGGGTTGAAGATCCACCTATAGATACACATCATATGGGATAAAAGATAATAATAAGCATAGTCATGTGTAATGTTTTAATAGAGATAATATCTTGTGGGAAACACAACCTAATATACTAGAGCCCCTGAGAGGCAACATGCATAGCAATAGTCTTTTGATCCAACTGAGTGCACCACGAAGCACCGGGCTACAAACGATGATTATGTGTAAAACATAGATCAAAGCATTAAGTGGTGATGTTGTTGTGACCCCGAATGGGTTGCTAAGCGAAGACCGTACAACCCTTTATATCACTGAGTTTTCTATGAGATCGTCGCTAACCAAGTATCTCACCTAAAGCCTTTATCAATCTCTGGGACCTTGGGTACCTACAAGTCCAAAGATTGAGACAAGAGACAAAGAAAAAATATAAATCTCTCTTTTAAACAATAAACAATTCTCCCATAGATTAGATGCACATAATCGCTGTGAGGTTTCTCCCAAACCCGTAGTCCGTGAGGACTACTCACTTATAGAAATAAGATCAAGGATAGAAAACATTGTGCAAAATACTTAGATTGAGATCAAATATTCTTACAATGGTCGCTGGATCACAAGGAGATATCAAGTACAAAGTAATGGCTATGGCTAATGGAGGGGATGGAAGATGAAAGGGATGAACTATGGTGTGGATCTCCTTTGGTGGTGGTGTCATGCAATCTGAGAATGAAGGCCTTCTGCGTGGTTGCTGAGGCCTCAAAATATATAGGTGTCTTCATCAAAGTTGTATGGTTTGACGAGACGAAGTCGCCGCCATACGGTACATGCGGATAGTACGGGCAGGCCCTGCCCGTACCAGTGGTCGTTACGGCTGCAGATGCCTAGTATTTGCTCCATATTTACTTGGTCATGTGGACTTACTCAAAAGCTTCATTATGACTCCAGATTTCACATTAAAAAGTGTGATTTCCCGCACAACACAAATCAAAGCAATGCTTTGCATATATTTACAATTATTAGTCATTAGTGGTAAGGATAGAGAGTTTCTTGTCAATTTCTTGACTAAAAACAATGTTTAAACAAGGTGGAAGATGGCTATTTTTGGAGCCATCAATCTTCACCGAAGAGATCTTCACTTCCTCTCCCATTCATTTGGGAGGGCTTTTGATCTAGAGTTTCATTTGAATTTCTAGATCTTGGTTTCATTACTTGATCATTTGTTTTATTGTGGCAGCTTGTTGTCATCACGGGAGCCTCCAATTAAGTTGTGATATGCCGATCCAGTTGTAAAGGCATCGGTTCCCGCCTCAAAGGGTCCCACAGAGTTGAAAGGTGGATCAGGCCATTTGTGGCAAGATCCATTAGAGAATAGGGTGAGGCCTATTATGGCGTGGTGCTCTTAGTACCATCCACCCCTCCAACACAGACGTACTTTCCTTAACAAGAAAGGAACTATGGTAAAACAAATCCTGTGTCTCTGCGTGCTCCACTATCGGTTACCTCGTTCCTCTCACTTCCTTTATTGTTTAGTAGCTAGGTTGACATATAGGGCAAATCATTGTAGTTGCATATCTAGAGAATATACCTTTGTGTCAAGCCTAAAATTGAAAAGGTATTAAAATTTGGAGTAGCATATATTCACACACACCCCCTCTAGGTGCCCATACGATCCATTTCACCGTCGAGGATCAAGGTCCTGAGCAACAAGAAGGAGAGGAAGTGTCAGCGGGAGGAGGAAGCTAGGAGGAGGGCTTGAAGAACTACCATGAAATCAGTTTTCATGTGTTGTTGTCTATATGTAAGCAACTTTAAATGTTGAACTATGTGTGGTTACTGCTGTAAGCAGCATGTTGATACATTCCAAATGTATCTACTTTTCAAATTACTTTGCTCGGTGATTTGCTCTAGAATCTCATCGGACTAGGATAAAACTGCTAAATCTGACGTTGTTTTTAGCAAACGTATTCTTTTTGTTTTTTCCACGGGAAATAAAATCAGAGAAAAATACCACGCTAGTTTTTCATCAGAACAAGGACTTCTAGTCTTGGAAACTCACGAGAGAATCCATGAGGCACAAATGAGCCTAGGTGGTGCGGCCTATGGTGGGTCCCATGCGACCTATGGTCGTTCGTCTCTTGAGCGTCTCCTCATCTCCGTCTTTGGTGTACCCCTTTATATACCTGAAAAACCTACCCGTTCTAGAGGAGGGAGCATTTCCCAAAATAGAGCATCACCGCCATCATGATCTTTGTTTTCAAGGTAGATCGATCCTGATCTCCACGCTAGAGAGGGAGATTTCAATGTCGTCTTCACCACCATCATCACCAACGTCATCTCCATCAACCATGTGTTCACTCTCCATCTCCATGACTGAGTAGTTCTCTATACGCACGTGAGGTTGATGGGTATTGGATGAGATTGATCATGTAATCATGCATATATGTCGAAATTTGAGGGGTTTATCTTGAGGATGTTCTTGTATTAGTGTTGATGCACTATTGTTATGTTTAATGTTTGTTACTAGGGCCCATGTGACATGATTTCAGTACTAGACTTTTATTGCCCCATCATATATATTATCGATTTTATGTATTTACTGTTCAAATGGAGCTGAACCGGTTACTGTTCAAATGGAGCTGAACCAGTGCTGAACGCTCAGGCTTTTGCTCAGACTTAAGTCTATAGATAATATGAGTTTGGTATTTAAATGCAAAGTGTATTACATGTTGTTATGTTGATCCTACGAACCCTAAAGTGACAATTAGGGAAAACAAGGGGATATGTGATAGTTTGATGATTATGTGTGTTCATGGATTGTTAATGCATTGTTCTGAGATATTCGAAAGGGTAGACCTTAATTACCTGTAGTTTCAAATTTGCTTCGCTGAAATGGGCCGATAGGATAATAGATGTTGTGCAAATTCTCTTGGTTAGTATGCATAACTATATTTAGAACGCACACTTACACACAACGGAATTAGAGATGAACACCATGTTATTTGTATTTATATTATATGATTAATCTTATTCATGCAACACCCCGGTATCATCTCATGCCTACGCTTTTAGTCACTGATAGTTACAAGTTAACAGCTTTTGGTGAAAACTGGAAATCTGTTGCGATTGGTTACTGTTTTATTTCAATTACTGCAATCATCACTTTCTTATTTAGAATACTGATACAAAGGTGTGGTCGAGAGTGACGTCTCAATTGATAAAGTCTTATTAGTATTCTTGTGCTCCCCTTATGATGAACTATAAATTAGGGTAATAGTTTCCATCGAAGATTTCAGCGATCCTCTATACCGAGGTTGTGAACCTTAACGTTGGATTTTATTCCATATATGATGTTCTATGGTACCTTCTATCTATATTGGGATCCCATCTACATTTATTTCTAGATGTTTGTTAGATGTTGGTTCCTATCTTGGAATAGGTAAGAAAGAGAGGAAGAGAAGCTGCTATAGATTTGCTACCAAATAGGGCAAAAAGAACGAATCCCAAGAATGAATAATGAGAGAGAGAGAGGTTCTTTGATTTATTTCGAGAAAGAGAGACACGAGATTAGAGAGGGAAAGAGAGAGAAAAAGTGCTCTGATTATTTCCCAATTTGATCTAGGGCAGTGAGGTGAGCGAGAGAGATAGTCCCCACTCATCCCCACACAACATCCAATTGTGGTATTGATCCTACATGGCCCCACTCGTCAGCATGCAATAGTAAAAGAGCATCAAGCCCTACGGGGTCCACTTGTCAACTGTTAACGGTCAAGGCCTTTAACCGGCAATGTCTAGTTTGATCTCTTCTGAGAGTTTCATAATAGAGCGAGGAGGAAAACGAGCAAAGTTTCAGAGTGTGAACAAAATTGAGCAGAAGTAAGAAATAGAGGGCACATAAATAGAAATCCCTTTATTTATTTGGCTGACAAGTGGGTCATAGTCCACCTCAGCAAAATGACCCAACAACTCTGTAGTTAGAAATGCTGTCAATTGGTATTGCAAAAAATCTGTAGATTAGTGATCACATTTAAACTAAAGTGGTGTTTTTTTTAAAAAAAAATTGCATTTTCCATTTGCTTACCAACGCCGAGACTAGAGACCACATGCGTCATGTGTTCATTTTTTTGGCTCTGGCGTGCTCTGTTTCTGCAGCCAGAGAGGAGATGGAGCAGCAGCCGAGCCGCCAGTACATGGCCAGCGCTGCAGAGACGGACCGCGGCACCAAGCACGGCGCGGCGGTGCGATCTGACATGTGCGAGCGTGTGCCGATCTCTCACGTGTGCTCCCCGAACAACCAGCAAACCTGCCGCTGCATGCTCCTGAAAACAATCCGGTGCGCTTAATTAGATGTCGTAACGTGTCAAGAATCTTGCACGGGGAGGAGTTGCCAATGCCCAAGTGTGCGCGCTTTGTTCAAGGCCCTCCCTCCTATTCATAGCCTTGCCTACCTAGAACGGTTCTACTCTCTCTTGGAGCGTGCAATCTGGTTGCAACTTGCGAGCATCAACGAGTACTACATGAATCTACTAATTGCCCAGACAGCCATTGTTTCGTTAACTTACTTTTTGTTGCGAGCAAAGTGCAGATCTTAAGGCCGGCCGGTTTGTTAACTCCAAGGTCCACTTTGTTATGCAGACTAGTAGTACATCGTCCGCTTTTAGTTTTTGCGGGTGAGAGCGTGCAGTCGAGCAATATACGTGACGGATTCTGATGGCGTCCCCTCCGTACAAATCATACGGGCATTGCGCACGATCGCTCTCGTGCTTCTATAAAGGCCGAGTTCTTAATTCTCACTAAGCTCACATTGATAAATTGATTATTTGCTTGTCACTAGCCTGTATCCGGAGTGAAATAATTGAACCCATGAAACGCATAACGTGTCATATGTATTTCTGTACCGATACACATATACGCCAGCATAAACAGCATGGCAAAGCAAAAATAATACAGTACGATTAGGTGATCGATCCATACGGACCTCATGTGCGTATACAACGACCATGAGTTTCAGCCTTGTCGTAGAAAAAAGGAATGAATTCCAGTCTGGAGCTTGGACATGCATGAAGGTGATACAGGGGAGGGAATAAGTGTTGGATCTTGTCAACTTGGTGCTGCAGCTACTCGCTGCATACAGCAAACCTCTAGTATCTCATCATGCACGCCGGTTCGCCGGATCACACGGTTTACCTCCAAAGATCGAAGCTGGAGATGATCACAGGCCGCAATCGCGAGAGGCGGCATGCGTACTCACACACAATTCTGAATATACTGGTTTAAAATAGATCCTAGAGGTATTCATTCGGTATGTGAGCCATCGGTATTCGGTATTGCTACCGAGCCCAGACGGGCACTCTGAGCGCGTTCTTCCGCTGCTGCGTCTGCTGCTCCCTCGTCGCGGCCGCGGACTGCCCGGATCTCTTCTCCGCCGCCTCGTCGCTGTCGATCTGCTGCTGCCGGCACTCCTCGCTGCAGAACGGGGTGTCGCCTCTGCACGCCGAAAAATTAATCAGGAACCACGTTCACAGGCCAGTGTCAGCTTCTACGTACGTAGTAACAAAAGTTGTATTGGTCGGCGCTGTTTACCTGTACATGAAGATGTCTCTGTTCCGGGCAAGCGTGCGCGCGCAACGGAAGCAGGCGTGGAGGTAGTGGTGGCCAAGTTCACCGGCGTCGAGGTCGCGGGATGGCGCGCGGCGGGGCCTCGGCGACGGCGAGCTCCGGTTGAGGGGCGAGGAGTGCACGACTTGGAAGCCTGCGTTGATGTCGGCGCTTGTCTCCAGAGAGGCGGCGAAGTAGTAGTAGTCCTCCATTTCCTGGCTCGGAAGGTTTCGTTTAGCTTGCTGCTTTATGGTTGGCTGGAGAAAGGACTGAACTCTGAACTCTGAAGGAGGTGGTGGAGTTGGCCGGGGAGATCAGCGCGGTATATATAAAGGAGACAGGGGAAGGGTGCGCTTTTCGTTATAGACCCTCTGGTTCCCGCGGGATTGCGCTGTGGTCCTGTAGTACGGCTACATTTCTTCTTCTTTTTTCCGACGAGTACGGCTACATTCCGGCGGCTCTTTCTCTCGTTGCCTCAGAAGTATAAAACACCCGTTGCACATTCCCTACGGCACAAGCACAAGCGACATCCCTACTATAAGGAAAACCTAAAAAATTATCCATGCGCATACAAGTTTTGGAGTAAAATAGGATCATATGCCAATGTATAGAAAAAACAAAAGGTTGTAATTTTTTGTACTTATGAGATTTGTTCTTAGATTTGGAATAATCATAATGTAGAATCATCTTAGAGCAAACCTTCGACGCCGTCCGCTCTTTTCGGCAAGGTCAAGTAGAAAGTGTCTAGCTATTCCATGCACAATCCCAAGTTCTTGGCATCCTTAATTCCAGATGTCCATATCTTTCTTTCGGTTTTGGTCTTTCATCATGTAGATATTCATATGTTACTTTATCCATCTTTATTATTTACACATAAGACAGAAGGTTTTGTCCCTTTTGAAGAATACAATGTACAATGTGTGTACCGATGGGCTATACAATAATAAGGAACTAAAATTAATATGATAGTGTACAAGTGCATCACCAGGATATCATAGAAATATACACCCTGTAGTGAAGTGTTAATCCTCCATCTCAGCTTTACGAAAAGGAAAAATATTCCGGGGAACGCCAAACCAATGATAGAACAATAACTAAAGCTGGAGGGGTACCACAAGCTTGGAGCACCAAATTAAGACGTGTATCCTTCAAAGAGAAGAATAAAAAGGTGGTTACCGGTTAGGCAACTAGCCAAGTTGCAGCATATCTAGAGCTTGGCTCCTTTGAGTGCTTATGTGGCTAATCGGGTGGCCGAGCAAAAACAGGCGCATGGTCCCCCGTTATTTTATAGAGAAGCAGGGGCTCATGGGCTCAGACGATCTTCCATATTTATTATCCACGTTTCATACAAAATGCAGATTCCCCCCTTCTTAAAATCCTTGGTGTTTACGTTATTGCGTGAGCTATAGTCAGTTTCTCGCTTCTTCTTAATAATGAGAAAAAATGACGAGGGGTCCTTGTCCCTCTGGCGCCTAGTTTCTAAATATAACTTGCTTTGCTGAACTAAGTCAGCTAAGCTTGCTTCTTCGGGGGCGGTTCAGTTCAGTCAAGCATTAAACAATTACTAATGTTGTTCAACTTCAACTAGTATGCAAATTGCAATGTTGAAATTTTGTTGCAGGTAATAGACCCAGAATTTACTCAAACAGGTCGTGCTATAGTGTAATTAACATATATGACGCGTTCTGGATGTCAAACGTATCATTGCAATTTCATATCTACACATAGTATATATATCTAGACTACCCAAGTAGTAGGCAATTAAACTACAGTGAACCAGATGGCAGGAACCCCAGTGTCCCTGGAGATGGTGTTATTTGCATTTTTTTTTTCTCCCTTCTCAAAATCCATTGGTGTTTTTACTTGGTGCATGGTCAATTTGATGGATATGATAATCTCGCTTCTTGAAGTAAGTCAGCTAGCTGCATCTTCGGTGGGGGCGGTTCAGTCAAGCATTAAACAATTAATGGTGTTCAACTAGTGTCCAAATTGCGGTGGTAAAATTTTGTTGCAAGTAATAGACCGAGAGTTTACTCAAACAGATCGTGCCAACTGACAAGTGTAACATCTACAACGGGTTTTCGATGTCAAACGCTGGAACTCGAAGGAGGCGTATCACTGAAATTTCATATCTACCCAAGTGCTAGTAGGTAATTAAAGTACAGTGAACCAGCTGGCAGGAACCCAGTATATCCTACGGAACAAAGGGACTGTCCATGGAAATCTCAAGAAAGTCCAGGGTACATACATAAGTACATGAGTGCGCTACTTTCGACGGACTTGTGAGGAAAATGCAGCATCGTTCTATCAATTATAATTGATGAATAGTACAGTGCTTGTGCATTACTCCCTCTGTTCCAATTTAGTTTGCGTGGATGAACAGTGCACGGAAAATGAGGTGGCCGATTTCTCTCTCATTTTTTCAATTTTTCTCCTCGGTTTTTGGGATGTGTAGCTCCGTGTTTACTCTACCTATTCCAAAAATCATAGAATTTTTTTAATAAAAAATGAGAGACAAATAGACCGTCTTGTTTTACGTGATGAACAGTAACGCGCAGAGTAATATGAAACAGATGGAGTATACTGCATGCATAGGAGATATGACATGTCCCTGTCTTTTCTTTTCAGTATTTATAATAGGAGGAAGACATGTCCTTGTCAATGGTCATTTTCATGACAACCTCAATACATTGGGCGGGTGCCTACCTCAACTTAAAAGAATGCTCACTGGCTACAAATACACTGATGAGCCTGGTGGGGTTGCAAGAACGGGGCCCAACACCGGCGCATAGATCGAGCGCGCGCGCGTGTAGGAAAACATCGCAGTGCCATCAATCGACCATCTTGCCACAAAATATACGCAGTTGCGTCCGTGCTCCTCGAGCGACTGGTGGTCGTGGGCGTCTCCTTCGTTGGGCCATTTGATTTTACAGTTTCAGTTTACTTGGACGTACGTGTTGGGACAGCAGGCCGGCATGGGCCGCGACGTTGTGGTGGGACCTGCTCGAATTGGCTACAGATTGCAAGCAGAGGATTGCAAGTAGCTAGCTAGCTGCAGGTGTCTTGGTGAAATAAAGATGGCCGGCCAATCAAACTCCAATCTAGCTAAGGTCGAATATAACATCGGGGAAATAATTCGAGACGCGGGAGGGGAACGTGTGCTCCCTGTCTTGCCACGATAGCAAGATAACAGGAAATGTGTATATCCATATGCACATCCGGAACGTCCCCTGCTCTCCTCATCGTCCGTAGCATGGTCCGACTGCTTTGTTAGGGTATGTAGCTGTTTCTCTCCATAACCGTATCCTCTCGAACCCTCGAACTAGCTTAGCTCCACCGCTGTGGCACAGTTGCTGACGACATGGCCGTGACCCGTCTCTGCACGCCCACGTACGAGACACCCCCACATCACATGGTTATAGTTAGGCGCGCTGATAGTACTCCTACCTGCTAGAGATCGATCGTTTCGTCGCCACGCCTACGGCCGAGTACAACTTTCTCATCTGGCTTGTAAGAACGAACCTCTCTCTTTTCCAGGATCTTTTCTTTCTCTTCTCACTTTTGGGCGTCGGGAACCCGGCGCTGCGTGCTACGTAGCGCCTTGTGATTCGCGTACAGGGATAGATCGATCAGGTCGACGCTTGATTAGTACCAGTAGTAGTACGTAGGTTCTGGTTACGTGGTGGCCGTCGTTCGGTCGGCAACGGACCAAGTACGAATCTGCGACTGTGCTGCATAAACTGACGGTCGAGGGAAGCTGCTGCTATGGTTTGCGTGTCCCCGATTGAGCGGATGACCAGTTGCACAAGGACGACACGGGCGAGCAGCAGGCGTACTTTTGAACTTCTGCTTGTGGAGGGATCGGACATGCTCGCGCACGCCTTGATGAGATCTGCTGGCGGTGTTGTGTTCCTGTAATTGGAGCGTGACAGGTTGCGCCTTATTAAGAACAGTGCACTCGGGATTCTGAAAATAGTTTGCATATAAGTTGCATATATGTACTCCTTCCGATCCAAATTAGTTGCCTTAGTTTTATATGGATTCGGAGGTATCTATCACTAAAACAAGCTAGATACATTCGAATCCAGGCAAATCTAAGTCAACTAATTAGAGTCGGAGGTATCATAAAAAATCCTAAATACTATAAAAAGTAAGATACCCAACTCTAGCCGACACGATCAACTTGCTTAGATTTCCTTTTGAGAAGAGTAAAGACTGGTTTAACCATCATTGATCTTTCTTATTCAACGCACTCATTGACAGTTTGGATTTAGGAGAGGTATATCAATGATAGGAAGCCAATTTATTTGGGAAAGCAGCCTTCCAGAATCTATATACGAAAAACTAGAGCGTGTACTGATGGATTCTTATTGGCAAGATAAATTTCCAATGGCATCTTAGAGCATCTCCACTCGTCCCTCCATACGGCGTCCGAGCCATACCCCCTGTAACTTTCGACTTCCTCGATAATTCCAAGAGCAGACAAGCAGGAGTAGGGAACTTTACGAGGCCTGAACTTGGGTAAACCTTGCGTCCCTATGTGCTTTTTTGCTAGCCGATGCCTCGATCGCTCCCTCCTTCTCCAAAACCCAAGTCCATAACAATAGGCATTGGCGAGTTAAACCCTCGCCAATTGGTGCCATCTGTGGGAACTGGTAGTGTTGATGTCGCGGCTTCTTTGGCCCCATCAACCGCAATCTACAACTCCGCAACAACAGAGATTCGCCAACTCTTCGGCGCTTTCGACTTCATCGTCCATACGCCGGCCAATCGCCCAGTGATGACCCACAAGTATAGGAGGTGCATCGCAGTATTTTCGATAAGTAAGAGTGTCGAACCCAACGAGGAGCAGAAGGTGTTGGCGAGTGTCTTGGAGAAGGAATTCTCAGTAAATACTTAGCAAACGGATTTTTAGGGGTTTTTGATAATGCAGATAAATAAAGTGTGAGTAAATAAAAGACAATAATAATAAATGCAGCAAGTGGCCCAATCCTTTCTTTAGCAAAGGACAAGCCAGTTGTATCACTTAAGATGACCAAACATTCTCGAGGACACACTGAAATATCGTCAAGTGCTTTCGCTTCATTTAGTTGATTAATCTTCTTAGTTTGCTAAGTGTTGTGTGGGTGAACCTGTGCTAATGTACTGACCTTCCTAGGACTAATACATACTTGTGATTATACCCCTTACAAGCATCCGCAAGTACAAGAAAGTAATTAAGGTAGAAACCTAACCACAACTTTAAACTCTAAGACCTTGACATCCCTTATGCAAAGGTTTGCTAACGGGGGTTCATGATTCTGTCACTCCGGCAACCCCTACGATTAGTAGCCAAATACATAATGCATTCCCCTAGGCCCATAAAGGTGAAGTGTCATGTAGTCGACGTTCACATGACACCACTAGAAGAAATACACCACAACTTAAATATCAAACCATTGAATCTTTCTCAACACAATTCCACTAGTAACAACATGACTTCTCCCATGTCCTTAAGAACTAAACGAACTACTCACAAGACATCATATGGATCAAGATTAGAGATGATATAATAATAAGTAACAATCTAAACATAACAATAATTCAACGGTTCCACTCAATAGCATCAACTACAACAAGAAATCAACACTGGGAAAGTTTCCCCTGAGAACTATGCAAGATTCAACCCAATTGTTATAGCGGTATGAAGTGGTGATGATGGTGCTGGTGGAGATGATGATGTAGATGATGGTGATGATGATCCCGATGAAGTCCAGCTTGATGGTGGTGTTGATGGCGACGATCTCCCCTCTCCGAGAAGGAATTTCCCTGGCAGAATTTTGTCTGCCAGAGAGATCTTTCTCTCTGTGTAGTTTTCCGCCCCGCAGAGGCAGCGAAATCTTTCTGTGGTCGGTCTCCAGGTATTAGGGTTCCGTGGGGATAATATACGCTAGAGGGGAGAGCCTGGAGTGGGTCAGGGTGGCCACACCACCTGCTGGCGCGGCCTAGGGCTGCCCGCGCCAGGGGGTGGTGTGGCCCCCCTGTGGCCCATCTCCACTCCCTCTTCTGGCAATCTTCGTCTTCTGGAAAATAGAATTTTCCATGTATTTTCCTGGATTTTCTGATCTTCGCGAATTTTGCCTCCAAACATCACCTTTTCCATCAGAATCCTAACTTCAGCGGTCCATGCTCCAAAAGTCATCAACCATGCAAAAACAGATGAAATAACATAAGTATCATCTCTTAATATGAAATATATCAATGAATAACAGTAAATTATGATATAGAATAGTGATGCAAAATCGACGTATCAACTCCCCCCAAGCTTAGACTTTGCTTGTCCCCAAGCGAAAACTGAACTCAATAAACATGACCTCGGGTTTATGGAGTGAAGAGTCGATAAAAGGATATGGACAAGAAGCATCACATTCATCAATACACAAATCATAATAGAAGACAAATCACTATTATATAACTTAACTTGCAATAAGTAAAGGAAACACAATAAAGATATATAAAGTAAATCACAATTGGTAATGGCAAACTTAGCTCTTGGTTGAAGAATAGTTGACAACTTGCAGGAGTTCACAAATAACTGGTTTTCAATGATAGCTTTCAAAGTAGTAAACACTAAGATAAGAACAATGTGCAAAATAAGAAACATAAGAAACATGATTGAATAAATCATCATATGAATGAATGAAACACAACAACTCAAAATACTTGCTAAGATAGAAGGGAATAGGTTTACTAACTCAACTAAAAAGTAAAAGATAGGCCCTTCGCAGAGGGAAGCAGGGATTTCAAGTTTCATAAAGAGCTTCCAAAAATTATGATACCCATTAGCTTTCAGCTCTCATTGCCCCTATCATAGGCATCTTTAGGTGATTAAGGTTCAAGTGATCAAATATGAGGATATGCTTGACAAGTTGTAAGTTGAAAATCTCATGTCCCTTGAATACGAGGGCCACTCCTCATGCTACTCAAGTTTAGTTACCGGTAAGTTCTTGTCATAGTAAGTATATGTGTATCATAGAGAACCTGCCAATGGGGTACCCCTTGCCCGATGATATGGAAGAATCCCCATATCAAAATGACAAGGCAAGCAGACAACGAGCATCTCAGCAATCTTCTTATTTACCATGGGGAAAATGGTGTTTTTTCTCTCTTTCCTCTTTTCTCATCTTTTTTTCTTTTTCTCTTTTTCTCAACCTCTATCTCTTTTTTTTATAAGAAGAATGCTTCATAGATTGCTCATTATAGTTACGCTGCAGGTTTCCACCATGATTAGGCATGGATTAGACCAGCGGCCCAGGCGTTTCTCTAACACACATACATAACTCCATGGACTTTCAAGCTGTCAACACCCGAATTTTTAATCCTAGATGCCCGTTATGCCATACCTCGCAATCCCAGGATTACCATTTTTGCGAGACATAACGGATTGGATATCACAGTACATCATCCATTACAAACCATACATAAGGTCTTACACAAATAAGGATCTCATGCTCAAGTCTTAATACAACAAGCAGCGGAAATAAAAGATAAGCGTAGCAGTGGGGTCCATCTTCAGGGGCACAGGCAATGCTGACGAAGGCAGATAGTCCTAGTTATCATAGCCGTCCTGTTGGCCATCATCTTGATAGTCTCCTTCATAGTCTGGCCATGAGAATAGCCAGGGACAAAAGCGATGAGTACTCTTTAAGTACTCGCAAACTACTTCTAACAAGTAATATAGTTCTAAGTTAAAAGTGATAAACCTAAGTTTAACTATAAAGTTATGTTTGAAACCTAAGCTGAGTTCTGAAGCAAAGAAAGATAAAATAAAGTTCTAGAATCACTTAAGTTGGGAAACTATTGTCATAAACACAACCCTGTTGTGGTCAAGTCAAAATTTATTATTCATTTCATAAGTTGTTTGGAAAACATCTGACAACGAAACAGTATGGCCATTCCAACTGTCCATAACCGCGGATGTGGCTATTCGAATAGTTTGACACTCTCCAGAGGTGGTACACTTTCACCACAAGTTTCGATACATCTGTCAGGGATAACCCTGAATCATCATACTTAGTATGTAGATAATCAAACATAACCTTCCCTTTACTCACCCTAGTATAAGCACCTCTCCTATGAGCATGGCCTCCCAACCATGACAATCTGTCATCTTGGGCACTGCATAGGTGGACAACATTGAGAGGTAGCCTCAGCTCAAACCTCTCCCGCGAGGGAACTAATACTAATGCATATAAATTTCCAGCTAAGCCTTACCCAATTCAGGTAGTGTGGTTGTACGGTAAATTTGGAATGTTATCGCATCCGAATCCAACCATCAGTTTTATAAAAGGGTTAAGGCTCATGCCTCAACATTTTCACCATCATAAACCCTTTTGTGTTTCTCAACACATGTCAAAATATTTCAATAGAATGACTCATAATTCCAAGGTTTTCATGATTCATTTTCACCAAGTGTTCCCATCTAAAGTGACTCAAGTTTTTGATCTACTCTAAACTACTAAGTTAAGAGTGTTCACTAAGGTTGAAAAGATGGGTTCAATCTCATGCCATAGAATGACATCTAAAGGGTTTCTAAATAGGTCAAGTTTTATACTTTTTATGCTACCTTCAAAACAAGTAAAGAACTTTGTGTAAGGTAAAGGAAGTAAAGCTTGTAAATAAGACTTGGGGTACTAATAGTCAAAGTAGTGTGACCAAAGCATGCCTAAAGCATATTTGCTAACCCATCTAGTTTAATCCTAGCTTGCTAAGCATTATACTTGCAAGTGTTAGCTTGAATTGTTAATGGTGGCTTGCCTTGTGAAGTGCAGTGGTTGAAGTTTTCTTCTTCTTCTTCTTGGTAGAACTCCTCCTCCTCGAAAGCTTGGTCGGTACTATCGTCTATAAATACATACGGAGTACACAATCACCAAACAATACTTAACTAGTCTAATTAGCATTCTAAGACACACACTTGATGATCTATTATCATCTTAAGCATCACAAGTTTCATTTAATAGTTTCACTCTTTTTATTTTAGAAAAGTAATTTCTACTCATTGAAAAATTCACTAAGACTTAATATTCACCACTTAAAATATTGGATCATGTGTACACATGTCCTCACCACATATTCTAACATGTGGGAATGGGATTTAAAGGTTGGATCAATATTACTTTGGTTTAAGTTTATTATTTAATGATTTAAAGTGACTAGAAATTCCTATATAGCATTATTTTGGTACTAGTCCAAAGTCATTGGATGTAAACATTAATATTATTACATATTCAGATAGGTATGATGAAATGTGATTTTTGAGAGTTGGAAACAACTCAAAACCTATCTTGGTTGATTTTATAAAAATGTTGCAAGTTGCAAATACTTCTGTTTTGTTATTTTTACAGGAGAGATCTATAACTCTAATTGAATTAAATCCAACGGGCTTGGATAGATCATTTCAATATCTTTCAGGCAAAATTGGTTTCATGCAATTTGGATTTGTCAAACTCCCATAATTGATTTTTAAACTAGTGGATAGAAACTAGATTAACTCTAATTGGAAAAGGCTAAATTTGAATTTCTAACTCGCGCGGGAACTAACTGGGCCGGCCCAGCTACGCACAGTGAGCGCAACGGGCTGCCTGACATGCGAGCTCCACTAATCAGCGGCCCAAAAACACCAAAACTGTATCTAGCATCCTAGACCGCACGATTAAAAGGGGATCTAACGGTGGAGAGTCATCGTTGACGACGGATTACTCCGGCGAGAGTCTAAACTAGACGCGGCGGTGGGGGTCGATTGGGGGCGTACTAGGGCTCCAACAAGGTCGGTGAGGCAGGCAAACAGGCTGGTAGACGACGGCGAGGCGAGGCGCGGTTGCGGCGGAGCTTGGGGTGCCCTAAATCGCAGGCGCCCTTCTCCTCCTGCTGCGGCGGCTTTGGCTCCAATTCCGGCGAGGCAGAGCTCGAGCAGCTTCGGCGAGAGGTGGGTGAGGTTCAGTGAGAGGTGGGGAGTGAGTGAGTGTGGAGAAATGAGGCTGGGGTGGCCTCTTTATATAGGGTCGACTGAGCGGCAAAGAAGCATGGGCAGTGCTCGCCGGTGACGACGGCACAACGAGCTAGAGGTGTGGGCGGTGCACTAGGACGGTGGGCGGTGCCCTGGCGAGTGTCACGGTGGTGCTAGTGCAGTGGTTTGCGGTCGGGGACAGTGAAGAGCACGGCGCGCACTAAGTCTCTGCCGACGGCGAGTTTCATGGCGACCGACGACTACGGGGTATAGTCAGGGGATTGGGCATGTCTGTTAGCTTGCTAGGCTGGTGGGGATCGCGTAGATGGGCGGCTGGAGCTAGGCGAGGTCTGGCTACGCGGGGACAGGGTGCGCTCTGCGGGCGGAGTCGGCATGGTCGACAGGCTCCGAGCGCGGCGGTTCCTGGCCGTTCTGGTTGCTATCCTTGGGCTGGGGCTGGTTGAACGGTGGAGGTGGACCACGGGCGACATGCTGGACATGGTGGGTGAGGCTGGCGGCTGCTGTGGCGCGCTGTCGCCGGTGAGGGTGCTCAAGGTGCTCGGCCTTAATGGCCATGACCATTTGGTCGTGTGCACAGGGCTTGGCCGGGCTAGCAAAGGGTAGGGGGTGCACTGGGGGGACAAGGGGACCGAGTTAGACCCAAATGGTGACCAAGATCACTACTCACTATAGTGTTTTGAATTTGGCCAGATTTGTGCCTACCACCTGTTTGATGAAATGGCCGCAAGAGACCAAAGTTTGAATTTTGGTTTCAAAATTTTTGAGTGTTCTCCACTGATACTAGGTAGTCTCTGGTTGCAAGGGTTTTGAAAGTGGAGCTCAAATTGATGGTTTTTGAAATAGGGGTGATCTAGGCATATGCATTGAATTCAATTTTCACATGCTATTTAAAATAAGTATTTGAATGTTTTTAGCAGATCAAAATGTGGGCCTTGGTACCTCATTATGTGTACTATCAAGGGGTGTAAAGACCTAGAATTATTTCTATTGAGAAGTGAGTGCTAGGAATAGCTAAAGTAGGCATGAGAGTTAATTTGGCCAAAATGACCATCCCTCCTTTTTAATTGTTTTTTATTTGATTTTCTTTGGGAAAAGTTTGGGATGAGGTAGATGATGTTTAAATCACCTAAGAAACATTTTACAACCAAAGGATCACAGAACCATGGCAATCAAATCAATTCCTAATTTGAATGCTCATACACATGAATGCTTTCATTTTTAATTTGGAAAAGTTTTTGTTAACCCTAATTTTGATGATTTGGATCTTGATACGCTTGGATTAAAGTTTTGGGATGTTACACAAGCTGCCCTTTCATTTCACACCGACGCCATCCATAAACAAAAGAGCATGATATCAACTAGGTATAATGTACAAGTGGAATGTTGAAAGCATTCCCCATGACAACATGGTTCTGCTATTTCACAACTTACAAAGCGCAAGCATATACTCAACATAGATGGGCACAATGGTTCAAGTTTATTAAGTGCAAGAAAGTAAAGTGTGCCATCAAGTTCGTGAGAGCTTTAATCACTAATTTTCACATAACAAGTTTAATTCGGAAGGTAGATAAAAACATGAATTTACTTGGAATAGCAATAGTGCTAGTAGGTAGGTATGGTGGACACAAATGGCATAGGTTTTGGTTTAAGGATTGGATGCACGAGAAGCATTCCCTCTCAGTACAGGTTTTAGGCTAGCAAGGCTAGGTAGCAAGCATAAGAGTTGAAGGAAACAAACAAACATACAAGTGATAAAAACAAACATGCAATCTTCCTTGGAAGCACAAAAGATCTTAACTAGAGAATACTAAGCTTATGAGCAAATCAAGGAAGAAAAATGATGAAATTATATTTCTTAAGAGTACTTTTATCTTTTCATTCAATTCTCAAAATAATGTTGCTACTGACCGAGCCAGGTTTGCCAAAACCAACTAAGTTAACTCAATGATCCCAAAGTGATACCAATACTAACAACAAGATCAATCATATAACAAAAATTGAAAACTAATATAAGATATGCAAAAGAGTAAATGATAGAACTTCTCATTAATATTCCATAGCGGCAACTCACACCAAGGGATACATAGATATATAACGAGAGGGGGGAAACTTCTGTAATGCAAACCATCCTACATGATAACTTCTCTATTCATGATATGACTCTACTAAAAAGGTAAAAAGATAGAAGATAGTGATGTGATACCGCGGCACTCCCCGAAGCTTGGGACAAACCAAGGGGATGCCAAAACCTGATTACGAATTACTCCATCGGTGGTGGTGGTGTTCTATCGATGAGCCTTTCAATCAATTTCCTCAAGTCCTCAATCTCGAATGTGAGAGTACGGGTCAACTCCGAGTTTTTATCAATGCAGTTCATGATCATGTTGGGTTGTGATTCCCAGCTTGTATGATTGTTTCCCCACTCTTCCTCCTTAAAGTCTTCTTTTCCTGCATGGTAAGAATGAGGCATATCCCAATTGGAGGGTAGTTTCTCCTTGGGCATATTCTGGATTGATGCTCATGGATAAGGGTATGGAAGGGATTATTGGTGCGTGGAGAAGGTGACCGTGGAGCCAAGAAATGACGCGGCTTCCCTCCAGTTGACATCCGTGCAGTCCTTTTGATCCTGGCAGGGTTTGCCAACACTCCAATGCTTGAAATGGTAGTGCCGGTGTGTGGATGCTGGCTTTTCTTTACCTCCTCTTCATCTTTACTCTTGATCTCCTTCTCCTGCCCAGGGTCTTGGAGATCTTCCTCCATAGGCTCCTTGCCCTTATCGTTGGTGGAGACCATTGTGCTTCTAAACTTTTAAGAATAGTTCCTGGTAGAAACAGATCAAAACGAAAGCATTACGAGAACACGATATACGAACCTCAGGGGATCCGGGGGATTATATATTACGAATTTTTCCAACAAAAGGAAGGTACTGGGAGAAAATGTGTCGGAGACGGAGTCCGCGGTGGCCACACCACCTGCTGGCGCGACCAGGGGGCCCGCTCCAGGGGGTGGTGTGAGCCACCCTGGCTCCCTTTCCGTCCCTCTTTCACTTTGTTGCTTTCCTTGTTGGATAAAAACTGCAAAAATATAACTGGACAAATTTTTCGCGGACTTTTCCTTACCAGAACTGTTACCTATTCGAAAACGGACTCTGCAGGTCTCTGAAGTTGGCATTTAGTAGATTCTTCCGGAGTCACTACTTTAATAACATCAATATCTTCATCTTCATAGTCATATTTCTCGAGTCATGAAACCTTTCACTATCTTATTACACCATTTTCTCCAATAACCTAGAAATTTCTTTCACACAAAACTTCACACAATTCTCATTAGAAACATTAGTGTAAGCGAGGTAATAAACCTTTTAAGTTAAATTTCAACTGAAATCCATCAAAACATAAGCTACTGTAGCAACTCCTTCTGAAAGCCCAAAAGGAATTCAAAAAGGAATCGATATAAGAAGGAAATGCAAGAGTGGCAAAAATCTGTCAAAACAGACTAGCAGGTAAAGATAATTTTTTTAGAAAATCTTGTGTTGCTCAAATCAAAAAGTGCAAAACTAACGAAAGTTAATAATAACCTGGGGCATAAGCACAAAAATTTACAGATCATTACGATGTATAGAGATTTTTCACAAATTTTTACAGCGAAGCACAAAAATCTGTTTTGGGACAGCAACTTCCCCAAATATTACTTCTCTCTCATTCGAGGTTGATATTGACACAAAAACCAAATAAAAAAGGATAAGGAGAGGTTATTGCCAAAACAATAACTTCCAAGACTCAAAGAAACAAAAACAAACTGAAAGAAAAAATATATTGAGTTGTCTCCCAAAAAGCTCTTTCTTTATAGCCATTAAGATGGGCATAATAATTTCAATGATGTTCACATAAGGATATTAATTTAAGTAAAAGAGAACATCGAGAAGCAAAAATACACATGTGTAAGTCTAACCCACTTCCTACACAAGGGAATTTCGTAATAAAATAAATTGTTGAAACCAGAGGCTACTAGCATAGGAAGGCAAAACAAGTGCAACATAAAAACTTTCAGCATAAAACGAGGAAACTTGATATTATTGAGATGCTTAAGAACAGTCTTCCCTCTCATAATAACTTTCAGTATCATGCATAAATTTAACGATATAACTATCACATGAACCATTGGAGCAATGATCACTTATTCTAACAAAAAACATAGGGACACTAGCTCTCATAACACTACTTTGTGAAACAATATTAGGGATATCCTTACAGAGGGTAGTGTGTCCATCTTCTACATATTTAGTGACAAAATCTTTCACATTTGCTACTATAGGTTCAACATCCACTTGTTCATCAGGTTCAACAACTTTATTTGTACTTTCATTAACCATACTAGCTATCATAGAATGTTCCTTTATCGTAACTGGGAAAAGCACTTTCTCAATGTAAGGTTCGGGTAAAATATGATTAGCAGTATAAACTTCGGTATTTCTTGCAGGAACACTACTAACAATGTCTTTATAAGGTGCATGATACTTATTCCACTTCTTTTTAGGAACTTCAATATAGGAAGCAAAAGCCTTAAAATAAGTTACAATAGCTTGAGAGTCTAAACCATAAGCATTTTTAATGTTTTGAAAGTCATCAGTTTCCATAAAAGATTCAATGCATTCATAATCATAATTTATACCTGACTTTCTTCCTTTACCACTCTCCCATGCTTCAGCATTGTCTCGAATACGGTCTAGAAGATCCCATTTAGCTTCTTCTTCCATGCGTGTAAATGATCCAACACAAGAGGCATCGAATAGATCTTTATCATGAAGATAAAGACTTGCATAAAAGTTATTGATAATAATATTGTGAGGGAGCTCATGAATAGGACATTTGAGCATTAGTAACTTCAGTCTCCCCCAATCTTGAGTTACACTCTCTCCATCAAGAGGCCAAAAGTTGTATATTTGATTCTGATCTTTATGAATCTCACTAGGAGGATAAAATTTTGAATAAAAGAGAGGCACTATCTCCTCCCATTCAAGAGCTTGACCATTCTTCAACAGCTTATACCATTCTTTAGCTCTTCTTTTCAGTGATAATGAGAATAACTTTTTATTGAATTGATCTGTTGTAATACCTGCACACTTGAACAACCCGTATAATTCATGTATAAAGAGCAAATGATCACCGGGATGGACAGTTCCATCTCCAACATAATAGTTATCCATAACACGATCAATAATTCTTGTAGGTATTTTAAAAGTATCATTCTCAGCAGGTGGTGGTTCATCTCCTACCTTAGTAGTGGTAGTAGCATTACGAATAATAAACTAAGTGAATTATCCATATTGAAAATAAAGTAACTAACAGAAATAAATAATACTCATAGTAGAAGTTTCCTTTACCAGTTCCACTCTCCAATAGCGCTTCACTCCCCGGCAACGGCACCAGAAAATAGTCTTGATGACCCACAAGTATAGGGGGTGTATCGCTGTATTTTTGATAAGTAAGAGTGTCAAACCCAACGAGGAGCATAAGGTGTTGGCGAGTGGCTTGGAGCAGGACTTCTCTATAAATACTTAGCAAACAGATTTTTAGGGGTTTTTGATAATGTAGATAAATAAAGTGTGAGTAAATAAAAGACAATTAAAATAAATGCAGCAAGTGGCCCAATCCTTTCTTTAGCAAAGGACAAGCCGGTTGTATTACTTAAGATGACCAAACGTTCTCGAGGACAGATGGGAATATCGTCAAGTGCTTTCGCTTCATTTAGTTGATTAATCTTCTTCAGTTTGCTAAGTGTTGTGTGGGTGAATATGTGCTAATGTACCGACCTTCCTAGGACTAATACATACTTGTGATTATACCCCTTGCAAGCATCCGCAAGTACAAGAAAGTAATTAAGATAAAAACCTAACCACAGCTTTAAACTCTAAGGCCCTGACATCCCTTGTACAAAGGTTTCCTAACGGGGGTTCAGGTTTCTGTCCCTCCGGCAACCCCTACGATTAGTAGCCAAATACACAATGCATTCCCCTAGGCCCATAAAGGTGAAGTGTCATGTAGTCAACGTTCACATGACACCACTAGAAGAAATACACCACAACTTAAATATCAAAGCATTGAATCTTTCTCAACACAATTCCACTACTAACAACATGACTTGTCCCATGTCCTCAAGAACTAAATGAACTACTCACAAGACATCATATGGATCAAGATCAGAGATGATATAATAATAAGGAACAATCTGAACATAACAATAATTCAACGGTTCCACTCAATAGCATCAACTACAACAAGTAATCAACACCTGGAAAGTTTCCCCTAAGAACTATGCAAGATTCAACCCAATTTTTACAGCGGTATGAAGTTGTGACGATGGTGCTGGTGGAGATGATGATGGAGATGATGGTGATGATGATCTCGATGAAGTCCAGCTTGATGGTGGTGTTGATAGCTACGATCTCCCTTCTCCGGGAAGGAATTTCCCTGGCAGAATTCTGTCTACCAGAGAGATCTTTCTCTCTCTATAGTTTTCCGCCCCGTAGAGGTGGCAGAATCTTTTTGTGGTCGCTCCCCAGGTATTAGGGTTCCATAGGGATAATATACGCCAGAGTGGAGAGCCTAGAGTGGGCTAGGGTGGCCACACCACCTGGTGGCGCGGCCTAGGGCTGCCCGCGCCAGGGGGTGGTTTGGGCCCCCTGTGGCCCATCTCCACTCCCCCTTCTGGCAATCTTAGTGTTCTAGAAAAATAGAATTTTCCATGTATTTTTCTGGATTTTCTGATCTTCACGAATTTTGCCTCCAAACATCACCTTTTCCATCAGAATCCTGACTGCAGCGGTCCATGCTCCAAAAGTCACCAACCATGCAAAAACAGATGAAATAACATAAGTATCATCTCTTAATATGAAATATATCAATGAATTACAGTAAATTATGATATAGAATAGTGATGCAAAATGGACGTATCACCCAGCTTTCGAGTCCGTAGGCGACGGAATCAGCTTAGCGATCGGGAGCTTCCGCTTCCAAGTTGGTCAACTGGGCACGCTTCGCCTGCCTGACCAGCCGACGACACCCGTGATTACTCCAGCATTGTGGTTCCTGCACCAATCGACAGCCTCAGCAAACTCAACGCCCCGACAATGGCTGGGACCACGGACAACGACAACAGTCGCGAATCCGATCTAGGTGGTCTGGCCACAGCAGATGGAGCCTACGGCTCTGGATTTGAAAGTTGTGGGAGCAACTGCTTCCCCAATCTCTTCATGTGCGCCGTCATCAACGCGGGCGATACTGGCGTCAATCGTGAAAACACCGGCACCGATACTGGTCCGTCCAATGGCGGAAACAGTGGACCTACCAATGGCGCACCCACCAAGGGTGACCTCGTCAACAACAGAACGGATAGGAACCCGAACTCCATGATGGACAGGCACACCGCGGAGCGCATGCTGCTCAAACTCAACAACAACGAGTGGGCTCGCTGCCGCCAGGCTCTGCGGGGTAATCCCCTCCCCTTGGGCGCGTCGCAGCAAATCTTGATGGGTTACCACTAGCTGCTCAACGAGGAATTCAAGCGCCAGTAGCAAGTAGTCGCACAACTTGACGCGCGTAGAAAAGCAGCGGATGAGTCGAGCCTTTCGCGAGCTCAACTTTCATCTCACGGAGGATCCTCCTCCAAAGGTAATGAGTACGTGGCCGTCAAACAATGGTCTCGACTGGCCCACCTTACCGACAAGGAACACGAAGAAGCCGCGAAACTCCTCGACTTCGGCTCCATGACGGTGGACACATGGGGTAATGTGCTCTCGAAGACACCGCAAGCTGCAGTAACATCGGCCACCATGTACCTCCTCAACAACCAGCCACCGGCTGGAGATCCGCGAGTTGCCATGCACCAATCTACCATTGTGGGCCTGGAGCTAATCGAGGCCACCCTCGACAAAGAGCCAACACCGAAGCTGAAGAAAAGCAAAGCTCTGGCCAAACGCTATCCCTCGTCTTCATCTAGTGAAGATAGCCATGACCTGTCTCGACGTTGTCGCTCACGGCGGCACGATCATGACTACGATGAGCGTGATGACATCACACAGCGCAAAGTCGACAAAATGCGTGCAATACGCGCTCGTTCGACTGATTCGGAGGATGACGAAGTAGAGCTCTGCGGCACTAGGTGCTTCAGCAGGGCCATCAGGTGGAAGCTAATGCCTAAAGGGTTCAAACTCCCATCGGAGAACCCAAAATTTGATGGCCTATAGGACCCAAAGATTTAGATGGAGGATCACATCTCCTCCATCAGGCTGCACGGCAGGAGTCGAAGCACGGCCATGCAATGCATGCAGCTACAGCTGCAGGGCGCCGCTCGTGCATGGCTCAATAACCTCCCGCACGGATCCATTCACAGCTGGGAAGAGCTAGTCTACAGCTTTGGGCACAACTTCAAAGGCACTTACAAAAGGCCCGCATCAATCGAAGAGCTAAGAGGGTGCCACCAAAGGTCTGGCAAGTCGCTGCACTTGTACATCCAGAGGTGGTCCATCATCAAGAACTCCGCAGAAAACATCTCGGAAGACCGCGCAATCAACGCGTTCAATACCGGCGTTCGCTGCATAGAGATCAGGGAGGAGCTGGGCCGCTCGAAGCCCAAAACAATAGACCACCTGATGGAGACCGCGAATTGGTGGGCATATGGAGAAGATTCGGTAAAAACTCGCACCTATTCCGACGATGATGACGACCTCGGGCGCATACGCGACCGCCGAGGGAAGCGTCGAATGCGCGGATACGAGGACCGCGACGAAGTCAACATGGTCGCGGCTGGCTACACCGAAAAACGCCACGACAACCGCAACAGCGGATATCGCAGCGGCGGATACCGCGTGTCAACACCTGGATTTTTAATCCCAGATGCCCGTTATGCCATACCTCGCAATCCCAAGATTACCATTTTTGCGAGACATAACGGAATGGATATCACAGTACATCATCCATACAAACCATACATAAGGTCTTACACAAATAAGGATCTCATGATCCAGTCTTAATACAACAAGCAGCGGAAATAAAAGATAAGCGTAGCGGCAGGGTCCATCTTCAAGGGCACAGGCAATGCTGACAAAGGAAAATAGTCCTAGTTATCATAGCCGTCCTGTTGGCCATCATCTTGATAGTCTCCTTCATAGTCTGGCCATGAGAATAGCCAGGGACAAAAACCATGAGTACTCTTTAAGTACTCGCAAACTACCTCTAACAAGATATATAGTTCTGAGTTAAAGTGCTAAATCTAAGTTTAACTATAAAGTTAAGTTTGAAACCTAAGCTAAGTTCTGAAGCAAAGAAAGATAAAATAAACTTCTAGAATCACTTAAGGTGGGAAGCTATTGTCATAAACACAACCCTGTTGTGGTCAAGTCAAGATTCATCATTCATTTCATAAGTCATTTTAAAACATCTGACAACAAAACAGTATGGCCATTCCAACTATCCATAACCACGGACGCGGCTATTCAAATAGTTTTACACCCTGTAGAGGTGGTACACTTTCACCACAAGATTCGATACATCTGTCAGGGATAACCCTGAATCATCATACTTAGTATGCAGATAATCAAACATAACCTTCCCTTTACACACCCTAGTATAAGCACCTCTCCTATGAGCATGGCCTCCCAACCAGGACCATCAGTCATCTTGGGCACTGCATAGGTTGACAACATTGAGAGGTAGCCTCAGCTCAAACCTCTCCCGTGAGGGAACTAATACTAATGCATAAATTTCCAGCTAAGGCTTACCCAATTCAGGTAGTGTGGTTGTACGGTAAATTTGGAATAGTATCGCATCCGAGTCCAACCATAAGTTTTATAAAAGGGTTAAGGCTCATGCCTCAACATTTTCATCATCATAAACCATTTGTGTTTCTCAACACATGTCAAAACATTTCAATAGAATGACTCATCATTCCAAGGTTTTCATAGTTCATTTTCATCAAGTGTTCCCATCTAAAGTGACTCAAGTTTTTGATCTACTCTAAACTACTAAGTTAAGAGTGTTCACTAAGGTGGAAAGATGGGTTCAATCTCATGCCGTAGAATGACATCTAAAGGGTTTCTAAATAGGTCAAGTTTTATACTCTTTATGCTACCTTCAAAACAAGTAAAGAACTTTGGGTAAAGTAAAGGGAGTAAAGCTTGTAAATAAGACTTGGGGTATCTAATAGTCAAAGTAGTGTGACCAAAGCATGCCTAAATCATCTTGGATCAAGTTAACTAGCTTAATTCTAGTTTGCTACAATAGCTTGCCTTGGTTGGTGCAGTGGTTGAAGTTTTCTTCTTCTTCTTGGTAGAACTCCTCCTCCTCGAAAGCTTGGTCGGTACTATCGTCTATAAATACAAACGGAGTACACAATCACCAAACAATACTTAACTAGTCTAATTAGAATTCTAAGACACACACTTGATTATCTATTATCATCTCAAGCATCACAAGTTTAATTTAATAGTTTCACTCTTTTTAATTTAGAAAAGTAATTTCTACTCCTTGAAAAATTAACTAAGATTTAATATTCACCACATAAAATATGGTATCATGTGGACACATGTCCTCACCACATATTCTAACATGTGAGAATGTGATTTAAGGGTTGGTTCATAATTACTTCTGTTTAGGTTCATTATTTAATGATTTAAAGTGACTAGAAATGCCTATATAGCATTATTTTGGTACTAGTCCAAAGTCACTATTTGTAAACCTTAATATTATTACATATTTAGGTAGATATGATGAAATGTGATTTTTGAGAGTTGGAATCAACTCAAAACCTATCTTAGTTGATTTTATAAAAATGTTGCAAGGTGCAAATGCTCCTGTTTTGTTATTTTTACTAGGAGAGATCTATAACTCTAATTGAATTAAATCCAACGGGCTTGGATAGATCATTTCAATACCTTTCAGGTAAAATTAGTTTCATGCAATTTGGATTTGTAAATCTCTTTGAATTGATTTTCAAACTCAGAGACAGAACTAGGTTTAAACTAAAAAGGAAAATCCTAATTCAAACTAACTGGGTCGCGTGGGAAACGCTAACGGGCCGGCCAAGTGTCACTCCGTGGTGCGGGGCTCAACTGACAAGGGGGTCCACAAGTTCGCGGCTCCTAACTCGTGAAGCGGTACGGGGCGATGTGGGCCGTTAGATTAGAATAAGGATCAACGACTGTGGCTTGTCGTCGACGACGGACCTGTCGCCGGTGAGCTCGAACCCTAGCGGCTCGGTGGGGGTGCATAGTGGGCGTACCAGGGCTCCAGCGACGACGGCGAGGCGGGCAAACGAACTGGTGGTCGACGGCGAGCTCAGGGACGGTCGAGGCAGCTCCGGGGGTCGTCGCAATCAGTGACGCCCCTTCCTCCTCTGCTGCAGGCTACTCCGGCCAAATTCCGGCGAGCAAGTGCTCGCGCTGCTCCGGCTAGAGGTGGGGAATGGTCAGTGAGGTAAGGGGAGTGGAGTGGTGTTCTTCAAACAGCTGGGGGTGCCCTCCTTTTATAGGCTCAACGGCGAGACCGAGAGGGATGGTCAGGCGATGGTGGCGACATGGCTACGGGCGGCTAGCGGCATGGTTGAGGGTGGCAATCGACAGGCGGTCTCCTGGCGGTGCTCTAGGAAGTGAATGCAGGCGTAGGGGCGGTGGTATGCGGTCGGGGGCAGCTGGCGCTCTGAGCGGTAGAGGCGGCGGTGTCCAAGGCGAGCGGTGGCTGTGGTGCATTGGGCGGCGAACGGGCATGTCCGTCGTGTTCCCTGTGTCGTGGTGGAGCGGTGGGCGCGGTCTGCGGTCGAACAACGGCTTGTGCACACGTGCCGGGTGCTCGGCATGGCGCGGTGGCACTGGGCGCGGGCACTCCTCGGTGGTGCACTGTTGTGCTTGGCTCGGGGAGGGCACAGAGGGTGGCGGTGAGGTCCTGGCTACCTCCTAGACATGGCGAGAGAGAGGAAGGTGGTCTGCTGGGGCGAGTGCATGGTCGACCGGCGAGCTAGTGCTCGGGGTGGCTTGGCACTGTGGCTAGGGCAAGGTGGTGAGGTGCTAATGGCCTGGCTAGATCAAGAGGGACAAGGGGATTAAATGGAGATCAAATGGGGGCAAAACCCTGTTCAAAACAGTGAGCTAGGATTAGGGTGTAAATCATGCATGCCAAGATTTTGATGAAATGGCCGCATGAGATAAACTTTGGAATTTTGAAATGATTTTTGGTGGGTTTGCTAGACATAAGCTTGAGACTCTGTGGGTGCTTGGGTTTTGAAAATTGAGCTTGTTTGAGTGGTTTTTGAAATAATGGGATCTTCCCATATGAGTTAGATTCAATTTTAAACTGTCATTTAAATTTAGCATTTGAATGTTTTTAGCAGATCACAAAGTGGGCCTTGGTACCTCATTATGTGTACTATCAAGTGGTTTAAAGATCCACACATGTTTCTGTTAAGTTTTGAGTACTAGGAATAGCCAAAGTAGGCATGAGAGTTAATTTGGCCAAAATGACCATTCACTTCAATTATTCATTTTGAGTTGTTCCTCTTTGGGAAAAGTTTGGGAATGATTTAGATGGTGTTTATTTCACCTAAGAAACATTTTACAAGCAAGGAATCACATAACCATGGCAATTCAAATCAATTTCTAAATTAAATGCACATACACATGAATGCTTTCATTTTTAATTTGGAAAAGTTTTTGTTAACCCTAAATTTGATGATTTGGATCTTGATAAGCTTGGATTGAAGTTTTGGGATGTTACAAACCTTCCCCCCTTAAACAAAATATCATCTCGAGAGTTTATAAAGAAAACTAGGAACTAAAGAGGTCTGGGAACTCTGTCCTAATGTAATCTTCGCGCTGCCAAGTGGCTTCCTCCTCGGTATGGTTGCTCCACTGAATCTTGAGAAACTTGATGCTCCTGGTCCTGGTGGTTCTGTAGGCTTCTTCTAAGATACAGATGGGCACTTCCTGATAGGTCAGGTCATTGTTGATTTCTACAGCTCTATGATCGATGTTCTTGAAAACTTCAGTCTTCTCAAGCACTTCCAAGCATTTGCAAAGTAACGAGATATGGAACACACTGTGGATGGTTGACATCTCTTCAGGCAGTTCTAGTTGATACGATACTGCTCCTCGACGGTTCAGAATCTTGAAGGGCCCGATATATCTGGGGGCTAACTTTCCTTTCAGACTAAAGCGTTGAGTTCCTTTCAATGGTGAAACCATGAGATACACAAAATCTCCGACATTGAAAGTCAGGTATCTCCTTCTTTTGTCAGCATAACTCTTTTGTCTGGATTGGGCGGTCTTGAGGTGCTCACGGACTTTGTGAACTTTCTCTTTAGCTTCTCGGAGAATGTCGGGTCCAAAGATCTAACTCTCTCCTACTTGTGACCAATTCAAAGGGGTACGACAATTTCTCCCGTATAGGAATTCAAATGGTGCCATCTGCAAACTAGCTTGATAACTGTTGTTATATGAGAATTCTGCGAAAGGCAGGCAATTTTCCCATTTTGATCCGTATTCTAACACACAAGCTCTAAGCATATCCTCTAAGATCTGGTTGACTCTCTCAGTCTGTCCATCAGTTTGCGGGTGATAAGCTGTACTGAAGTTCAACTTGGTTCCCAATCCTTCTTGGACTTTCTGCCAAAATCTCGAGGTAAACTGGGTTCCTCGATCTGATACTATGGTCTTGGGGGTTCCATGCAGACTAACAATTCTAGCGATGTACAGCTCTGCTAGCTTCGCACTCTGGTAGGTAGTCTTGACAGGTATAAAGTGGGCTACCTTGGACAATCTATCAACTATGACCCAGATTGAGTCATTTCCCCTACTAGAAGTAGGCAAACCAGTGATAAAGTCCATTCCGACGGAATCCCATTTCCATTCCGGAATCTCCAATGGTTGCAACAGTCCTGCAGGTCTCTGATGTTCTTCTTTGACTCTTTGACAGATGTCACATTTGGCGATGTCGCTTCCGATTTCTCTCTTCATCTTATGCCACCAAAATTGCTCTTTCAAATCCTGATACATCTTCGTTCCTCCGGGGTGGATAGAATAAAGAGTATCATGAGCTTCCTTCATGATAACTTGCTTCAGCTCCAAATCTGCTGGCACACAAATACGTCCTTTGTACCACAGTACTCCTTCTTCGTCTTCGGTGAATCCAGGTACCTTTCCTGTACCAATACAACGTTTGATTCTGTCTATACTTTCATTCCCCTTCTGGGCTTCCTTGTTCTGGCTAATCAAAGTGGGTTGAAGTTCAATCCTAGCTAAGAATCCTGTGCTAACTAATTCAGTCCTGAACTTCTCCAACTCTTCATACAAAATTGGTTGCTTCTCCTTGATCATGGTGTTTAGCTTACACGGTAATCTGCTAAGAGCATCCGCTACCACATTGGCGTTGTCGGGGTGGTAGTGAATGTCAAGGTCATAATCTATGATTAACTCTATCCATCTCCTTTGCCTCATATTCAGCTCCTTCTGAGGGAAGATATATTTTAATCTCTTGTGATCTGAGTAAATCTCACAGCGATTACCCATCAAATAATGACGCCATGTCTTCAACACTAGAACCACAGCTGCTAGCTCAAGATCATGGGTCGGATAGTTCTGCTCATGCTGCTTCAGTTGTCGAGACAGATACTCGATGACTTTGCCTTCTTGCATCAATACACATTCTAGACCAATCTTGGATGCGTCACAATACACATCAAATGGTTTCTTGATGTCTGGCATGATTAATATTGGGGCTGATATCAATCTCTTCTTCAGCTCCTGGAAACTGGCTTCACACTTGTCTGTCCATTCAAACTTATTGTCCTTCTTCAACAATTGGGTCATTGGTCGGGCTATGCTCGAGAATCCTTCTACGAACTTGCGGTAATATCCCGCTAATCCGAGAAATGCACGGACTTGGGTTTGAGTGGTTGGGGCTTCCCATTCTTCGACATCTTTGATCTTGGCGGGATCAACAGAGACTCCTCCGGCAGACACAATATGTCCTAGGAATCCTACTTTTTTCAGCCAAAACTCACACTTGCTAAACTTGGCATATAACTGATGCTCCCTCAAGGTTACTAGGATAATTCTCAGATGTTGCTCATGCTCTTCTTCTGATTTAGAGTAGATAAGGATGTAGTCGATAAACACAACTACAAACTTATCTAGGTTATTCATAAAGATCTTATTCATGAGATTCATGAAATAAGCAGGGGCATTGGTTAATCCAAAAGACATAACCGTATACTCGTATAAACCATAGCGAGTAGTAAAGGCGGTCTTGGGAATATCCGTTGCATGAATCTTAAGTTGGTGATAACCAGTCCTAAGATCAATCTTTGAGAATACCCGGGCTCCAGTCAACTGATCAAATAGATCCTCTATCTTTGGCAAAGGCTACTTGTTCTTGATGGTGACATCATTTAACTTTATGTAATCTGTGCACAGACGGTTGCCTCCATCTTTCTTGTCGACGAATAACACTGGTGATCTCCATGGCGATGCGCTTGGTTGAATCAAGCCTTTCTCTAACATGGCTTCCAACTGCTTCTTCAGTTCCACTAACTCTGAGGGGTTCATGCTATAGGGTCTCTAGGCTATAGGTCCGGTTCCGGGGATTAGTTCGATAATGAACTCAATATCCATATCCAGGGGCATACCTGGCAATTCATCTAGGAATACGTCGAGGTATTCACAGACTACTCTGACTTGGTCTATGGTGGGCAGGGCTACACTCTTGTTGCAATTGAGTTGACGGGGTAAGGTTTCAGAAATATGCTCTACTGTTACTCTAGAGCTACTGGTCATGGTGATGGCTTTCTTAGCACAGTCTATCAGTCCTTTATGCCTTGACATCCAGTCCATACCTAGTACTACTTCCAATCCTTTGGTTCCAATTACAATTAGGTTGGCATAAAAATCTATCCCATGTATTCTGATAGGCACAACTTTTCAAATTTTTCTAGCTTTGGTTGTTGAACCAGGGATTTGAACTATCATGACATGCTTCAAGTTGGTTGGGTGGATCTTACTAGTGCATGCAAATTCTTCGGTGACAAATGAATGCGATGCTCCAGAATCAAACAACACTCTTGCTAAAACTGGGTTGACAGAAAACATACCCAGCACTACATCTGGCGCTTCCTGGGCTTCTTCTGCGTTCATGTGGAAGAGACGGCCGTTGCGGTTGTGAGGGTTCCCTGGGGCAAATCTTCTTCCTAGGTGAACACGACGCTGCTGCTGAGCTGGGGCATTCACATTAGCGTTGGCTGCAGTCTTCTTGGGACACTCATTGGAGTAGTGACCCTTCACTCCACACTCGAAACAAGTGATCTGGGACTTGTCCTTAACTGTGACAGGTATAGCATTGCTGCCAGTTCTGGGTGTAGTGTTGTTGTTGTTGCTGTTGTTGCTGTTGGTCTTGGCAGGTGCACGGTTGAAATTGTTGGCATTGCCGGAGTTGTGATTGTTTCCTCCAGACTTCCCATTGCCTCCTCTACGGTTGGGGTAGCTTGGGCGAGACGTTGGGGGTCGGTTGTTCCTTGGTGCATATCCCGATGAAGGGTTGGGATGGTACTTCTGGTGACTGCTGGATCCAGACTGCTGCATCATACGACGCTTGCGGTTGTCGTTTGCCTGGTTAATCTTCCCTTCCATCTGAATGGCAGAGTCAACTAGCTCCTCGAGATCCTCGAAACGGATGTTGACGAGGACAGTCTACATCTCATCATGCAGCCCGTTCAGGAATCTCTCCTTCTTCTTGGCCTCTGTGTTGATCTCATCAGGTGCATATCTAGCAAGTGACATGAATCTATCACGTTACTCCACCACAGTCATTCTTCCTTGCTTAAATTCGCGGAATTCATCTCTCATTCTGTTGACTAGACCTTGCGGCACGTGGGTGCGGCTGAACTTGACTTTGAATGCGTCCCATGTCATAACTTGACCATGGTTCATCAAGCGGATACTGTTCCACCAAGATCTTGCATCTCCTGCCAGGTAGTGGGTGGCAAAGAGAACTTTCTCATTTTCATCAACACTTGCAACTTCTAAGTTGTTTTCCATGGTCTGTAACCAGTCATCAACATCTGATGGGTTTTCAGATTGGTTGAAGATTGGGGGATTGGTATTTTGAATTTCTTTGAGTTTGGATCCCTGGTGATCCTGATTCCCATGCCCTTGGTTGTTGAGAGCCATCTGGGCGATCTGCTGCAATGTTGCTAAGTTGGCTTGGCGCCCTACCCTGCTTGCTTCACGGTCTGCGATTAGATTCTTCAAGATCTGCAGCATTGGGTCTTGCGACGAGCTGCTCCCTCCTTGGTTTCCACGAGTCATCTGAAGATTGAGATGGATATAGGGGTAAGAGGGAAATTCTAAGGTTCATGGTTTTGGTTTTCAAAGCTAAAACTTTGAGTTAGACTCAGGTTTTTCCACTAACTTCATTTTCATTCATGCAAACAAGCACACGGTACAACACACACCACAACAAAGGGAAATAGATGGTTTGAAGAACCATTCTGTAAGCTACAATACAGGGGGACCGGTACATCTCATGCTACCACAGTGCTCTAGTGCATCTACTCATCGTCGATGAAGTCCGAGTCATCATCGTCAGTGTAGAAGTCCACGGCATCCTCCGCTAGAAAGTCATCATCATTGCTGAGGTAAGAATCCATGTCTCCCTGGATGTCTTCACCCTCATCTTCTTCTTCTTTTGCTGCAAGCTGGGCTGCCTGCTCCTTGACTGTCTTCTCGAGGTTAGCCACGTTCTTGCGAAGACGGGCGATGGTGCGATCCTTCTTTGCACGCTGGCGGCAAAGAGACTGGCGATCCTGGACGAGCAGTGCGAATGTCTGGGCCTTCTGGTCGCCAATGGCACGGTTCTGGTTGGCTAACTCTCTGGCATTGTCCAGCTCCTTCTGACGGTCATACAACAGGAAGTCAAGGTTCTCCACTTGGCGCTTCAGTGCTGGATGACTTGGCATCTCCATCGGCATTCCCATGAAGTCACGTCTTGCATAGTGGGAAAAACGGGTTCCTTGGATTTGGTTGACGCTGAGGGCACATAGACGTGCGATGCATTGCCCTGGCTAATCCATCTAGCTAGTTGTTCTCTCTCATGGAGAACTGAATTCTCCTAGAAGTTGGTGCTTCGATGCTTTCTCTAAGATCCGCGGTGACTAGCCACTGTAGGTCTCCTCCTGGGGGTCCTGGAAGTTGAGCTCCAAGAAATTCTGGATGTGGGCGTCCCAGTAACTCCGACAGTGAATCCAGATCCCTCTCGAAGATCAGTTGACCTCCGTTTCCCAAATGGTAGAACTTGTTGAACTGAGACTCCATCTACAAGAATTTAGGATGAGGAAGTTAGTGAAGTGATCAAGTGTGTCAAATTTTAAGTAGTAGTGTAAGAATTTTGAGGCATATGAATGTTTGCGAAAGAATGAATTCCAAGGGATAAGAGAGGAGATAGTTTTTCATAAATACTCACATCGGTTTTGAAACTAAGTTTTTGTTTGAACGTCCATTCTAACTAGGGTCTCCTATGGTCAGGATGGCTTTGATACCAACTTGTCAACACCCGGATTTTTAATCCCAGATGCCCGTTATGCCATACCTCGCAATCCCAGGATTACAATTTTTGCGAGACATAACGGATTGGATATCACAATACATCATCCATTACAAACCATACATAAGGTCTTACACAAATAAGGATCTCATGATCCACTCTTAATACAACAAGCAGCGGAAATAAAAGATAAGCGTAGCGGTGGGGTCCATCTTCAGGGGCAGAGGCAATGCTGACGAAGGCAGATAGTCCTAGTTATCATAGCCGTCCTCTTGGCCATCATCTTGATAGTCTCCATCATAGTCTGGCCATGAGAATAGCCAGGGACAAAAGCCATGAGTACTCTTTAAGTACTCGCAAACTACCTCTAATAAGTAATATAGTTCTAAGTTAAAGTGCTAAATCTAAGTTTAACTATAAAGTTAAGTTTGAAACCAAAGCTGAGTTCTGAAGCAAAGAAAGATAAAATAAAGTTCTAGAATCACTTAAGGTGGGAAGCTCATAAACACAACCTTGTTGTGGTCAAGTCAAGATTCATCATTCATTTCATAAGTCATTTTGAAAACATCTGACAACGAAACAGTATGGCCATTCCAACTATCCATAACCGCGAACGCGGCTATTCGAATAGTTTGACACTCTATAGAGGTGGTACACTTTCACCACAAGGTTCGATACATCTGTCAGGGATAACCCTGAATCATCATACTTAGTGTGCATATAATCAAACATAACCTTCCCTTTACACACCCTAGTATAAGCACCACTCCTATGAGCATGGCCTCCTAACCATGACCATCAGTCATCTTGGGCACTACATAGGTGGACAACATTGAGAGGTAGCCTCAGCTCAAACCTCTCCCGCGAGGGAACTAATACTAATGCATATAAATTTCCAGCTAAGCCTTACCCAATTCAGTTAGTGTGGTTATACGGTAAATTTGGAATGGTATCGCATCCGAATCCATCCATCAGTTTTATAAAAGGGTTAAGGCTCATGCCTCAACATTTTCATCATCATAAACCATTTGTGTTTCTCAACACATGTCAAAACATTTCAATAGAATGACTCATCATTCCAAGGTTTTCATAATTCATTTTCATCAAGTGTTCCCATCTAAAGTGACTCAAGTTTTTGATCTACTCTAAACTACTAAGTTAAGAGTGTTCACTAAGGTGGAAAGATGGGTTCAATCTCATGCCATAGAATGACATCTAAAGGGTTTCTAAATACGTCAAGTTTTATACTCTTTATGCTACCTTCAAAACAAGTAAAGGACTTTGGGTAAAGTAAAGGGAGTAAAGCTTGTAAATAAGACTTGGGGTATCTAATAGTCAAAGTAGTGTGACCAAAGCATGCCTAAAGCATCTTGGATCAAGTTAACTAGCTTAACTCCAGTTTGCTACAATAGCTTGCCTTGGTTGGTGCAGTGGTTGAAGTTTTCTTCTTCTACTTGGTAGAACTCCTCCTCCTCGAAACTTGGTCGGTACTATCGTCTATAAATACATACGGAGTACACAATCACCAAACAATACTTAACTAGTCTAATTAGCATTCTAAGACACACCTTTGATGATCTATTATCATCTCAAGCATCACAAGTTTAATTTAATAGTTTCACTCTTTTTAATTTAGAAAAGTAATTTCTACTCCTTGAAAAATTAACTAAGATTTAATATTCACCACTTAAAATATGGGATCATGTGGACAAATGTCCTCACCACATATTCTAACATGTGAGAACGTGATTTTAGGGTTGGTTCATAATTACTTTGGTTTAGGTTCATTATTTAATGATTTAAAGTGACTAGAAATGCCTATATAGCATTATTTTGCTACTAGTCCAAAGTCATTGTATGTAAACCTTAATATTATTACATATTTAGGTAGATATGATGAAATTTGATTTTTGAGATTTGGAATCAACTCAAAACCTATCTTAGTTGATTTTATAAAATGTTGCAAGGTGCAAATGCTTCTGTTTTGTTATTTTTACTAGGAGAGATCTATAACTCTAATTGAATTAAATCCAACGGTCATGGATAGATCATTTCAATACCTTTCAGGCATAATTAGTTTCATGCAATTTGGATTTGTAAATCTCTCTGAATTGATTTTCAAACTCAGAGACAAAACTAAGTTTAAACTAAAAAGGAAAATCCTAATTCAAACTAACTAGGTTGCGCGGGAAACTCTAACGGGCCGGCCCAATGTCACTCCGCGACGCAGGGCTCAACTGAGAGGGGGGTCCACAAGTCCGTGCTCCTAACGCGCGAAGCGGTACGGGGCAATGTGGGCAGTTAGATTAGAATAAGGATCAACGACTGTGGCTTGTCGTCAACGACGGACCTGTCGCCGACGAGCTCGAACCCTAGAGGCTCGGTGGGGGTGCATAGGGGGTGTACCAGGGCTCCAGCAACGATGGCGAGGCGGGCAAACAAACTGGTGCGGGCTCCAGGGGTGGTCGCAATCAGCGGCGCCCCGTCCTCCTCTGATGCGGGCTACTCTGGCCAAATTCCGGCGAGCAAGTGCTTGCGCTGCTCCGGCTAGAGGTGGGGAATGGTTAGTGAGGTGAGGGGAGTGGAGTGGTGTGCTTCAAACAGTTGGGGGTGCCCTCCTTTTATAGGCTCGACGGCGAGACCGAGAGGGATGGTCAGGCGACGGTGGCGACATGGCTACAGGCGGTTAGCGGCATGGCTGAGGGCGGCGATCGACAGGCGGTCTCTTGGCGGTGCTCTAGGAAGTGAATGCGGGCGTAGGGGCGTTGGTATGCGGTCAGGGGCAGCTGGCGCTCTGAGCGGCAGAGGCGGCGGTGTCGACGACGAGCGGTGGCTGTGGTGCGTTGGGCAGCGAACAGGCATGTCCGTCGTGTTCCCTGTGTCGTGGCGGAGCGGTGGGCGCGGGCGGCGGTTGAGCGGCGGCTTGTGCACGCATGCCGGGTGCGGCGCTCTGGCGGATGCTCGGCATGGCGTGGTGGCACTGGGCACGGGCACTCCTCGGTGGTCCACTGCTGTGCTTGGCTCGGGGAGGGGCAGAGGGTTGTGAGGTCTTGGCTACCTCCTAGACATGGCGAGAGAGAGGGAGTCTGCTGGGGCGAGTGCATGGTCGGCCGGCGAGCTAGTGCTCGGGGTGGCTTGGCACTGTGGCTAGGACAAGGTGGTGAGGTGCTAATGGCCTGGCTAGATCAAGAGGGACAAGGGGATTAAATGGAGATCAAATGGGGGCAAAACCCTATTCAAAACAGTGAGCTAGGGTTAGGGTGTAAATCATGCATGCCAAGTGTTTGATGAAATGGCCCCATGAGATAAACTTTGGAATTTTGAAATGATTTTTGGTGGGTTTGCTAGACATAAGCTTGAGACTCTGTGGGTGCTTGGGTTTTGAAAATTGAGCTTGTTTGAGTGGTTTTTGAAATAATGGGATCTTCCCATATGAGTTAGATTCAATTTGAAACTATCATAAATTTAGCATTTGAACGTTTTTAGTAGATCACAAAGTGGGCCTTGGTACCTCATTATGTGTACTATCAAGGGGTGTAAAGATCCACACATGTTTCTGTTTAGTTTTGAGTACTAGTAATAGCCAAAGTAGGCATGAGAGTTAATTTGGCCAAAATGACCATTCACTTCAATTATTCATTTTGAGTTGTTCTTCTTTGGGAAAAGTTTGGGAATGATTTAGATGATGTTTATTTCACCTAAGAAACATTTTAGATGCAAGGAATCACAGAACCATGGCAATTCAAATCAATTTCTAAATTAAATGCACATACACATGAATGCTTTCATTTTTAATTTGGAAAAGTTTTTGTTAACCCTAAATTTGATGATTTGGATCTTGATAAGCTTGGATTGAAGTTTTGGGATGTTACACCGCGATACTGGGAAAACCACGCAAGTGTGGCAACGCCGCATTCGCGAAGAGGCACCCGCAACATCCATTCAGGACAAACTGTCCGGACCATGCAACCTGCACTTCTACATCGACAAACACGATGGCAAGAAAAAGTGCAGCCACCTTCTTAAGGATTGCCACGAGTTCCTCAAACTCCACGAGGGCCTGACCCAGATGAATCGCGACACGATCAACCAGGGCTACGGAGCTGCCCCCGGCACTATGGCACATGGAGCTCCTCCACCACCGCCCGGACCGCTACCACCTACAGCTGCACCAGCCCATAAACATGGAGGCGAGGCGTACCCCCAACCACTTGGAAGCATGGGGATGATCCAAAAGGGTTGCCCCTTGATACGTCCATTTTGCATCACTATTCTATATCATAATTTACTATTATTCATTGATATATTTCATATTAAGAGATGATACTTATGTTATTTCATCTGTTTTTGCATGGTTGATGACTTATGGAGGATGGACCGCTACAGTCAGGATTCTGATGGAAAAGGCACTGTTTGGAGGCAAAATTCGTGATGATCAAAAAATTCCAGAAAATACATGGAAAATCCTATTTTTCTAGAAGACGAAGCATGCCAGAAGGGGAGTGGAGTTGGGCCACAGGGGGCCCACACCACCCCCTACACGTGCCACCCTTGGTCGTGCCACCAGGTGGTGTGGCCACCCTGGCCCACCTCTGGCTCTCCCCTTTGGCATATATTATCCCCACGAAAGCCTAAGACTAGGGGAGCAACCACAGAAAGATTCTGCCACCTCTGCGGGGCGGAAAACTACAGAGAGAGAGAAAGAGCTCTCCGGCAGGCAGAAATCTGCTAGGGAAAATCCTTCCCGGAGAGGGGAGATCGTCGCCATCGACACCACCATCAAGCTGGAATTTATCGGGATCATCATCATCATCATCTCTATGATCATCTCCACCAGCACCATCATCACCACACCAGACCGCTATAACAATTGGGTTGAATCTTGCATAGTTCTTAGGGGAAACTTTCTCGGTGTTGGTTACTTGTTGTAGTTGATGCTATTGAGTGGAACCATTGAATTTTTGTTATGATCAGATTGTTACTTATCATTATATCTTCTTCTGATCTTGATCCATATGATGTCTTGTGAGTAGTTCATTTAGTTCTTGAGGACATGGGAGAAGTCATGTTGTTAGTAGTGGAATTGTGTTGAGAAAGATTCAATAGTTTGTTATTTAAGTTGTGGTGTTATTCTTCTAGTGGTGTCATGTGAACGTTGACTACATGATACTTCACCTTTATGGGCCTAGGGGAATGCATTGTGTATTTTGCTACTAATCGTAGGGGTTGTCGAAGTGACAGAAACCTAAACCCCCATTAGGAAACCTTTGCACAAGGGAGTGTAGGATCTTAGAGTTTAAAGCTGTGGTTAGGTTTTTATCTTAATTACTTTCTTGTACTTGCGGATGCTTGCAAGGGGTTTAATCAGAAGTATGTATTAGTCCTAGGAAGGTCAGTACATTAGCATAGGTTCACCCACACAACACTTATCAAACTAAAGAAGATTAATCAACTATGTGAAACGAAAGCACTTGACGATATTCCCATGTGTCCTCGAGAATGTTTGGTCATCTTAAGTAATACAACCGGCTTGTCCTTTGCAAAAGAAAGGATTGGGCCACTTGCTGCATCTATTATTATTGTCTTATTCACTCGCACTTTATTTATCTACGTTATCAAAAACCCCTAAAAATCCGTTTGCTAAGTGTTTATAGAGAATTCCTGCTCCAAGCCACCCGTCAACACCTTCTGTTCCTCGTTGGGTTCGACACACTTACTTATCAAAAATAATGTGATACCCCCCTATACTTGTGTGTCATCAAGACTATTTTCTGGCATCATTGCCAGGGAGTGAAGCGCTATTGGAGAGTGGAACTGGTAAAGGAAACTTCTACTGTGAGTATTGTTTACTTCTGTTTGTTACTTTATTTCAATATGGATAATTCACTTAGTTTCTTATTTCGTAATGTTACTACCACTGCTAAGGTAGTAGATGAACCTACACCTGCTGAAAATGATAATTTTAAGATACCCACAAGAATTATTGATCGTGTTATGGATAACTACTATTTTGGAGATGGAACTGTCCATCCGGGTGATCATTTTCTCTTTATGCATGAATTATGCGGGTTGGTCAAGTGTGCATGTATTATAGCAGATCAAGTCAAGAAGAAGTTATTCTCATTATCACTGAAAGGAAGAGCTAAGGAATGGTACAAGCTACTGAAGAATGGTCAAGCTCTTGAATGGCAGGAAATTGTCCCTCTCTTTTATTAAAAAAATTATCCTCCTAGTGAGATTCATAAAGATCGGAATCAAATATACAACTTTTGGTCTCTTGATGGAGCAAGCTTGGGGGAGATTGAAGTTACTAATGCTCAAATGTCCTATTCATGAGCTCCCCAACAATATTATTATCAATAACTTTCATGCAAGGCTTCCTCTTCATGACAAGGATCTATTGGATGCTTCTTGCGCTGGATCATTTACACGTATGGAAGAAGGAGCTAAATGGGATCTTCTAGACCGTATTCAAGACAATGCTGAAGCATGGGAGAATGATAAAGGAAGAAAGTCAGGTATAAATTATGATTATGAATGCATTAAATCTTTTATGGGATCTGGTGACTTTCGTAATATTAGTAATGCTTATGGTATAGACTCCCAAGCTATTGCAACTTATTTTAAGGCTTTTGCTTCCTATATTGAAATTCCTAAAAAGAAATGGAATAAGTATCATGAGCCATATAAAGATATTGTTAATTGTATTCCTGCAAGAAATACTGAAGTTTATATTGCTAATCATGTTTTACCTGAACCTTACATTGAGAAAATGCCTTTCGTAGTTAAGATAAAGGAACATTCAATGATATTTAGTATGGTCAATGAAAGTACAAATGAAGCTGTTGAACCTAATTAACAAGTTGATGCTAAACCTGTAATAGCAAATGTGAAAGACTATGTCACTAAATATGTAGAAGATGGACACACTATCCTCTATAAGGATACTTCTAATATTGTTTTACAAAGTAGTGTTATGAGAGCTAGTGTCCCTGTTTTTCTATTAGAATAAGTGATCATTGCTACAATGGTTCATGTGATAGTTATATCGTTAAATTTATGCATGATACTGAAAGTTATTATGAGAGAGGGAAGATGTTTCTTATCCATCTCGATAATATTAAGTTTCCTAGCTTTATGCTGAAAGTATTTTTGTTGCACATGTTTTGCCTTCCTATGCTAGTAGCCTCTGGTTTCAAAAATTTATTTTATTACAAAACTCCCTTGCATAGGAAGTGGGTTAGACTTAAACATGTGTATTTTTGCTTCTTGATGCTCTCTTTTAGTTCAATTCATATTCCTATGTGAGCATCACTGAAATTATCATGTCCATCTTAAAGACTATAAGGAAAGAGCTTTTTGGGAGACAACCCAATATATTTTTGCTTTTAGTTTGTTTTTCTTTATTTGAGTCTTGGAGGTTATTGCTTCTGCAATAACCTCTCCTTATCCTTTTTGTTTGGTTTTTGTGTCAAGATCAACCTCTAATGAGAGAGAAGTAAGATTTGGGGAAGTTGTTGTCCAGGTATAGATTTTTGTGCTTCACTATAAAAAATCGTTAAAAATCCCAGAACGTCGTACTGATCTATAATTTTATTGTGTGCATGCCCTAGGTTATGATTTAACTTCCGTTAGTTTTGCACTTTTTGATTTGAGCAATAGAAGATTTTCAAAAAAATTGATATTTACCCGCTGGTCTATTTTGACAAATTTTTGCTACTCTTCCATTTGCTTCCTATATCGATTTCCTTTTTGAATTCCCTTTTGGGCTTTCGGAAGGAGTTGCTACAATAGCTTATGTTTTGATGGTTTTCAGTTGAAATTGAACTTAAAAGGTCTATTACCTCGCTTACACTAATGTTGCTAATGAGAATTGTGCGAAGTTTTGTGTGAAAGCAATTTCCAGGTTATAGGAGAAAATGGTGTAATAAGATGGTGAATGGTTAAATGACTCAAAAAATATGTGTATAAAGATGAAGATATTGATGTTATTCAAGCGGTGACTCCGGAAGAATTTATTCAATGCCAAGTTCAGAGACTTGTAGAGTCTGTTTTCGAATAGGTAACAATTCTGGTAAGAAAAGGTCCGCAAAAAATCTATCAATTTATATTTTTTGCAGTTTTTATCTAACAAGGAGAGCAATGAGTCGAAATAGGGATGGAAACGGATCCTGGGTGGCTCACACCACCCCGTGGCTGGGGCCCACCTGGCAGCGCCACCAGGTGGTGTGGCCACCTCGGAGCTCGTCTCCGACCCGTTTTCTCCCAGTACCTTCCTTTTGTTATAAAACTTCATAATATATAATCCCCCGGATCCCTCGAGGTTCATATATCGTGTTATCGTTGTGTTTTCGTTTCGATCTGTTTCTGCCAGGAACTATTCTTAAAGTTTAGGAGCACAATGGTCTCCGCCAATGATAAGGGAAAGGAGCCTACGGAGGAGGATCTCCAAGACTCTGAGAAGGAGGAGGAGATCGATAGTGAAGTTGAAGAGGAGGCAAAGGAAGACCAGCATCCGCACGCCAGCACCACCATTGCAAGCATTGGAGTGGTGGCAAACCCTGCCAGGTTCGAAAGGACCGCACGGATGTCCACTGGAGGGAAGACTCTGTGTCATTACTTGGCTTCACGGTCACCTTCTCCATGCACCAAGAATCCCTTCCATACCCTTATCCATGAGCAGCAATTCCAGAATATGACCAAGGAGAAACTACCCTCCAATTGGGATATGCCTCATTCTAGCCATGCAGGAAAAGAAGACTTTAAGGAGGAAGAGTGGGGAAAGAATCGCAAGAGCTGGGATTTGTAGTCCGTCATGATCATGAACCGCATCGAGCACAACTCGGAGTTGATTCATACTCTCACCTTCGAGATTGATGACATGAGGGAATTGATTGAAAATCTCATCGAGAGAACACCACCACCACTGAAGGAGTAATTCGTCATCAGGTTTTGGCATCCCCTTGGTTTGTTCCAAGCTTGGGGGAGTGCCGCGGTATCATATCACTATCTTTTATCTTTTTACCTTTTGAAGTAGAGTCATATCATGAATAGAGAAGTTATCATATAGGATGGTTTGCATTATGGAAGTGTCCGCCCTCTTGTTAGATATCTATGTATCCCTTGGTGTGAGTTGCCGTTGTGGAATATTAATGAGAAGTTCTATCATTCACTCTTTTGCATATCTTATTTTAGTTTTCTATTACTATTATATGATTGATCTTGTTGTTAGTATGGGTATCACTTTGGGATCATTAAGTAAATTTAGTTTGTTTTGGCAAACCTGGTTCGGTCAGTAGCAACACTATTATGAGAATTGAATGAAAAAGATAAAAGTACTCCTAAAGAATATAATTTCATCATCTTTCTTCCTTGATTGGCTCATAAGATTAGTACTCTCTAGTTAAGATCTTTTGTGCTCCCAAGGAAGATTGCATGTTTGTTTTTATCACTTGTATGTTTGTTTGTTTCCTTCAACTCTTATGCTTGCTACCCAGCCTTGCTAGCCTAAAACCTATACTGAGAGGGAATGCTTCTCGTGCATCCAATACTTAAACCAAAACATATGCCATTTGTGTCCACCATACCTACCTATTAGCATTATTGCTATTCCAAGTAAATTCATGTTTTTCTCTACCTTCCGAATTAAACTTGTTATGTGAAAAATAGTGATTAAAGCTCTCACGAACTTGATGGCACACTTTACTTTTCTTGCCCCTAATAAACTTGAACCATTGTGTCATCTATGTTGTATATGTTTGCACTTATACGTTGGGATTAGCAGAACCATGCTGTCATGGTGAACACTTTCAACATTACACTCGTACATTGTACCCAGTTGATATCATTCTCTTTTGTTTATGGATGTTGTCGGTGTGAAATGAAAGGGGAGCTTGTAAGTCCATGCAGTTATATATGTGTGTTAGACAAACGCCTGTGCCGCTAGCCTAAGCCATGCGTAATCATGGTGGAAACTTGCAGCATCACCATAGTGAGCAATCTATGAAGCATTCTTCTTATATATAAAATATATAGAGATTGAGAAAAATAAAAAAAGATGAGAAAAGAGGAAAGAGAGAAAAAAGCACCATTTTCCCATGGTAAATATGAAGATTGCTGAGATGCTCATTGTCTGCTTGCCTTGTCATTTTGATTATGGGATAGCTCATGTATCATGTGCAAGGGGTACCCCGTTGGCGGTTCTCTATGATACACATGTACTTACTATGACAAGAACTTACTGGTAACTAAACTTGAATAGCATGAGGAGCGGCCCTTGTATTCAAGGGACATGAGATTGCCAACTTATACTTTGTCAAGCATATACTTCATAGTTTGTTCACTTTAACCTTAATCACCTAAAGATGCTTATGATAGGGGAAATGAGAGCTGAAAGCTAATAAGTACCATACTTTTTGGAAACTCTTTATGAAACTTGAGATCCCTGCTTCCCTTTGCGAAGGGATTATCTTTTACTTTTTAGTTGAGTCAGTAAACCTATTTCTTTCTATCTCAACAAGTATTTTGAGTTGTTGTGTTTCATTCATTCATATGATGATTTATTCAATCATGTTTCTTATGTTCCTTGTTTTGCACATTGCTCTTATCGTAGTGAATATCACTTTGAAAGCTATCATTGAAAACCCCTTTATGATTGAACTCCTGCAATTGTTAACTATTCTTTGACCAAGAGCAAAGTTTTCCATTACAAATTATGATTGACTTTATGTATCTTTATTGTGTTTCCTTTACTTATTACAAGTTAAGTTATATAATGGTAATTTGTCTTCTATTATGATTTGTGTATTGATGAATGTGATGCTTCTTGTTCGTATTCTTTTATCGACTCTTCACTCCATAAACCTGAGGTCATGTTTATTGAGCTCAGTTTTTGCTTGGGGACAAGCGAAGTCTAAGCTTGGGGGGAGTTGATACGTCCATTTTGCATCACTATTCTATATCATAATTTACTATTATTCATTGATATATTTCATATTAAGAGATGATACTTATGTTATTTCATCTGTTTTTGCATGGTTGATGACTTTTGGAGGATGGACCGCTTCAGTCAGGATTCTGATGGAAAAGGCACTGTTTGGAGGCGGAATTCGCGAAGATCAGAAAATTCCAGAAAATACATGGAAAATCCTATTTTTCCAGAAGACAGAGGTTGCCAGAAGGGGGAGCAGAGTTGGGCCACAGGGGGCCCACACCACCCCTAGCGCGGGCCACCCTTGGCCGCGCCACCAGGTGGTGTGGCCACTCTGGCCCACCTCTAGCTCTCCCCTTTGGCGTATATTATCCCCACGAAAGCCTAAGACTAGGGGAGCAACCACAGAAAGATTCCGCCACCTCTGCGGGGCGGAAAACTATAGAGAGAGAGAAAGAGCTCTCCGGCAGGCAGAAATCTGCTAGGGAAAATCCTTCCCGGAGAGGGGAGATCATCGCCATCAACACCACCATCAAGCTGGACTTTATCGGGATCATCATCATCATCTCTATGATCATCTCCACCAGCACCATCATCACCACTCCAGACCGCTGTAACAATTGGGTTGAATCTTGCATAGTTCTTAGGGGAAACTTTCTCGGTGTTGGTTACTTGTTGTAGTTGATGCTATTGAGTGGAACCATTGAATCATTATTATGTTCAGATTGTTACTTATCATTATATCATCTCTGGTCTTGATCCATATGATGTCTTGTGAGTAGTTCGTTCAGTTCTTGAGGACATGGGAGAAGAAATGTTGTAGTAGTGGAATTGTGTTGAGAAAGATTCAATAGTTTGTTATTTAAGTTGTAGTGTTATTCTTCTAGTGGTGTCATGTGAACGTCGACTACATGATACTTCAACTTTATGGGTCTAGGGGAATGTTTTGTGTATTTGACTACTAATCATAGGGGTTGCCGGAGTGACAGAAACCTAAGCCCCCATTAGGAAACCTTTTCACAAGCGAGTGTAGGATCTCAGGGTTTAAAGCTATGGTTATGTTTTTATCTTAATTACTTTCTTGTACTTGTGAATGCTTGCAAGGGGTTTAATCACAAGTATGTATTAGTCCTAGGAAGGTCAGTACATTAGCACAGGTTCGCCCACACAACACTTATCAAACTAAAGAAGATTAATCAACTATATGAAACGAAAGCACTTGACGATATTCCCATGTGTCCTCGAGAACGTTTGGTAATCTTAAGTAATACAACCGGCTTGTCCTTTGCTAAAGAAAGAATTGGGCCACTTTCTGCATCTATTATTCTTTTATTGACTCACACTTTATTTATCTACATTATCAAAAACCCCTAAAATCCGTTTGCTAAGTATTTACAGAGAATTCCTGCTCCAAGCCACTCGTCAACACCTTTTTCTCCTCATTGGGTTTGACACTCTTACTTATAGAAAATACTGCGATGCACCCCTATACTTGTGGGTCATCACCCCTCCAATAGGGTACAGAAGGCAATCACTCGTCAAGTCAATTTGGCGATAAACTCTCTGCCATCCACCACTGAGTACCTCAGTGGCAGCGAGTCATGCATCACCTTCGACAAAAGCGACCACCCATGCCAAGTACCTCGCCCAGGCCACTATCCCCTAGTACTTGAAGCGCAAATCGGTGGGTTCGAGATGAGTTGCATCTTCATGGATGGCGGAAGCGGCATTAACCTCATGTTCGCGAGTACCTTGCGAGCAATGCGGATCCCCCTGACATGCCTGGAAGCCTCAGGTATGATGTTCCGTGGCATCGTCCCAGGAAAGGGAGTGTACTCCCTAGGCAAGATCATCCTCGACATCATCTTTGGCATGCTACAAAACTTTCGGTGAGAAAGCAATTACTTTGAAGTCGTCGACTAGCCCTCGCAGTACCACTACATCCTTGGACGTGTCGCGTTCGCGAGGTTCATGGCGGTACCACACTAGGCCTATCTACATATGAAGATGCCAGGACCAAATGGCATCATCACAATCAACGGAAGCTTCGAGAGGTCCGACAGTTGCAACCGGGAATTCAACAGAATCTCCTAGTCCTTTGGCATGCAAGAACTCGCAAGATTGAAGGAGTCGACAGACAACAGTCTGCCTCCACTAAGCAGGCCAAGCTCACCCGACCTGTCCTTCGACTCATCGGTGCACACAAAGAAAGTCCAGGTCCACCCAACGGACCCAACCAAGACAGCCCTCATCGCCAACAACTTGAGTTCCGCATAGGAACCCGTGATCGTCGAATTCCTCTGTGAGCACTGGGAAATCTTTGCCTGGTGTCCAGCAGACATGCCAGGGGTACCCAGGGAATTCGTCGAGCACTCACTTAATGTGAATCCAGACGCAAGGCCAGTCAAGCAGACAATACGGCGACTGTCTGAACCAAGAGCAAAAGCAGTCGGCATGGAGATCAACAGACTCCTCGATGCAAAATTCATACGCGAGATCAAGGAAAAAACTTGGCTCACTAACACAGTGCTTGTACCTAAAAAAGACACGGATATCCTGCGGATGTGCGTGGACTTCACCTCCTTGAATAAGCACTGCCCAAATGATCACTTCCCATTGCCACGGATCGATCAAATAATCGACTCCACCACGGGATGTGAGCGCCTCTGCTTCCTCGATGCCTACTCAGGCTACAATCAGATTCGAATGAAGGAGGAAGACCAGGAGAAAATGGTGTTTACAACGCCCTTTGGTGTGTTCTGCTACAACACGATGCCTTTTGGACTAAAAACGCAGGAGCCACCTATCAGCGGTGCATGCAAGCTTGCCTCAAGAACCAACTTGGTCGCAACATCCAAGTCTACGTTGACGACATCGTCATCAAAACCAAAGCGGATGCCACGTTAATCGACGATCTTCGCGAGACCTTCGCTAATCTCGACCGCTACTAGATCAAGCTCAATCCGGACAAATGCGCCCTCGGCGTACTATCTGGGAAACTACTCGGGTATCTCATCTCTGCGAGAGGGATCGAAGCAAACTCGAAGAAAATAAAGGCCATACTGGCCATGGAGAAGCCGAAGAACATAAAAGGCGTCCAGCCGCTGGCTCGGCGAATCGCGGCGCTCAGTCGATTCATCAGTCGAATGGGTGAAAATGCACTGCCCTTCTACCAACTCCTCCGCAAAGCTGACAAGTTCGAGTGGACAGACGAGGCGCATGAAGCATTCAAAGACCTCAAGCGTCTACTATCCACCTCGCCGGTACTAGTGATGCCTCGCGAAAAGGAACCACTATTGCTCTACATCTCTGCCACTAACCAGGTGGTCAGCACGGTGGTTGTGGTAGGACGAGCCGAACGAAAATAAGGTCCACGGGGTCCAGCGCCCATTATACTACCTCAGCGAGGTGCTCACGCCAACAAAGCAGTGGTACCCGCACTACCAGAAGTTGGCGTATGGCATCTTCATGACAGCCAAGCGACTGCTCCACTACTTCCAGGAGCATCCAATCGTGGTGGTAAACGATGCCCCGCTTGGATATATACTCAATAATCCTGATGCCACCAGAGGAGTCGCGCTCTGAGAATCAAACTGTCTCCACGGGACATCACATATGAGAAGCGCGACGCAATCAAGTCGCAAGTTCTCCCGGACTTTCTCGTGCACTGGATGGAGAACCAGCTCCCCGACAAGCCAGAGATGTCCTATCTTTGGACAATGCACTTCAATGGGTCCAAGCGAAAGGATGGAGCTGGCGTAGGTGTCATACTGACATCACCCCAAGGAGACAAGATGAAGTATGTTTTGCGAATTCAGTTCACCGCCTCCAATAACGAAGCCGAGTACGAGGCCTTGTTCCACGGGATGCGGATGGCGAAAGCCTACGGTGCCAAGAGACTCATCATCTACGGTGACTCCAAGCTGGTGATCAACCAAACGATGCACGAGTGCGACGCGCTGAGCGACAACAGGATCGCCTATCGCGACCTCTATGACACACTCGAGGGGGACATCGACGGCTGCGAGCCGCGACATGTAGGCCGTGAAAGCAACAAATAGGCAAATCTACTCGCCAACATCGGCTCTACCTGTGCCCCCCATACCACCTGGATATTCCTCGAGCGCATCTACAAGCGCTCCATCAAGCCCAAGGCTCTAGAGAAAAAAGCCGGCATGTCAACGGACTCGGGAGCTACGCCACCCAGTGAGCCAACAACACTCGATGACATGGAGCTTGACACAGGACTCGAAGGTCCAATGGAGGTCATGATGATCGAGCCATCTTGGACGCAGCCGTACATCACATACCTGCTCAGCAAGAGGCTGCCAGATGACCCGACTGATGCGCGACACATAGCGCGACGATCCAAGGCATTCGCCCTCATCAACGGCAAACTATACAATCCCATCATTACAAGAGTACTTCAGCGGTGCGTCTCCAACGGGGACGGAAGGGTCGTCCTCCTCGACATACATGAGGGCACTTGCGGACACCATGCGGGCAGTAGCGCCCTCATCGCCAAAGCTCTGCGAGCTGGATTCTATTGGCCCACGGCCATGTGCGACACCAAGGACATCGTCCAGCGCTACAACGCTTGCCAGCGATTCGCGGACAAACCACACGCACCTGGCGCGGAGCTGAGACGAATACCATTGGCTTTCCCCTTCGCACAATAGGGACTTGACATGGTCGGCAAGCTCCCGAAGTCCTCGCAGGGAGGTTGTGTCTACCTCTTAGTCGCAGTCGACAAATTCACCAAGTGGATCGAGGCCATTCCGGTGACGAATCAGCCAAGAGCCAGCGCCGTCAAGTTCTTCCAATCCATCATATACCGTTTTGGGGTGCCACATAGCATCATCACGGATAATGGGACGAACTTCACCTCCAAGGAGTTCCAGAAATTCTGCGAAAACTTGGGAATCAACATTAGCTATGCCTCACTGGCTCACCCCCTGACCAACGGTCAAGTCGAAAAGGCCAATGGCCTCGTCTGCGGAGGAATCAAGAAATGACTCCTTCGACCACTCGAACAAGCCGCCAGATGCTGTCTAGACGAGCTGGAATCCGTACTTTGGAGCTTACGCACAACTCCAAACAGCGCCACGGGCTACACCCCATTCTTCATGGTGCACGGTGCTGAGGCGGTGCTACCCGCAGAAGTACGCTACAAAGCTCTACGAGTGGTTTCTTACAGCAAGCAGGAGTCAACTCTCACACTCGAAGACTCCGTCGACCTCCTCGATGAGGCACGCGAGATCACAGCGGAGAGATCAACGATCTATCAGTAGAACCTCCGCAACTACCACAACAGAAGGCTACGCCCCAGATCCTTCGTCGAAGGGGACTTGGTCATGCGATTGAAGCAGCAAGGGCACCTCAAACTCGAGTCCCCTTGGGAAGGACCTTATGTGGTTACTGAAGTAATCCCAAGTGGCGCCTATCGCCTCAAAGACCTAGAAAAGGGAGTCGCATACTCCAACCCCTGGAACATCACGGAGCTGTGTCATTTCTACCCCTAGTCATTTTTCATTACAAATAAGGCTATTTAGCTAGGCTACTTAAGCACACATTGTACCTCGTACTGTTCTGCGAATAAATAAAGCTAAGTGCTCCAAAACATTGTGTCTCTTTCTTGTTTCCTTGCAATCTTACCACTCGGGGGCTGCGCCACCCTTTACATTTTCGTTCTACGAACAAATCGCAGTATCCTGAGTAGCTGACACAGTACCAATCGAACCCTTGATAAACACCTACCCAGTTGCAACGCACCTGACAGGTTGGCAAGGTGCTGAGATAAACACACGCCAGACTAACAAAAAGGAACTGTAGAGTAAAATACACTTGAAAAATATACAAACTAGCAAGCTCTTCACATATCAAGGGGTACTAAATACACACAACACAATCATTCAAACTTTACAACACTCATACATCAATGTGCAGGATACAAACTACGCTACTGTTGCAGAAGATGAACATTCGTCTGCTCTTCAAAGAAGTCAACGATGTCCTCCGCTGGCCGATCAACCGCCTGGTAGTTTTGCACCATGTTCCAGGTCATCCCTTCTGGCAGCGGTGGCGGCCCAGTAGCAACGGACTTTATGTCCTCATCTGGCCGATGCAGTCGCACCAGCGACAGGGCAGCCTTCGCACCCGCGAATAGTTGCTGCCGCACGCACTCGCGTACTGCTCTTATATCTTGAAACTTCGCCAGAAGAGCCAACAAGCTTGAAGGGACAGTGTCCAGCGGAAACATTGTCTGATAAATGTGTCTAAGACATGACTGTGCCTTCTTCAAACATTGAAGCACTCGAGAGGAACAATCCTGCAGGGTCGCTAATGTGATGGCACAGTCGTGGTCCACCCAAAAATACCCACTAGCCTGCAGCTTCTCCTGGGTCAGGTTATTCATTCGAATGGCCACCCGGTCCTTCTCATCCTGCGGATGACGAGCGCTAACAACTACACCAAGCAAGCAGCAAAGTGTAAGGAAAAAGCATCGCCATGACTGACTAAAAGACAAGACAAGAAGAGAGAGAGCTAACATTTAAACTGATCATTCAATTGCGCCACTTCCTCCAAGAGATACCTCTCGCGGGCGGTGGCCTTCTCAGCTTTTGACTTCCACACATCCGCGTTGCCACGGTCGATGGGCAACTAATGCTCCAAGTGCTTAATGCGGTCACGCAGTCGTGAGAGCAACACCAATTCCTCTCCCTTTGAATGTGGCTACGCCGTGGTTTCATCGGTGGGAGGAGAATCATGAGGATCACTCAAATGACCTCTTGAAGGACCCTAGGTACAGTCAAGCAAGAGGCAAATGAGACTAATCATACATCGATAAAAAGAGGATTGAGTTCAAATTTGATAAAAGTGTCAAGGGAGCACCCCCCACAAAAGGCGGACCAAAAAAAGAAGGTAGACCTATTACAAAGTATAACTACAGAGCAATCTGCTTCTTCAACTTAGACTTCGACTTCGGGGGCTTCATCGCATCCGTGGCAGTCTCCGACGCCACGGACTTGCTGGTGGTAGCCCTAGATGCCGCGGTCTTCGCCGCCTTCACTCGCCACCGCTCCTCAGAGTATTTGGTGACTGTCTCGATAAGCTGAGGCCCGTATTTACCGCAGCTACTAGCAAAAGGAGCAAACACTACATGCTGGCCTCCGGCATTGACAGGCATCGCCTCGGAAATTGCGGTAGGATCCAACTCCGTGCCATGGGCTTGCACCATCGTGAGTGCCATGGTGGCGCCAACAGACCGCTAGGAGTTCCTGAATTCCATGGGAATACCTCTAGCGAAGGATTCCACCAGGTCATCAAGCTTGTCGATTAGCCTGGCCTTGGGACTAAGGTCCTCCCGGAGGTGACTTAGCACACCCTTGGCCTTCCCCAACGTCTCTTGGAGGGATACGCCATGATCTTTAACTACGTCCATAGCTCCAACAAGAGCATCCTCGCGACGCAAAGCTTGGGCGTCGAAGCTGAGGCCAGCGGCATCTGAAGAGTACAAGGTGTCAGCACAAGACCAAGAAAACCAAGATAAGAAAAAACAGGGAAAAGCAAATCAAGTACCCGAGAGTGCCTTCGCAGTCGAGAAAAGCTGCTCAGTAAACAACTTCTCCCTCTCAGCAGCGGAAGTGTGTAGGTCTTCCTCACGCTTTTGCGACTCCTCTAGGGCTGCGATTGCTTCATTGCGATTCTTCACCGCTGCAGCAAGCCCCTTCTCGAGGGACGTAACATGACGAAGAAGTTCATTATGTTCACCTGAAAAAGGCAGAACACGGCAAAATATATGAGCCCAAAAATCCCAGTGCAAAGGAGAGTAAAAGAGACAAAGTCAAGAGCAAACCTTCGACTGAGTGATGGCGATTGTCTAGAAGGGCGTGCTGTCGACCCATAGCAAGGACTTGCTCCGCAAGGCGAATAACTTCCTTCACAATGAGCTACACCAAGGGAAACGAAGACTCAGCATCAGCCCAAAGCGCAAATTCGGTTGCTAAAATAGCAAAAAGGATACTCACATGTTCCTCTAGGGACTTCGACAATGATTCTCACGTAGTCGTCTGTGCAACCATCTGATGCTCCCCAGCATGTGGGGAACTCGAAGAATTGGCGCCGGAATGGGCCGCCACTAGAGGAGAAGGAGACTGTACGGTCACCCGCATGGTCTTAGAGTCTGCGACTCCAGACTCTTTCACAAATTGGACGTCGTTAGAAGACGACGACGCTGTTTGACTGCAAAATATGCACGGTGCCACTTCAGAAAACCAACTTCAAAGAAAACAAGACAGACTCACGGATATTAAAACTCACCAGTTGAATTTGTTGAGGTCAAAGGAATCATCCAACGACTCCTTCGGCAACCGCAGCTTCTTCCCAGTGGGAGGAGCCATGGCGCGCACAGGCATGGCGGGAAACGGCTCCTCCAAAGCAGTAGAGGGACCATCTAGCGTCGTTGATGAGGAAGCGTTAGAGTCCGTGCTGTGGGAGCTCTTGCGAGTGTCGTGGCCACTGGACTCGGGGGCTTCCTCCTCTTCTTCAACTGGGACGGTCGAATCCGACTCGTCCTCATCCACCGCGTCACGCGGGATAATTCCTTCAGGCAGAGGAGGGAAGTTGGAAGCCACTTTCTAGTCCTGCATTTAGAAGAAACATCAGCATCTATTAAGTACTTGGCAACCAATCGAACAAATACAATACTACTTCGCAGAAAAACTCTACCTCAGGCGGAGGGTTGTTGGCATCAAAAGAGGGCACGACTGACTCGCCTGGGAGATCCTCCTTGGCAATATACTTTGTAACTAGTCGCAACCTACTATCTACCTCACCCGCAGAAATGCGCTCCGCAGATAGGCGAGTGACATCGCCAGCACCGACCCAGCGGTACATCAGATGAACTCTAGCTTACAGAGGCTGGATGCGGCAACGCAACCACGTGCGAATGAGAGTGGCACCACCCTCTTCTTTGCCTATGCAACCTTCGAGGTTGCAGACACACTGATACATCATCTCCGTTTCCTCAAACTCATCAAGAATCATGACGTTCTTCCAAGAACGCCTCCTCTTGCAAGTCGCCATGTGATCGAAGGGCGCGAGTCCGAAGTGCTCTCCATCGGCCTTCTGGTCGCGGATGTAGAACCACTTGTCTCTCCACCCTTGGATAGACACGGTGAGCTTGATATCAAAGTAGGTGGAGGAAGAGTTGACGTGGATCCCACAGCCTCCTACATCGTAGACTACCGAACCCGACCCCGACTGACGCTTCAGCTTAAAAAGCTTCTTGAAGAGACCGAAGTGCGGCTCGATTCCAAGACAACACTTGTAGAGAGTGATGAAACAAGAGATATGAAGAATCAAATTTGGGGACAGCTGCTGCAGTTGGAGCCCATGGAAACAGAGAAGACCCCTAACAAATGGATGCAGGGGGAGAGAGAGACCTCGAATGATGAATGCAAGGAACATCACTTGGAAACCCGTAGGAGGACGGGGGATTACCTCGTCACCAAGCACTCGAGAATCATCTTCCATAGAAGGAAGTGCTCCATCTTGACGAAGAGTGTGTAGCTCGGAAGACTTGATGACAGATGCGCGCCAAGAGCCATTGGTGATGCGGGTGCCCGCACGCTTCTTTTTCCTAGTGCCGGCGGTGCTGGTGCCCACGGCGGTGGTGCTTTCCTTCTTATTGGCGGCGGCAATGGTGGCTGCAGATCCAGCGGCGATGCCTCCTTTCTTCATTCCCATCTTTCGACGATGATGAGAGCACAGAAAATAGCTGGGAAATACGCGCAGCTGGTCCAGTGCCATAGAGGGGATGAGCGCAAAGGAGCGGATAGAGCAACAATGGCGAAGGAGGCACAAGCAAGAAGAGAGATGGGAAAAATTAGTGCAGTTGCGCTGCTACTTAACCTCCTCGAGGATTTTATCCAACGACCAGTAGAAACCCTACTGGACGCGTGGTGCACATCGTCATCGACGCGTGGCGAAGGTGAATCACGAACCGTCCCCCACTACTCCCTTTACACACAGAAATCAAGGAGACGCAGTTAAACCAGAAGATTACGCATGCCCAGTCAAATAGGAGTCAGAAAAAGAGACCCACTGCTCGTCACGTCCTATCAAAGCCACTCACGCGGGCAGCTGAAGTCATCACATCGTCAGCAATGACGTCATAGTTTCCCACAGAAGAACATTTTGACTACTGTAGTCCTTGCTCGAGTCTTCGACTCAACCAAGCACTCAGGGGCTACTCCTAACAGGAGCGCTAGCCGTGCAGCCGAAAGAATTATTATGCAAGTATATAAGCTTCACTCGAATCAATGATTCGATTGCGAACTACGGGTTACTCCCATAGGGAGCACCGGAAGCACATTTGACTAAAACGAGCAACAAAAGACGATAGCAGTCACAAATGTTTTTAGTCCCCACTCGAGTCTACGACTCGAATAGGCACACGGGGGCTACTCCCATAGGGAGCGCTAGCTGCGGACCCTATGATTATTTTTCCTTGTACATCGTATTGTGTGTTGATAACATCCACACTCGAATGCTATGGTGACTCTGCATCACATTTTCCCTACAAAGAGATTACATCTCCTGGGCCACTCGAATCATCCCCGTGATGACAAAATTCGGATGTCGCGCTTGAAGCGTGAAGATAAGACCTGAATAAGGCCTGACAACATATCTGCTGTGCACTACCAGAAATATATCTGTGCCTTTAGGTACGATGAACATGCCTTGATGGACGCGTCAAGTGCTCACATTTATATACTAGAATTCAACTCCTGTAAGACCTCTGCAGCCTGAGTCAAATTACGCCAACACTTTTCCGAATTCGAGTCCTGGGACTTGAGTTTGAGTAGATTGCCTTGTTTTGCCCTAAGGCAGTTAACTGATACCGATACATCGGATAAATCAGGCACGTATATCAACAATCCCTATGACACAAATAGAACACTTGAAAAGATGTTCAGTCATGCACTCGAAAGACTTCATAAAGTCTCCAGTTGAATCTACGATTCCACTGGACACTCGGGGGGCTACTGACATGGGTATACCCTACGTGTACTCGATTTCGGCATATACGGTCTAGATACGGTAGAATCCCACGGTGTTTCCAAGGCCCAATGAAGAATTCAGGTGACCCACGGACTCTCCGATTGCTTGCGAGGCAAGAAGAAGCTTAGGATAGAAAGTTCAAAGGACAAACCCTAATTTGTAATCGACTTGACCTGCTACCCGAGACCTAGATTATCTATATAAAGGCTAGGAGGGGACGACGAGGAGGACAATCGCAACCCTAGTTTCCACAACCATCGCCAGATTGCATCCGTTCACCCCCTATAACTTTTGACTTCCTCGATAATTCCAAGAGTAGACAAGTAGGAGTAGGGACCTCTACGAGGCCTGGACCTGGGTAAACCTTGCGTCCCTGTGTGCTTGTTTGCTAGCCGATTGGTGCCTCCAGTGCTCCCTCCTTCTCCAAAACCCAAGTCCATAACAATGGGCATTGGCGAGTTAAACTCTCGTCACCTACCTATTGGCGAAGAAGGTGGTCCAGGTCGTGGTGTTGTTGGGGCACCAATTGGGATCCATCCGCTGCTCTAGCGTGAGCTCAAGGTAGTAGTGGCTCGTGATGGCCGCCTGGCGGGCGGAACCGCGAGGCACGGGAGGGACGGGCACCCCTCCGACACTCAGCGTCCAGTTGGGGGGCAGGCGGTAGCCCAATGGACATGGGTAGCTGGAGGCGCACAACGCCTTCGTCTCTTCGAGGGTGAGAAAGTCCTGGTGTGGGTTGTCCATGGCAAGAAAGAGAGGTGTGGAAAGAGAGTTGTGCATCTGTGGATTGCAATGGCGGTCGCCCTGGTTATAGCGGGAAATGGCGGGAAACCTGGGTGGGAAGGGTTGGAAAGGGCGGGAAGGATGCACCTACCTCACTACCAGGGCTAGCTCGCGTTGTTTTCAGCTCCATAGGGCGCCCCGCTTGCCCCCCTTAGATTGGGTTCAACCTGGGGCATCGGGTGTCAAACTGTGCCGCGACGGCGCGAAAATAAGTTTGGGGCGCGGGCTGGGTGCGATTTTGGGCGCCGGCACCCCCCATAGCCCTTTAGGGGTACTTTAGGGCCCCGAGTGGAGATTCTCTTAGACCTATTGAGGCTCTGTAAGACCATGCTCCCATATGATTGACCACGGGATTCCCTATAACACAGTGTACCCGTCATTTCAAGTTTGCACTTGGATGGCTACTCCGTGAGGGCTTCCATGACATGGTTAAGTCGATATGGGAAAGTTCTGTTGTTGAACATATCACAATACAAAAGGTGGAATAATAAAATGTTGGACATACCCTGATACAACTGTGATGCATAAACGGACGGTCCAAGGAAGCTATTGCTATTGTTTGTGTGTCCCCGATTGAGTAGATGACCTGTTGCACAAGGAGGACCCGGACGAGCAACGAGCATACTTCTGAACTTTTAGGTTTGGTTGGTAGCCTGGAGGATTTAATCGTCTCTCCTAGGGCAGGTCCTGAGGGTAGATTATCAATCGAAACTTGGCAGGCCGAAAAAATAACTCAACCTCGCGTCGCCCCAGGCTGGGGATCGAGGCTCTCCCAACCGTAGTGTCACCAGTTGACAAGGGGTTAACTCATCAATGCCCATCATTGATGGACTTAGGTTCGAGGAAGTAGGGAGAACTGGAGGCATCGATCGACTAGCAAACAAGCACACAGGTGACACAAGGTTTACCTAGGTTCAAGCCTCGCAGAGGAACCTAATCCTGCTTGTCTGCTCTTGGAAATATCGAGGAGTCGAAAGTTACAGGGGTGCGCAGATGCAATCTAGCGATGTCATGGAAACTAGGGTTGCGAATATCCTCCTTGCTGCCCCCTCCTAGCCTTTATATAGATAGGATAGGTCTCAGGATGGCAGGCCGATTCGGTTACATATTAGGGTTTTCCCTTTAAACTTCTATCTTGTACTTTGTGGTGTTCTACAAGGAGTCGAAGTCTCCTAGGCCATCCGAATTTCGACTGGGACTTAGCAATGTCGTGGGCTTCTTCTGGGTTGGACCATATATGCTGATCACGAGTACTGTAGGGTATGTCCACGTCACCAGTTGACTCTACCTCTCTCCCTTCCCCGCTGCCACCGATGGTCGCCATCAGGCGAAGCCTGTGCGGTACCGACAGTGGTGGGACTGCCTCTCCCCGGCAGTTGGGGGGCTAGGGCGAAAGGTTGGGCCAGGCGGTGGTGTTGCTCGCGATGTCGGCTTGGGTAAGGCGACGGTGGGCGTGCGTGGTACCCGGAGGTGTGATACATTGCAAATGTATCTATAATTTTTGATGTTCCATGCTTGGTTTTATCTACTTTCTTGTGTTTTGTCCACACTTTGGAGTACTTTTCATATGATTTCTTGGACTAACCTATTAACAAGAGCCATAGTGCCAGCTGCCTATTTTCTGCTGTTTTTGGTTCTAGGAAAGTCAGAAAATGAATATTCTCGGAATTGGAAGGGACAAAAGCCAAAGTCATTATTTTACCGGGGGACACCTGGAGCTAGAATACGAGACGGAGAAGGGCTAGAGGGCGGCCACACCACCTGGCCGTGTGGCCAGGCTTGGCCTGCGCTAGGGGGTGGTGTGGCCAGCCCAGGCACCCCCTCGGCCTCTCCTTCCGCCTATATATTGCCTCTAATACGGAAACCCTAAGTACCCGATCAAAATTCCATGAAAGAGTCTGTAGCCGCCGTCATCTCCATCCCTATATTGGGAGGGATTTGAAGCTCTTCTCGGCACCCCGTCGGAGAGGGGAATTCACCCTGGAGGCCTTCTTCATCATGGAAGCCTCCGGTGTGATGCGCGAGTAGTTCATCTCTGGACTACGGGTCCATGTAGTAGCTAGATGGCTGGTTCTCCTCCTTTGTGCTTTCATGTTTAGATCTTGTGAGCTCCGTTCATGATCAAGATCATCCATTTGTAATTCTGCATGTTGTGTTTGCGGGGATCCGATGGATATTGAGATGCTATTTCAGATTGATTATTGATTCTATGATGTATTTTTTATTTGTGATCTTGCATGCTTTCTGTTGTTAGTAGCTATCTTGGCCAAGTAGATGCTAGCAACTCCAAGAGTTGGTATTTATGCTCGATAGTGGGTTCCATGCTTGGTTTATCTACTTTCTTATGTTTTGTCCACACTTTGGAGTACTTTTCATATGATTTCTTGGACTAACCTATTAACAAGATGCCATAGTGCCAGTTGCCTGTTTTCTGCCGTTTTTGGTTCCAGGAAAGTTAGAAAATCAATATTCTCAGAATTGGACGGGACAAAAGCCAAAGTTCCTATTTTCTCGAAAGACTCACGGAGCCAGAAGGAGACTCGGAGAGGGGCCACAGGGTGGCCACACCACCCCATGGCGCGGGACCCTCCAGGCCGTGCCAGGGCATGGTGTGGGCACCCTGGCCGCCCACCAACCTTGCCCTCTGGCCTATAAGAAGCCTCCCGATGCATAAACCCTAAAAAATCAAGCCTCCAGCCACGAAAAGTTCCGCAGTGCCGCCGCCACCGAAGGAGAGATTCGGGGGACAGAAAGTCTCTATTCTGGCACCCTGCCAGGATGGGGAAGTGCCCTCGGAGCCATCTCCATCGATCTCCACCGCCATCTCCATCACCATTGCTAACTCCCATGATGAGGAGGGAGTAGTTCTCTCTCGAGGCTAAGGGTTCTACCGGTAGCTATGTGTTCATCTGTCTCTCTATGCATGATCATATTGTGATCATGAGCTTTGTAATCTATAGATCTACTTTGCTACTCAAGTGCTTTAATAGATCTCTGCTCTCTCCATGTGTGTGAAAGTGACAGCGTGCACACCATGGTGGCACTTAGGCTAGAGGTTACAAATACTTGTTATGAGTTATATTTGGAGTTGGATGTCTTTATGAAATTGTGGTGTTTGTTGGACTCATCTAGTACTCAAGGTGACAGTGTGTAATTATCTAGATGGGAAAGGCTTACTTTGAGGTGTGCTGTTATAGCCCTACCATCGATTAGACTGTCCAACCGGAGAGTAGTTATGAGTAGTATCATAAAGAGAAGATATTTATATGAGAGAGTGTTCACTAGTGAAAGTATGATCCCTAGGCCTTGTTTCTAAGCATTGAAACACCGTTTGCTACTAGATCTGTTACATGTTTGCTTGCTTCCATCTTTATTTCAGTTTGCCTTTAGTCTCTTCCACGCCATCAAACTATTTTCTAGCACTGTTATCTATACCACCTGTATTTCACTATCTCTTCGCCGAACTAGTGCACCTATACACCTGACAAGTGTATTGGATGTGTTGGGGACACAAGAGACTTCTTGTATCTTGATTGCAGGGTTGCTTGAGAGGGGATACCTTTGACCACTTCCTCCCTAAGTTCGATAAACCTTGGGTAATCCACTTAAGAGAAAACTTGCTGCTGTTCTACAAACCTCTGCACTTGGAGGCCCAACAACTGTCTACAAGAATAGAAGTGCATAGACATCAGCCCTGCCAAAGTTCAGCTAGCTACACCTTTGGGGAGTTTCCTTGCTCCTACTGGATTGATAACCTTGGTTTCATAACTGAGGGACACTTACTGCTATGCTCATCATACCTTCCTCTTGCGGTTCCCCAACGAGCTCGTTAATACGCGAGTCAGCAAGTATTTTTCTGGCACCGTTTTCGGGGAGTCAAGGACACCTTCACAAGGGGAGTCCCTCATAACCAATCTCTTTACTTTGTTATTTTTGTTTTGCTTAGTTTCTTTTTGCTTTGTTTGCTTGTTTCTTTATCAAAAACACACACAAAATAGTTTTACAAGTTTGCTTTCTTTCTTAAAAACACAAAAAAATGACTACTCTTGAAAACACTAAGTTGTGTGACTTCACTAGCACCAACAACAATGATTTTATGAGCACACCTATTGCTCCACCTGTTCCTGAAGCTACTTTCTTTGAGATAAAACCTGCTTTACTCAATCTTGTTATGAGAGAACAATTTTCTGGTATTGGTAATGAAGATGCTGCTGCCCATCTAAAGAACTTTGTTGAACTTTGTGAGATGCAAAAGCATAGGGATATAGATGGAGATATTATTAAGCTTAAATTGTTTCCTTTCTCTTTGAGAGGAAAAGCTAAAGAATGGTTGAATTCCTTAACTAGGAATAGTATTGATTCTTGGACTAAATGCAAAGATGCTTTCATTGGAAAATACTATCCTCCTGCTAAGATTATATCTATGAGAAGTGAAATAATGAAGTTTAAACAATCTGATAATGAACATGTTGCTCAAGCTTGGGAAAGAATAAAATCTTTGGTAAATAATTGTCCCACTCATGGACTGATTGCTTGGATGATCATCCAAACTTTTTATGTAGGATTGAACTATTCTTCAAGGAACCTATTGGATTCTGCTGCTGGAGGTACGTTTATGACCATTACTACTGGTGCTGCAACGAAGCTTTTGGATAATATGATGGTTAACTACTCCAAATGGCATACTGAAAGAGCTCCACAAGGTAAGAAGGTAAATTCTGTTGAGGAAACCTCCTCCTTGAGTGATAAGATTGATACAATTATGTCTATGCTTGTTAATGGGAAAGCTCATATTGATCCAAATAATGTTCCTTTAACCTCTTTGGTTGCTCAAGAAGAGCAAGTTGATGTGAACTTTATAAGAAATAATTTTTTTAGCAACAATGCCTACAGGAATAATTTTAGTAACAACAATTATAAGCCATCACTCCAACCAATGGTAATGCTTATGGAAATTCCTACAACAATAATAGGAGTGCACCCTCTGAACTTGAAGTTATGCTTAAAGACTTTATTAGTAAACAAACTGCTTTCAATAAAACTATTGAGGAAAAACTCTCTAATGCTGAAAGAAATATAGCATCTTTGGCTAAAGCTCAATCTTCTTTAAATAAAATGGCTGCTAAAACTGAAACTAATGATAATCCCTTTGCAGCTACCAATGCCATACAAGTGAGAATTGATGAAAATGTTAGACTATTAGCTGAATTGCATGCTAAGTGGGAAAGAGAAGATGAAATTGCTAGAAACATTAGTGTTTCTACTATCACTACCACTAGTGTTGAGGCTAGTAATATCTCTACTACTTTAGATGATAATTATGGTTTTGATCTTGATGGTTGCAATATCTCTGAAGTTATTAAGTTCCTACAAAAACTTGCTAAAAGTCCTAATGCTAGTGCTATGAACATGGCCTTTACAAAACACATTATTGATGCTCTCATAAAGATTAAAGAAGAAAAGATGAAACATAAAGCTTCTATTCCTATAAAACAAGAAGATGGATGGGAACCCATCATTAATATGAAAGTGAATGATTTTGATTTCAAAGCATTATGTGATCTTGATAGTAGTGTTTCTATTATGCCAAGAAGGATTTATGATATGCTTGATTTGCCACCACTTGAAGATTGTTATTTGAATGTCCCACTTGATGATAATGCTAAAAAGAAACTCATGGGAAGTATTAATGATGTTCTTATTATGGTTAACAATGCCTATGTCCCCGTTGATTTCTATGTTTTGGATGTTGAATGCAATGCTTCTTGTCCTATTACTTTGGGAAGACCTTTTCTTAGAACTGTTGGTGCCATTATTGATATGAAAGAAGGCACCATTAAATATCAACTCCCACTCAAGAAAGGTATAGAACAATTCCCTAAGAAGAGAGAGAAGATTTCTTTTGCCTCTCCTATGAAAACAAAATTTTCTCTTAATGCTTCTTCATTTGAGAACACTTGATTCTTTTTCTTGCTTCTTATGCCTAACTTAAAGGCGTTAAATAAAAGTACTTATTGGGAGATAACCCAAAAGTTTTAGATGAGTCTTGGAAGTCATTACTTCAGTAATAACCGCTCCTTATCATTATTATTTGCTTTTTGTGCCAAGAGTAACCTCTAATGCGAGAGAAGTAATGATTGGGAAAGTTGCTGTCCCGAAACAGATTTCTGTGCTTCATCGTAAAAATTCGTGTAAAATCTCTGTACGTCCTTTTGAGGCATGAGTTTTTTTCTTCTGCCCCATGTTGTTATCTAACTTTCGCTAGTTCAACACTTTTTGATTTAAGCAATAGAAGGTCTTCGAAAAAAATCGTATTTACCTACTGGTCTGTTTTGACAGATTTCTGCCATTTTCTGCATTTGCTTCTTGTTGGTTCCTTCTTGAGTTCTTTTTGGGAATTGAGCTTTTTCAAGGAAGTGCTAAAGTAGCTAGTGTTTTAATGGATGTTTTATTGGTGTTAGAACTGAACCTAAAGACTTATTATCTTGAGTGCACTAATGTTGCTAATAAAGATTGTGTGAAGTTTTGTATGAAGGAAAAATTTCAGGTGTATGGAAGAAATGAGTAATGAGATGAAGGATGGACTAAAGATCAAGATTGGGGATGCCACGCGTGTCACCCCAAGAAATATCCAAGAAGTACAAGCGTCAAAGCTTGGGAATTCCCAAGGCATCCCCCTCTTCATCAACAAAAATCTCAGGTTTCTTCCAAACGCTTCATTTTTATTGTTTCATGCACAGTTGTGTTGTTCTTGGAGCGTCTTATTTTTCGTTTTTGTTTTGGTTTTTCATTTGCTTTTGTTTTCTTAGTTTTATGAATAAATTGGTTGGACCCCCTCTTTCATACATTGGTTTTCAAATAGTTTGGTTTGGATTGGAAATGAGTAGGAAAAGTTCATGCTTAAGTGGTAAAGAGAGCTTGTTTTTGACTGTGGCCTATGCTTTGTCATGCCATGCTTGATATTGTTTTGGCTTTATGATTAGTATTCTTTGCTGTAGCATGACTTGTTATAAACAATTGAGATTGCTTAATGTGCCTTTGAAGAATCATGCATTGTTTTAGCATATTAAAGCATAGTATTGTGGTATTCTCCATTGATGCTTTATTTGGGTTGACTTGGCGCATGCTCACACCATGTTATGACTATCCCAAGTCACCATAAGCCTTTATGATCCTTTAGTTTTCAACTTGTAGTATCACTGTATGCTTTGATCAATGATGTTTTGTCGCTCTGCATGATTATGGCCATTATTGCTCTCTTAGTTTGTCGCTCCCAGTCTTTTGCTAGCCTCCGCAACCAAGTATGAGTTCCACTCATGCATCCAACTCCTTAAACCAAGTTATTCCAAAGATTCCACCATACCTACCTATTATCATATGCTATTCCAAGTATATTCATGTTTTTATCTACCTTCCGAATTAAACTTGTTATGAGAAAACTAGTGATTAAAGCTCTCACAAACTTGATGGCACACTTTACTTTTCTTGCTATTAATAAACTTGAACCATTGTGTCGTCTATGTTGTATATGCTTGCACTTATTTGTTGGGGATTAGCAGAACCATGATGTCATGGGGAACGCTTTCAACATTGCATGGGTACTTTGTACGTAGTTGATATCATGCTCTTTTGTCTATGGATGTCGTCGGTGTGAAATGAAAGGGGAGCTTGTAAGTCTATGGAGTTATGTATATGTGTTGGAGAAACGCCTGGGCCGTTGGTCTAATCCATGCTGACATGGTGGAAACCTGCAGCATAACCATAATGAGCTGTCTATGAAGCATTCTTCTTATAAAAAAAGAGTCTGATATTGAGAAAAAAAGAAAAAAAGAAAAAAAGAGATTATGAAAAGTGGAAAGAGAGAAAAAAGCACCATATTCCCATGGTAAATAAGAAGATTGCTGAGATGTCGTTGTCTGCTTGCCTTGTCATTTTGATATGGGATTCTTCCGTATCATAGGGCAAGGGGTACCCCGTTGGCGGTTCTCTATGATACACATGTACTTACGATGACAAGAACTTATCGGTGACTAAACTTGAGTAACATGAGGAGCGGCCCTCGTATTCAAGGGACATGAGATTTCTAACTTATACTTCGTCAAGCATATACACCATAGTTTGTTCACTTTAACCTTAATCACTTCAAGATGCTTATGAGGGACAAAAGCCAAAGTCATTATTTTACTGGGGGACACCTGGAGCCAGAATACGAGACGGAGAAGGGCTAGAGGGTGGCCACACCACTTGGCCGCGCGGCCAGGGGGTGGTGTGGCCAGCCTAGGCACCCCCTCGGCCTCTCCTTCCGCCTATATATTGCCTCTGATACAGAAACCCTAAGTACCCGATCAAAATACCATGAAAGAGTATGTAGACACCGTCATCTCCATCCCTAGATCAGGAGGGATCTGAAGCTCTTCCCGAGACCCTACCGGAGAGGGGAAGTCACCCTAGAGGCCTTCTTCATCATCATGCAAGCCTCCAGTGTGATGCGTGAGTAGTTCATCTCTGGACTACGGGTCCATGTAGTAGCTAGATGGTTGATTTTCCTCCTTTGTGCTTTCATGTTTAGATCTTGTGAGCTCCGTTCATGATCAAGATCATTTATTTGTAATTCTGCATGTTGTGTTTGCGGGGATCCGATGGATATTGAGATGCTATTTCAGATTGATTATTGATTCTATGATGTCTTTGTTATTTGTGATCTTGCATGCTTTCCGTTGTTAGTAGCTATCTTGGCCAAGTAGATGCTAGCAACTCCAAGAGTTGGTATTTATGCTCGATAGTGGGTTCATGCCTCTGGTAATCTAGGGAAGTGACATAAATCTCTAAGGTACTAGATGTGCTATTTCTACTAGGGAGAAAACAACAATCCTTTCTTCATAGAACAATCGTATTGTTTACTTTACACGCAATTCGTAATGCAATTATCCGTTGCTTGCAACTTAACACTGGAGGGGGTTCGTATGATAACCTAAAGGTGGATTATTAGTCATAGATGCAGTTGGATGGAGGTCTATGTATAATGTTGTAATGCCCAATCGAATCTCAAAGGAGTCAAGATGAGTAGTATATGCTTGTATGCTGTCTCGATGTTTGTCAATTCCCCACTGTAATTTGTTCACCCAGCATGTCATCTATCTTAACGAGAGCCACCTCTAGTGAACTATGGACCCCGGTCCTTTCTTTTACATTCAATCTACAATCAACTGTTTACGTCTTTGTGTTTACTTTCTACAAACTATTACTTTCTTCCATTCGATACGTTTAATCCTTTGTTTTCAGCAAAACCGGTGAGATTGACAACCTCATCGCAAGTTGGAGATAGAGTTCTGTGGTTGTGTTGTGCAGGTCTCCACGTTGCTATTGGCATCGGTAGTGCGCCCTACCAAAGTTCAGCTAGCTACACCTTTGGGGTGTTTCCTTGCTCCTGCTGGATTGATAACCTTGGTTTCATAACTGAGGGAAACTTACTGCTGTGCTCATCATACCTTCCTCTTGGGGTTCCCCAACGAGCTCGTTAATACACGAGTCAGCAAGGTGTTAGCGGCATCCTGATGTGGGGGGCTTGTGGAGGCAAGGTGGTTGGTCAGATCTCCATGCCCCTAGCACCTATGCTTCCCCAGGCCTAGATCTACGCAAATCGGGCACGATCTAGTAGGTAGGGCCCACAATTGGGTAGTCTGACCTGGTTCCCTAGGTTTCGAGCCACTTGCTTCCCGGTGGATGCACAACGGTGGATGGTCATCAGGGTTGGCTAGGATACTAGGTTACAAGGAATCGCGGATGGATGACGGCGTCAGGCTTGGCGTTGCAGCATGGCAGAGGGTCTAGTCGGGCCTGAGGGGGCTGACATGCCCCACTATTGCGTCTGGTTGGTGATTGCCTTTGGTGGTGGAGGACGGCGGATCACCTCCAATTGATCGTTGCACGACTGGAGGTCAGAGCCGGATCAACGGGTCTAGCTCTGGTCGTGGATGGCTGTGGAGTGTGACTTCTGTCATCCACGTGAGTAATGTTGTCAGTGCCACCCGCCCAAACTAGTTGACCTCGTGGTGTGTTGTCTATCACTCCCTAACCCGAGTTCATGGATGACGGGGCGGTGGCCTGGAAGGTAGACCGCGCGGGTGGCTCTACGGCGATAAAATTGACGGTGGTGATGGTCTCTCTCTTTGGTCATGTGGATGGTAACCAACGGACATTGGGGACCATTGTGTTGGTAGTGCTTCGGCATTGAGCCCCTATTTATTTGGGCTGCAGCTGTTGAAAAGCAGTTGTGAAAAGGCAATTGTAGGAAATAGCTGCTGTAGAGATTTAGTGTTTCGCAAGAATGCTTTTGATGGCTGTTGTTGCTGATTTTATAACTAAAATGTCTGAAATGCCCCTAAGCACATAAGATATTGTATAACTATTTATTTGAAATGAATTACCTCTTTATAACCATTTTTACATAAGTATCGTACTTAAGAGCTAAATTGTCTCAATTTACAATTTTTTCAAAAAAAAACTTTCTACTAGCTGAATTGTAAACTGGCTTTATTTACCAGTTCGGTTTGCCCTTTTTTGCTAAATAATTGTGTACAAATTTCTATTAGGATAATTTTGTTGTTGACAAATGTGTGAATTCATGCCGATGATATTACATGTAATTGGGTCTTATGTTCCCGTCAAAAATAAAAAATTGGGTCTTATCTTAATCTAATTGAAATATAATTCACATGCACTGGGTATTGGGAACGACCACGACACGACTCCATGAGACCAAGCCCAAGGGACAGCGACAGTTGGATCCTGACGGTGGGTCACCATGGAGGTCGGAGACGAGCTCGGCGACCCTCGATCTACCAACGGTGAGGAGGAAGTAGGCTAGTCCACCGATAGAAGCACTTGGGGGGAATGGCAGCGACAGCCATGGAATGGGACGGGAGGATGGGGAAACAGCGAGGAACGGCAGCGCCAGTGGAAGGGAGCTCACCCGACGGTGACGGGGAACAGATGCGTCAGCGGCAGGGACCTCGTGGATGCGCACTTCGCGACCGTGAAGGAGCTCCCGTTCGAGGACAAAGAGGCTTGCCACTCGCTGCCGCTTCGCAGATGAAGGAGGTCCAGAACACACTAGATGAGGGTGAACGGCGCGGGAGGAGAGCTTGTACATCGGGGACAACAACCCATTGTTGGGACGGCGACCGACGGAGATCCATCCATGGTGACGGGATAGGGGGTCGAGGGGAACAGGTAGGAGTGCGTGGTCGGTCTGGACTCAGGACCCGTGTTTGGTCTCGGTGGCAGGTATCTCGGAATTATTCCAAACTCTAGAGGACAATTCCGTCCGCTGCAACTTGGAAAGCATATGAGAAGCTACGGAAGCATCGCTCGCCCCGCTTTCAGGCGGCCACCCTCGCTAGTGTGTTTCTTGCCCCGCTTCTCTGCAACGCGATTGAAAATCTAGCCGTTTGTTTCGCGTACAGATTCTAAAGCCCCAAAGCCTCAAACGCTAAAGCTCAAGCAAAAACAATTAGGGCCCAGAGCACCTAGATCATGTGTCAGAGGCCTAACTCGCGGTTAACGGGCAAACTGAGTGCAAAAACGGTACACAGGTTTTTTGGGCAAAAGCTCAGTGCATTGGCACCAACAGAGGGATACCTACGGGTGTGTGACCCTCTTAGGGGCACCATTGTGGGTACATTCTCCGCACTAGCTCGTGGGGAAAACCCTTGAACCTCGTGGTCTCAAAGTTGGTTGCGCGGTGCATTGTTACCCTCTTGGGGATGTCGTCATGGAGCTTTGTCCACTTGGTCTCATTTTGCTATATTTGGCGGAAAGTTTTGGCTTTCTATGTTTTCTTTTTATTTATCTTGATCTGCTTTAAAAGGGGTTCCCCATCACCTTGTACCAGTTCCCCATCATCTTGGTCTGCTTTGGAGCTCCATCCACTCGGTCTTTGTTGCTCACATTTATAACTCTCAACAGGAGTTAAGAAATAAGCAGCGCTTGGTGAAGGACGAGGTGACGATGCATGTTGGAAATGACCACAAAGTGGATGTGGTAGCTACTCGGCACTCTCCCTCTGTGTATGCCTTCAGGGTTAGTTTTAATGTTGAATAAATGTTACTGTGTACCCGCATTGAGCATGAATATTGTGAGTGGATCTTGCTTGTTGCAAGATCATTATTCATTTAAGTCAGAAATAAGTGGTTGTTTTATTTATATGAATGATGTCTTTTATGCTCATGCACTAGAAAATAATGGTTTGTTCTTGTTAAATCTTGATTGTAATGATTCTCACATCCATAACATTGATGCCAAACGATTTAAGCATAGTGATTATAATTCCATGTATATGTATCTTTGCCGTTTGGGTCACATCGGTGTGAAACACATGGAGAGGCTCCATTCTGATAAACTTTTGGAGTCGCTATATTTTGAATCTCTCGACCGATGCGGACTAACCAAGACACCGTTCTCCGGAGTGATGGAGCAGCCGACATACTTATTAGGTATCATACATATCGATGTATGTGGACCAATGAGCATCTCAACGTGCAACGATTATCATTAGTTCGTTACCTTCACTGATAATTTGAGTAGGTATGTGTATATCTACTTAATAAAACACAAGTCTGAAACATTTGAAAAGTTCAAGGAATTTCAAAGAAAAGTTAAAAATCAAGTCGACAAGAAAATCAAGAACCTTCGATCTGATTGAGAAGGCGAGTATTTGAGTTATGAGTTTGGCATGCATCTGAAGAGTTGTGGTATTGTACCACAACTTACGCCAGCTGGAACACCACAGCATAATGGTGTGTATGAGCAACGTAATTGCACTATATTAGATAGTGTACGGTCTATCATGTCTCTCGCTAACTTATAAGTATTATTCTAGGGATACACATTAGAAACTATCGCATTCATTTTAAATAGGGCACCATCCAAATCTGTGGACACAACACCGTATGAGATATGGCATGACCCAAAGCAAAAGTTGTCATTCCTGAAAGTTTGGGGTTGTGAGGCTTACGTTAAGAAACTACATGCTGACAAACCCAAATGGAAAGTGGAAAAATGCATCTTTGTAGGGTATCCAAAGGAAACTATTGGATACACCTTCTACAGAAATACCGAGGGAAAAACGTTTGTCGCCTAGAACGGTACCTTCTGTCATGGTATTGCCGACGAGTACGCCATGGAGAGGCACTCATAGAGCTTGTTTAGAGAGGTAGGGGAAGGCAGTGAGTTGGCGGGTACGAGGTAACACAACTTACCCAGGTTCAGGTCCCACAACGTGGTGGAACCATACTCCTGCTATAAATCACTATAATGGCAATATGCCGAGTTACATATATTGGTTCGCTTGCGAGGTGCTGCGTTATGCACTATGATTGCTACCCTAAAGGTTCCCATAGGTTTGGTTTATAAAGGCACCAGAACTTAGGGTTATAGGGAAAGATCCTTGCCGGACAGGTTATAGGGTCCTACACAAATACTAACTAGTCTTCGTGTCTTGTACTCCAAGGCTCCGGGTTGGTCAGTGACTATACCGTAGCTTTCCTTCGTCCGACATGGGTCTCCCTTCTAGATCCGTCTAACTGGGCCACCTAGCAGGCCATGGGCCTTGCTACCAACTATGGGCCACCCGGGTTATCCGGATTAGAGACATGCAATGGTGATACCCATTTAACATATCCCCAATAGTAGCCCCCGGAGGACTTCGCGATCTTGCGCCGTCTTGCTCTTTGGTCTTGAATGCTCTGTCTAGGTGATGCCGGTAATTTGTCAAACAATATATCGAAGTTCTCCCAAAGGACACTGCATTCCTCTCCATCTTCAATATGTAAGGAAGAGAATATTCAAGTCTTGAGTCCTTCCTTCCATAGTCAGATAGTGTTGGCATACACTGGAATCTTTAGACGTGACTACTCATCTACCACTGTTAGTAGGGATGATGTAGGCTACAGCCTACTTTTCCTCAAAACTCACGTATGGCAGTGGTTTAATCATTAGGAATTTTCCAGTGTGTAAATTCTGAAATTTTTAGCGACATATGGGGGACGTGGTGAAATTATCGCACATGCTCACACACATGTAGTCAATGTTGTACCGTTAGATTTCAGGTGCACAAATCTTGACGCTAGGGTTATAAATTGTTACCACAGTTGAAGACAAATCTCTCACCTGCATTCTCCCCCGCATCGTCTTCTTCCTCTCGCCGTGCAACCCTTCGAGCTCCCAACAAAAGAAAACCCTAGCCAATAGATTCTTCCTCCCATGTCTGCAGTCCACATATATGGTGAGCAACAGCAACATCCCATCAACGACGACAGTCCCTGAGGCATCAAAGGAGCCATCCAAGGGCATCGCTATTCTGTCAGAGCGGGTGGTCGTTCCTGTCACCGTCATGGTGGAAATCACTGGCGACGACCAGAGATGAGCGGCGCTCGAAGCCATGGAGGAAGATGCTGACTCCCACAAGGGAGTGTGGAGGGGCTCTAATCTCCTCATGGAGCACCTACAAGAGCTCGTCGATGAGGGTAACCTTCCCTCAAACCGAGGGGCTCGTATGGTGACCGGCGCCGGCCAGTGAGGTCGTCCCCTCTCCCCAAGGCAGAGAAAAGGTCTACCTCAAGGCGCAGCTGGTATGCAGCGGCTCCTTCCTAGTCTCCGACTTCTTCCTTTAAGTCCTAAAACACTTTCGAGTTCTCCCTCACAAGCTCTCTCCCAATAGCATCATGGTACTTAGCAATTTTGTAGCTTTGTGTGAAGAATACCTAGGGACTAGGCCTAGGTTAGATCTGTTTGTTTACTTCTTCATCGTGAACAGAGAGTTCAGAGATTCCAAGGATGAACTTCAGAACTGCGGAACCATTAGCTTCAAGATCCGTCCTAACCGGCGATTCCTCGACATTGTCGGCCACGAGTCTTGTAAGAAATGGCAACTATCATACTTTTACATCCCAAATATACATCCGACTAGCCGACAAGAAACGTACCCCGACTTCAGCGATGGAGCCGCCGCCGAGGCCAGTACCTGGAGGCCCCCTGCCATTCTTCTCTCTGATGCCGAAGCATCTCGCACTGTTAGGCAGATAGAGTGGCTGATAGACGAAGGATTGATTGGATTGGACGTACCCTTGTGCTAGTTCGAAAGGCGGATCCAACCTATGCAGCACCGCACTAAGCTTATGCATGAATATTCCAAGGAGAGGAAAGATCCCATGAGGATTTTCAAGGATAACTTCTCCAAGGATTCAATCAAGTTCCAGTTTAAGGACATGGTCAAGGTGAAGGACAAGAAGCACAGCTTCGTCATCACATGCGACATGTTCGAGTGTGGAAAATGCTCAGAGGTAACTATGCTACCTTCATTATTATTGTATATCCTCTAAGTTCTCTGTCTTGAAAGCATCAATCATCTAACATGTTTCTGCCTCATTAGCTGGCGACCTTGGCCGAGGAATTCATGGCCGCTCAGGTCTATGATCCAAGGCTGAAAGATGTACAGGTCATGTCCGACGATGATACCTCCAAGGATCATCAAGCTCCGGCAACATGGAAGCGGAAGAGCTCCACCTTTGATGTTGTTGCCGAGGGCAAGAAGAAGAAGAAATTGGAGATTGGAGTCTCTATGAAATCGACCTCTGCCTTAGAGGCGGATAAGAAGAAGTCCACCAGCATCCCATTAGCCAAGGCACCTGCTACAGTGTAAGTACAATCATTCTCTGACTTTATCTTGTACCTGCTCATTCTTGTACTTATGCATTTTATGTTTCAGGAAGAGATCTGGTGCTAGTTTGAAGCGCACCTCCAAAGATACTAGAGGCTCTAAGAATATTCGTGAGATGTTGACCAAGTACTCGCACACCGTTTCTCCCCCGACTCCTCCCGTCAATCTTGCAACAGGTTCTACTAGAACCTTGTCCATCATCGTTCCTGAGACCTCCGTCACAAAGATAGACATCAATCCAGCACCAAATGTCTCAGGTTCTGCCGGTATGGAAATTGTTCCTAGCATCCAGGCGACATGGGAGAGTACCTCCTCTCAAGTGGCTGAAGCTCCGGCTAAGGATGCCACCAAAAAAGGGAAGAAACTGGTAGAAGAAGCATAGGCAGCAGCAGCAACAACAACCATAGGGCCGGGAACTTCTATGCCATCAAGTACCATGATAACACAGGATATGGCTACAGCTTCATCCACGCCTCCGGCTACTACATCCAACATGCCTCTGACTCCACCGACACTGAGCCTGGATAATCTTATTCAATAGGAAGATGCTATTTATAACAATGCCAGAACCTTCCATGATGCATACTCCACTTTGGCAAACAATCTCAAGATTATTTGCATTGTGAGTCTTCGATCTTTACATTTCACTTTATAATATATCCCACTATAGCCCCTGAGCTCTTAGGCAGAAAGCCATAAGCTATCGACCCGAGTGCTCCAAAAAGAACTAAGTGTAGAACTTGATAGTGTAGCCCCCGAGTTTCTAGGTAGAATGAGTAATTCCGGCTAGATACTCTAAGAGAAGCATATATAGGTTAAAATATCATAATGTAGCCCTCGAGCCTCTAGGTGAAACTATAAAGTTCCGGCTAGATACCCTATAGAAACTAAGCATGTTTCCTTGTGCAGAATGAAAATGCCCAGAGGAAGGCCGCCAACGAAAAATATGCAAAGCTGCAAAAAGAGCTAGATCTTGAAAAGGGTAAATCAACCTTTTTGAAGGAACGAATCAAAAATAGCAAACGTATGTTTTTCTCCAACATCTCAATCTATCATCTATAGTCGTTTCGTCCGAATATTCACAATGCTTTATTTGTTCTGACTTGCAAATACTACTGCCAAGGCTAAAAGCATTGTTGAGAAATCCAAGCACATGCAAGAATTGGATGATGAGAACAAGATTCTGAAGAAAGACCTGGCTGATGCTGTGAAGCTGGACGATGAGTCAATGAAGGCCATGCAAGAATCTGCAGACACCGGGATGGAGCGCCTGAAGAAGGAGATTGAACAACTCAAGGAACAGAACCAAGATGGTGCAGCGCAGAATGTTCGAAGCCTTGAAGCATTCAAGAAACTTCATAAGGAGCACGACACCTTGGTGGAGAATTTTCATCGAGCTAAAACCAGCATCTTTGGTAACTTTCCTCCATCTTTCTCAATTCTGTAAGTCAAATAAATGTATATCACTGATGTACTCATGACCTTTATCTCTTATGAAAACATAGCTCCCATTGGTTTAACCAACATGGGGAAAGGTGCTCCGGATTCAAAGGAATGCATGATTCTTGCCAGCAACTTCATCAATACTGCCATCACCTAGTCCAAGGAGATAGCTCAGCCCCTGGACATCACCATCAAGGCGACAGATTCTATCGCCAAGTACTCAGAAATCCTCCGCTAAGCCCCTGAGAAAATAAGGAGCTGGAAAGCATCCTATATTCGGTCCGGCGCGAGGATGGCCTTGTCCTTGGTGAAGGCACACTATGACGAACCCGACATGGACCTGATAACCTCCATATTCCGAAGTTTGACGAAGAGGGACATGAAATTGATAGCACACCTATTTGGAACTCCCTCGCCAGCTATGATACCAAGGTTTCTAGGTTAGTCAAGGCGGATGTCTATGTGCCTGCCGAGGAGATGGATGACAACCAACAGCTTTAGAGTCTAGCCTCGGATCCTCCAAGTTTGATGATCTCTCTAGGCCCACTTCTCCTATTGTCGATGATGCAATGTCGAAGTCACCTGCAGCAGAGCCATAAACACTTGTTGCATTAAATGTGCCTCTTTCCTTTTTTGTGTATGTGGAAAAACAATGTAGAAGTAAGGAAGAAAATTTGGCTATAAGCCTTTTGCTACTTATTCGTATCCAGCATGTTTATTTTTTAAGCAAGTGTTGGCTTATCCATTATAGAGTTCCGCGCATTCCAGGTGCAAGCCACCTGCTGGGCAACCAAGTCAGAATCTCCACATCAAAGTATGCACTTGATGCCAACATCCGTGGCTACACGAAGTCCGTGAATGAGAGCTTCATATTCTTCCATGTTGTTGGTAGCTTGGAAGTGGATCTGTAGGATGTACTAGAGCTTCTCTCATGTTGGTGATTGTAACAATACACCAGCCCCCGAGCCGTTGAGTAATTTTGATCCGTCAAAGTGCATGACCCAAAACTCTGGTTCTGGCATAGGACTATCTTCTGGTAACTCTGTCCAATCTGCGATAAAATCCTCTAATGCTTGTAATTTGTTAGTGTCGCACCTCTTGTAGGTGATTTTGAAGGAGACAAGCTCGATGCCCCACTTCGCCACCCTTCCTGTAGCATCATTGTTATTAATAATGTCGAACACTGGAGCTTTGCTCACCTCTGTATTGGGGTGCTCCTAGAAGTAATGTCTTAGCTTGTGAGAAGAAAAAAAGACTCCATAAGCGAAAGGGAAGATGCCCGAGAGGCAATAATAAAGTGGTTATTATCTTATTCCTTGTTTATGATCAAAATTTATTTTTGCATGCTATAATTGTATTAATTGGAAACATTAATACATGTGTGTTTACTAAACAAATAAAGGGTTCCTAGTTATGCCTCTCTGATAAACTAGATCATTGATTAACAAGATGATCAAGGTTTCCTGATCATGGACATTAGATGTTGTTAATAACGAGATCACAACATTGGTGGAATGATGTGATGAACATTCATCTGAAGTATAGCATTATGATCAAAGTAATTGTGTTTATATTGCTATAACATCATAAGAAGTAATCTTAGTCCTTAGACCATGAGATCATGTTAATTGCTAACACTAGAAGAGTATCTTGATAACATCAAACGTTACACCGTAACAGGGTGACTATAAAGGTCGGTTCAGATACTTCATAGGTGTTATGTTGAGTCTCATAGATCAAGAGTGGGATTTGTCCATCCCAATGATAGATAGATATACTCTGGTCCCTCTCGGTGATATCACATTGAAATAGCTTGCAAGCAAGTGATGTGATCACTAGAATGTTATATCACATGAACGAGAAAAGAGTGCATGTCGGTAACAAGATCAAATGAGGTATGGATATACCGATGATTGAATCTCGGACATGTAATATATCGCGAGACAAAGGGATTTAGTTACAACGTTAAAGGTTCACACGATCACTAGAGTCATCGTTGAATGTGTGGGAGTCAGTACGGATCTCCAGGTCCCGCTGTTGATTATTGATCGAAGAAGGGTCCCAATCATGTCTGCATTATTCACAAGCCGTAGGGTGACACACTTAAGGGACACCTACACCATTTGGAGCAAATATGTTTCAGATAAATATTTAAGAAAGCGCTAGAATCATTTCAATAGAAACCGGAATTGTTTTTGGTGAAATTGCAGAAACTGGTTATGCATGTGATATTGAAATGTTGCAGGGGGTTTTATTTGAATGTTAATTAATGTACTTAACAAAATTGTGAATAAAATAAATAAAATAGTTTTATTAAATGAGAGATACATTAATTTTGGTGGAAAATTAATGCATGTGTGAGTGGAATTTTGAGTGGAGGTCTTTTATGTGAGTGGGTGCTCCAACCACATGAATGAGGAAGTCGTGGGGGCACCCACCATGGCTGCCATGCCATGGCCCTTGGCTGCCCCCTCCTCCTATAAAAGGCACCCCTCTCACTCCATCTCAGTCACACCTCCTCATGAAGGATCTCTCTTCCCCTCTAGAAATTATTCCCCATGGTCTCGGATTAGCGAGATACATGTTCCCGGTGGATTTATCTGGAAAGGAGTTGCTGCTTCTACTGCCTCGCTGGAGCGAGGACGCGGAGGTTATCGGAGTACCGGATGTGTGTGCGATCATGGATGCACCGCTGCTTTGAAGTGCTGGACTTGCTGGTGCTAGAACTGTTGGCATCACGGGACTTCATCACGATCTTGAGATTGGCAAGTGTATGACTACATCAACCACAAAATCAGTTTCATTAACAATGCTCTGTCGCTCTTCAAGGGTATGATCTCTATGGATGTATATCCACCCGTTGCTTATATCTAGTAGATAGATCGTGGTGCTTAGTAGTTCCCATCGTAGGAATACTTTTGTTTTCTATGCTACAAACCCAACAGTGGTATCAGAGTCTGATCTATGCGTAGATGCTTTGCATGGGTAGAACACATAAGAGTATGTGGGCGGTGATGACCATGTTATTGCATCTTATATGTATTTTGTATATTGGTGGCATAGTGGGATGAAGCAGCCCGGACTAACTTTACATGTCCTCGCACATGAGACCTATTCCATGCTTGAGATGCAACTAGTTTTGCATAAGTGGTAGCGGGTGTGTGTCTCTCCTATTATAGTCAATATTTGATTTACAATGAGTTTCCAATAATTTGATTATCATCGTTGTGGTTCCATGTTCATAGGTAAGACTAGTTCTATCTTTGAAAGCCCTACGCCACGTAAAACTTACAATTGATAAATTAGAGGTATCTAGTTTAGATTGTTGTTCGGCTAGTGTCATGATATGGAAATGTTATAATTTGAAGTATAGTTGATACTCTTGGAAATTATAGCATACCTAACGTGTAAGTTCCATAGACCTTGGCCTTACACATAAAGGAATGATAAAGATCATACCACGATGCACGTGATAGTGATCAAGTGCAAGAACCATATAATTTCACTTTATGCATATGATGTTTTGTTTTCATCTTATATTGCTTGTTTGGTGTTTTAGTAGCATTGATGATCCCTCATTTAGATATCAAGATAAAAATGTGTTCTTCCTTAGTATGCACCGTTCTATGGATCATTGTTTTAAGGCATCACATGATGATCGGGTGTTTTGATTCTACGCTTTCATACAACGGGTGTAAGACAGTTTTACACACGCAAGTACTAAGGTTCTTACTTGGAGAGCCCAACATGTATAGACATGGCCTTGGAACACGGACCGAAAGGTTAAGCATGAGTCATATGGTAGATATGATGACCATATAAATGCTCGCCTTTGAAGCTACACCGACTCATGTGATAATCGGACTTGGTGTAGTGGATTTGGTTCATATAACCACCAAAACAACTCAAGGGATGTTGGTTTTGAGTAGGAGTTCATTTGTAATTTGGATTAGTCGAACTCAATTTACCATAAACTAAAATAAAAGTGAATTTTCATAATTTGTTGTAGTCATTGGCATCTGTTTACTACCTTGCGCTTAGTTTTAATTGAGATAATAGAACTATAAAATTCTGGATATTTACTTTACGAACTGGTATCGTATTGTTTTAAGTGTCAATTTAAAGTTTAAAAGTCCTATTTCAAACTTTCAGCAAACTCCATCTACTCCATGAAGTTTAATAAGTAGTATTAAACCAAGAGTAACAATTCCAGTGTTGGTACCTAAAGTATCATGTTTGCCTCCATGATTCTTGATATTCAAAAGTTGTCTTAATATCAAGGTTATCTAGGAGCTGAAAGAATTGTTTCAGAAACCATCATGTGTGGAAGATATTGTGATATTTGAAACAATGTTTATGGTTGCAATATGATAGAGTATAATTTGGCAAAATACATGTTCTCATATTGTTTGAGAATTTGCGAAGGTTGGAGACGCTAAGCGTCCTAATCTCCCAAAAAGTTTTGGGAAATGACATTATACTCACAATTCTACCTTATAGGATATAGTAGCTTGATCATGAAATTTTTCATGATAAGGATGAATAGAAAATGTATGTAAAATGTTTACTACACTAATAGATAACTAAAGAATGGATTTTTGAAAGAACGCCAAACATTTGATGATGGTGATCAACTTCAAAGTGCAAGTCCAAAGGTATTAGTATTTGACTATACACGCTTTGGACTATGTGTCATGTGTATGGCGCCACTACTGATGTTGATAGATTCTTTTAAAAGGAAATGATGAAAGAGAATCTATAAAATATTTGGCAGAAAAGAAAAGACTAGAAATGTCTAGCTAAGGTATATAGATGATATACATGTTATGCTTGTATTCTTTGCTTGTTAAAACAATGTGGTTCTTGGGTATTGTATACCGAATTGGTTGGTATGAAATGTTATAAAAAACAACACAATTCATGAACTACGATGGCCTAAGTAACTAGCAAGAGAATACGTGACGATGTTCATCAAAAACAAATAAAGTGTTATTGTATTTCTCATTGACATCAAAGCTTGCCTTCTAGATTTGTTTAAATAATAGTTATTTTGTTTGGGTATTATGAGAACAATGGTTGTTCAAATAATTACCGTATTCAATAGAAGATGGATGAATTTTTACAAGTCTAGTTGGAGAAATCCCGTCCATAAAACTAATGCTAAAATGTTGCAAGACAAATGATTGAAAGATCACTTATGAAGTGACATCCTCGTTTAAATTATATTGGAAAGAAAACATGAAGAAACTCCATGTTGATGGATTTTTGGAGTCTTTGATTTTGATCAAATGATGCTTGTGAAACTTTCCTCAAGATAATTAAAACTCTGTTCATAGGCTAAAGGGGAACTGGTGACTAACTTATTGGAAATTGTGCATGTTGATGTATATAGTCTATTACATCTAGCCATGTGTAGTGGATCTTTCAGCTTCATATGCTTTCTCCAAAAAATTGAGTGAATATATATGTATATTTACTTAATAAGGAAGAAGTATGAAACATTTGAAAATTGTTCAAAGACTTGCAAGATGAAGTAGAAAATAATTGTAACACGAAAACAAAGAGTTTATGATTCGATCATAAAGGAAGATATTTGAGTTACATGTTTTAGCAAAACACCTAAGATTTGAGGAATTGTTCCATGTATCTGTGTTTTCTGATAAACCATAGGAGTATGGTATGTTCGAGAGATCAAATCGAACCTTGTTTGACACGGTTAGATCAAACGTGACATTTATAAAACCGTCGTTATGTTTTAAGGTTTAAAGCTTTAGCTACTACCGCTTTTACACTGAAAAGAGCACCATCATGATTTTTTGAAATGACACCATATGGGTTATGGTTTGGGATAAAACCCGAGTTGTCTTTTCTTAAATTTTGGTATTCTATGTATAACTAAATTGTTTACAACCAAATTCAGATAAGCACGTCTTTGTAGGTTAGCCCAAATAATTTGTTGGGTATTCCTCCATAACACCAAAGACAAAAGAGGTTGTTGCTTTAAACGTGAAGTTTCTTAAAGAAGGAATTTTTCACAAAAGTTAAGTGGGAGGACAATAGAACTTTGATTAGGTTGGTGAACATAAGCAACATGTGCTAAGTAGCGCAGCGCCGAAAAGTGTCCCAGAGGCGGCTAAAATGCTCATGGCTCCTGTGATTACAAAGGTTGTGATCTCGGAGATTAGAGTTCCTATTGAACCATGTGGGTCGGTAAGAATCAAATAGTAAGATTTGAAACATAAGTCGTTATAGTTTTGATAATGATGAACCGACTGCATGCAAAGAAGCAATGATGGGCCCTGACTCCATAAATGACTAGAAGTCATAAAATCCGTAATAGTATCCATACATGAGAAATCATGTTTTTGAACTTGGAAGACCCTCTAGAAAGGCGTGAAGCCTATCGGTCATCTTTGGATCTATAAAGAAATAGACATAGATGTTTGACATCTATAAAATAGTCGACATGTCGGAAAGGAGTTTACGACAATGTTCAAGGAGTTGACTATGAAAAGATTTGATATTTCATAGCAATATTTAGTCTTAACGGATTAATATAGCAACCACTACATATAATTTGGTGTATGGTAGTTGAACAAACAAAACAAAGTTCTTCTCATAGAATGGTTACCTAGGACGTGTACATGACACGGTCCGAAGGGTTTTGTTAATTCAAAGGATGCTAAAAGGACATGCAAACTGTAATGGTTTTAGTGAGCATAACGGAGTTGGAATCTTCACCGTGATGAAACTGTTAAAACGTTTTATTTCATCGGAGATGATGAAGATGCTTGCATTTGCAAGAAATTAAGTGGGAGCACTGAGACATATTTCCAATACATTATGTATAGGACATGTTGTTGATTGGAAATTATGTATCTTTTATTGACACGGATTAATAATTTCATTAAAATTGGATTTCGATGAAAGACTTGGGCAAAACCGAAATATTTGGCATGAATGTCTATATGGATAGATTGAGGCGCTAATATAGTTGTGCCAGACGTACATATAAGAGATATTTAAAGGGTTCAATATGGAAATGTCAAGAAAGGTTCTTGGCGCATGGGAAGGGTTGAATCAAGATTCAAGTGTATTTACACTTGGTAAGTGAAACGAGATTCAAGTGTTTTGACACTTGGTGAGTGAAATCACATGAATATTTTGATCAATAATGTATACCGTGATATGTACATATCCATATATGTCCTATGCTCTAAATGTTGTGAGCATATACCAGAATGATTCATAAGATGATCATTGGACGATAGTAAAGATATTATTATGAGATTTGGAAGAACTAAGAATAAATCATGTATAAGTGACAAATAGTTAAAAGTAGTTCATTGTAAAGTGTTACATTGATACTAAGTCACAAGATAAAAATTAAATTAATCTCAATTTAAACTATGGATGGCACAATGTAAATGAAAGGAGGTTCCATGATGGATTTGGATGAGTTCCAAAGTTCATACATTGTGACGGATACTACAACAAAAGACTAAGTATATGACTGCTATAGTAGCAACAAAGGAGGGATTTTGGTTAATTAGTTTTCTATCAAACTAGGTGTGGTTCACAGTGGGCTAGTACTATGAAGATATATTATGCGACAATTATATTAACATGTTTTAACCCAAAGGAATTAATTTACAATTCCATCTTATTGGAGAATGAGTTATGCGTAGAGACGCAAAGACATGCAAATACACGTGGACCTGAAAATGTCAGATCTGGAGATTATGTTAACCACTAGCAAATGTGTATATACAACACCAGAAAGCCATAGGTGTTGAATACGCAAGTTTATAGACTAGATTATTGACTCTAGTGCAAGTGGGAGACTGAAGCGAATATGCCCAAGAGGCAATAATAAAGTGGTTATTATCTTATTCTTTATTTTTGATAAATGTTTATTTTTGCATGCTATAATTGTATTAATTGGAAACGTTAATACATGTGTGTTTACTAAATAAATAAAGGGTTCCTAGTTATGCCTCTCTTCTAAACTATCTCGTTGGTTAATAAGATGATCAAGGTTTCCAGATCATGGATATTGGATGTTGTTAATAACGAGATAACAACATTGGTTTTATGTGATACTTAAATGTTGCAGCGGTTTTATGTGAATATTAATTAATGTAATTAACAAAATTCTGAATAAAATAAGTAAAATAGTTTTAATAAATGAAAGATACATTAATTTTGGTGGAAAATTAATGCATGTGTGAGTGGAATTTTGAGTGGATGTCTTTTATGGTAGTGGGTGCTCCACCCACATGAATGAGGAAGAGGTGGGGGCACCCACCATGGCTACCACGCCATGGCCCTTGGCTTCCCCCTCCTCCTATAAAAGTCACCCCTATCACTCCATCTCACTCACATCTCCTCGTGAAGGATCTCTCTCCCCCTCTAGAAATTATTTCCCCATGGTCTAGGATTAGAGAGATACATGTTCCCTATGGCTTTATCTGTAAAGGAGTTGTTGCTTCTGCTCCATCACTAGAGCGAGGACACGGAGGTTGTCGTGGTACCAGATGTGTGTGTGATCACGGATGCACCGCTGCTTTGTGGTGCTAGACTTGCTGGTGCTGGACCTGCTGGACTCGTTGGACTGGACTTCATCACGATCTTGAGATCGACAAGTGTACAACTACATCAACCAAGAAATTAGTTTCGTTAATAGTGCTTTGTCACTCTTTAAGGGTATGATCTCTATGAATGTATATCCACCCGTTGCTTGTATCTAGTAGATAGACCTTGGTGCTTAGTACTTCCCATCGTAGGATTTTTTTTGTTTTCTATGCTGCGAACCCAACAAATGCCGCTTGGATTTTGTCAAGACCTCGCTTACATAGTAAACTGGTCGCTGAACTCCGTGCTCGTGTGTTGGTTCCTTGCGCTCCACCACGACGATGATGGTGATAACCCGGTTTGTTGCCGCCATGTAAACTAACATTGGCTCCATAGACTCTAGTGCTGCAAGCATTGGTGCGGAGGAGAGTAATCTCTTCAACTCCTGAAGTTCTCTGCATCTTTTTTGTCTGTCCATACGAGTTTGTCCACCTTCTTGAGCATCTTGTAGAGTGGCATTGTCTTCTCTACAAGTCAGCTGATGAACCGGCTTACTGCTGGAACACAACCTGTGAGCCAATGAATGTCCTTTAAGCACGTCAGACATTTTATGTCAAGGATCGCCCTGATCTTCTCCGGGTTGACCTCGATTCCGCGATGCAAAATGATGAAGGCCAACAATTTGCCGGCTAGAAACCCGAAGACACATTTCTTAGGATTAAGCATCATGTTGTTCTTCTGGAGGTTATCAAAGGTCTCCTGCAAGTCGGCGATAAGGTCATTTATTTTCTTTGACATTACCGCAATATCGTCCACGTAAGCGTGTATGTTGCGACCTATTTGATCGTGTAGGCAGCGCTGCATCGTCCGCTGGTACGTAGCACCTGTGGTTTTCAGCCCAAAGGGCATCACGACATAGCAATATGTGCGATAAGGTGTGATGAATGAAGTGGCTAATTGGTCTAACTTTCGCATCTTGATTTTGTGGTATCCTGAGTATGCATCTAGAAAACACAGAAGCTCCGAGCCAGCCGTCGAGTCAATGACTTGGTCAATGTGAGGCAAAGCAAACGGATCATTCAAGCATGCTTTGTTGAAGCCGATGTAAGCAACTCACATTCTTAATTCTTTCGTTCCCTTTTTGGGGACAAGTATATGATTGGCCACCCAACGAGTGTGAATGACTTCTCGGATAAAACTAGCCTTAAGTAACCTAGACATCTCTTTGTGTATGGCCCATCGTCTTTCATCACCAAAGCGTCATAGAGGTTGTTTCACCAGTTTTGCTTTAGGATCGATGTTTAAGTTGTGCTCGCCAAGTTCCCTAGGTACACCCTTCATGTCGGCAGGTTGCCAGGCAAAGATGTCCCTATTATCACGGAGGAACTCGACAAGTGCACTTTCCTATTTGGGATCCAGGTCCATCCCAATGGTGGTGGACTTGGAGGAATCACCTTCCACAAATTGCACCTTCTTGGTTTTAATGGTGGCCTTGAAAGCGGGTTCAGCAGCAGAGATTTGCTTTTCAAAGTCGGCATCTCCGAGGCATCGACCTGGCGCTGGATCTCCTTGAACTCTTCACCATAGAGGACAGCTTCGGCGAAGGCGGCTCTGCTCAGCTCACACTCCCTTGCCTTGTTGAAGTTTTCTACAATGGTGATGACACCACTTGGTCCGGGTATCTTGAGCTTGTTGTAGACGAAGCATGGCCTGGTGTGGAAGTGTGGAATATGTCATATCCAAATATGACATGATACACGCTATTGAAGGGCACCACTTCATCAAAGGTCATGCGCTCTTGGCGGTAATTGTTAACATCACCAAAGGCGTCTGGAAGGGTAATGCAACCAAGGGACTGAGCTTGCCGGCTAGGGCAACTCCATGGAACACGGTGTTGCTCCACCTTAGCTGGGTTTCCCTCAATTTCATCTTGTGCAATGTATAAAGGTACATAATGTTGATGCTGCTTCCACTATCCACGAGGAACCTTGTGAACTCGATGCTGCCAATCAAGGGGTTGATGACCATGGCATACTGGTTCTGTGTTGGGATGAGGTTTGGATGATCCTCTCTATCACAAGTAATTGGAATCTCCGACCACTTCATGTACTAGGGAACTGGGGGAGGGTAACCCTCAATATCATCGAGGAGGTTTTCTAGGCCCGGACAGTAGGAGTGCCAAGGAAGGTGTGGTAGACTGGAGCCTTCTTCTTGAAGATTTTTTTGCCCTTGCCATCGCCCTTGTCAACGGGTTTGGGGTCCACGTCTCCATCCATGTCATCTGAATCCTTGGACTCTTCCTCCTTCTTCTTTCTCTTACCCTTTTCACAGGGTATATTCTTCCAACATTGCTTATAGCATGATTCAAGGTCTTCCTTGAGGTTGTTGACAAACTTGCATTGGCCGTTGGTATGGGTGGCTTTACCATTTGCGTCAAGATGGACGAAACACGGCATATCATAGTACTCTTTGTACGTCTGGGGAACGCGGGGCCCTGCAGGTGTAGAGTCACTCCGTTGTTGTCCACGACTAGCCCACCTGCCACAACCATGTTGTCCGCCTTCGCCTCTGCCAGCGAAAGTCATGGTGACCATGTCGGCTGTTTGCTTATCTTCTAGCGGATTCTTTTGCTTGTTGCTATTCTTCTTGGCCTGGTTGGGGATAGCTACTGCAGGTAAGGACCCGCGAGCATTGTCGTCGGCAGCGGAAAATTCGGTAGTCTTGGAAATCATTGCATTGAGGTCAAGCTTGCCTTTGTCTTGAGTGTGCTTCAGAATATGTCGGAGAAAGGACCCCCTTTCTAGACCGTCGATGAAGGTGGCCATAGCAGTTTGATTGTGTACCCCCGCACACGAGTTTTTCATATGGAGCTAGCATGAGAGGTAATTTTGGGATGATTCGTCCTTCTCTTGTACACACCGTTGTAAGTCACCGATAGTGTAGGGAAGTTTCTACGTATCCTAGAAGTTCTTGGTGAACGCTTCATGCATGTCCAACAAATTACAGATTGATTTTTCTGGCAAGTCGTCGATCCATTGCCAGACGGTGCCGGTGAGCATTAGTGGGAGGTACTCGACAGTGACATTAGGGTTTTCCCCTGCGATTTTAATAACTTTGTGGTAGTCCTGCAACCACGTGGCTGGCTTGGCAGTGCCATCATAGGGCTTGATAGTCTTGTCAATCCGGAGGCCCTTGGGGTAGGTTATGGTCTGGATAATCAGGCTGAAGCAACGTGGCCCCAAGTATGGCTCTTGTCGGGCTTCATGGATCTTTTCAAGGCGCGAGCATGCATCGTACAACTCCGGTTGCTTCTTGTGCTGATCTCCACCATGAGGAGGGGGGTTGTGGCGCGAGTTGTGAGACCTGCGCGATCCTTCGCCATGGTGGCTGCTAGGTGGCAATGGTGGTGGTGGAGGTAGTGGGTTATCCTTCTTGTTGTTCCCTTCATGTGAATCGTCATGCCTGTCGCGGTTTCTTGTCAGATGTGGAGCCTCCTTGTGAGATCTTCTCCTGTGTTCGTCGTTGCCGCTGCGCTCTCCACCATGACGAGGCTGCTCTCCCTGGTCACATATGAAGATGCCGCCCTGAGGGCATCTAGGAGGTGGCATTCTCGTGCGGTGGCGCGACTGTTGGTCTTTATGATGTTGGTACCGCTTGGGGGTGGCGAGCGACGGGGGTGAGCCTTGTTTCTATTGTCGGAGGATATTGGAATGGCATCAGCCCTATTACGCGTGTCCCTCCACCTTCATTCTGTAGAACCTGTGCGAGATCCGACATCATTAGGTGATCTTGGTATGCGATGGTTGTTCAGGGTAAAGTGGCAAAACTCTGGATTGGACTCAAGCCTCTAGGAGGTGGCCTTTTCCTATTGCTTGCAAGCCTTTGCGACAAGGTCATAGACCTGTTCCACCACTGTAGGTAATTTGTCCTGCTTGAGTAAGTTTTTGGTGATGACCATGTTGAGGGAGGGGGTTGGCATCACTTGCTTCCTGGCCTTGTCAATATATGGTGTGGCTTTTACCAGGTTGGATGGATACCACCCCAAGTTGCATCGAATGCCTGGATCACCTACGACGTGGGGCAGAGATTTCTTGGCTTTGTGCTATTTGAGGAGATGCTTGTATTTAGTATACATTTCCCTTGCTGCCTTGATCATTTGTTGTGCCTTAGTGAGATCTCGGTTCAGCTGTGCGCTCTGTTCCACAATATAATTAGCCTCCCCGGGGATTTCCTAGGGTTTATCATCAAGCTGCATAACATTCCGAATATTTGCAACAGTTAGCGGTTCGACGAGGAGTTCACCATATATCACCTTGTCCGCTAGAGTGACAAAGGGATTGTCAGCCCCTGAAGTGGATGGTGGAGGCGGTAAATTTGCTTGGTTTATAGTACTAGGTCTAGTCGCAAGTTCCTGCGGCTGCTGCGGAGGGATAGCTAGAGGTGGCATGGCTTTTGCTGGATCCGTAGGATCAACTATGTTTTAACCATTGGCCACCGTGTTTACGACTTTGGCTGCTACTGGCGCAGCTCCTCTAGCTCCCGGATTCTGCTGGTCTTCTTCCATCATGTTCCCGATGGCCACTAATACTTGGCAGGAATTGACGGATTTCTCGGCGTGCTCCTCACGCTCGATTTCCTCCTCGATCTCCTTCATGGTAGCCTCGAGCTCCTCCGAGTTGCCCGATATGCTGTCGCCATCCATGTTTATGTTGGTATACTTTGCATCCAACACAGAATCAGATGGTGCATCAGCATTGTTGGTGGTAGAGGTTATGCCGAAGGTAGCATCACCGTTGTCCTTGGATTTGTCGGCTACGGTGGCAAGTTTGGCCTGGGCTTCCTCATCAGCGGCGTCAAAACTGTTAACAGTCATGATCATCTCATTGAGAGTAAGTAACCCGAAGGCCTGCCGCCTCCTCAGCGTATGCCGGAGTAGAGTGCTTGGCGTGAGCCCTTCGACGAAGTGGTACACTATGGTGTTCGTGTGATTTCCTTCCATGGAGTCCATTACTCTCAACCATCTGGTGAGGAACTCACATGGGGTCTCCATCGACCTTTGCACTCAGCGAGCTAGATCCATGATGCTAACAACATCGACAAAGTGTGACCTCCGCTTCTCTAACACTTGGGGAAGCCAAGCGGATCTGCATGAGTCTTCCACCACTATATCTTGTATAGGGGCGGTTTCGGTGGGCCTTGATTTGTTTCGATCTAAGCCAGCAAACTCCAAAGAGAGATCCAAGCCCGATGCTTCTGCAAACTTGTCCTACCCGGAGGTGGTCCATGCGGGTCTTGACGCGTTTCCGGCTTCTTGGAAGCTTGGTTCCAAGCCGGTTTCACCGATAAAGAGGTGGATGTTACCGATTGGAACAATGGAGCAGCGGGTGGGGTTCTACTTCGTCGGGATCCAGAACTCGTCCGGAGGAATGATCGAAACGTTGCCGGAGAAGAGGACATGCCTGATGGCTACAGTGTCGCCGATTCCCGCGAAGATATTGGACCTCGCCCGGTGTAGAGCTCGAAGCGCCTCTTGCCTCACAGTGGGCACCAACTGTCGTGGTATTTCTGACGAGTACGCCATGGATGGGTCCTCGTAGAGCGTGTTTAGAGAGGTGGGGAAGGAGGTGAGTTGGTGGGTACGAGGTAACATAGCTTACCAAGGTTCAGGTCCCACAATGGCGGTGGATCCCTACGCCTGCTATAAATCACTATAATGGCAATATGCTGAGTTACAGAGATCAGTTCGCTATGCGATGTGTTGTGATATGCACTATGATTGTTTCCCTAAAGGCTCCCTGTCACATCCCAAAATTCTCCTAATTTTGGAATGTAAAGTTAATAAAATAACTTGGTTGAATTGTTTGACTTTGTTGAAATTTCCCAAAGAAAAGAAACTTTCTGTTATGATTTCCCTTCCTTGAATTCACAAACTTGTATGAGATTGGATTAACATGACTATCCAACTTGTTTTCATTTTCTTTTCAACTATTTGATTCTTTAAATATCCAACCATGCTTAGATGATTAAAGAGAGTGAATAAAATGACTTTCCCAATTATGGTGGAGTGATATTCTAATTTCCCTATTTGACCATTAAAGTCTCTACTTCGATTTATGAAACCATTCTAGATGCTTTTCACCACTTGCTTGAAAAGAGAGAAGATAACATGACATCTTCATTTTCATTGGATGTTAAGAATGTGTTCCTTCATGTTACATGATTGAACTTGTTGTTTTGGGCATTTGTGGCATTGTGTGTTTTGGTTGAGTGGTTAAAATAAAACCCTAAGAAGCTATTTAGAAATATTGCATAGTAGCCATATAAGGCCAAATGCATAAAACCCTATATCCTTTTGATAATACCTAAGTAGCCATATAGGCAAAAAGGCGTGAATTGACTTTTAGTTTTATGATTTGTGTGAATGTTTGCAAAAATGAAAATCATGAAGCATTCATAAGCATTTCTTTGCATCCATGCAAAGTTCCCAAAAATTGAATCCAAATTCCTAATATCTAGATCCGATAGTTGATTTGCCCAAATGTTTCTATAAGGAATATATAGACATTTATAAATAAATCATCTCCAAACTAGTGAAAATGTTACAAATATGATCTTATAATGATCTACGGAATTTTAGAAAAAATTAGAAACAAGAATCATGTCATTTGGAGTTCGTATGCAAAAGATATAAAGAAAATACCAAAAAAGAAAAAGAAAAAAAAAGAATGGGCCACCCGGCCGGACCACTCAGCCGACCGAACCAGCCACGCGCACGGGAGAAGGATCGATCCCACCTCCGCTTTAAAAAGCGTGCGAAAATCTGATTTCTAAACCTATCTCTATTCAAACACTTATAACTTTTTATCTATAACTTCGAATTGACTTTCGTTTGTTTCTATTTGTTCTCTACTTCAAGATCTATCTTCCCATCATCCTAAAATCCTAAATAATCCATCGGAGCCACAGCTATAACACTTTTCCTTTCCGAAATCCCGAATCTACACCCTACTGAATCGTATTCGCTTCTAAACCCATCCAACCTTCGTCGGCTGCCTTCGGCTTCAACACAAAAGTTGTAGATCTCGTCGAAATCTTTCAATTTCGACAAACCTCACCTCTTTTCATCCACCACAGCCAGAGAATTTCGCAACGCAATATTCCAGATCTGATGGCGTAATTCCAAGATCTCCTCGCGCTCGTTTCTTGAAATCCAAATTCCTTTGGTGAAAAGGTAGATCTAATCATCCTCCACAACTTTCATGTTCAAAGTTTTTCGATTGGACCTACGGATTTATCTCTCTAACACAGATCTACTTCTAGTCCTTTGTGAGGCAAAATCGGGTCTATTTTGAGCCAACTTCTCTTCTAGCCACCGGATCTCATCCCGACGGTCGAGATTCAATCGTCCCGATCAGTTGCCTCGTCACCGCCACGTCGTTGTCAGGTCATCGTCTAGTCCCAGTCAGCCTGCACGGTCAACCTGTCCAGTCAGCGGAATATTCTCTGGAATATTCCGTTCGAATTTAAAATTGCAGATTATAGATCTAACTTGTAAAATCCATAGAAAATTCATACTATGTCCAAACATTGCAAATGATATACCGTTGGAATCAAAAAATCGTGTAGAGTATTAATATATAATTGTATCAGAAATTTACTATAAGTATTTGTCGTGATTATTTAAATGGTTTAATACACTTTTTGGAGCAATTAATTCACAGAAAATAAAATATAACTCAGAAAAATACAAATGATATACCCCTGGATTCACAAAATTGTATAGAACATGATTCTGGAATAAAATTACAAGTTTACTATATAGATTACTGGCGAATAATTAATTAATATTATTGGCCTTTTAAATCATTAAATTCATAGTAAATAATCTACATATCTGAAAAATATGAGTAATATGTCCCTGAGTTCATAATCTCGCGTAGAATTCAGATCTGTACTTAGTTTTGTTTGTTGTTAGTATGATCTGTTCAGATTTATTAAACTCCATTAAGCACTAAATAAATCCTAAAAGAAGATCTATAACTCCAGTTCCTCCTGGTCCGTATTAATGTCCTCTATCCAGTAAAACTAATAACCAAATTTAATTAGACAATTAGGACAGAAGTTGCAACAGAACTACTAAAGCCTTTTTTTGGTCATCAAGATTTAATAACAAATACCCTATTGCATTAAATGATCTCCTACATGCATCATATGATCTAATACCATTCAAAGAACTAATATTAAATTATCATGCATGCTTGTGTTCATCATTGTTGTGGTTGTTATGTTTGTAATTGTGTTGATTGGAATTGTTTTGTCCTCGCGTTAGATTGTTCGGAGAGTGCGATTGCTGCAGAGGAATTCAATCATCATCCATAACACAAACATAAGGCAAGTTACACCACTTGTTCATATTTCTGTCCCAGTTTTGACTATGCATGTTCTACTCTTCAAAATTCTGTAGTATGCATGTGTAGGATTTTGGTAGATTTTCTTAGTACTATTTTGCAAGTGCGGTTTTGTAGTATGCCATGAGTAGTTCCATACTTAGGATTTTCTATCCCAATAGGTTATCCTGTTTTTTCTAAGTTATGCATGCTATGCTATATACTTATCTATATCAAGTATCGTTGGGAGGGTTCGAAAGACTCAAAATTTTCTAAGTATGAGAGCTCTCTCGAGCGAACTTTTCTTCTCCAAAACCCCCTTCAAAATAAAACTAAGTTTTCTGCTGGGCGGAATGGTTGTTGGGACAACGAGTGAGATTTTGGTGGAGGACGGCCGCCTAGGAATCAAAGAAGTCTGCCATGTTTCAGAATTCAGAAGCTTCCCGTGCAACCACAATACATATGGGCTCTGTCTTGGCTTAGTACTTAGTGGGAAACCTCACCGGGGTACCAACATTTGGAGGTTCTTGGCACGGTTGGATGCAGCTGGTAGAGGGGCTACTAAGGGAAGGCTTCGCCATGGTCTTGTCTGTAAAAGGGCTTGATCATGGATTGTGGGGAAAGTGCACAACCTCTCGAGAGTATTGCAATCTGATCGATCAGTCGTGTTCACGGAAACAGAACAACATTGAGCATCTGAAGGATGGAGCCTCTGAATGATCTTCCTCTCTCTCTTTTCCAAACTTAAAGTTTTTATAAACCCCAAGGAGTGAGTAATATCGCCATTGGGTGGGATTTTGGGAACTTGGTGAGTAATATCCAAGTGTTAGGTTGTTTGGGCACTTGGTGAGTAATATCCTCGTGTTCCATTCGACCCTATTTTACTTAAACAAATGTTTACAAAGTAGGATAAAACTCTTCCTATTTTCTCCTTACTTAGAGAAAATTGGCTTTATGCAAATAAACCCTAAAGCCTACTCTAGCCTTGCATGTAGAGTTAGTCTTGTTCTTTCGTTGGTGTAATTTGCCAATACATTCAAAGTATTGACCAACTCGTTTGGCTGCACGTTTTATGTGTAGAATTTGGAGATCGTTGAAAGGTGCGCTAGGATCACGAGTCTTCACTCAACCTGCCTGTGGCATTGATGGGACTCCAAGTTGTATATATTTTGCTTCTATTGTAATAATGTAAACTCTGGATTATTCGATTCATGTAATAAAGACTTGTGTTTTACATGATATTTCATCGACTGTGAGTGCTAGCTAATGATCCAGGGACTAGCATGTTAATCACAGGGACTTAGGATCTTTATCGATCCGAGGTCACTACAGATGGTATCAGAGCATAAGTTGACTGTAGATCGTGGACCTAGCATCAGAAAAGCCTTAGGATTAATATTTTCTAAGTTATTTCAGAAAAAACTCTCATACTTCTCATCATCTATCTTTGGAGTTTAAAATTTCTTAAGTCTCTTCTTTTCAACATTAGAAATGACCGCTATGAACTTCAAGAACAAACTTCTCTCAAGACTACCTTTCCAGAGAAGACCATCTTGCTCAAGTTAGGACTTGAGAACCTCTGTCGAAGATGTTCCAAGACTGAAGCTACGAGAATTGAAGACTTCAAAGAAAGTACCAAAAACATCGAATGCCTTAAGTTAAAGTTATTGACCGAAGACCTCAAAGACAATGAAGATAATGAAGATCATGAAGATTTCAAGTGACCCATTAGAAACCAAAGTTGGATAGACTACACTACGATTAGATGCGGTGATTTGTGAGCTGCCATTTGTGTGGTTTTCTTGACAGCACCAAATAATACTTATTTTCAATACAAAATTTGTTTGTCTGGGTTGTTCATGTCCTTCTTGATAGATTTTACTCTCCCTACCTTAAATCTTGAAGACGGAAGAAGGGAGACAAACCGAAGAACTTGAATGAGGGCGCCATCAAAAGAAGAACACTCACATGGTGGAGGATGCTACAAGTCCTTGAAGATAAACAACACACAAGTGCCTCCAGAGTTAGGAAACACAAGGATAAATGCTTATCTCCAATGTAGTTCCCTCTCATAGCAATTTCTTGTGGTAAAAAAATAGTTTGAGTGAAATTGGCTTAATTTGATATTACGTTTGGTTTGTTTGCTTGTATGGGGTAATCTTCTTCTTCCTCTTCTATAATCCACTCGTTCCTACTCTAAACCTTGGCCAACTCGATAGATGGGCCGTACCGTCAAGGAAGACAAGGAACTCAATTTCTCCAAACGTATGAGCAACGCCGATGCAAAGCAATTGATGCACAAGGTTGAATACAGAATGAAGGATGCCAATACTGAAGTTAATAAAATGGTTCATTATGCCACCCAATTCCTAAAGGAGGACGTTGCAACTTGGTGGGAGATGGAACACACCATTGATGATCATCAAGGGATGATATCCTGTGAAGAATTTAAAGTGGTTCTACTATAATCTCGTCTCGTCACTCGGATATCAAAAAAAAACAATAAATGCAATTTTTAAGGGTGGTAGCACTCTACTGTATCCTGAACCTATTTCTTTCTAGGCTTCCCGAATCTCAGGACGAGATTCCTTTTAAGGGTGGTAGTTTGTCACATCCCAAAATTCTCCTAATTTTGGAATGTAAAGTTAATAAAATAACTTGGTTGAATTGTTTGACTTTGTTGAAATTTCCCAAAGAAAAGAAACTTTCTGTTATGATTTCCCTTCCTTGAATTTAGAAACTTGTATGAGATTGGATTAACATGACTATCCAACTTGTTTTCATTTTCTTTTCAACTATTTGATTCTTTAAATATCCAACCATGCTTAGATGATTAAAGAGAGTGAATAAAATCACTTTCCTAATTATGGTGGAGTGATATTCTAATTTCCCTATTTGACCCTTAAAGTCTCTACTTCGATTTATGAAACCATTCTAGATGCTTTTCACCACTTGCTTGAAAAGAGAGAAGATAACATGACATCTTCATTTTCATTGGATGTTAAGAATGTGTTCCTTCATGTTACATGATTGAACTTGTTGTTTTGGGCATTTGTGGCATTGTGTTTTTTGGTTGATTGGTTAAAATAAAACCCTAAGAAGCTATTTAGAAAGATTGCATAGTAGCCATATAAGGCCAAATGCATAAAACCCTATATCCTTTTGATAATACCTAAGTAGCCATATAGGCAAAAAGGCGTGAATTGACTTTTAGTTTTATGATTTGTGTGAATGTTTGCAAAAATGAAAATCATGAAGCATTCATAAGCATTTCTTTGCATCCATGCAAAGTTCCCAAAAATTGAATCCAAATCCTAATATCTAGATCCGATAGTTGATTTGCCCAAATGTTTCTATAAGGAATATATAGACATTTATAAATAAATCATCTCCAAACTAGTGAAAATGTTACAAATATGATCTTATAATGATCTACGGAATTTTAGAAAAAATTAGAAACAAGAATCATGTCATTTGGAGTTCGTATGCAAAAGATATAAAGAAAATACCAAAAAAGAAAAAGAAAAAAAAAGAAAAAGAAAAAAAACGAATGGGCCACCCGGCTGGCCCACTCAGCCGACCGAACCAGCCACGCGCACGGGAGAAGGATCGATCCCACCTCCGCTTTAAAAAGCGTGCGAAAATCTGATTTCTAAACCTATCTCTATTCAAACACTTATAACTTTTTATCTATAACTTCGAATTGACTTTCGTTTGTTTCTATTTGGTCTCTAATTCAAGATCTATCTTCCCATCATCCTAAAAGCCTAAATAATCCATCGGAGCCACAGCTATAACACTTTTCCTTCCCGAAATCCCGAATCTACACCCTACCGAATCGTATTCGCTTCTAAACCCATCCAAACTTCGTCGGCTGCCTTCGGCTTCAACACGAAAGTTGTAGATCTCGTCGAAATCTTTCAATTCCGACAAACCTCACCTCTTTTCATCCACCACAGCCAGAGAATTTCGCAACGCAATATTTCAGATCTGATGGCGTAATTCCAAGATCTCCTCGCGCTCGTTTCTTGAAATCCAAATTCCTTTGGTGAAAAGGTAGATCTAATCATCCTCCACAAATTTCATGTTCAAAGTTTTTCAATTTGACCTACGGATTTCTCTCTCTAACACAGATCTACTTCTAGTCCTTTGTGAGGCAAAATCGGGTCTATTTTGAGCCAACTTCTCTTCTAGCCACCGGATCTCATCCCGACGGTCGAGATTCAATCGTCCCGATCAGTTGCCTCGTCACCGCCACGTCGTCGTCAGGTCATCGTCTAGTCCCAGTCAGCCTGCACGGTCAACCTGTCCAGTCAGCGGAATATTCTCTGGAATATTCCGTTCGAATTTAAAATTGCAGATTATAGATCTAACTTGTAAAATCCATAGAAAATTCATACTATGTCCAAACATTGCAAATGATATACCGTTGGAATCACAAAATCGTGTAGAGTATTAAAATATAATTGTATCAGAAATTTACTATAAGTATTTGTCGTGATTATTTAAATGGTTTAATACACTTTTTGGAGCAATTAATTCACAGAAAATAAAATATAACTCAGAAAAATACAAATGATATACCTCTGGATTCACAAAATTGTATAGAACATGATTCTGGAATAAAATTACAACTTTACTTTATAGATTAGTGGCGAATAATTAATTAGTATTATTGGCCTTTTAAATCATTAAATTCATAGTAAATAATCTACATATCCGAAAAATATGAGTAATATGTCCCTGAGTTCATAATCTTGCGTAGATTTCAGATCTGTACTTAGTTTTGTTTGTTGTCAGTATGATCTGTTCAGATTTATTAAACTCCATTAAACACTAAATAAATCCTAAAAGAACATCTATAACTCCGATTAAGATGAATCCAGTTCCTCCTGGTCCGTATTAATGTCCTCTATCCAGTAAAACTAATAACCAAATTTAATTAGACAATTAGGACAGAAGTTGCAACAGAACTACTAAAGCCTTTTTTTTGGTCATCAAGATTTAATAACAAATACCCTATTGCATTAAATGATCTCCTACATGCATCATATGATCTAATACCATTCAAAGAACTAATATTAAATCATCATGCATGCTTGTGTTCATCATTGTTGTGGTTGTTATGTTTGTAATTGTGTTGATTGGAATTGTTTTGTCCTCGCGTTAGATTGTTCGGAGAGTGCGATTGCTGCAGAGGAATTCAATCATCATCCATAACACAAACATAAGGCAAGTTACACCACTTGTTCATATTTATGTCCTAGTTTTGACTATGCATGTTCTACTCTTCAAAATTCTGTAGTATGCATGTGTAGGATTTTGGTAGATTTTCTTAGTACTATTTTGCAAGTGCGGTTTTGTAGTATGCCATGAGTAGTTACATACTTAGGTTTTTCTATCCCAATAGGTTATCCTGTTTTTTCTAAGTTATGCATGCTATGCTATATACTTATCTATACCCAACTGGAGTGTGTGTGGGTCATGAAGGTGTGGCTTTTGAGACTCCATAACATATATGCATTGATCTGTAGGGACTCCATTTGGGTCAAACAACCATGTTGGTCAGAAATCCCAGAGAGCCCCTAGAACATGCAACTGCCACATGGAGATTGGTGAACCTGCAGTGTGACAGAAGCAGTTGCATCACCACACCCAACTGAAGTGCGTGTGGGTCATCAAGGTGTTGATTTTGAGACTCCATAACACAGATGCATTGATGTGTAGGGACTCCATTTGTGTCGAACAACCATGGTGGTCAGAAAGCCCAGAGAGCTCCTAGAATATGCAACTGCCATACATGGAGATGGTGAACCTGTAGTGTGACAGAAGCAGTTGCATGACCACACCCAACTGGAGTGTGTGTGGGTCATCAAGGTGTTGCTTTCGAGAACCATGGCACAGATTCATTGAGGTGTAGGGACTCCATTTGTGTCAAACAACCATGGTGGTCAGAGAGCCCAGAGAGCCATTAGAATATGCAACTGCCACACATGGAGATGGTGAACCTGTAGTGCGACAGAAGCAGTTGCATCACCACACCCAATTGGAGTGTGTGTGGGTCATCAAGGTGTTGCTTCTGAGACTCCATAACATATATGCATTGATCTGTAGGGACTCCATGTGTGTCAAACAACCATGGTGGTCAGAGAGCCCAGAGAGCCCCTAGAATATGCAAATGCCACACATGGAGATGGTGAACCTGTAGTGTGACAGAAGCAGTTGCATCACCACACCCAACTAGAGTGTGTATGGGTCATCAAGGTGTGGCTTTTGAGACTCCATAACACAGATGCATTGATCTGTAGGGACTCCATTTGTGTCAAAAAACCATGGTGGTTAGAAAACCCAGAGAGCTCCTAGAATATGCAACTGCCACATGGAGATGGGTGAATCTACAGTGTGATAGAAGCAGTTGCATCACCACACCCAACTTGAGTGTGTGTGTGTCATCAAGGTGTTGCTTTTGAGACTCCATAACACAGATGCATTGATTTGTAGGGAATCCATTTGTGTCAAACAACCATGGTGGTCAGAGAGCCTAGAGAGCCCCTAGAATATTCAACTGCCACACGTGGAGATAGTGAATCCGTAGTGTGACAAAAGCAGTTGCATCACCACACCCAATTGGAGTGTGTGTGGGTCATGAAGGTGTTGCTTTTGAGACTCCATAACACAGATGCATTGATCTGTAGGGACTCCATTTGTGTCTAACGACCATGCTGGTGAGAGAGCCCAGAGAGCCCCTAGAATATGCAACTGCCACACATAGAGATGGTGAACCTGCAGTGTGACAGAAGCAGTTGCATCACCACACCCAACTGGAGTGTGTGTGTGTCATCAAGGTGTTGCTTTTGAGACTCCTTAACACAGATGCATTGATTTGTAGGGACTCCATTTGTGTCAAACAACCATGGTGGTCAGAGAGCCCAGAGAGCCCCTAGAATATGCAACTGCCACACATGGATATGGTGAACCCGTAGTGTGATAGAAGCATTTGCATCACCACACCCAACTGGAATGTGTATGGGTCATCAAGGTGTGGCTTTTCAGATTCCATAACACATATGCATTGATCTGTAGGGACTCCATTTGTGTCAAACAACCATGGTCGTCAAAAAGCCCAGAGAGGTCCTAGAATATGCAACAGCCAGATGCAGATGGGTGAATCTAAAGTGTGACAGAAGCAGTTGCATCACCACACCCAACTGGAGTGTGTGTGGGTCATTAAGGTGTTGCTTTTCAAACTACATAACACAGATGCATTGCTCTGTAGGGACTCCATTTGTGTCAAACAACCATGGTGGTCAGAGAGCCCCTAGAATATGCAACTGCCACACATGGAGATGGTGAATCTGTAGTGTGACAGAAGCAGTTGCATCACCACACCCAACTGGAGTGTGTGTGGGTCATGAAGGTGTGGCTTTTGAGACTCCATAACATAGATGCATTGATCTGTAGGGACTCCATTTGTGTCAAACAACCATGTTGGTCAGAAAGCCCAGAGAGCCCCTAGAACATGCAACTGCCACATGGAGATTGGTGAACCTGCAGTGTGACAGAAGCAGTTGCATCACCACACCCAACTGAAGTGCGTGTGGGTCATCAAGGTGTTGATTTTGAGACTCCATAACACATATGCATTGATCTGTAGGGACTCCATGTGTTTCAAACAACCATGGTGGTCAGAAAGCCCAGCGAGCCCCTAGAATATGCAACTGCCACATGGAGATGGGTGAACCTGTAGTGTGACAGAAACAGTTGCATCACACACCCAACTAGAGTGTGTGTGGGTCATCAAGTTGTTGCTTTTGAGACTTCGTAGCACATATGCATTGATCTGTAGGGAATCCATTTGTGTCAAACAACCATGGTAGTCAGAGAGCCCAGAGAGCCCCTAGAATGTGCAACTGCCATACATGGAGATGGTGAACCTGCAGTGTGACAGAAGTAGTTGCATCATCACACCCAACTAGAGTGTGTGTGGGTCATCAAGGTGTGGCTTTTGAGACTCCATAGTATAGATGCATTGATCTGTAGGGACACCATTTGTGTCGAACAACCATAGTGGTCCGAAAGCCCAGAGAGCCCCTAGAATATGCAACTGCCACATGGAGATGGGTGACCCTTTAGTGTGACAGAAGCAGTTGCATGACCACACCCAACTGGAGTGTGTGTGGGTGATCAAGGTGTTGGTTTCGAGACTCCATGGCATAGATTCATTGATTTGTAGGGATTCCATTTGTGTCAAACAACCATGGTGGTCAGAGAGCCCAGAGATCTATTAGAATATGCAACTGCCACACATGGAGATGGTGAACCTGTAGTGTGACAGAAGTAGTTGCATCCCCACACCCAACTTGAGTGTGTGTGGTTCATCAAGGTGTGGCTTCTGAGACTCCATAACACAGATGCATTGATCTGTAGGGACTCCATTTGTGTCAAACAACCATGGTGGTTATAGAGCCCAGAGAACCATTAGAATATGCAACTGCCACACATGGATATGGTGAATATGTAGTGTGACAGAAGCAGTTGCATCACCACACCCAACTGGAGTGTGTGTGGGTCATCAAGGTGTTGCTTTTGAGAATCCATAACATAGATGCATTGATCTGTAGGGACTCCATTTGTGTCAAACAATCATGGTGGTCAGAGAGCCCAGTGAGCCCCTAGAATATGCAATTGCCAGACATGGAGATGGTGAACCTGTAGGGTGACAGAAGCAGTTGCATACCACACCCAACTGGAATGTGTGTGGGTCATCAAGATGTTGCTTTTTAGACTCCATAACACAGATGCATTAATCTGTAGGGACTCCATTTGTCTCAAACAACCATGGTGGTCAGAGAGCCCAGCGAGCCCCCTAGAATATGCAAATGCCACACATGGAGATGGTGAACCTGTAGTGTGACAGAAGCAGTTGCATCACCACACCCAACTAGAGTGTTTATGGGTCATCAAGGTGTGGCTTTTGAGACTCCATAACACAGATGCATTGATCTGTAGGGACTCCATTTGTGTCAAAAAACCATGGTGGTTAGAAAACCTAGAGAGCTCCTAGAATATGCAACTGCAACATGGAGATGGATGAACCTACAGTGTGATAGAAGCTGTTGCATCACCACATCCAACTTGAGTGTGTGTGGGTCATCAAGTTGTTGCTTTTCAGATTCCATAACATAGATGCATTGATCTATAGGGACTCCATTTGTGTCAAACAACCATCGTGGTTATAGAGCCTAGAGAGCCCCTAGAATATGCAACTGCCACATTGAGATGGGTGACCCTGCAATGTGACAGAAGCAGTTGCATCACCACACCCAATTGGAGTGTGTGTGGGTCATCAAGGTATTGCTTTTGAGACTCCATAACATATATGCATTGCTCTGTAGGGACTCCATTTGTGTCAAACAACCATGGTGGTCAGAGAGCCCAGAGAGCCCCTAGAATATGCAACTGCCACACATGGAGATGGTGAACTTGTAGTGTGACAGAAGCATTTGCATCACCACACCCAACCGGAGTGTGTGTGGGTCATCAATATGTTGCTTTTCAGACTCCATAACACAGATACATTGCTCTGTAGGGACTCCATTCGTGTCAAACAACCATGGTGGTCAGAGAGCCCCTAGAATATGCAACTGCCACACATGGCGATGGTGAACCTGTAGTGTGACAGAAGCAGTTGCATCACCACACGATACTGGAGTGTGTGTGGGTCATGAAGGCATGGCTTTTGAGCCTCGATAATACAGATGCATTGATATGTAGGGACTTCATTTGTGTCAAACAACCATGGTCGTCAGAAAGCCTAGAGAGCCCCTAGAATATGCAACTGCCACATGGAGATGGGTGAACCTGCAGTGTGACAGAAGCAGTTGCATCACCACACTCATTTGGAGTGTGTGTGGGTCATCAAAGTGTTGATTTTGAGACTCCATAACATAGATGCATTGATCTGTAGGGACTCCTTTTGTGTCAAACAACCATGGTGGTCAGAAAGCCCAGTGAGCCCCTAGAATATGCAACTGCCACATGGAGATGGGTGAACCTATAGTGTGACAGAAACAGTTGCATCACACACCCAACTGGAGTGTGTTTGGGTCATCAAGTTGTTGCTTTTGAGACTCCATAGCACAGATGCATTGATCTGTAGGGACTCCATTTGTGTCTAACAACCATGGTGCTCAGAGAGCCTAGAGAGCCCCTAGAATGTGCAACTACCACACATGGAGATGTTGAACGTGCAGTGTGACAGAAGCAGTTGCATCACCACACCCAAATGGAATGTGTGTGGGTCATCAATGTGTGGCTTTTGAGACTCCATAGTACAGATGCATTGATCTATAGGGACTCCATTTGTGTCGAACAACCATGGTGGTCAGAAAACACAGAGAGCCCCTAGAATATGCAACTGCCACATGGAGATGGGTGACCCTGTAGTGTGACAGAAGTAGTTGCATGACCACACCCAACTGGAATGTGTGTGGGTCATCAAGGTTTTGCTTTCGAGACTCCATGGCACAGATTCATTGATCTGTAGGGACTCCATTTGTGTCAAACAACCATGGTGGTCCGAGAGCCCAGAGAGCCCCTAGAATGTGCAACTGCCACACATGGAGATGGTGAACCTGCAGTGTGACAGAAGCAGTTGCATCTCCACACCTAACTAGAGTGTGTGTGGGTCATCAAGGTGTGGCTTTTGAGACTTCGTAGTACATATGCATTGATTTGTAGGGACTCCATTTGTGTCGAACAACCATGGTGGTCAGAAGGCCCAGAGAGCCTCGAGAATATGCAACTGCCACATGGAGATGGGTGGCCCTGCAGTGTGACAGCAGCAGTTGCATGACCACACCCACCTGGAGTGTGTGTGGGTCATCAAGGTGTTGCTTTCGAGACTCCATGGCACAGATTCATTGATTTGTAGGGACTCCATTTGTGTCAAACAACCATGGTGGTCAGAGAGCCCAGAGATCCATTAGAATATGCAACTACCACACATGGAGATGGTGAACCTGTAGTGTGATAGAAGTAGTTGCATCCCCACACCCAATTTGAGTGTGTGTGGTTCATCAAGGTGTGGCTTCTGAGACTCCATAACACAGATGCATTGATCTCTAGGGACTCCATTTGTGTCAAACAACCATGGTGGTTATAGAGCCCAGAGAGCCATTAGAATATGCAACTGCCACACATGGAGATGGTGAACATGTAGTGTGACAGAAGCAGTTGCATCACCACACCCAACTGGAGTGTGTGTGGGTCATCAAGGTGTTGCTTTTGAGACTCCATAACATAGATGCATTGACCTGTAGGGACTCCATTTGTGTCAAACAACCATGGTGGTCAGAGAGCCCAGTTAGCCCCTAGAATATGCAACTACCACACATGGAGATGGTGAACCTGTAGGGTGACAAAAGCAGTTGCATACCACACCCAACTAGAGTTTGTGTGGTTCATCAAGATGTTGCTTTTTAGACTCCATAACATAGATGCATTAATCTGTAGGGACTCCATTTGTCTCAAACAACAATGGTGGTCAGAGAGCCCAGAGAGCCCCTAGAATATGCAACTGCCACACATGGAGATGGTGAACCGGTAGTGTGACAGAAGCAGTTGCATCACCGCAACCACCTGTAGTGTGTATGGGGCATCAAGGTGTGGCTTTTCAGACTCCATAACACAGATGCATTGATCTGTAGGGACTCCATTTGTGTCAAACAACCATGGTAGTTAGAAAGCCCAGAGAGCTCCTAGAATATGCAACTGCCACATGGAGATGGATGATCCTATAGTCTGATAGAAGCAGTTGCATCACCACACCCAACTTGAGTGTGTGTGGGTCATGAAGGTGTTTCTTTTGAGACTCCATAACACAGATGCATTGATCTATAGGGACTCCATTTGTGTCAAATAACCATGGTGGTTAGAGAGCCTAGAGAGCCCCTAGAATATGCAACTGCCACACATGGAGATGGTGAACCTGCAGTGTGACAGAAGCAGTTGCATCACCACACCCAACTGGCGTGTGTGTGGGTCATCAAGATGTTTCTTTTTAGAATCCATAACACAGATGCATTGATCGGTAGGGACTCCATTTGTGTCAAACAACCATGGTGGTCAGAGAGCCCAGAGAGGCCCTAGAATATGCAGCTGCCACACATGGAGATGGTGAACCTGCAGTGTGATAGAAGTAGTTGCATCACCACACGCAACTAGAGTGTGTGTGGGTCATCAAGGTGTTGCTTTTGAGACTCCACAACACAGATGCATTGATTTGTAGGGACTCCATTTGTGTCAAACAACCATCCTGGTCAGAGAGCCCCTGGAATGTGCAACTGCCACAAATGGAGATGGTGAACCCGAAGTCTGACAGAAGCAGTTGCATCACCAAACCCAACTAGAGTGTGTGTGGGTCATCAAGGTGTGGCTTTTGAGACTCCATAGCACAGATGCATTGATCTGTAGGGACTCCATTTGTGTCAAGCAACCATGGTGGTTAGAAAGCCTAGAGAGCCCCTAGAATATGCAACTGCCACATGGAGATGGGTGAACCTACAGAGTGACAGAAACAATTGCATCACACGCACAACTGGAGTGTGTGTGCGTCATCAAGTTGTTCCTTTTGAGACTCCATAGCATAGATGCATTGATCTGTAGGGACTCCATTTGTGTCAAACAACCATGGTGGTCAGAGAGCCCAGAGAGCCCCTAGAATGTGCAACTGCCACACATGGAGATGGTGAACCTGAAGTGTGACAGAAGCAGTTGCATCACCACACCCAACTGGAGTGTGAGTGGGTCATCAAGGTGTGGCTTTTGAAACTCCATAGTTCAGATGCATTGATCTATAGGGACTCCATTTGTGTCGAACCACCATGGTGGTCAGAAAGCCCTGAGAGCCCCTAGAATATGCAACTGCCACATGGAGATGGGTGACCCTACAGTGTGACAGAAGCAGTTGCATCACCACACCCAACTGGACTGTGTGTGGGTCATCAAGGTGTTGCTTTCGAGACACCATGGAATAGATTCATGGATCTGTATGGACTCCGTTTGTGTCAAACAACCATGGTGGTCAGAGAGCCCAGAGAGCCATTAGAAGATGCAACTGCCACACATGGAGATGGTGAACCTGTAGTGTGACAAAAGCAGTTGCATCACCACACCCAATTGGAGTGTGTGTGGGTCATCAAGGTGTTGCTTTTGAGACTCCATAAATTATATGCATTGATCTCTAGGGACTCCATGTGTGTCAAACAACCATGGTGGTTAGAGAGCCTAGAGAGCCCGTAGAATATGCAACTGCCACACATGGAGATGGTGAACCTGCAGTGTGACAGAAGAAGTTGCATCACCACACGCAACTGGAGTTTGTGTGGGTCATCAAGGTGTTGATTTTGAGACTCCATAACATAGATGCATTGATCTGTAGGGACTCCATTTGTGTCAAACAACCATGGTGGTCAGAAAGCGCACAGAGCCCCTAGAATATGCAACTGCCACATGGAGATGGGTGAACCTGTAGTGTGACAGAAACAGTTTCATCACACACCCAACTGGAGTGTGTGTGGGTCATCAAGTTGTTGCTTTTGAGACTCCATTGCTCAGATGCATTGATCCGTAGGAACTCCATTTCTGTCAAACAACCATGGTGGTCAGAGATCCCAGAGAGCCCCTAGAATGTGCAACTGCCACACATGGAGATGGTGAACCTACAGTGTGACAGAAGCAATTGCATCACCACACCCAACTAGAGTGTGTGTGGGTCATCAAGGTGTGGCTTTTGAGACTCCATAGTACAGATGCATTGATCTGTAGGGACTCCATCTGTGTCGAACAACCATGGTGGTCAGAAAGCCCAGAGAGCCCCTAGAATATGAAACTGCCACATAGAGATGGGTGACGCTGTAGTGTGACAGAAGCAGTTGCATGACCACACCCAACTGGAGTGTGTGTGGGTCATCAAGGTGTTGCTTTCGAGACTCCATGGCACAGGTTCATTGATCTGTAGGGAATCCATTTGTGTCAAAGAACCATAGTGGTCAGAGATCCTAGAGAGCCATTAGAATATGCAACTGCCACACATGTAGATGGTGAACCTGTAGTGTGACAGAAGCAGTTGCATCACCACACCCAATTGGAGTGTGTGTGGGTCATCAAGGTGTTGCTTTTGAGACTCCATAACATATATGCATTGATATCCAGGGACTCCATTTGTGTCAAACAACCATGGTGGTCAGAGAGCCCAGAGAGCCCCTAGAATATGCAACTGCCACATGGAGATGGGTGACCCTACAGTGTGACAGAAGCAGTTGCATCACCACACCCAACTGGACTGTGTGTGGGTCATCAAGGTGTTGCTTTCGAGACACCATGGAATAGATTCATGGATCTGTATGGACTCCATTTGTGTCAAACAACCATGGTGGTCAGAGAGCCCAGAGAGCCATTAGAAGATGCAACTGCCACACATGGAGATGGTGAACCTGTAGTGTGACAAAAGCAGTTGCATCACCACACCCAATTGGAGTGTGTGTGGGTCATCAAGGTGTTGCTTTTGAGACTCCATAAATTATATGCATTGATCTCTAGGGACTCCATGTGTGTCAAACAACCATGGTGGTTAGAGAGCCTAGAGAGCCCGTAGAATATGCAACTGCCACACATGGAGATGGTGAACCTGCAGTGTGACAGAAGAAGTTGCATCACCACACGCAACTGGAGTTTGTGTGGGTCATCAAGGTGTTGATTTTGAGACTCCATAACATAGATGCATTGATCTGTAGGGACTCCATTTGTGTCAAACAACCATGGTGGTCAGAAAGCGCACAGAGCCCCTAGAATATGCAACTGCCACATGGAGATGGGTGAACCTGTAGTGTGACAGAAACAGTTTCATCACACACCCAACTGGAGTGTGTGTGGGTTATCAAGTTGTTGCTTTTGAGACTCCATTGCTCAGATGCATTGATCCGTAGGAACTCCATTTGTGTCAAACAACCATGGTGGTCAGAGATCCCAGAGAGCCCCTAGAATGTGCAACTGCCACACATGGAGATGGTGAACCTACAGTGTGACAGAAGCAATTGCATCACCACACCCAACTAGAGTGTGTGTGGGTCATCAAGGTGTGGCTTTTGAGACTCCATAGTACAGATGCATTGATCTGTAGGGACTCCATCTGTGTCGAACAACCATGGTGGTCAGAAAGCCCAGAGAGCCCCTAGAATATGAAACTGCCACATAGAGATGGGTGACCCTGTAGTGTGACAGAAGCAGTTGCATGACCACACCCAACTGGAGTGTGTGTGGGTCATCAAGGTGTTGCTTTCGAGACTCCATGGCACAGGTTCATTGATCTGTAGGGAATCCATTTGTGTCAAAGAACCATAGTGGTCAGAGATCCTAGAGAGCCATTAGAATATGCAACTGCCACACATGTAGATGGGGAACCTGTAGTGTGACAGAAGCAGTTGCATCACCACACCCAATTGGAGTGTGTGTGGGTCATCAAGGTGTTGCTTTTGAGACTCCATAACATATATGCATTGATATCCAGGGACTCCATTTGTGTCAAACAACCATGGTGGTCAGAGAGCCCAGAGAGCCCCTAGAATATGCAACTGCCACACATGGAGATGGTGAACCTGCAGCGTGACAGAAGCATTTGCATCACCACACCCAACTGGAGTGTGTGTGTGGGTCATCAATATGTTGCTTTTCAGAGTCCATAACACAGATGCATTGCTATATAGGGACTCCATTTGTGTCAAACAACCATGGTGGTCAGAAAGCCCAAAGAGCCCCTACAATATGCCACTGCCACATGGAGATGGGTGACCCTGCAGTGTGACAGAAGCAGTTGCATGGCCACACCCAACTGGAGTGTGTGCGGGTCATCAAGGTGTTGCTTTCGAGACTCCATGGCACGGATTCATTGATCTGTAGGGACTCCATTTGTGTCAAACAACCATGGTATTCAGAGAGCCAAGAGAGCCATTAGAATATGCAACTGCCACACATGTAGATGGTGAACCTGTAGTGTGACAGAAGCAGTTGCATCACCACACCCAATTGGAGTGTGTGTGGGTCATCAAGGTGTTGCTTTTGAGACTCCATAACATATATGCAGTGATCCGTAGGGACTCCATTTGTGTCAAACAACCATGGTGGTCAGAGAGCCCAGAGAGCCCCTAGAATATGCAACTGCCACACATGGAGATGGTGAACCTGCATTGTGACAGAAGCAGTTGCATCACCACACCCAACTGGAGCGTGTGTGGGTCATCAAGATGTTGCTTTTCAGACTCCATAACACAGATGCATTGCTCTGTAGGGACTCCATTTGTGTCAAACAACCATGGTGGTCAGAGAGCCCCTAGAATATGCAACTGCCACACATGGAGATGGTGAACCTGTAGTGTGACAGAAGCAGTTGCATCACCAGACCCAACTGGAGTGTGTGTGGGACATGAAGGTGTGGCTTTCGAGACTCCATAACACAGATGCATTGATCTGTAGGGACTCCATTTGTGTCAAACAACCATGGTGGTCACAAAGCCCAGAGAGCCCCTAGAATATGCAGCTGCCACATTGAGATGGGTGACCCTGTAGTGTGACAGAAGCAGTTGCATCACCACACCTAAATGGAGTGTATGTGGGTCATCAATATGTTGCTTTTCAGAGTCCATAACACAGATGTATTGCTATGTAGGGACTCCATTTGTGTCAAACAACCATGGTGGTCAGAGAGCCCCTAGAATATGCAACTGCCACATGGAGATGGTGAACCTGCAGTGTGACAGAAGCAGTTGCATCACCACACCCAACTGGAGTGTGTGTGGGTCATGAAGGTGTGGCTTTTGAGACTCCATAACACAGATGCATTGATCTGTAGGGACTCCATTTGTGTCAAACAACCATGGTGGTCAGAAAGCCAAGAGAGCCCCTAGAATATGCAACTGCCACATGGAGATGGGTGAACCTGCAGTGTGACAGAAGCAGTTGCATCACCACACTCATTTGGAGTGTGTGTGGGTCATCAAGGTTTTGATTTTGAGACTCCATAAAATAGATGCATTGATCTGTAGGGACTCCATTTGTGTCAAACAACCATGGTGGTCAGAAAGCCCAGAGAGCCCCTAGAATATGCAACTGCCACATGGAGATGGGTGAACCTGTAGTGTGACGGAAGCAGTTGCATCACCACACCCAATTGGAGTGTGTGTGAGTCATCAAGGTGTTGTTTTTGAGACTCCATAACATATATGCATTGATCTGTAGGGACTCCATGTGTGTCAAACAACCATGGTGGTTAGAGAGCCGAGAGAGCCCCTAGAATGTGCAACTGCCACACATGGAGATGGTGAACCTGCAGTGTGACAGAAGAAGTTGCATCACCACACCCAACTGGAGTGTGTGTGGGTCATCAAGGTGTTGATTTTGAGACTCCATACAAATGCATTGATCTGTAGGGACTCCATTTGTGTCGAACAACCATGGTGGTCAGAAAGCCCAGAGAGCCCCTAGAATATGCAACTGCAACATGGAGATGGGTGAACCTGCAGTGTGACAGAAGCAGTTGCATCACCACACCCAACTAGAGTGTGTATGGGTCATCAAGGTGTGGCTTTTGAGACTCCATAACACAGATGCATTGATCTGTAGGGACTCCATTTGTGCCAAACAACCATGGTGGTCAGAAAGCCCAGAGAGCCCCTAGAATATGCAACTGCCACATGGAGATGGGTGAACCTGTAGTGTGACAGAAACAGTTGCATCACACACCCAACTGGAGTGTGTGTGGGTCATCAAGTTGTTGCTTTTGAGACTCCATAGCACAGATGCATTGATCTGTAGGGACTCCATTTGTGTCTAACAACCTTGGTGCTGAGAGAGCCCAGAGAGCCCCTAGAATGTCCAACTGCCACACATGGAGATGGTGAACCTGCAGTGTGACAGAAGCAGTTGCATCACCACACCCAACTGGAGTGTGTGTGGGTCATCAAGGTGTGGCTTTTGAGACTCCATTGCACAGATTCATTGATCTGTAGGGACTCCATTTGTGTCGAACAACCATGGTGGTCAGTGAGCCCAGAGAGCCCCTATAATGTGCAACTACCACACATGGAGACGGTGAACCTGCAATGTGACAGAAGCAGTTGCAGCACCACACCCAACTAGAGTGTGTCTGGGTCATCAAGGTGTGGCTTTTGAGACTCCATAGTACAGATGCATTGATCTGTAGGGACTCCATTTGTGTCGAACAACCATGGTGGTCAGAAAGCCAAGCGAGCCCCTAGAATATGCAACTGCCACATGGAGATGGGTGACCCTGAAGTGTAACAGAAGCAGTTGCATCACCAAACCCAACTAGAGTGTGTGTGGGTCATCAAGGTGTGGCTTTTGAGACTCCATTGTACAGATGCATTGATCTATAGGGACTCCATTTGTGTCGAACAACCATGGTGGTCAGTGAGCCCAGAGAGCCCCTATAATGTGCAACTACCACACATGGAGACGGTGAACCTGCAATGTGACAGAAGCACTTGCATCACCACACCCAACTTGAGTGTGTGGGACATGAAGGTGTGGCTTTTGAGACTCCATAACACAAATGCAATTATCCGTAGGGACTCGATTTGTGTCAAACAACCATGGTGGTCACAAAGCCCAGAGAGCCCCTAGAATATGCAACTACCACATGGAGATGGGTGACCCTACAGTGTGACAGAAGCAGTTGCATCACCACACCCAACTGGAGTGTGTGTGGGTCATCAAGGTGTTTCTTTCGAGACTCCATGGCACAGATTCATTGATCTGTAGGGACTCCATTTGTCTCAAACAACCATGGTGGTCAGAGAGCCTAGAGAGCCATTAGAATATGCAACTGCCACACATGGAGATGGTGAACCTGTAGTTTGACAGAAGCAGTTACATCACCACACCCAATTGGAGTGTGTGTGGGTTATCAAGGTGTTGCTTTTGAGACTCCATAACATATATGCATTGATCTATAGGGACTCCATGTGTGTCAAACAACCATGGTGGTTAGAGAGCCTAGAGAGCCCCTAGAATATGCAACTGCCACACATGGAGACGGTGAACCTGCAGTGTGATAGAAGCAGTTGCATCACCACACCCAACTGGAGTGTGTGTGGGTCATCAAGGTGTTGATTTTGAGACTCCATAACATAGATGCATTGATCTGTAGGGACTCCATTTGTGTCAATCAACCAGGGTGGTCAGAAAGCCCAGAGAGCCCCTAGAATATGCAACTGCCACATGGAGATGGGTGAACCTGTAGTGTGACAGAAACAGTTGCATCACACACCCAACTGGAGTGTGTGTGGGTCATCAAGTTGTTGCTTTTGAGACTCCATAGCACATATGCATTGATCTGTAGGGACTCCATTTGTGTCAAACAACCAAGGTGGTCAGAGAGCCCAGAGAGCCCCTAGAATGTGCAACTGCCACACATGGAGATGGTGAACCTGCAATGTGACAGAAGCAGTTGCATCACCACACCCAACTGGAGTGTGTGTGGGTCATTAAGGTGTGGCTTTTGAGACTCCATAGTACAGATGCATTGATCTGTAGGGACCCCATTTTTGTCGAACCACCATGGTGGTCAGAAAGCCCAGAGAGCCCCTAGAATATGCAACTGCCACATGGAGATGGGTGACCGTGCAGTGTGACAGAAGCAGTTGCATGACCACACCCAACTGGAGTGTGTGTGGGTCATCAAGGTGTTGCTTTCGAGACTCCATGGCACAAATTCATTGATCTGTAGGGACTCCATTTGTGGCAAACAACCATGGTTGTCAGAGAGCCCAGAGAGCCATTAGAATATGCAACTGCCACACATGTAGATGGTGAACCTGTAGTGTGACAGAAGCAGTTGCATCACCACACCCAATTGGAGTGTGTGTGGGTCATCAAGGTGTTGCTTTTGAGACTCCATAACATATATGCATTGATCTGTAGGGACTCCATGTGTGTCAAACAACCATGGTGGTTAGAGAGCCGAGAGAGCCCCTAGAATGTGCAACTGCCACACATGGAGATGGTGAACCTGCAGTGTGACAGAAGAATTTGCATCACCACACCCAACTGGAGTGTGTGTGGGTCATCAAGGTGTTGATTTTGAGACTCCATACAGATGCATTGATCTGTAGGGACTCCATTTGTGTTGAACAACCATGGTGGTCAGAAAGCCCAGAGAGCCCCTAGAATATGCAACTGCAACATGGAGATGGGTGAACCTGCAGTGTGGCAGAAGCAATTGCATCACCACACTCATTTGGAGTGTGTGTGGGTCATCAAGGTGTTGATTTTGAGACTCCATAACATAGATGCATTGATCTGTAGGGACTCCATTTGTGCCAAACAACCATGGTGGTCAGAAAGCCCAGAGAGCCCCTAGAATATGCAACTGCCACATGGAGATGGGTGAACCTGTAGTGTGACAGAAACAGTTGCATCACACACCCAACTGGAGTGTGTGTGGGTCATCAAGTTGTTGCTTTTGAGACTCCATAGCACAGATGCATTGATCTGTAGGGACTCCATTTGTGTCTAACAACCATGGTGCTGAGAGAGCCTAGAGAGCCCCTAGAATGTCCAACTGCCACACATGGAGATGGTGAACCTGCAGTGTGACAGAAGCAGTTGCATCACCACACCCAACTGGAGTGTGTGTGGGTCATCAAGGTGTGGCTTTTGAGACTCCATTGTACAGATGCATTGATCTATAGGGACTCCATTTGTGTCGAACAACCATGGTGGTCAGTGAGCCCAGAGAGCCCCTATAATGTGCAACTACCACACATGGAGATGGTGAACCTGCAATGTGACAGAAGCAGTTGCAGCACCACACCCAACTAGACTGTGTCTGGGTCATCAAGGTGTGGCTTTTGAGACTCCATAGTACAGATGCATTGATCTGTAGGGACTCCATTTGTGTCGAACAACCATGGTGGTCAGAAAGCCAAGCGAGCCCCTAGAATATGCAACTGCCACATGGAGATGGGTGACCCTGAAGTGTAACAGAAGCAGTTGCATGACCACACCCAACTGGAGTGTGTGTGGGTCATCAAGGTGTTGCTTTCGAGACTCCACGGCACAGATTCATTGATCTGTTGGGACTCCATTTGTGTCAAACAACCATGGTGGTCAGAGAGCCCAGAGAGCCATTAGAATATGCAACTGCCACACATGTAGATGGTGAACCTGTAGTGTGACAGAAGCAGTTGCATCACCACACCCAATTGGAGTGTGTGTGGATCATCAAGGTGTTGCTTTTGAGAGTCCATAACATATATGCATTGATCTGTAGGGACTCCATTTGTGTCAAACAACCATTGTGGTCAGAGAGCCCAGAGAGCCCCTAGAATATGCAACTGCCACACATGGAGACGGTGAACCTTCAGTGTAACAGGAGCAGTTGCATCACCACACCAAACTGGAGTGTGTGTGGGTCATCAAGATGTTGCTTTTTAGATTCCATAACGCAGATGCATTGCTCTGTAGGGACTCCATTTGTGTAAAACAACCATGGTGGTCAGAGAGCCCCTAGAATATGCAACTGCCAAACATGGAGATGGTGAACCTGTAGTGTGACAGAAGCACTTGCATCACCACACCCAACTTGAGTGTGTGGGACATGAAGGTGTGGCTTTTGAGACTCCATAACACAAATGCATTGATCCGTAGGGACTCGATTTGTGTCAAACAACCATGGTGGTCACAAAGCCCAGAGAGCCCCTAGAATATGCAACTGCCACATGGAGATGGGTGACCCTACAGTGTGACAGAAGCAGTTGCATCACCACACCCAACTGGAGTGTGTGTGGGTCATCAAGGTGTTTCTTTCGAGACTCCATGGCACAGATTCATTGATCTGTAGGGACTCCATTTGTCTCAAACAACCATGGTGGTTAGAGAGCCTAGAGAGCCATTAGAATATGCAACTGCCACACATGGAGATGGTGAACCTGTAGTTTGACAGAAGCAGTTACATCACCACACCCAATTGGAGTGTGTGTGGGTTATCAAGGTGTTGCTTTTGAGACTCCATAACATATATGCATTGATCTATAGGGACTCCATGTGTGTCAAACAACCATGGTGGTTAGAGAGCCTAGAGAGCCCCTAGAATATGCAACTGCCACACATGGAGACGGTGAACCTGCAGTGTGATAGAAGCAGTTGCATCACCACACCCAACTGGAGTGTGTGTGGGTCATCAAGGTGTTGATTTTGAGACTCCATAACATAGATGCATTGATCTGTAGGGACTCCATTTGTGTCAATCAACCAGGGTGGTCAGAAAGCCCAGAGAGCCCCTAGAATATGCAACTGCCACATGGAGATGGGTGAACCTGTAGTGTGACAGAAGCAGTTGCATCACACACCCAACTGGAGTGTGTGTGGCTCATCAAGTTGTTGCTTTTGAGACTCCATAGCACATATGCATTGATCTGTAGGGACTCCATTTGTGTCAAACAACCAAGGTGGTCAGAGAGCCCAGAGAGCCCCTAGAATGTGCAACTGCCACACATGGAGATGGTGAACCTGCAATGTGACAGAAGCAGTTGCATCACCACACCCAACTGGAGTGTGTGTGGGTCATTAAGGTGTGGCTTTTGAGACTCCATAGTACAGATGCATTGATCTGTAGGGACCCCATTTGTGTTGAACTACCATGGTGGTCAGAAAGCCCAGAGAGCCCCTAGAATATGCAACTGCCACATGGAGATGGGTGACCGTGCAGTGTGACAGAAGCAGTTGCATGACCACACCCAACTGGAGTGTGTGTGGGTCATCAAGGTGTTGCTTTCGAGGCTCCATGGCACAAATTCATTGATCTGTAGGGACTCCATTTGTGGCAAACAACCATGGTGGTCAGAGAGCCCAGAGAGCCATTAGAATATGCAACTGCCACACATGTAGGTGGTGAACCTGCAGTGTGACAGAAGCAGTTGCATCACCACACCCAATTGGAGTGTGTGTGGGTCATCAAGGTGTTGCTTTTGAGACTCCATAACATATATGCATTGATCTGTAGGGACTCCATGTGTGTCAAACAACCATGGTGGTTAGAGAGCCGAGAGAGCCCCTAGAATGTGCAACTGCAACATGGAGATGGGTGAACCTGCAGTGTGGCAGAAGCAGTTGCATCACCACACTCATTTGGAGTGTGTGTGGGTCATCAAGGTGTTGATTTTGAGACTCCATAACATAGATGCATTGATCTGTAGGGACTCCATTTGTGCCAAACAACCATGGTGGTCAGAAAGCCCAGAGAGCCCCAAGAATATGCAACTGCCACATGGAGATGGGTGAACCTGTAGTGTGACAGAAACAGTTGCATCACACACCCAACTGGAGTGTGTGTGGGTCATCAAGTTGTTGCTTTTGAGACTCCATAGCATAGATGCATTGATCTGTAGGGACTCCATTTGTGTCTAACAACCATGGTGCTGAGAGAGCCCAGAGAGCCCCTAGAATGTCCAACTGCCACACATGGAGATGGTGAACCTGCAGTGTGACAGAAGCAGTTGCATCACCACACCCAACTAGAGTGTGTGTGGGTCATCAAGGTGTGGCTTTTGAGACTCCATTGTACAGATGCATTGATCTATAGGGACTCCATTTGTGTCGAACAACCATGGTGGTCAGTGAGCCCAGAGAGCCCCTATAATGTGCAACTACCACACATGGAGATGGTGAACCTGCAATGTGACAGAAGCAGTTGCAGCACCACACCCAACTAGACTGTGTCTGGGTCATCAAGGTGTGGCTTTTGAGACTCCATAGTACAGATGCATTGATCTGTAGGGACTCCATTTGTGTCGAACAACCATGGTGGTCAGAAAGCCAAGCGAGCCCCTAGAATATGCAACTGCCACATGGAGATGGGTGACCCTGAAGTGTAACAGAAGCAGTTGCATGACCACACCCAACTGGAGTGTGTGTGGGTCATCAAGGTGTTGCTTTCGAGACTCCACGGCACAGATTCATTGATCTGTTGGGACTCCATTTGTGTCAAACAACCATGGTGGTCAGAGAGCCCAGAGAGCCATTAGAATATGCAACTGCCACACATGTAGATGGTGAACCTGTAGTGTGACAGAAGCAGTTGCATCACCACACCCAATTGGAGTGTGTGTGGATCATCAAGGTGTTGCTTTTGAGAGTCCATAACATATATGCATTGATCTGTAGGGACTCCATTTGTGTCAAACAACCATTGTGGTCAGAGAGCCCAGAGAGCCCCTAGAATATGCAACTGCCACACATGGAGACGGTGAACCTTCAGTGTAACAGGAGCAGTTGCATCACCACACCAAACTGGAGTGTGTGTGGGTCATCAAGATGTTGCTTTTTAGATTCCATAACGCAGATGCATTGCTCTGTAGGGACTCCATTTGTGTAAAACAACCATGGTGGTCAGAGAGCCCCTAGAATATGCAACTGCCAAACATGGAGATGGTGAACCTGTAGTGTGACAGAAGCACTTGCATCACCACACCCAACTTGAGTGTGTGGGACATGAAGGTGTGGCTTTTTAGACTCCATAACACAAATGCAATTATCCGTAGGGACTCGATTTGTGTCAAACAACCATGGTGGTCACAAAGCCCAGAGAGCCCCTAGAATATGCAACTGCCACATGGAGATGGGTGACCCTACAGTGTGACAGAAGCAGTTGCATCACCACACCCAACTGGAGTGTGTGTGGGTCATCAAGGTGTTTCTTTCGAGACTCCATGGCACAGATTCATTGATCTGTAGGGACTCCATTTGTCTCAAACAACCATGGTGGTTAGAGAGCCTAGAGAGCCATTAGAATATGCAACTGCCACACATGGAGATGGTGAACCTGTAGTTTGACAGAAGCAGTTACATCACCACACCCAATTGGAGTGTGTGTGGGTTATCAAGGTGTTGCTTTTCAGACTCCATAACATATATGCATTGATCTATAGGGACTCCATGTGTGTCAAACAACCATGGTGGTTAGAGAGCCTAGAGAGCCCCTAGAATATGCAACTGCCACACATGGAGACGGTGAACCTGCAGTGTGATAGAAGCAGTTGCATCACCACACCCAACTGGAGTGTGTGTGGGTCATCAAGGTGTTGATTTTGAGACTCCATAACATAGATGCATTGATCTGTAGGGACTCCATTTGTGTCAATCAACCAGGGTGGTCAGAAAGCCCAGAGAGCCCCTAGAATATGCAACTGCCACATGGAGATGGGTGAACCTGTAGTGTGACAGAAAAAGTTGCATCACACACCCAACTGGAGTGTGTGTGGGTCATCAAGTTGTTGCTTTTGAGACTCCATAGCACATATGCATTGATCTGTAGGGACTCCATTTGTGTCAAACAACCAAGGTGGTCAGAGAGCCCAGAGAGCCCCTAGAATGTGCAACTGCCACACATGGAGATGGTGAACCTGCAATGTGACAGAAGCAGTTGCATCACCACACCCAACTGGAGTGTGTGTGGGTCATCAAGGTGTGGCTTTTGAGACTCCATAGTACAGATGCATTGATCTGTAGGGACCCCATTTCTGTCGAACCACCATGGTGGTCAGAAAGCCCAGAGAGCCCCTAGAATATGCAACTGCCACATGGAGATGGGTGACCGTGCAGTGTGACAGAAGCAGTTGCATGACCACACCCAACTGGAGTGTGTGTGGGTCATCAAGGTGTTGCTTTCGAGACTCCATGGCACAAATTCATTGATCTGTAGGGACTCCATTTGTGGCAAACAACCATGGTGGTCAGAGAGCCCAGAGAGCCATTAGAATATGCAACTTCCACACATGTAGATGGTGAACCTGTAGTGTGACAGAAGCAGTTGCATCACCACACCCAATTGGACTGTGTGTGGGTCATCAAGGTGTTGCTTTTGAGAGTCCATAACATATATGCATTGATCTGTAGGGACTCCATTTGTGTCAAACAACCATTGTGGTCAGAGAGCCCAGAGAGCCCCTAGAATATGCAACTGCAACACATGGAGACGGTGAACCTGCAGTGTAACAGAAGCAGTTGCATCACCACACCAAACTAGAGTGTGTGTGGGTCATCAAGATGTTGCTTTTTAGACTCCATAACATAGATGCATTGCTCTGTAGGGACTCCATTTGTGTCAAACAACCTTGGTGGTCAGAGAGCCCCTAGAATATGCAACTGCCAAACATGGAGATGGTGAACCTGTAGTGTGACAGAAGCAGTTGCATCACCACACCCAACTGGAGTGTGTGTGGGACATGAAGGTGTGGCTTTTGAGACTCCATAACACAAATGCATTGATCTGTAGGGACTCGATTTGTGTCAAACAACCATGGTGGTCACAAAGCCAGAGAGCCCCTAGAATATGCAACTGCCACATGGAGATGTGACCCTGCAGTGTAACAGAAGAAGTTGCGTCACCACACCCAACTGGAGTGTGTGTGGGTCATCATGGTGTTTCTTTCGAGACTCCATGGCACAGATTCATTGATCTGTAGGGACTCCATTTGTGTAAAACAACCATGGTGGTCAGAGAGCCCAGAGAGCCATTAGAATATGCAACTGCCACACATGGAGATGGTGAACCTGTAGTTTGACAGAAGCAGTTGCATCACCACACCCAATTGGAGTGTGTGTGGGTCATCAAGGTGTTGCTTTTGAGACTCCATAACATATATCCATTGATCTATAGGGACTCCATGTGTGTCAAACAACCATGGTGGTTAGAGAGCCTAGAGAACCCCTAGAATATGCAGCTGCCACACATGGAGACGGTGAACCTGCAGTGTGATAGAAGCAGTTGCATCACCACACCCAACTGGAGTGTGTGTGGGTCAGCAAGGTGTTGATTTTGAGACTCCATAACATAGATGCATTGATCTGTAGGGACTCCATTTGTGTCAATCAACCAGGGTGGTCAGAAAGTCCAGAGAGCCCCTAGAATATGCAACTGCCACATGGAGATGGGTGAACCTGTAGTGTGACAGAAACAGTTGCATCACACACTCAACTGGATTGTGTGTGGGTCATCAAGTTGTTGCTTTTGAGACTCCATAGCACATCTGCATTGATCTGTAGGGACTCCATTTGTGTCAAACAACCATGGTGGTCAGAGAGCCCAGAGAGCCCCTAGAATGTGCAGCTGCCACACGTGGAGATGGTGAACCTGCAATGTGATAGAAGCAGTTGCATCACCACACCCAACTGCAGTGTGTGTGGGTCATCAAGGTGTGCCTTTTGAGACTCCATAGTACAGATGCATTGATCTGTAGGGACTCCATTTGGGTCGAACCACCATGGTGGTCAGAAAGCCAAGAGAGCCCCTAGAATATGCAACTGCCACATGGAGATGGGTGACCCTGCAGTGTGACAGAAGCAGTTGCATGACCACACCCAACTGGATTGTGTGTGGGTCATCAAGGTGTTGCTTTCGAGACTCCATGGCACAAATTCATTGATCTGTAGGGACTCCATTTGTATCAAACAACCATGGTGGTCAGAGAGCTTAGAGAGGCATTAAAATATGCAACTGCCACACATGTAGATGATGAACCTGTAGTGTGATAGAAGCAGTTGCATCACCACACCCAATTGGAGTGTGTGTGGGTCATCAAGGTGTTGCTTCTGAGAGTCATAACATATATGCATTGATCTGTAGGGACTCCATTTGTGTCAAACAACCATGGTGGTCAGAGAGCCCAGAGAGCCCCTAGAATATGCAATTGCCACACATGGAGACGGTGAACCTGAAGTGTGACAAAAGCAGTTGCATCACCACACCAAACTGGAGTGTGTGTGGGTCATCAAGATGTTGCTTTTCAGACTCCATAACACAGATGCATTGCTCTGTAGGGACTCCATTTGTCTAAAACAACCATGGTGGTCAGAGAGCCCCTAGAATATGAAACTGCCACACATGGAGATGGTGAACCTGTAGTGTGACAGAAGAAGTTGCATCACCACACCCAACTGGAGTGTGTGTGGGAAATGAAGGTGTGGCTTTTGAGACTCCATAACACAAATGCATTGATCTATAGGGACTCCATTTGTGTCAAACAACCATGGTGGTCACAAAGACCAGAGAGCCCCTAGAATATGCAACTGCCACATGGAGATGGGTGAACCTGCAGTGTGACAGAAGCAGTTGCATCACCACACGCAACTGGAGTGTGTGTGGGACATGAAGGTGTGGCTTTTGAGACACCATAACACAGATGCATTGATCTGTAGGGACTCCATTTGTGTCAAACAACCACGGTGGTCAGAGAGCCCAGAGAGCCCCTAGAATGTGCAACTGCCACACATGGAGATGGTGAACCTGCAGTGTGACAGAAGCAGTTGCATCACCACACCCAACTGGAGTGTGTGTGTGGGTCATCAAGGTGTGGCTTTTGAGACTCCATAGTACAGATGCATTGATCTGTAGGGACTCCATTTGTGTCGAACAACCATGGTGTTTAGAAAGCCCAGAGAGCCCCTGCAATATGCAACTGCCACATGGAGATGGGTGACCCTGCAGTGTGACGGAAGCAGTTGCATGACCACACCCAATTGGAGTGTGTGTGGGTCATCAAGGTGTTGTTTTCGAGAATCCATGGCACAGATTCATTGATGTGTAGGGACTCCATTTGTGTCCAACAACCATGGTGGTCACAGAGCCCAGAGAGCCATTAGAATATGCAACTGCCACACATGTAGATGGTGAACCTGTAGTGTGACAGAAGCAGTTGCATCACCACACCCAATTGGAGTGTGTGTGGGTCATCAAGGCTGTTTCTTTTGAGACTCCATAACATATATGCATTTATCTGTAGGGACTCCATTTGTGTCAAACAACCATGGTGGTCAGAGAGCCCAGAGAGCCCCTAGAATATACAACTACCACACATGGAGATGGTGACCCTGCAGTGTGACAGAAGCAGTTGCATCACCACACCCAACTGGAGTGTGTGTGGGTCATCAATATGTTGCTTTTCAGACTCCATAACACAGATGCATTGCTCTGTAGGGACTCCATTTGTGTCAAACAACCATGGTGGTCAGAGAGAAACTAGAATATGCAACTGCCACACAAGGAGATGGTGAACCTGTAGTGTGACAGAAGAAGTTGCATCACCACACCCAACTGGAGTGTGTGTGGGACATGAAGGTGTGGCTTTTGAGACTCCATAACACAGATGCATTGATCTGTAGGGACTCCATTTGTGTCAAACAACCATGGTGGTCAGAAAGCCCAAAGATCCCCTAGAATATGCAACTGCCACATGGAGATGGGTGAACCTATAGTGTGACAGAAACAATTGCATCACACACCCAACTGGAGTGTGTGTGGGTCATCAAGGTATTGCTTTTGAGACTCCATAGCACAGGTGCATTGATCTGTAGGGACTCCATCTGTGTCAAACAACCATGGTGGTCAGAGAGCCCAGAGAGCCCCTAGAATGTGCAACTGCCAACATGGAGATGGTGAACCTGCAGTGTGACAGAAGAAGTTGCATCACCACACCCAACTAGAGTGTGTGTGGGTCATCAAGGTGTGGCTTTTGAGACTCCATAGTACAGATGCATTGATCTGTAGGGACTCCATTTGTGTCGAACAACCATGGTGGTCAGAAAGCCTAGAGAGCCCCTACAATATGCAACTGCCACATGGAGATGGGTGACCCTGCAGTGTGACAGAAGCAGTTGCATGACCACACCCAAATGGAGTGTGTGTGGGTCATCAAGGTGTTGCTTTCGAGAATCCATGGCACAGATTCATTGATGTGTAGGGAATCCATTTGTGTCAAACAACCATGGTGGTCAGAGAGCCCAGAGAGCCATTAGAATATGCAACTGCCACACATGTAGATGGTGAACCTGTAGTGTGACAGAAGCAGTTGCATCACCACACCCAACTAGAGTGTGTGTGGGTCATCAAGGTGTGGCTTTTGAGACTCCATAGTACAGATGCATTGATCTGTAGGGACTCCATTTGTGTCGAACAACCATGGTGGTCAGAAAGCCAAGAGAGCCCCTACAATATGCAACTGCCACAGGGAGATGGGTGACCCTGCAGTGTGACAGAAGCAGTTGCATGACCACACCCAACTGGAGTGTGTGTGGGTCATCAAGGTGTTGCTTTCGAGAATCCATGGCACAGATTCATTGATGTGTAGGGACTCCATTTGTGTCAAACAACCATGGTGGTCAAAGAGCCCGGAGAGCCATTAGAGTATGCAACTGCCACACATGTAGATGGTGAACCTGTAGTGTGACAGAAACAGTTGCATCACCACACCCAATTGGAGTGTGTGTGGGTGATCATGGTGTTGCTTTTGAGACTCCATAACATATATGCATTTATCTGTAGGGACTCCATTTATGTCAAACAACCATGGTGGTCAGAGAGCCCAGAGAGCCCCTAGAATATGCAACTGCCACACATGGAGATGGTGAACCTGCAGTGTGACAGAAGCAGTTGCATCACCACACCCAACTGAAGTGTGTGTGGGTCATCAATATGTTCTTTTGAGACTCCATAACGCAGATGCATTGCTCTGTAGGGACTCCATTTGTGTCAAACAACCATGGTGGTCAGAGAGCCCCTAGAATATGCAACTGCCACACATGGAGATGGTGAACCTGTAGTGTGACAGAAGCAGATGCATCACCACACCCAACTGGAGTGTGTGTGGGACATGAAGGTGTGGCTTTTGAGACTCCATAACACAAATGCATTGATCTATAGGGACTCCATTTGTGTCAAACAACCATGGTGGTCACAAAGACCAGAGAGCCCCTAGAATATGCAACTGCCACATGGAGATGGGTGACCCTGTAGTGTGACAGAAGCAGTTGCATGACCACACCCAACTGGAGTGTGTGTGGGTCATCAAGGTGTTACTTTCGAGACTCCATGGCACAGATTCATTGATTTGTAGGGACTCCATTTGTGTCAAACAACCATGGTGGTCAGAGAGCCCAGAGAGCCATTAGAGTATGCAACTGCCACACATGTAGATAGTGAACCTGTAGTGTGACAGAAGCAGTTGCATCACCACACCCAATTGGAGTGTGTGTGGGTGATCATGGTGTTGCTTTTGAGACTCCATAACACATATGCATTTATCTGTAGGGACTCCATTTATGTCAAACAACCATGGTGGTCAGAGAGCCCAGAGAGCCCCTAGAATATGCAACTGCCACACATGGAGATGGTGAACCTGCAGTGTGACAGAAGCAGTTGCATCACCACACCCAACTTGAGTGTGTGTGGGTCATCAATATATTGCTTTTGAGACTCCATAACGCAGATGCATTGCTCTGCAGGGACTCCATTTGTGTCAAACAACCATGGTGGTCAGAGAGCCCCTAGAATATGCAACTGCCACACATGGACATGGTGAACCTGTAGTGTGACAGAAGCAGTTGCATCACCACACCCAACTGGAGTGTGTGTGGGACATGAAGGTGTGGCTTTTGAGACTCCATAACACAGATGCATTGATCTGTAGGGACTCCATTTGTGTCACACAACCATGGTGGTCAGAAAGCCCAAAGATCCCCTAGAATATGCAACTGCCACATGGAGATGGGTGAACCTGTAGTGTGACAGAAACAGTTGTATCACACACCCAACTGGAGTGTGTGTGGGTCATCAAGTTGTTGCTTTTGAGACTCCATAGCACAGGTGCATTGATCTGTAGGGACTCCATTTGTGTCAAACAACCATGGTGGTCAGAGAGCCCCTAGAATGTGCAACTGCCAACATGGAGTTGGTGAACCTGCAGTGTGACAGAAGAAGTTGCATCACCACACCTAACTAGAGTGTGTGTGGGTCATGAAGGTGTGGCTTTCGAGACTCCATAGTACAGATGCATTGATCTGTAGGGACTCCATTTGTGTCGAACAAACATGGTGGTCAGAAAGCCCAGAGAGCCCCTACAATATGCAACTGCCACATGGAGATGGGTGACCCTCCAGTGTGACAGAAGCAGTTGCATGACCACACCCAACTGGAGTGTGTGTGGGTCATCAAGGTGTTGCTTTCGAGAACCATGGCACAGATTCATTGATGTGTAGGGACTCCATTTGTGTCAAACAACCATGGTGGTCAGAGAGCCCAGAGAGCCATTAGAATATGCAACTGCCACACATGTAGATGGTGAACCTGTAGTGTGACAGAAGCAGATGCATCACCACACCCAACTGGAGTGTGTGTGGGACATGAAGGTGTGGATTTTGAGACTCCATAACACAAATGCATTGATCTATAGGGACTCCATTTGTGTCAAACAACCATGGTGGTCACAAAGACCAGAGAGCCCCTAGAATATGCAGCTGCCACATGGAGATGGGTGAACCTGCAGTGTGACAGAAGCAGTTGCATCACCACACCCAACTGGAGTGTGTGTGGGTCATCAAGGTGTTGATTTTGAGACTCCATAACACAGATGCATTGATTTGTAGGGACTCCATCTATGTCAAACAACCATGGTGCTCAGAAAGCCCAGAGATCCCCTAGAATATGCAACTGCCACATGGAGATGGGTGAACCTATAGTGTGACAGAAACAGTTGTATCACACACCCAACTGCAGTGTGTGTGGGTCATCAAGTTGTTGCTTTTGAGACTCCATAGCACAGGTGCATTGATCTGTAGGGATTCGATTTCTGTCAATCAACCATAGTGGTCAGAGAGCCCAGAGAGCCCCTAGAATGTGCAACTGCTACACATGGAGAGGGTGAACCTGCAGTGTGACAGAAGCAGTTGCATCGCATCACCCAACTGGAGTGTGTGTGGGTCATGAAGGTGTGGCTTTGGAGACTCCATAGTACAAATGCATTCATCTGTAGGGACTCCATTTGTGTCGAACAACCATGGTGGTCAGAAAGCCCAGAGAGCCGCTACAATATGCAACTGCCACATGGAGATAGGTGACCCTGTAGTGTGACAGAAGCAGTTGCATGACCACACCCAACTAGAGTGTGTGTGGGTCATCAAGGTGTTACTTTCGAGACTCCATGGCACAGATTCATTGATTTGTAGGGACTCCATTTGTGTCAAACAACCATGGTGGTCAGAGAGCCCAGAGAGCCATTAGAATATGCAACTGCCACACATGTAGATGGTGAACCTATAGTGTGACAGAAGCAGTTGCATCACCACACCCAATTGGAGTGTGTGTGGGTCATCAAGGTGTTGCTTTTGAGACTCCATAACATATATGCATTGATCTGTAGGGACTCCATTTGTGTCAAACAACCATGGTGGTCAGAGAGCCCAGAGAGCCCCTAGAATATGCAACTGCCACACATGGAGATGGCGAACTGTAGTGTGACAGAAGAAGTTGCATCACCACACCCAACTGGAGTGTGTGTGGGTCATCAATACGTTGCTTTTCAGACTCCATAACACAGATGCATTGCTCTGTAGGGACTCCATTTGTGTCAAACAACCATGGTGGTCAGAGAGCCCCTAGAATATGCAACTGCCACACATGGAGATGGTGAACCTATAGTGTGACAGAAGAAGTTGCATCACCACACCCAACTGGAGTGTGTGTGGGACATGAAGGTGTGGCTTTTGAGACTCCATAACACAGATGCATTGATCTGTAGGGACTCCATTTGTGTCAAACAACCATGGTGGTCAGAAAGCCCAGAGATCCCCTAGAATATGCAACTGCCACATGGAGATGGGTGAACCTGTAGTGTGACAGAAACAGTTGCATCACACACCCAACTGGAGTGTGTGTGGGTCGTCAAGTTGTTGCTTTTAACACTCCATAGCACAGGTGCATTGATCTGTAGGGACTCGATTTGTGTCAAACAACCATGGTGGTCAGAGAGCCCAGAGAGCCCCTAGAATGGGCAACTGCCACACATGGAGATGGTGAACCTGCAGTGTGACAGAAGCAGTTGCATCACGACACCCAACTGGAGTGTGTGGGTGGGTCATCAAGGTGTGGCTTTTGAGACTCCATAGTACAGATGCATTGATCTGTAGGGACTCCATTTGTGTCGAACCACCATGGTGGTCAGAAAGCCCAGAGAGCCCCTACAATATGCAACTGCCACATGGAGATGGGTGACCCTGCAGTGTGATGGAAGCAGTTGCATGACCACACCCAACTGGAGTGTGTGTGGGTCATCAAGGTGTTGCTTTCGAGAATGCATGGCACAGATTCATTGATGTGTAGGGACTCCATTTGTGTCAAACAACCATGGTGGTCAGAGAGCCCAGAGAGCCATTAGAATATGCAACTGCCACACATGTAGATGGTGAACCTGTAGTGTGACAGAAGCACTTGCATCACCACACCCAATTGGAGTGTGTGTGGGTCATCAAGGTGTTGCTTTTGAGACTCCATAACATATATGCATTTATCTGTAGGGACTCCATTTATGTCAAACAACCATGGTGGTCAGAGAGCCCAGAGAGCCCCTAGAATATGCAACTGCCACATGGAGATGGGTGAACCTGTAGTGTGACAGAAACAGTTGCATCACACACCCAACTGGAGTGTGTGTGGGTCATCAAGTTGTTGCTTTTGACACTCCATAGCACAGGTGCATTGATCTGTAGGGACTCGATTTGTGTCAAACAACCATGGTGGTCAGAGAGCCCAGAGAGCCCCTAGAATGTGCAACTGCCACACATGGAGATGGTGAACCTGCAGTGTGACAGAAGCAGTTGCATCACCACACCCAACTGGAGTGTGTGGGTGGGTCATCAAGGTGTGGCTTTTGAGACTCCATAGTACATATGCATTGATGTGTAGGGACTCCATTTGTGTCGAACAACCATGGTGGTCAGAAAGCCCAGAGAGCCCCTACAATATGCAACTGCCACATGGAGATGGGTGACCCTGCAGTGTGATGGAAGCAGTTGCATGACCACACCCAACTGGAGTGTGTGTGGGTCATCAAGGTGTTGCTTTCGAGAATCCATGGCACAGATTCATTGATGTGTAGGGACTCCATTTGTGTCAAACAACCATGGTGGTCAGAGAGCCCAGAGAGCCATTAGAATATGCAACTGCCACACATGTAGATGGTGAACCTGTAGTGTGACAGAAGCACTTGCATCACCACACCCAATTGGAGTGTGTGTGGGTCATCAAGGTGTTGCTTTTGAGACTCCATAACATATATGCATTTATCTGTAGGGACTCCATTTATGTCAAACAACCATGGTGGTCAGAGAGCCCAGAGAGCCCCTAGAATATGCAACTGCCACACATGGAGACGGTGAACCTTCAGTGTAACAGGAGCAGTTGCATCACCACACCAAACTGGAGTGTGTGTGGGTCATCAAGATGTTGCTTTTTAGATTCCATAACGCAGATGCATTGCTCTGTAGGGACTCCATTTGTGTAAAACAACCATGGTGGTCAGAGAGCCCCTAGAATATGCAACTGCCAAACATGGAGATGGTGAACCTGTAGTGTGACAGAAGCACTTGCATCACCACACCCAACTTGAGTGTGTGGGACATGAAGGTGTGGCTTTTGAGCCTCCATAACACAAATGCATTGATCCGTAGGGACTCGATTTATGTCAAACAACCATGGTGGTCAGAATGCCCAAAGATCCCCTAGAATATGCAACTGCCACATGGAGATGGGTGAACCTGTAGTGTGACAGAAACAGTTGCATCACACACGCAACTGGAGTGTGTGTGGGTCATCAAGTTGTTGCTTTTGAGACTCCATAGCACAGGTGCATTGATCTGTAGGGACTCCATTTGTGTCAAACAACCATGGTGGTCAGAGAGCCCAGAGAGCCCCTATAATGTGCAACTGCCAACATGGAGATGGTGAACCTACAGTGTGACAGAAGAAGTTGCATCACCACACCCAACTAGAGTGTGTGTGGGTCATCAAGGTGTGGCTTTTGAGACTCCATGGCACAGATGCACTGATCTGTCGGGACTCTATTTGTGTCAAACAACCATGGAGGTCGGAGAGCCTAGAGAGCCATTAGAATATGCAACTACCACACATGTAGATGGTGAACCTGTAGTGTGACAGAAGCAGTTGAATCACCACACCCAATTGGAGTGTGTGTGGGTCATCAAGGTGTTGCTTTTGAGACTCCATAACATATATGCATTGATCTGTAGGGACTCCATCTGTGTCAAACAACCATAGTGGTCAGAGAGCCCAGAGAGCCCCTAGAATATGCAACTGCCACACATGGAGATGGTGAACCTGCAGTGTGACAGAAGCAGTTGCATCACCAGACCCAACTTGAGTGTCTGTGGGTAATCAAGGTGTTTCTTTTGAGACTCCATTGTACAGATGCATTGATTTGTAGGGACTCCATTTGTGTCACACAACCATAGTGGTCAGAGAGCCCAGAGAGCCCCTAGAATATGCAACTGCCACACATGGAGATGGTGAACTTGTAGTGTGACAGAAGCAGTTGCATCACCACACCCAACTGGAGTGTGTCTGGGGCATGAAGGTGTGGCTTTTGAGACTCCATAACACGGATGCATTGATCTGTAGGGACTCTATTTGTGTCAAACAACCATGGTGGTCAGAGAGCGCAGAGAGCCCGTAGAATATGCAACTGCCACATGGAGATGGGTGAACCTGCAGTGTGACAGAAGCAGTTTCATCACCAGACCCAACTAGAGTGTGCGTGGGTCATCAAGGTGTTGATTTTGAGACTCCATAACACATATGCATTGATCTGGAGGGACTCCATTTGTGTCAAACAACCATAGTGGTCAGAGAGCCAGAGAGCCCCTAGAATATGCACCTGCCACACATGGAGATGGTGAACCTCCAGTGTGACAGAAGCAGATCCAGCACCACACCCAGCTGGAGTGTGTGTGGGTCATCAAGGTGTTGCTTTTGAGACTCCATAACCCAGATACATTGATCTGTCGGGACTTCATTTGTGTCAAACAACCATGGTGGTCAGAGAGCCCAGAGAGCCCCTAGAATATGCAGCTTCCACACTTGGAGATGGTGAACCTGCAGTGTCATAGAAGCAGTTGCGTCACCACACCCAACTGGAGTGTTTGTGGTTCATCAAGGTGTGGCTTCTGAGACTCCATAACACAGATGCATTAATCTGTAGGGACTCCATTTGTGTCAAACAACCATGGTGGTCAGAGAGCCCAGAGAGCCCCTAGACTGCGTAACCGCCACACATGGAGATGGTGAACCTGTAGTGTGACAGAAGCAGTTGCATCACCACACCCAACTTGAGTGTGTGTGGGTCATCAAGGTGTGGCTTTTGAGACTCCATAGCACATATGCATTGATATATAGGGACTCCATTTGTGTAAAACAACCCTGGTGGTTAGAAAGCGTAGAGAGCCCCTAGAATATGCAACTGTCACATGGAGATGGGTGAACCTACAGTGTGACTGAAGCAGTTGCATCACACACCCAACTAGAGTGTGTGTGGATCATCAAGGTGTTGCTTTTGAGACTCCATAGCACATATGCACCGATCTGTATGGACTCCATTTGTGTCAAATAAACATGGTGGTCAGAAAGCCCAGAGAGCTCCTAGAATATGCAACTGCCACATGGAGATGGATGAACCTGAAGTGTGATAGAAGTAGTTGCATCACCACACCCAACTAGTGTGTGTGTGGGTCATCAAGGTGTTGCTTTTGAGACTCCATAACACAGATGCATTGATCTGTAGGGACTCCATTTGTGTCAAACAACCATGGTGGTCAGAGATCCTAGAGAGCCCCTAGAATATGCAACTCCCACACATGGAGATGGTGAACCTGTAGTGTGACAGAAGCAGTTGCATCACCACACCCAACTTGAGTGTGTGTGAGTCATTAAGGTGTTGGTTTTGAGACTCCATAACACAGATGCATTGATCTATAGGGACTCCATTTGTGTCAAACAACCATGGTGGTCAGAGAGACCCTAGAATATGCAACTACCATACATGGAGATGGTGGACCTGCAGTGTGACAGAAGCAGTTGCATCACCACACCCAACTGGAGTGTGTGTGGGTCATCAAGGTGTTGCTTTTATGACTCCATAACACATATGCATTGATCTGTAGGGACTCCATTTGTGTCAAACAACCATGGTGGTCAGAGAACCTAGAGAGCCCCTAGAATATGCAACTGCCACACATGGAGATGGTGAACCTGTTGTGTGATAAAAGAAGTTGCATCACCACACCCAACTGGAGTGTGTGTGGGTCATCAAGGTGTTGCTTTTGAGGCTCCATAACACTGATGCATTGATCTATAGGGACTCCATTTGTATCAAACAACCATGGTGGTCAGAGAGCCCAGAGAGCCCCTAGAATATGCAACTGCCACACATAGAGATGGTGAACCTGCAGTGTGACAGAAGCAGTTGCATCACCACACCCAACTAGAATGTGTGTGGGTCATCAAGGTGTTGCTTTTGAGACTCCGTAACACAAGATGCATTGATCTGTAGGGACTCCATTTGTGTCAAACAACTTTGGTGGTCAGAGAGCCCAAAGAGCCCCTAGAATACGCAACTGCCACACATGGAGATGGTGAACCTGCAGTGTGACAGAATCAGTTGCATCACCACACATGTGGGGCCCCCGGATTAATCCTTCGAGAATCCCTGTTATGCATATACCACGATACCGTGGTCAGTTAGTCGTGGCACATAACCGACAAGTATCAAAGTAAACATCCATTACTTAAGCGAATACATGTCATACCTTACATGCATTATGGCTACCTCAATAATCATCAGCGGAACTTCCTCAAGCGCAGAGTCCGAGCCATGCCTTAACCTATAGGCAACTGACTGGGAGAACGTCCTAGCTGGCATAATCATCAACATCACCTTCTTCTTGATATCTGACCAAGTTAATAGCCAGGGATAATGCCTGTGAGTACTTTGAATGTACTCGCAAACCACCTTTTCAAAAGAGAAAAGGATATGCAATATGGCTGTGGTAGTAGGTCTCCAAGAGAGGTTCTTTTCAAAATTACTTTCTCTTGTAGATATAGCATCTACATATCTTTGTTGAAAACCTTTGTAAACATTTTTGAAACCTTTCTAAAAAGTTTTGGAAACTGCTAGGATAGGGTTACCCATTTGTTCCTCCTTCCGGTCATCCCATGACCAAACTCCTTTCCTTCATTTTCGACCATCCCACGGTCAAAACATGCATCCTTTCCGACCATCCCATGGTCAAAACATTTCCAAAGCCATTGCTTTTCTGAAATCCTTTTTGAAATCAAAACCAGCACCGCTCTATAGTAGTTTGTCCAACCCGTCCCTAACCACGAACATGGCTATTTGAATATATTTACACTTTGTAGAGGTTGTACACTTTACCCACACCATCCGGGTACCCTACCCTGATCTACACCGATAGTGGGTCGAGTAACCGATCAAGACTCTCTGGATACCCACTCCAATATAAGTGCCTACCCTATGAGTGTTGTTCCCCTCAACACCGCGACGCCCTATATAGTTCCCAAGCCAACCGGAGCGCTTTTTGCACTTCACAAAGTGTGCGCTTTCAATGAGGGGCTCATAGTAACGTGTGGAGGCCCGTAGACCCTTCGTTCCTTCTCCAGGTGGATGTCTCACATGGACCTTTACACGAGATGGCCCACCCTCCAGGATTTTAAATCCCCTGTAATAGTTGTAGGAAGCTTATACCAGAGTAAACAAACATCAAGCCTAGCCCTGTCCCATTCCAGAGTAATGTGGTGGCACAGATTAAGTTGTTATAGCTAAAGCTGCAAAGAACCGGGTGCGTTTTCGTAAATATTTTACCTCCTCTTTCCTTCAGCATCTTTTGTAAAACAAAAACCTTTTTTGTTTCTCTAACTTCTTTGGGTAGGTCAAACCTCACCAAGGTTTTATCATAAAACTCTTTGTAAAACTTTTCCGGGGTCTTCCCATCCTATAGCTTTGCTTCAGCTAAAACAGGGTCTCCGAAGGGGTATGGTGTTATACACCAACTATCCTACTAGGGACCAGTAGGTGTCATCAAGGGGGTTGTACTTAATAGTACAAAAGTGTAATAGTTTGGAGGATCCAAACCACTACCATATATACAACAACATATAGTAAAACCGTGCAGTTTTCATAAACCATAGATACAACATGCATAAGTAAAACGGTAGGACAAGGCTTATGAGCAAGAAGGTGGCTTGCCTGAGATCAGCAATCTGGTAATATATGTCTCGGAACTTCATCTTAGAATACCATAATAACCAATAATAATAACCATCTTCTTCTGGTCTCCGATATCATCACATCTATCATCGTTATGGATCACATGTAAGCAAACAAAGGGCCCAATCAACACAAGGCATACAAGCATCAAGACAATACATCAACTAACATACAACACATTATTCACTTTAGTAGGTTTTGAGAAGATTGGATTTAGAAGATTGAAATGGTCTTGGAGGCATGGATGAATATCCCTTAGGATTTATAGTCTAACAACTACCTAAGAGAGGGGTTTCGGACCAATGACAATTTCTTATTGATACCATGGTATAGAAATGATACTCCCCAGATAGTTAGTGATAATATGAAGTCAACAAAAGTGATTTCACTAATTTACCCTTTTTCTTTGATTTATTAAGCATTTTCTAGTGATAAAGGCTCTAGTTTTAGAAAATAATCCACCAGAGATATTATGTATATCCAAAAATTATTTCCTTGGATGGTTATGTAGGGTTTGATGTAGTGATTCACTGAGAGTTGTAATCATGTCAAATTATTTACCAGAATGCCCTCAGTAATTATCAAAATTAGTTTTGCATGCTATTTGTCTTTTTAATCAGATTTAAAATACAGGTCAAAAAGATATGAGGTAAAGTATAATGGATAGGTATTACCAATACCTTCCAGTAAAAATTCGAATCACTATTTTTGGAGTTGCTAAGCTTCTGAAATGAATTAGTTAGTGCTAAAACCACATACGGAAGTATTTGATTTATCAAAATTCAACAGAGGCTCAAAAATTCATGGGCTCATGGTATTTGATAATTATTGCTATAACTAACCACTTGGAGTTCGAATTTGGTCAATAACAAATTTGGTTTGAGTCAGAGAAATTCCTAAACATAGATTAGAGCTATATTTGTTATTTTTGCTAAAGGCAGAATGTATCTTAACATGGCATGAGATAAATACTCAGTAATAGGTGAAACAAATACCTTTCAGCGGAACCTTGGCTTAATCCATTTGGATATGTTAATCTCCCTAAGGGGTTTATTGATTGAGATAGATACTTTTTAGTAGATAAATTGCCAGTAAATAATAAAGATTATTTTTGGAAGAGGGCCAACTCTACATGATGCACAAAACATGCATGAACGAAGATGAATTTAGATCTAGAGATTTTGCGTTGATTTACATTTTTCAAACGATTTAAATCAGACTGCCATTATTAGATCTAGAAATATAGGAAAAAGGGAAAAATAAAAAGTGGCTCGCGGGCCGGATCTGGGGGAATACTGGGCCGCGTAGGGCAACAGCCGACCCATCTTGCACCGGATCACGCGGGAGGCCGTTTTTGAATCTGACAAGCGGGGTCCGGTCGTTAGTGGCTCTCAGCGCCGAAGGGGGTATCAGGCCCTGTAGGATGTCCGATTAAAAAGGAGATCGGTGGCTGGCGGTTGTCGTCTCCGTCGAACGGAGGATGCCGCGCGAGAACCCTAGGTGCGACGGGATATGAGTGGGGAGCTCACCTGGGGGCTCGGGGAGGTTGAGGAGATGCTGGGGCGACGCGGTACTTTTCTTCGAGCTCAACGAGGGACGGTAGTGGGGTCTTCTTCCTCTGGAGGACGCTCGCGCACAAGTCACGGTGACGCACGCTTCGGTCTCGACAGGGAGGCCTCCAAGGGTTGCTGCATGGGGATAAACAGGGCATAGTCAGATTCAGAGAGGCGAGTAGGTTCTGAAATAGCATCATGTAGAGGAAGGGGAGTAGGGTTGACAGCACCACGAGCAGATCTTGGCAATGGCCGAGATTCTCTTTTTCTTCTTCTCTTGGGCTAGGCAGAGCCGGAGAGGAGGGAGGGCTCTCTAGGGAGGGTAGGTGGGAGGTGAGGGAGCAAATGAGCCAGGAGTTGGGGGCTAGGGTGGCCTGTGGCTTTATCAACCAAGGGGAGAAGCCTTGGGTGGGCCATGTCCATGGGGTCTTTGGGAGGAGAGCTAGGGTGCTGGTTGGGTGAGCTAGGCGGTGCTGGGAGGTGGGGTTGGACTGGTTCTCGACCAGAGAGGGAAAAGAGGGTTGGGGCTGCTTCCAATAGCTTAAGTTTCCAAGATAGGCAATAAGTGCTTCTCTCTCTTCATTAGTCTCTTTTATCAAGAGGTAAAGGACACAAGGCCTAGGGTTCTATAGTAGCACATGACCAGAGGGAGTATGGTTTGTTGTGGAGGAGTGTTGGTGAGCTTTGGTGATGATTTGAATTTTGGGTTAGTTCAATAGTTGCTTAGGGTGCCCAATTTGGTCAAATAGATGCTTATGAAGGAAGTTTAGTATTTTGCATTGGTCAAGGTGGGAATATGGTACTGGTGGGTGTATGAGGTCAAGGTACCTCCCTATGAATTATTTCAGGTTTTTCTAAGTATTTAAAGTCCACTTAACACTATTTATTCAAAGAGTGCTGAAATGGTTTCTGGAAGCTATTTTGATATTTTTACATTGGATAAGGTTGGTTTTTGATGTTAGATGGTCTTAAATATGAATTCATAGTTTTGGAACATTTCCCAAGATTTATTGATGAATAAAAGTATTTAATATATTTAATTTCTTGTTTCTGCCATTTAAGAAAATGGGCAAAAAGAATTATTAAGACTCTTCAAAAATAATTATTTTTGAAGTGGGAGGATAGGGTAGGGTTTATAGGTATCAAATTTGCATTAAGTTGGGAAAGTGTTTTGGAGAAAAACAAACTTTCCTTAATAGAAGGAGTTTTTAGGTGCTTGTCAATTAAAGGAATTAATTGCTTTTGGGCCACAACAATTATGGGAAATATTTGATAAATCCTTGTAATCATGGTAGATGATGTACGCAAGATTTATCTAGCATTTGCAACCTGGGGATTTGGGAATCTAACTTGATTTTGCTATGAAACAAGAAATAAAGGATCTAGGGTGATGTTATTTTCATACCATCAAAACCTTGTTGTGTCTTGGAGTTCAGAGCTCCGCTTGGGGCATGAAATATATATATGGGTAGACCAAGTGATGTATATCACCATGGTACATGGGTTTGAGATTGATCATGCTTGAGCTCTCCAAGGATTGATTCCAAACTTTGAATAAATTAAAGGTGCCATAGCAGATTATCAAGTAGCCTTCAGAACCATGTGGGTTTTAGGGGCACAAGAATCCAATTGAAACAAGTGAAGTAGTGATTAATGGACTTCATGATTAGAGTACAACCATGCAACTAGTTGGTACAAATAGTTTGGCATGAAGGTGTGAGCTTCTTCCAAACTAGGCATGTTGATAAGATTGGCAGAGAAGATTATTTTCTTGCCTGCAAAACCATCAAGAACTATTGGGTTGAGGATGATCTAGCCAAGTGCAAGAGTGATGCTTGGTAGTACTTACGATTTTCTCCAAGATGGTTCAAGTTCATTGCCAAAATGCACAAGGGTTGGAAATGAGGGAGACTCAAATATGAGACATTGATAGTAGTTTTCCAGACTTAGCCATTTTTGGCAGATCTAGAGTTTTTGACAAGAACATAAGAGGGGATGATTTGGAGATGATGAAAGGTTCCAAAGCATCATCAAGTGGATGATGTTGAAGGGGATATTGAGTAGAATAGATTCATGCTTGATATTGGTCTTCATTGACTTGGAAGCTTCTAGATTAGATCCCTTCAGAATTGATTTGGTTTAAGGGTTTTAGATGATAACCAAGTGGCCAGAGATCGGATCCAGCTTTGTTAACTTGCTTAGGGTGGATAGGATTAGTTATATGCTAGAGGATGAGCCCTTAGGGTAGCTCATTTAGTTCCTAAGCAAACAATTCAAGCAGCAGATCAAGGCAATTCATCTTAGCAGATCAAGGCAACTCATCTTGCAATAAATCTACTACTACTACTAGGGTTACCATCAAACTTATCTTGAGGTAAGGATGGGTATTTTTAAGAGGTTGGATTTTGAACAAGGGAAGGTCCTTGGTACATATACCAAGTGTAGAGTTCAAAAGTTTTATAAACAGGTTTTAGAGAAACCTAGAGGTAAAAGTATTTTGAAGGTTCTGTCTTGAGAACATAAGGAGATTATAGCTCTCCATAGTTTTGTCAATAGAAGCTACTAAAATAGTTTTGGTTACATAAGCATCGTGGCTCATGTTTGAAATGCTAGAGCATTTGAGAATATGTAAAATGAGCCAAGATAGTTTTGTTAAATAGCTTTTGAGAACTGATGTTGAGGTCAGTAGTATACCATAGGCTATATAATCAGAAGCATAAGCACAAACAAACAACAAGCAAACACTACAACACTTAACAAGAAAAAGTTTTTGTTCCCCTTGATTTTTGCATTCTGGACAACTAAGTAGGGTTGTTGAAATCGGGATGTTACAGACCTTCCCCCTTAAAAGAATCTCGTCCCGAGATTTGGGAGCGTAAGGTTAGGGGATTTTGTGTTGGAGTTAGTGCCATGTGTTTCTCGCGTACTAACTAGCCGGCTTTGTCTTTGAACTGGGTCACTTTGATGGTGAGGTTCATCTCCAATCATCTTGGATGCACGAGTGTTGAGCAGGCTTCAATCGGGATTGTGAGGGGTGATCTTCCTTCTGTAAGGATTTATGGTGTTTCTCTTAAGGGATCATCGTATCCTAGTTCACAATTTTGGGTCTAACTCATGAGGTTTCTCCTCGCAGAGGGTTATTCTATTTTGTGGGAAGGACATAGTCTTTCCCCCTAAGGGTTTAACTAGGGTGGCTCAGAGTTAACACAGTCCATCCTCCTTGGAGTCGTCAGATGATGGATATCACAATCTTCTGCCAGAGTTGAATTCTTCAGATGATGTCCGCAACTAGGTCCTATAGGGCTTATATACTACTATCATTCGTACTTAGACGATCAGGACAGTTGAATTAGCAGATCGTCTAGGAGGGTTAGAGCTGAGGGGGTTAGTGCTTTAGTGGTCCTTCGGTTGAATCTTCAGTGGAGATAGCAGAGAGTCTTCATACAATCTTCAGTTAGCTTTTGAAGTAATAGCTCATGAGTTGGTGCTTGGTGAGAAGACTTCGGATCTGGAAATATTTCTGAAGTATCTCTTGATAGTTTGTCTTCGGGATTTGAGTTGGGAAAGACGCAGTCTTTCCACCTTAGAGCTTTGCTAAGGTCCCTTCGAGGGTGGTGCCGATCTTCTGTCTTGAACTCTTTGCAGGATGCTGAAGAAGGCTATATCTCCTTGGGTCTTGAGTTGAGGTCCTCGACTGTCGTTCTTTTGCGTGAACCTTGTCGTGGGTGGTTTCCTAACGAAGTTTGAAGGGGTTAGATTAGGGCGAGTTAGCGGTTAACAACTCTTCTTGCTAGTCTTCGGTCAAGGTAGGGTAGCTAATTTCATAGAAAACATCTTCACTTCAACTATTTGCATTGCGTTTGCTCGATGGCGGAGTAAACTTGGTGTCTTCATGCATCCTTGTCTTCAGGGATGTGGGGGTATTCTGGCCTCCTAGTGAGGAACTTCTCGTTGGTTGGCAGAGGGGTCGATCACTAGTTAGTCCCTCGGGGTTGTCGGAAGTTCTAATATACCGAAGGTTAGTGGAGTCAGGTCTTCACTTCTAGTCTTGGTTAGCAAGTCTTGGGGCTTCTTGCGGATGGTGGAGATCCTTCGATGGTAGACCTTTGGCTTCAATGGGATTCTTGCTACTATTGGTGAGTGAATGATGGCGTGGAGTGCTGGTGGCGAGTCTTGAGAGGTGAGTTTTGACGAGGTAGGCCATCCTGTTGGGGAGGAGTTTGCGGGTTGCTCTAACTTGACAATGTCGAGCTAGGGGTTCTTGTGATGCTTTGCCTCTCATAAACTCCCGAGGTTGGTCTGGGTTCTTGTTAGCGAAAACCAACTAGGGATGCCTGAGCTACTTGGTGATTATTGCTCTTCGAGTCACATATTACAGAGGTTAAAGCAAACCAGAACACACATACAAGGCGAACGGAGCGAGGGGATTGCAATGTCCTTGGCAAACAACCCACATCAAGCAACACAATATGCACTTAGGCAAGAAAACACGACCACCTAGGGGGACCAAGGAGTTAACTACTCGCGATATAGGGGAATCCTATCTCAGGACTATTTATCCTAGACGTCACATTATTGTGGTCGGGAACACTATCTTGCAATCTAAGACCTTCGTCAAGTCATTGGGCGCTTCGCGATAGTGTAGTACTTGATTTCTTCTGATTAGGAGGATTCCGCTGGTAGGGCGATATTGTAGTCTCCTTGTGTTTGTTGGTAGTTTCTTCTCTTTGTCTTGCTAGCACTATCTTCATTTGTTTCCTGAGTCCTATTAGTTTTAACTCCGTATATTTGAATTTTGGACGAGAGGTAGATAAAACTGTTTTTTAAAATCCTTTAAATTAGAGGAAGATAAGGAGTAGAACATTTCAAAAAGCTTTCGAGGAAGTAGTTTTCGAAAGTCGCTGATTTCGAAATAGTTTTCCTGTCTAACGACCATGCTAACTAAGGCTCTCCTATAGTCAGGATGGCTCTGGTACCAAGTCTACGGGGCCCCCGGATTAATCCTTCGAGAATCCCTGTTATGCATATACCACAATCCCATGATAAGTTAGTCGTGGCACATAACCGATAAGTATCAAAGTAAACATCCATTACTTAAGCGAATAAATGTCATACCTTACATGCATTATGGCTACCTCAATAATCATCAGCGGAACTTCATCAAGCGTAGAGTCCGAGCCATGCCTTAACCTACAAGCAACTGACTGGGAGAACATCCTAGCTCGAATAATCGTCAACATCACCTTCTTCTTGATATCTGACCAAGTTAATAGCTAGGGACAATGCCAGTGAGTACGCTGAATGTACTCGCAAACCACCTTAAGAGAATAATAATAACAAGAGGATATGCAATATGGTTGTGGTAGTAGGAGGGCTCCAAGAGAGTTTCTTTTCTAAATTAGTTTCTCTTGTAGATATAGCATCTACATATCTTTGTTGAAAACCTTTGTAAACATTTTTGAAACCTTTCTAAAAAGTTTTGGAAAATGCTAGGATAGGGTTACCCATTTGTTCCTCCTTCCGGTCATCCCATGACCAAACTCCTTTCCTTCATTTCCGACCATCCCATGGTCAAAACAAGCATCCTTTCCGACCATCCCATGGTCAAAACATTTCCAAAGCCATTGCTTTTCTGAAATCCTTTTTTAAATGAAAACCAGCACCGCTCTTCAGTAGTTTGTCCAACCCGTCCATTACCGCGGACACGGCTATTCGAATTGATTTACACTCTACAGAGGTTGTACACTTTACCCACACCATCCGGGTACCCTACCCTGAGCTACACCGATCGTGGGTCGAGTAAGCGATCAAGACTCTCCGGATGCCCACTCCAATATAAGTGACTACCCTATGAGTGTTGTTCCCCTCAACACCGGGATGCTCTATATAGTTCCCAAGCTAACCGGAGCGCTTTTTGTACTGCACAAATTGTGCGCTTTCATTGAGGGGCTCATAGTAACGCGTGGAGGCCCGTATACCCTTCGTTCCTTCTCCAGGACGATGTCTCACATGGACCTTTATAGGAGAAGGCCCACCCTCCAGGATTTTAAATCCCCTATAGTAGTTGTAGGCGGCTTATACTAGAGTAAACAAACATCAAGCCTAGCCCTGTCCCATTCTAGAGTAATGTGGTTGCACGGATTAAGTTGTTATAGCTAAAGCTGCAAAGAACCGGGTGCGTTTTTGTAAATATTTTACCTCCTCTTTCCTTCAGCATCTTTTGTAAAATGAAAACCTTTTTCTTTCTCTAACTTCTCTGGGTAGGTCAAACCTCACCAAGGTTTTATCATAAAACTCTTTGTAAAACTTTTCTGGGGTCTTCCCATCCTATAGCTTTGCTTTGGCTAAAACAGGGTCTCCAAAGGCGTATGATGTTATACACCAACTATCCTACTAGGGACCAGTAGGTGTCATCAAGGGGGTTGTACTTAATAGTACAAAAGTGTAATATTTTGTAGGAGCCAAACACTACCATATATACAACAACATATAGTAAAACTGTGCAGCATTCATAAACCGTAGATAAAACATGCATAAGTAAAACGGTAGGACAAGGCTTATGAGCAAGAAGGTGGCTTACCTGAGATCAGCAATCTGGCAATATATGTCCCTGGTCTTCATCTTAGAATACCATAATAACCAATAATAATAACCATCTTCTTCTGGTGTTCGATATCATCGCATCTATCATCGTTATGGATCACATGCAAGCAAACAAAGGGCCCAATCAACACAAGGCATACAAGCATCAAGACAATACATCAACTAACATACAACACATTATTCACTTTAGTAGGTTTTGAGAAGATTGGATTTAGAAGATTGAAATGGTCTTGGAGGCATGGATGAATATCCCTTAGGATTTATAGTCTAACAACTACCTAAGAGAGGGGTTTCGGACCAATGACAATTTCTTATTGATACCATGGTATAGAAATGATACTCCCCAGATAGTTAGTGATAATATGAAGTCAACAAAAGTGATTTCACTAATTTACCCTTTTTCTTTGATTTATTAAGCATTTTCTAGTGATAAAGGCTCTAGTTTTAGAAAATAATCCACCAGAGATATTATGTATATCCAAAAATTATTTCCTTGGATGGTTATGTAGGGTTTGGTGTACTGATTCACTGAGAGTTGGAATCATGTCAAAGTATTTACCAGAATGCCCTCGGTAAATTATCAAAATCAGTTCTGCATGCAATTTGTCCTTTTAATCAGATCTAAAATACATGTCCAAAAGATATGAGGTAAAGGATAATATATAGGTATTGCAAGTACCTTTCATTACAAATTCGAATCACTATTTTTGGAGTTGCTAAGCTTCTGAAATGAATTATTTAGTGATAAAACCACATACGGAAGTATTTAATTTATCAAACTTCAACAGAGGCTCAAAAAATCATGGGCTCATGGTATTTGATAAGTATTGATATAACTAACCACTTAGAGTTGGAATTTGGTCAATAACAAATTTGGTTTCAGTCATAGAAATTCCTAAAGGCGGATTAGAGCTATATTTGTTATTTTTTCTACACGCAGAATGTAGCTTAACATGGCATGAGATAAATACTTACTAATAGGTGAAACAAATACCTTTCAGGGGAACTTGGGCTTACTCCATTTGGAGATGTGAATCTCACTAAGGGGTTTATTGATTGAGATAGATACTTTTTAGTAGATAAATTGCCAGTAAATAATAAAGACTATTTTTGGAAGAGGGCCAACTCTGCATGTTGCACAAAACATGCATGAACAAAGATGAATTTATATCTAGAGATTTTGTGTTGATTTCCATTTTTAAAACGATTTAAATCATACTGCCATTATTAGATCTAGAAATACAGGAAAAAGGGAAAAAAGGTGGCGTCATGGGCCGGATTTGGGGGAATACTGGGCCGCATAGGGCAACATCTTGCCCATCTTGCATCGGAGCGCGCGGGAGGCTGTTTTTGAAACTGATGGGCGGGGTCCGGTCGTCAATGTCTCTCAGCACCAAAGGGGTATCAGGCACTATAGCCGTCTGATTAAAAAGGAGATCGGAAGCTGGCGGTTTTCGTCTCCGTCGAAGGGAGGATGTCGCGCGAGAACCCTAGGTGCGACGGGAGATGAGCGGGGAGCTCACCTGGGGGCTCGGGGGAGGTTGATGAGACGTTGGGGTGATGCGGTACTTCGTTTGGAGCTCAACGAGGGGCGGCAGTGGGGTCTTCTTCCTCGGGAGGATGCTCGCGCACGAGTCACGGCGGTGCAAGCTTCGGTCTCAACGGGGAGGCCTCCAGGGGTTGCTACATGGGGATAAACAGGGCATAGTTAGATTCAGAGAGGCGATTAGGTTCTGAAATAGCAGCATGCAGAGGGAGGGGAACATGGTTGAGAGCACCACGGGCAGATCTTGGCAATGGCCGAGATGCTCTTTTTATTCTTCTCTCGGGCTAGGTAGAGCAGGAGAGGAGGAAGGGCTCTCTGGGGAGGGTAGGTGGGAGGTGAGGGAGCAAATCAGCCACGAGTTGGGGGCTGGGGAGGCCTGTGGCTTTATCAACCGAGGGAAGAGGCCTTTGGTGGATCATGTCCATGGGGTCTTAGGGAGGAGAGCTAGGGTGCTGGTTGGCTGGGCTGGGCGGTGCTGGGAGGTGGGGTGGGACTAGTTCTCAACCAGAGAGGGAAAAGAGGGTTGGGGCTGCTGCCAATAGGTTAAGTTTCCAAGATAGGCAATAAGTGCTTCTCTCTCTTTATTAGTATCTCTTATCAAGAGGTAAAGGACACAAGGCCTAGGGTACTACAGTAGCACACGACTAGAGGGAGTATGGGTTGCTGTGGGGGACTGTTGGTGAGCTTTGGTGATGATTTGATTTTTGGTTTAGTTCAATAGTTGCTTAGTTTGCCCAGTTTGGTCAAATAGATGCTTATGAAGGAAGTTTATTATTTTGCATTGGGAAAGGTGGGAAGATGGTACTGGTAGGTGGATGAGGTCAAGGTACCTCCCTATGAATTATTTTAGGTTTTTCTAAGTATTTAATGTCCACTTAACACTATTTATTCAAAGAGTGCTGAAATGGTTTTTGGAAGCTATTTTGATATTTTTACATTGGATAAGGTTGGTTTCTGATGTTAGATGGTATCAGATATGAATTCACACTTTTGGAAATTTTCCCAAGATTTATTGATGAATAAAAGTATTTAATATATTTAATTTCTTGTTTCTGTCATTTAAGAAAATGGGCAAAAAGAATTATTAAGACTCTTCAAAAATAATTATTTTTGAAGTGGGAGGATAGGGTAGGGTTTATAGGTATCAAATTTGCACTAAGTTGGGAAAGTGTTTTGGAGAAAACAAACTTTCCTTAATAGAAGGAGTTTTTACATGTTTGTCAATTAAAGGAATTAATTGCTTTTGGGCCACAATAATTATGGAAAATATTTGATAAATCCTCGTAATCATGGTAGATGATGTACGCAAGATTTATCTAGCACTTTCAACCTTGTGATTTGGGAATCCAACTTGATTTTGCTAAGAAACAAGAAATAAAGGATCTAGGGTGATGTTATTTTCATACCATCAAAACCTTGTTGTGTCTTGGAGTTCAGAGCTCCCCTTGGGGCATGAAATATATATATGGGTAGAACAAGTGATGTATATCACCATGGTACATGGGTTTGATATTTATCAGGCTTGAGCTCTCCAAGGATTGATTCCAAACTTTAAATAAATTAAAGGTGCCATAGCAGATTATCAAGTAGCCTTCAGAACCATGTGGGTTTTAGGGGCACAAGAATCCAATTGAAACAAGTGAAGTAGTGATTGATAGACCTTCATTATTAGAGTACAACCATGCAAATAGTTGGTACAAATAGTTTGGCATGAAGGTGTGAGCTTCTTCCAAACTAGGCATGTTGATAAGATTGGCAGAGAAGATTATTTTCTTGCCTGCACAACCATCAATAACTATTGGGGTGGAGGATGATCTAGCCAAGTGCAAGAGTGATTCTTGGTATTACTTATGATTTTCTCCAAGATGGTTCAAGTTCATTGCCAAAATGCACAAGGGTTGGAAATGAGGGAGACTCAAAGATGAGACATTGATAGTAGTTTTCCAGACTTAGCCATTTTTGGCAGATCTAGAGTTTTTGACTAGAACATAAGAGAGGATAATTTGGAGATGATGAAAGGTTCCAAAGCATCATCAAGTGGATGATGTTGAAGGGGAGATTGAGTAGAATAGATTCATGCTTGATATTGGTCTTCATTGACTTGGAAGCTTCTAGATTAGATCCCTTCAGAATTGATTTGGTTAACGGTTTTAGATGATAACCAAGTGGCTAGAGATGGGATCCAACTTTGTTAACTTGCTTAGGGTGGATAGGATTAGTTAGATGCTAGAGGATGAGCCCTTAGGGTAGCTCATTTAGTTCCTAATCAAACAATTCAAGCAGCAGATCAAGGCAATTCATCTTAGCAGATCAAGGCAACTCATCTTGCAATAAATCTACTACTACTACTAGGGTTACCATCAAACTTATCTTGAGGTAAGGATGGCTATTTTTAAGAGGTTGGAGTTTGAACAAGGGAAGGTCCTTCGTACATCTACCAAGTGTAGAGTTCAAAAGTTTTATAAACAGGTTTTGGAGAAACCTAGAGGTAAAAGTATTTTGAAGGTTCTGTCTTGACAACATAAGGAGATTATAGCTCTCCATAGTTTTGTCAATAGAAGCTACTAAAATAGTTTTGGTTACATAAGCATCGTGGCTCATGTTTGAAATGCTAGAACATTTGAGAATATGTAAAATGAGCTAGGATAGTTTTGTTAAATAGCTTTGGAGAACTGATGTTGAGGTCAGTAGTATACCATAGGCTATATAATCAGAAGCATAAGCATAAACAAACAACAAGCAAACACTACAACACTTAACAAGAAAAAGTTTTTGTTCCCCCTGATTTTTGCATTCTGGACAACTAAGTAGGGTTGCTGAAATCGGGATGTTACAGACCTTCCCCCTTAAAAGAATATCGGCATGACATTTGGGAGCGTAAGGTTAGGGGATTTTGTGTTGGAGTTAGTGCCATGTGTTTCTCGCGTACTAACTAGCCGGCTTTGTCTTTGAACTGGGTCACTTTGATGGTGAGGTTCATCTCCAATCATCTTGGATGCACGAGTGTTGAGCAGGCTTCAATCGGGATTGTGAGGGGTGATCTTCCTTCTGTAAGGATTTATGGTGTTTCTCTTAAGGGATCATCGTATCCTAGTTCACAATTTTGGGTCTAACTCATGAGGTTTCTCCTCGCAGAGGGTTATTCTATTTTGTGGGAAGGACATAGTCTTTCCCCCTAAGGGTTTAACTAGGGTGGCTCAGAGTTAACACAGTCCATCCTCCTTGGAGTCGTCAGATGATGGATATCACAATCTTCTGCCAGAGTTGAATTCTTCAGATGATGTCCGCAACTAGGTCCTATAGGGCTTATATACTACTATCATTCGTACTTAGACGATCAGGACAGTTGAATTAGCAGATCGTCTAGGAGGGTTAGAGCTGAGGGGGTTAGTGCTTTAGTGGTCCTTCGGTTGAATCTTCAGTGGAGATAGCAGAGAGTCTTCATACAATCTTCAGTTAGCTTTTGAAGTAATAGCTCATGAGTTGGTGCTTGGTGAGAAGACTTCGGATCTGGAAATATTTCTGAAGTATCTCTTGATAGTTTGTCTTCGGGATTTGAGTTGGGAAAGACGCAGTCTTTCCACCTTAGAGCTTTGCTAAGGTCCCTTCGAGGGTGGTGCCGATCTTCTGTCTTGAACTCTTTGCAGGATGCTGAAGAAGGCTATATCTCCTTGGGTCTTGAGTTGAGGTCCTCGACTGTCGTTCTTTTGCGTGAACCTTGTCGTGGGTGGTTTCCTAACGAAGTTTGAAGGGGTTAGATTAGGGCGAGTTAGCGGTTAACAACTCTTCTTGCTAGTCTTCGGTCAAGGTAGGGTAGCTAATTTCATAGAAAACATCTTCACTTCAACTATTTGCATTGCGTTTGCTCGATGGCGGAGTAAACTTGGTGTCTTCATGCATCCTTGTCTTCAGGGATGTGGGGGTATTCTGGCCTCCTAGTGAGGAACTTCTCGTTGGTTGGCAGAGGGGTCGATCACTAGTTAGTCCCTCGGGGTTGTCGGAAGTTCTAATATACCGAAGGTTAGTGGAGTCAGGTCTTCACTTCTAGTCTTGGTTAGCAAGTCTTGGGGCTTCTTGCGGATGGTGGAGATCCTTCGATGGTAGACCTTTGGCTTCAATGGGATTCTTGCTACTATTGGTGAGTGAATGATGGCGTGGAGTGCTGGTGGCGAGTCTTGAGAGGTGAGTTTTGACGAGGTAGGCCATCCTGTTGGGGAGGAGTTTGCGGGTTGCTCTAACTTGACAATGTCGAGCTAGGGGTTCTTGTGATGCTTTGCCTCTCATAAACTCCCGAGGTTGGTCTGGGTTCTTGTTAGCGAAAACCAACTAGGGATGCCTGAGCTACTTGGTGATTATTGCTCTTCGAGTCACATATTACAGAGGTTAAAGCAAACCAGAACACACATACAAGGCGAACGGAGCGAGGGGATTGCAATGTCCTTGGCAAACAACCCACATCAAGCAACACAATATGCACTTAGGCAAGAAAACACGACCACCTAGGGGGACCAAGGAGTTAACTACTCGCGATATAGGGGAATCCTATCTCAGGACTATTTATCCTAGACGTCACATTATTGTGGTCGGGAACACTATCTTGCAATCTAAGACCTTCGTCGAGTCATTGGGCGCTTCGCGATAGTGTAGTACTTGATTTCTTCTGATTAGGAGGATTCCGCTGGTAGGGCGATATTGTAGTCTCCTTGTGTTTGTTGGTAGTTTCTTCTCTTTGTCTTGCTAGCACTATCTTCATTTGTTTCCTGAGTCCTATTAGTTTTAACTCCGTATATTTGAATTTTGGACGAGAGGTAGATAAAACTGTTTTTTAAAATCCTTTAAATTAGAGGAAGATAAGGAGTAGAACATTTCAAAAAGCTTTCGAGGAAGTAGTTTTCGAAAGTCGCTGATTTCGAAATAGTTTTCCTGTCTAACGACCATGCTAACTAAGGCTCTCCTATAGTCAGGATGGCTCTGGTACCAAGTCTACGGGGCCCCCGGATTAATCCTTCGAGAATCCCTGTTATGCATATACCACAATCCCATGATAAGTTAGTCGTGGCACATAACCGATAAGTATCAAAGTAAACATCCATTACTTAAGCGAATAAATGTCATACCTTACATGCATTATGGCTACCTCAATAATCATCAGCGGAACTTCATCAAGCGTAGAGTCCGAGCCATGCCTTAACCTACAAGCAACTGACTGGGAGAACATCCTAGCTCGAATAATCGTCAACATCACCTTCTTCTTGATATCTGACCAAGTTAATAGCTAGGGACAATGCCAGTGAGTACGCTGAATGTACTCGCAAACCACCTTAAGAGAATAATAATAACAAGAGGATATGCAATATGGTTGTGGTAGTAGGAGGGCTCCAAGAGAGTTTCTTTTCTAAATTAGTTTCTCTTGTAGATATAGCATCTACATATCTTTGTTGAAAACCTTTGTAAACATTTTTGAAACCTTTCTAAAAAGTTTTGGAAAATGCTAGGATAGGGTTACCCATTTGTTCCTCCTTCCGGTCATCCCATGACCAAACTCCTTTCCTTCATTTCCGACCATCCCATGGTCAAAACAAGCATCCTTTCCGACCATCCCATGGTCAAAACATTTCCAAAGCCATTGCTTTTCTGAAATCCTTTTTTAAATGAAAACCAGCACCGCTCTTCAGTAGTTTGTCCAACCCGTCCATTACCGCGGACACGGCTATTCGAATTGATTTACACTCTACAGAGGTTGTACACTTTACCCACACCATCCGGGTACCCTACCCTGAGCTACACCGATCGTGGGTCGAGTAAGCGATCAAGACTCTCCGGATGCCCACTCCAATATAAGTGACTACCCTATGAGTGTTGTTCCCCTCAACACCGGGATGCTCTATATAGTTCCCAAGCTAACCGGAGCGCTTTTTGTACTGCACAAATTGTGCGCTTTCATTGAGGGGCTCATAGTAACGCGTGGAGGCCCGTATACCCTTCGTTCCTTCTCCAGGACGATGTCTCACATGGACCTTTATAGGAGAAGGCCCACCCTCCAGGATTTTAAATCCCCTATAGTAGTTGTAGGCGGCTTATACTAGAGTAAACAAACATCAAGCCTAGCCCTGTCCCATTCTAGAGTAATGTGGTTGCACGGATTAAGTTGTTATAGCTAAAGCTGCAAAGAACCGGGTGCGTTTTTGTAAATATTTTACCTCCTCTTTCCTTCAGCATCTTTTGTAAAATGAAAACCTTTTTCTTTCTCTAACTTCTCTGGGTAGTTCAAACCTCACCAAGGTTTTATCATAAAACTCTTTGTAAAACTTTTCTGGGGTCTTCCCATCCTATAGCTTTGCTTTGGCTAAAACAGGGTCTCCAAAGGCGTATGATGTTATACACCAACTATCCTACTAGGGACCAGTAGGTGTCATCAAGGGGGTTGTACTTAATAGTACAAAAGTGTAATATTTTGTAGGAGCCAAACACTACCATATATACAACAACATATAGTAAAACTGTGCAGCATTCATAAACCGTAGATAAAACATGCATAAGTAAAACGGTAGGACAAGGCTTATGAGCAAGAAGGTGGCTTACCTGAGATCAGCAATCTGGCAATATATGTCCCTGGTCTTCATCTTAGAATACCATAATAACCAATAATAATAACCATCTTCTTCTGGTGTTCGATATCATCGCATCTATCATCGTTATGGATCACATGCAAGCAAACAAAGGGCCCAATCAACACAAGGCATACAAGCATCAAGACAATACATCTAACATACAACACATTATTCACTTCAGTAGGTTTTCAGAAGATTGGATTTAGAAGATTGAAATGGTCTTGGAGGCATGGATGAATATCCCTTAGGATTTATAGTCTAACAACTACCTAAGAGAGGGGTTTCGAACCAATGACAATTTCTTATTGATACCATGGTATAGAAATGATACTCCCCAGATAGTTAGTGATAATATGAAGTCAACAAAAGTGATTTCACTAATTTACCCTTTTTCTTTGATTTATTAAGCATTTTCTAGTGATAAAGGCTCTAGTTTTAGAAAATAATCCACCAGAGATATTATGTATATCCAAAAATTATTTCCTTGGATGGTTATGTAGGGTTTGGTGTACTGATTCACTGAGAGTTGGAATCATGTCAAAGTATTTACCAGAATGCCCTCGGTAAATTATCAAAATCAGTTCTGCATGCAATTTGTCCTTTTAATCAGATCTAAAATACATGTCCAAAAGATATGAGGTAAAGGATAATATATAGGTATTGCAAGTACCTTTCATTACAAATTCGAATCACTATTTTTGGAGTTGCTAAGCTTCTGAAATGAATTATTTAGTGATAAAACCACATACGGAAGTATTTAATTTATCAAACTTCAACAGAGGCTCAAAAAATCATGGGCTCATGGTATTTGATAAGTATTGATATAACTAACCACTTAGAGTTGGAATTTGGTCAATAACAAATTTGGTTTCAGTCATAGAAATTCCTAAAGGCGGATTAGAGCTATATTTGTTATTTTTTCTACACGCAGAATGTAGCTTAACATGGCATGAGATAAATACTTACTAATAGGTGAAACAAATACCTTTCAGGGGAACTTGGGCTTACTCCATTTGGAGATGTGAATCTCACTAAGGGGTTTATTGATTGAGATAGATACTTTTTAGTAGATAAATTGCCAGTAAATAATAAAGACTATTTTTGGAAGAGGGCCAACTCTGCATGTTGCACAAAACATGCATGAACAAAGATGAATTTATATCTAGAGATTTTGTGTTGATTTCCATTTTTAAAACGATTTAAATCATACTGCCATTATTAGATCTAGAAATACAGGAAAAAGGGAAAAAAGGTGGCGTCATGGGCCGGATTTGGGGGAATACTGGGCCGCATAGGGCAACATCTTGCCCATCTTGCATCGGAGCGCGCGGGAGGCTGTTTTTGAAACTGATGGGCGGGGTCCGGTCGTCAATGTCTCTCAGCACCAAAGGGGTATCAGGCACTATAGCCGTCTGATTAAAAAGGAGATCGGAAGCTGGCGGTTTTCGTCTCCGTCGAAGGGAGGATGTCGCGCGAGAACCCTAGGTGCGACGGGAGATGAGCGGGGAGCTCACCTGGGGGCTCGGGGGAGGTTGATGAGACGTTGGGGTGATGCGGTACTTCGTTTGGAGCTCAACGAGGGGCGGCAGTGGGGTCTTCTTCCTCGGGAGGATGCTCGCGCACGAGTCACGGCGGTGCAAGCTTCGGTCTCAACGGGGAGGCCTCCAGGGGTTGCTACATGGGGATAAACAGGGCATAGTTAGATTCAGAGAGGCGATTAGGTTCTGAAATAGCAGCATGCAGAGGGAGGGGAACATGGTTGAGAGCACCACGGGCAGATCTTGGCAATGGCCGAGATGCTCTTTTTATTCTTCTCTCGGGCTAGGTAGAGCAGGAGAGGAGGAAGGGCTCTCTGGGGAGGGTAGGTGGGAGGTGAGGGAGCAAATCAGCCACGAGTTGGGGGCTGGGGAGGCCTGTGGCTTTATCAACCGAGGGAAGAGGCCTTTGGTGGATCATGTCCATGGGGTCTTAGGGAGGAGAGCTAGGGTGCTGGTTGGCTGGGCTGGGCGGTGCTGGGAGGTGGGGTGGGACTAGTTCTCAACCAGAGAGGGAAAAGAGGGTTGGGGCTGCTGCCAATAGGTTAAGTTTCCAAGATAGGCAATAAGTGCTTCTCTCTCTTTATTAGTATCTCTTATCAAGAGGTAAAGGACACAAGGCCTAGGGTACTACAGTAGCACACGACTAGAGGGAGTATGGGTTGCTGTGGGGGACTGTTGGTGAGCTTTGGTGATGATTTGATTTTTGGTTTAGTTCAATAGTTGCTTAGTTTGCCCAGTTTGGTCAAATAGATGCTTATGAAGGAAGTTTATTATTTTGCATTGGGAAAGGTGGGAAGATGGTACTGGTAGGTGGATGAGGTCAAGGTACCTCCCTATGAATTATTTTAGGTTTTTCTAAGTATTTAATGTCCACTTAACACTATTTATTCAAAGAGTGCTGAAATGGTTTTTGGAAGCTATTTTGATATTTTTACATTGGATAAGGTTGGTTTCTGATGTTAGATGGTATCAGATATGAATTCACACTTTTGGAAATTTTCCCAAGATTTATTGATGAATAAAAGTATTTAATATATTTAATTTCTTGTTTCTGTCATTTAAGAAAATGGGCAAAAAGAATTATTAAGACTCTTCAAAAATAATTATTTTTGAAGTGGGAGGATAGGGTAGGGTTTATAGGTATCAAATTTGCACTAAGTTGGGAAAGTGTTTTGGAGAAAACAAACTTTCCTTAATAGAAGGAGTTTTTACATGTTTGTCAATTAAAGGAATTAATTGCTTTTGGGCCACAATAATTATGGAAAATATTTGATAAATCCTCGTAATCATGGTAGATGATGTACGCAAGATTTATCTAGCACTTTCAACCTTGTGATTTGGGAATCCAACTTGATTTTGCTAAGAAACAAGAAATAAAGGATCTAGGGTGATGTTATTTTCATACCATCAAAACCTTGTTGTGTCTTGGAGTTCAGAGCTCCCCTTGGGGCATGAAATATATATATGGGTAGAACAAGTGATGTATATCACCATGGTACATGGGTTTGATATTTATCAGGCTTGAGCTCTCCAAGGATTGATTCCAAACTTTAAATAAATTAAAGGTGCCATAGCAGATTATCAAGTAGCCTTCAGAACCATGTGGGTTTTAGGGGCACAAGAATCCAATTGAAACAAGTGAAGTAGTGATTGATAGACCTTCATTATTAGAGTACAACCATGCAAATAGTTGGTACAAATAGTTTGGCATGAAGGTGTGAGCTTCTTCCAAACTAGGCATGTTGATAAGATTGGCAGAGAAGATTATTTTCTTGCCTGCACAACCATCAATAACTATTGGGGTGGAGGATGATCTAGCCAAGTGCAAGAGTGATTCTTGGTATTACTTATGATTTTCTCCAAGATGGTTCAAGTTCATTGCCAAAATGCACAAGGGTTGGAAATGAGGGAGACTCAAAGATGAGACATTGATAGTAGTTTTCCAGACTTAGCCATTTTTGGCAGATCTAGAGTTTTTGACTAGAACATAAGAGAGGATAATTTGGAGATGATGAAAGGTTCCAAAGCATCATCAAGTGGATGATGTTGAAGGGGAGATTGAGTAGAATAGATTCATGCTTGATATTGGTCTTCATTGACTTGGAAGCTTCTAGATTAGATCCCTTCAGAATTGATTTGGTTAACGGTTTTAGATGATAACCAAGTGGCTAGAGATGGGATCCAACTTTGTTAACTTGCTTAGGGTGGATAGGATTAGTTAGATGCTAGAGGATGAGCCCTTAGGGTAGCTCATTTAGTTCCTAATCAAACAATTCAAGCAGCAGATCAAGGCAATTCATCTTAGCAGATCAAGGCAACTCATCTTGCAATAAATCTACTACTACTACTAGGGTTACCATCAAACTTATCTTGAGGTAAGGATGGCTATTTTTAAGAGGTTGGAGTTTGAACAAGGGAAGGTCCTTCGTACATCTACCAAGTGTAGAGTTCAAAAGTTTTATAAACAGGTTTTGGAGAAACCTAGAGGTAAAAGTATTTTGAAGGTTCTGTCTTGACAACATAAGGAGATTATAGCTCTCCATAGTTTTGTCAATAGAAGCTACTAAAATAGTTTTGGTTACATAAGCATCGTGGCTCATGTTTGAAATGCTAGAACATTTGAGAATATGTAAAATGAGCTAGGATAGTTTTGTTAAATAGCTTTGGAGAACTGATGTTGAGGTCAGTAGTATACCATAGGCTATATAATCAGAAGCATAAGCATAAACAAACAACAAGCAAACACTACAACACTTAACAAGAAAAAGTTTTTGTTCCCCCTGATTTTTGCATTCTGGACAACTAAGTAGGGTTGCTGAAATCGGGATGTTACAGACCTTCCCCCTTAAAAGAATATCGGCATGACATTTGGGAGCGTAAGGTTAGGGGATTTTGTGTTGGAGTTAGTGCCATGTGTTTCTCGCGTACTAACTAGCCGGCTTTGTCTTTGAACAGGGTCACTTTGATGGTGAGGTTGATCTTCAGTCATCTTGGATGCACGAGTGTTGAGAAGGCTTCAATCGGGATTGTGAGGGGTGATCTTCCTTCTGTAAGGATTTATGGTGTTTCTCTTAACGGATCATCATCCTAGATCACGATTTTGGGTCTAACTCATGAGGTTTCTCCTCGTAGAGGGTTATTCTATTTTGTGGGAAGGACGTAGTCTTTCCCCCTTAGGGTTCAACTAGGGTGGCTCAGAGTTGACACAGTCCTTCCTCCTTGGAGTCGTTAGATGATGGATATCGCAATCTTCTGCCAGAGTTGAATTCTTCAGATGATGTCCGCAACTAGGTCCTGTTTTGTTTGCATAAGCATCGTGGCTCATGTTTGAAATGCTAGAACATTTGAGAATATGTAAAATGAGCCAGGATAGTTTTGTTAAATAGCTTTTGAGAACTGATGTTGAGGTCAGTAGTATACCATAGGCTATATAATCAGAAGCATAAGCACAAACAAACAACAAGCAAACACTACAACACTTAACAAGAAAAAGTTTTTGTTCCCCCTGATTTTTGCATTCTGGACAAGTAAGCAGGGTTGCTGAAATCAGGATGTTACAACTCCAAACTGGACTGTGTGTGGGTCATCAAGGTGTTGCTTTTGAGACTCCATAACACAGATGCATTGATCTGTAGGGACTCCATTTGTGTCAAACAACCATGGTGTTCAAAGAGCCCAGTGAGCCCCTAGAATATGCAATTGCCACACATGGAGATGGTGAACCTGCAGTGTGACAGAAGCAGTTGCATCACCACACCCAACTGGAGTGTGTGTGGGTCATCAAGGTGTGGCTTTTGAGACTCCATAGCACAGATGTATTGATCTGAAGGGACTCCATTTGTGTCAAACAACCATGGTGGTCAGAAAGCCCAGAGATCCCCTAGAATATGCAACTGCCACATGGAGATGGGTGAACCTGCAGTGTGACAGAAGCAGTTGCATCACCACACCCAATTGGAGTGTGTGTGGGTCATCATGGTGTTGCTTTTGTGACTCCATAACACAGATGCATTGATCTGTAGGGACTCCATTTGTGTCAAACAACCATGGTGGTCAGAGAGCCTAGAGAGCCCCTAGAATATGCAACTATCACACATGGAGATGGTGAACCTGCAGTGTGACAGAAGCAGTTGCATCACCACACCCAACTTGAGTGTGTGTGGGTCATCAAGGTAATGCTTTTGAGACTCCATAAAACAGATGCATTGATCTGTAGGGTCTCCATTTGTGTCAAACAACCATGGTGGTCAGAGAGCCTAGAGAGCCCCTAGAATATGCAATTGCCACACATGGAGATGGTGAACTAATGTCTACGCACTTCAATTCTTCTAGACACTTGTTGGGCCTCCAAGTGCAGAGGTTTGTAGAACAGCAGCAAGTTTTCCCTTAAGTGGATCACCCAAGGTTTATCGAACTCAGGGAGGAAGTGGTCAAAGGTATCTCTCTCAAGCAACCCTGTAATCAAGATACAAGAAGTCTCTTGTGTCCCCAACACACCCAATACACTTGTCAGGTTTATAGGTTCACTAGTTCGGTGAAGAGATAGTGAAATACAAGTGGTATAGATATAAGATAACGGTGCTAGAAAATACTTTGATGGCGTGGAAAAAACTAAATTAAAACTGAAATAAAGATAGAAGCAAGCAAACATGTAATAGATCTAGTAGCAAACTGTGTTTCAATGCTTAGAAACAAGGCCTAGGGATCATACTTTCACTAGTGAACACTCTCATATAAATATATTCTTATTTATGATACTACGCTGAACTACTCTCCGGTGGGACAATCTAATCGATGGTAGGGCTATAATAGCACACCTCAATGTCCGCTTTCCCCATCTAGATAACCCCACACTGTCACCTTGAGCACTAGATGGTTCAAACAAACACCACAATTTCATAAAGACATCCAACTCCAAATATAGTATTTGTAATCTCTAGCCTAAGTGCCACCATGGTGTGTACACTGTCAACTTCACACACATGGGAAGAGCAGAGATCAATTAAAGCACTTGCGTATCAAGGTAGATCTATAGATTACAAGCTCATGATCTCAATAAGATCATGCATAGAGAGAGATGAACACATAACTACCGGTAGAACCCTTAGCCTCGAGAGAAAACTACTCCCTCCTCATCATGGGAATCAGCAATGGTGATGGAGATGGTGGTGGAGATCGATGGAGATGGTTACGGGGGCACTTCCCCGTCCCGGCATGGTGCCAGAACAGAGACTTTATGTCCCCCGAATCTCCCCTTCAGTGGCAGTGGCACAACAGAACTTTTCGTGGATTTCTTGATCGGGTACTTAGGGTTTTCGTCTCGAGGGCAACTTATAGGCGGAAGGAGAGGCCGAGGGGGTGTTGGGGTCAGCCAGACCACCCCCTAGCGCAGGCCAGGCCTGGCCGCACGGCCAGGTGGTGTGGCCGGCCCCCAGCCCTTCTCCGTCTCGTATTCTGGCACATGATCCCTTTCGGAAAAATAGGCACTTTGGCTTTTGTCCCGTCCAATTCCGAGAATATTCATTTTCTAACTTCCCTGGAACCAAAAACAGCAGAAAACAGGCAGCTGGCACTGTGGCTCTTGTTAATAGGTTAGTCCAAGAAATCATAATAAAAGTACTCCAAAGTTGGAATAAAACACAAGAAAGTGGATAAAACTAAGCATGGAACATCAAAAATTATAGATACATTTGCAATGTATCAACATCCCCAAGCTTAACTTCTGCTCATCCTCGAGTAGGTAAGTGATAAAAAGAAAGAATTTTTGAGGTGACATGCACCATCAAAGACTTGATCAAAGTATTTGCAAAACATTCAAAGCTGGGATCATAGTACTTCAATCATAACATGAAAGACAAAGTTCTAGCAATAAGCAAAGAAACTATGATGCAACATGAAAAGGCACAAACAAAAGATTCATGAATAACAATGCTTTACAGGACGTTTGTTTGTTTCACATAAAGAAAACATAGCATAATAGTATTTAGCTTGTCCCTCAATAGAGTAGCAAATATAAATGCATAGGACACCTTCAAATTTCATAAGAGTGACTAGATACAATAGTTTCAAACAAGCAATAGCAAGTTATGCATCAATCAACTAGTCTTGGGACAATGCACATAGAACTAAGAATGGCCACTATGCTCTCAAAGTAGTGCATAAAGATAGAAGGTGAAGACTCAATATAATGGTGGAAGAAAGGCCTTTTGTAAAAAGGAAGTAGGGATTCAAGTCTCATAAAGAGCTTCCAAAAATCATGGTACTTATAGCTTTCAGCTCTCATTGCCCCTATCATAAGCATCTTGAAGTGATTAAGGTTAAAGTGAACAAACTATGGTGTACATGCTTGATGAAGTATAAGTCAGAAATCTCATGTCCCTTGTATACGAGGGCCGCTCCTCATGCTACTCGAGTTCAGTCACCTGTAAGTTCTTTTCATCGTAAGTACATGTGTATCATTGAGAACCGCCAATGGGGTACCCCTTGCCCGATGATACGGAAGAATCCCCATATCAAAATGACAAGGCAAGCAGACAACGAGCATCTCAGCATTCTTCTTATTTAGCATGGGAATATGGTGCTTTTTTCTCTCTTTCCTCTTTTCATAGTATCTTTTTTTTTCTCTTTTCTCTTCTTTTTCTTAGTATAGGACTCTTTTTTTATAAGAAGAATGCTTCATAGACAGCTCATTATGGTTACGCTGCAAGTTTCCACCATGTCAGCATGGATTAGACTAGCGGCCCAGGCGTTTCTCTAACACATATACATAATTCCATGGACTTACAAGCTCCCCTTTCATTTCACACCGACGACATCCATATACAAAAGAGCATGATATCAACTAGGTACAAGTACCAAGTGCAATGTTGAAAGCGTTCCCCATGAAAGCATGGTTCTGCTAATTCCCAACAAATAAGTGCAAGCATATACAACATAGAAGACACAATGGTTCAAGTTTATTAAGGGCAAGTAAAGTAAAGTGTGCCATCAAGTTCATGAGAGCTTTAATCACAGGTGTCTCATAACAAGTGGAAGGTAAACAAAAGCATGAATGTACTTGGAATAGCATAAGCTAGTAGGTAGGTATGGTGGACTGTTTGGAATAACTTGGTTTAGGGAGTTGCATGCATGAGTGGATCTCATACTTTGTTGTGGAGGCTAGCAAAAGACTGGGAGCAACAAACTAAGAGAGCAATAATGGCCATAATCATGCAGAGCGACAAAACATCATTGATCAAAGCATAAAGTGATACTACAAGTTGAAAACTAAAGGATCATATGGGCTATGGTGACTTGTGATAGTCATAACATGGTGTGAGCATGTGCCAAGTCAACCCAAATAAAGCATCAAAGGAGAATACCACTATACTATGCTTTAATATGCTAAAACAACGCATGATTCATCCAAGGCACATTAAGCAATCTCAATTGTTTATAACAAGTCATGCTACAGCAAAGAATACTAAGCATAGAGCCAAAACAATATCAAGCATGGCATGACAAAGCATAGGCCACAGTCAAAAACGAGCTCTTTTTACCACAAAAGCATGAACTTTCCTACTCTTTTCCAAACCAAACCAAAGTATGAAAGAGGGGGTCCAACCCACTTATTCAGAAAGCTAAGCAAACCAAGCAAACTAAAAACCAAAACGAAAAAGAAGACGCTCCAAGAGAAACACAACTTTGCATGAAACAATAAAAATGAAGCGTTTGGAAGAAACCTGGAATTTTTATTGATGAAGAAGGGGATGCCTTGGGCATTGTAACACCCTCGAATCGTCTCTATGCAAGTTTTAGCCTTTCCACGAAACCCGCATAGAAACGATTCAAGGATGCCCACCAAGCACTTTCGTGCGAGTGGAAAACAAAGTAATAACATTACACAATAGTCCTCGATGGGACCCACAGAACATATATATATACAACAATGACTCAACGAGTCAAGAATACAGATATACAATACAAAGATCCAAATCACCTTGAAAACGATACAGCATCCGAGTACGGACAAGAAGCAAATGGGGCTAAGGGCCCTGAAGAATAACCAATGCCGTCCATAACCCTGCCCAGGCCAAGCCAAAAGGGTAACCTTGCTAACGACGTCGATCTCAAACCTGCTAAAACAAAAGGGATGCCGACAAAGGGCAAAGGAAAAAGAGGAGCGTCAGTACTGAGGCCAGTACACGGCGCGGCTAGAATTCGGTGGTTCTCGCCTACATAGGTATGGTGGACTGAAGCGGCAGCACAACAGCACTAAACAACCTATAGCGACTCAGTAAAACTGGCGACTATTAGAGAGAGATAAGAAAGACCTATTCGGTTCCAACCTGATACTAACACCAAACATACCCATCCTAGTATTTCCCCCTCGAGACCAAATGAGGAAGTCGGACCAAGGAACTCACATAGTTGGCAATTTTACTCATTCCGTTATAGTTGCAGCACTTACTAATCAGATATAGGTAGCATGAGTCATCCTGAAGCATAAGTAGTGGGCGGTTTTAGTTAACATTCCGTTGTAGTTGGAACATTTACTAGAAGGATATAATTGTCCTGAGGAATCCCAAAACCCAGCAGTTGTTGGCACTTTTATCACATTCCATTGGAGTTGCAATACTTACTAGGCAGATATAATAAGACACAAGGAACCCCAGCTCCATTGTATTTGAAACTGATTACTAGTCACATATTAAGTCAAATTTATAGCACTACTTTAGTTATGCTTGTCTATGATCGAGATACTATGCTCCAAGTCGTCCATAACCACGGACACGACTTTCAGAAAGTTTTACCCTGTAGAGGTGCACAAATAGCAACACACACTCGATCAACCTCGGAAAAACCAACTCAAAACCCAACAAGGCTTTCACGACAAAGCAATCACAGGATTCATAAATATTTCAAGGGGCCACCCCACTAAGCTACCCGCAACGAGGTTGGCCAGCTCCGAAACGGACCCAGGGTTTGTGACGACGGCTGTAAACGACTGGGAACCCGAAAGTGAGACTGGGCTTGTCGATACCGCAAAAACATGGCACAATCCAAAACAGTACAGGTGCTCCACACACAATCTTAAATAAAGCGATAAAACATGGCATAAGTACAGTATAGTAATAAAGCCCCAAACTAGTTTGTGGCCCCAAGAAATAGAAATGAATCAAGCTCTGGCTCAGGAGGGTCCATAAGGCCTCCCGGATGTGGATACTGCGAATAGTCAAGGAACAGGTATCAAGTACTCGGGGCCTTCGGGACACAAGTGGACATAAAAAACCAAATAGCATATGTTTCCCACCGGTGCCTCTTTCATTAGTTATCCCAGCAATTTAATAGTTGTATTTAAAGTCATGATCAACTCCACCATAAACATCTACCAGCATTCCAACAACTGTGGTACTTGTAAACACGAGATCGCACCTGAGCAACCAACTACGACTCGCAAGTCCAGCTATCTACCAAACACAGGTAATAGGAGGTGTCCAAGGCAATATAGAGGCTGCACGGGATATAACTGGTGTACGGAAACTAAAGCATCGTGACACGGATAGCAATAGATCAACAGGAGGAAATAAAGACTATAAACGCAAAATAGGTAGAAAGGGGGAGAATGCTCGCTTGGGAAACACAGCCGGAGATTCATATCCCGAGAACTTGTCGATACTCGCATCAACTCATCGGCCTAATCCGCGAAGAAGCAAACACTAGAAGAAACACCGGATGCAATATTTAATACTACGGTGGAAGAACCGGCATGTTCATGATATGATGCATGGCATGGCAAAGATGCAGTGCAATTAGTCAATGTTAAGCGGAACCGGGTTTTCGACAATTAATTATATGGTTCAAGTTATTTAGAACCCCCGCAATTTAAATGTTGATTTATCAATGCAAAGCATGTCATCGGTTCACTATGCAAATTTAAATGGAGGCGATATGAGACAAATATAGTCCGTATATAGCCTCCATATTTAATTATGAGGTGAATCGACTATACAACCCGGACCCGCAAAATATGTATGCAAGCATGTACAATTGATATGCCACAATTCATATATATGCCAATTAAAAAAAATAGAGCTCGGATAAAGGGGTCACACATTGGGTTCCGAAGATCTTGGATTCGGGGTCGACGGGATCGGGTTGGTATCCGAGAAGGAGGTCTTGGCGTCTGAGAGGAAGACGAACTTGTCGTGCCGAGGTTCTCGGTCACTGGACCCGGGGAAGTCAATCATGGCGGTCCATGTAGAAGACCCCGTGTGCAGCGTCGGATCGGTCTTGGACTTTGGCGCCGATGGGCGTGGCCCAACTGGTCGTACTTGTTCATCAGAAGGCCTTGATCAACAGAGTAGTGCCCGTCGGGCAGAACTTACAGATCCCGCTCACACCACTGATACCTCAATACACCACCATCACCACCAGGTATCTAAACAGCGGTTGCTCATGTTTTCAGGAAGATCTTCGCGGTCACAGCTTCGCATCACCAACACATCTCAACACGCCACCAGGTTAACACTATCACTTGTGTGCATCGGGAGCTTGTCGAGCAGCCGTAGAGAGGCACAGGGGCGACGAGGCCTGGGCCCCTTGGCAACGACAGGAGGATAGCCCTTGCATACAGAGGCAGGGCGACGAGGTTGGACCGCGGACAGGAGGACGGTTCGACGCCCAAGGTGAGCGGGGCCGCACGGGCAAGCGCGGGCAGCGGCCTGGTCGAGGACGGACCGCTGGGATCGGACTCGTGCTCGCAAGCGAGGAAACCCAGGGAGAGAGGCGGTGCTGGCCTGCGAGCGAGGACGCCAGGAGGAGCAGCGGGAGGCGGGGTAGAACCTGGCGCACGCGACGATCTGAGGCGGCGGGACCCCGTGAAGTGGCGGTGGCGCCTGGCTTAGCGACGGAGGCGCGTGCTCGGAGGGAGCGGAGGCACGGCGAGGAGGCGCTACATGGCGAGGAAGGGCGCCTGGTAGGTCGCAGCTACGGGACGAAGCGCACCGGGAGGAGACGGCAGGCCTTGGGCGGCCGGCGCGGAGGAAGTCGGTGATAGTGGCGGGGGCGGTCGAGGACGGCTCGACGGTGGAAGGCGGCGGCGCCCTAGGAGCTTGCTTCGCGGGACGGAGGAGAGGGGAGGACGGACGGCACGGGAAGGAAGGCCAGAGGCGCTCGAGATCGAGAACGAGGCGGCGGAAGGGGAGCTCCAGGCGGCGGGGTCGTGCGGGAGAGAACGGAACACGGGGAGAGGGCGAGGGAGTGGGTCCAGCATGGGGATCGGGGCCATGGGGAGCGGGTGGGTCCAGGCGGAGATATCGAGGAGGAGGACACGGTTGAGCGGGGTGGGTTCGATGGGAGCATGCGCGGGCGGCTGCACAACACGGTCGCTGTGTGGGCCCAAGGGAGCGGGCGACAGAGCGTTCACGTGCGAGGTTGGGTTTTTGGTCGCGACGCGCGCTGGGTTAGGATGGGGCCGGCGTGGCAGCGGGATGGGGTAAGGCTCGCGCGTGGACGGTGCGGCCGGTCATGTTGTGTGTGTGCGTGTGTGCTGGTTGGGTTTGGCTGGGCTTAGGGTGTGGGTCTGGCGGCAGTGGTAGGAGTGGGGTGGGGAGTGTGGCTATGGGGATTAGGGTTAGGGTAGGATTAGATAGGGTTTTGGTTAGTTTGGACATGGTAGTAGGCTGCTGGCTTGCTGGGCTTTTGGCCTGCCAGGCTAGCGGCCTCCCCGGTAAAACATTTTTATTTAACTTTTATTTTAAAAATACTTTTGCAAATAATTTTTAGGCAAATAGAAGACCCGACCGAGAGACAGGGGTTTTGATTTGAAATAAAGACAGGGGAATATGTAGAAATCAAAGTAGGCTTTTAGAAAATAGTTTTAGACAAACAGATGCATGATGATGACGATGCTCAAATGTAATGTGGCATGATGACATGAGCATGCGGTCATGATGATGCAATGCACAAAACACAGCGATTTTCTAGTAGTGGTTTTAGCAGGATGCCACAATTCAACACCACTAACAAGGGATCTCTCCCTGGAGATCCGCCTCATGGTACCGGGAGGAAGGTCGGCGATCTGAATCTTCTCGCTTCGTGTAGATCCTCGCAACACCACTAACAAGAGGTCCTTGTCCGTGATCGTCGAGAGAACACTCCGGGAACAAAGGGCGAAGGTAGAGGTATCAACAAATAAAGCCACCTCTAACTTTGATAGAAAGAGAGAACCGATGCATTCTCATCCACTTCAATGTACACGAGCAAATAGAGTGAGTAGTAGGCATGGGGGCCAATCCATCACGCAGCCAAACTATTACTCCGCAAAATCAGTAGAACAGCGTGCTACCATTCTCGGAATCAGACTGAAGATCTTTACAAGCGATGTTCGGAACAAAGGAGTGATGCAGGCTCGGCATCGGATCTGGTGTAGAAGATGTCGTCGTATTGGAAAAACACCGGAAGATACAAAAGAAAGATTTCTGTGGATTTTGATCCATCGAAAGGTACATAGAGGGAAATTCTCAGGTAGCATGAAGGCCGGATGTGGAAACGCCATTGCAGAAGGAATCGAAACCCTGAAGGTACAACGGAAACCCAACCACGAGATCCTGGACTCGAAGAAAGATACGAGAACAGATTTAAAACACGTAGAGGTAAGAGGAGAATAGCACAGAGGTAAGGAGTAAAAATCAGACCTAATCAGATCTATCCAACCGATTTTGCAAAAATAGTTTTTACACTCTACTTCAGCCGTTAGCTAGGTTATCCTACAGGCTGGACCAGTGGGGTATCGCAACTGTTGAGCTCCGATACCACCCTGTAACACCCTAGAATCGTCCCTATGCAAGTTTTAGCCCTTTCCGCCAAACCCGCATAGAAACGATTCAAGGACGCCCACCAGGCACTTTCGTGCAGGTGGAAAACGAAGTAATAACATTACACAATAGTCCTCGATGGGACCCACAGAATAGATATATATACAACAATAACTCAACGAGTCAAGAATACAGATATATAATACAAAGATCCAAATCACCTTGAAAACGATACAGCGTCCGAGTACGGACAAGAAGCAAATGGGGCTAAGGGCCCTGAAGAATAACCAATGGCGTCCATAACCCTGCCCAGGCCAAGCCGGAAGGGTAACCCTGCCAACGACGTCGATCTCAAACCTACTAAAACAAAAGGGGTGCCGACAAAGGGCAAAGGAAAAACAGGAGCGTCAGTACTGAGGCCAGTACACGGCGAGGCTAGAATTCAGCGGCTCTCGCCTACATAGGTATGGTGGACTGAAGCGGCAGCGCAGCAGCACTAAACAACCTATAGAGACTCAGTAAAACTGGCGGCTATTAGAGAGAGATAATAAAGACCTATTCGGTTCCAACCTGATACTAACAACAAACATACCCATCCTAGTATTTCCCCTCGAGACCAAACGAGGAAGTCAGACCAAGGAACTCACACAGTTGGCAATTTTACTCATTCAGTTATAGTTGCAGCACTTACTAATCAGATATAGGTAGCATGAGTTATCCTGAAGCATAAGTAGTGGGCAGATTTAGTTAACATTCCGTTGTAGTTGGAACATTTACTAGTCAGATATAATTGTCCCGAGGAATCCCAAAACCCAGCAGTTGTTGGCACTTTTATCACATTCCATTGGAGTTGCAATACTTACTAGGCAGATATAACAAGACACAAGGAACTCCAGCTCCACCAGTTGTTGGCATTTTTAATTCACATTCTGTTGTATTTGAAACTGATTACTAGTCACATATTAAGTCAAATTTATAGCACTACTTTAGTTATGCTTGTCTATGATCAAGATACTGTGCTCCAAGTCGTCCAAAACCGCGGACACGGCTTTTAGAAAGTTTTACCCATGCAGGGGTGCACAAATAGCAACACACACTCGATCAACCTCGGAAAAACAACTCAAAACCCAACGAGGCTTTCACGACAAAGCAATCACATGATTTATAAATATTTCAGGGGGCCACCCCACTAAGCTACCCGCAACGAAGTTGGCCGGCTCCGGAATGGACCCAGGGTTTTGTGACGACGGCTGTAAACGACTAGGAACCCGAAACTGTGATTGGGCTTGTCGATACCGCGAAAACGTGGCACGATCCAAAATAGTACAGGTGCTCCACGCACAATCTTAAATAAAGCGGTAAAACATGGCATAAGTACAGGATAGTAATAAAGCCCCAAACTAGTTTGTGGCCCCAAGAAATAGAAATGAATCAAGCTCTGCCTCAGGGGGTCCATAAGGCCTCCCGGATGTGGATAGTGTGAATAGTTAAGGAACAGGTATCAAGTACTCAGGGCCTTCAGGACACAAGTGGACATAAAAAAACAAAAAGCATATATTGCCCACCGGTGCCTCTTTCATTAGTTATCCCAGCAATTTAATAGTTGTATTTAAAGTCATGATCAACTCCACCATAAACATCTACCAGCATTCCAACAACTGTGGTACTTGAAAACACGAGATCGCACCTGAGCACTACGACTCGCAAGTCCAGCTATCTACTAAACACAGGTAATAGGAGGTGTTCAAGGCAATATAGAGGCTGCACGGGATATAACTGGTGACATGGGTATACCCTACAGGTACTCGAGATTGGTATATATGGTCTAAATACGTACAAGCCCACGGTGTCGCCAAGGCCCAGATGAAAGGACTCGAGTAACCTGCGGACTCTCAATTGCTTGAGAGACAAGAAGAATCTAAAGATAGAAAGTTTGAAGGGAAAAACCCTAACTTGTAACCGACTCGGCCTGCTACTCGAGACCTAGCCTATCTATATAAAGGCTAGGAGGAGGCTGCGAGAAGGACACACGCAACTCTAGTTTTCCACAACCCTCGCCAGATTGCATCTGCGCACCATTGTAACTTTCGACTCCTTCGATAATTCCACGAGCAGACAAGCAGGAGTAGGGACCTCTATGAGGCCTGAACCTGGGTAAATCCTTTGTCCCCTGTGTGCTTGTTTGCTAGCCGATAGATGTCTCCAGCGCTCCCTCCTTCTCCAAAACCCAAGTCCATAACAATGGGCATTGATGAGTTAAACCCTCGTCAATTGGCGCTGTCTGTGGGAACTGGGAGTGCTGATGTTGCGGTTTCTTCGGCCCCATCAACTGCGATCTACAACTCTGCGACAGCAGAGATTCGCTAGCTCTTTGGCGCCTTCGACTTCACCGTCCACACGTCGGTCACCCGCCTGGCCTTCGAATCCGTGGGCGACGGAACTAGCCTGGCAATTGGAAGCTTCCGCTTCCAAGTTGGTCAGATGGGCACGCTTCGCATGCCTGATCAACCGATGATTGCCCTGGCATCATGGTTCCCTCCATCGATTGGCACCCTCAGCGAGCTCAATGCTCCGGTGGCAGTCGGGAACACGATCAGCGACAGCAGTCGCGACTCCGATCTGAGCGATCTAGCCACAGAAGATAGAACCTACAGTTCCGAATCGGAAAGTTGTGGAAGCAGCAGCTTCCCCAATCACTTCATGTGCGCCGTCATTAACGCAGGCGACACCTCCGCCAATCGCAGCAATGGCGGTAACACCGGCAATGGCGCCGATCCACCTAACGGTGGCAATGGTGGCAACGGCGGTAACGGCGCCAACGAGGGAGCAGTCGAACCTCCCAGCATAATCAATGAGCAAACCGGCGAACGCATCGTAATCAGGCTCAATGATCAAGAGTGGGAGCGTTGCCGCGAAGCCCTACGAGGTGCACCTCTACCCCTTGGGTGAAGGAAATATGCCCTGAGAGGCAATAATAAAGTTGTTATTATATATTCCTTGTATATGATAGATGTTTATTTTGCATGCTATAATTGTATTGATAGGAAACATCAATACATGTGTGTTTAATAAACAAAAGGGTTCCTAGTTATGCCTCTCTTATAGACTAGCTTGTTGATTAACAAGATGATCAAAGTTTCCTGATCATGGACATTGGATGTTGTTAATAACAAGGTCACAACATTTGTGAAATGATGTGATGAACATTCATCCGAAGTATAACATTACGATCAAGTCATTATGTTTATATTTCTATAATATCATACAGAGTAGTCTTAGTCCTTAGACCATGAGATCATGTTAATTGCTAACACCGGAAGAGTATCTTGATAACATCAAACGTCACACCGTAACACGGTGACTATAAAGATGGGTTCAGTACTACGAAGGTGTTATGTTGAGGCTCATCGATCAAGAGTGGAATTTGTCAATCCAGATGACGGATAGATATACTCTGGGCCCTCTCGGTGATATCACATTAAGATAGCTTGCAAGCAAGTGATGTGATCACTAGAATGTTATATCACGGGAACGAGAAAAGAGTGCATGTCGGTAACGAGATCAAACTAGGTATTTGGATACCGATGATCGAATCTCGGACATGTATTATATCATCAGACAAAGGGATTAAATTGCTGACGTTAAAGGTTCTCACGATCACAGAAGTCATCGTTTAATGTGCAGGAGTCAGTATGGATCTCTAGGTCCCGCTTCTGATTATTGATCTGAGAGGAGTCTCAATCATGTCTACATTATTCGCGAACTGTAGGGTGACACACTTAAGGGTTGTTGGACACCATTTAGGAGCACATATCTTCCAGACAAAAGGTTTGCAAAGCGCAGCAAATGTTTCGATAGAAATAGGAATTGTTTCGATAGAAACCGGAATTGTTTCGGGTGAAATTGCAGAAAGTGGTTCTGCATGTAATATTGAAATGTTTCAAGGGGTTTTATGTGAATGTTTGTTAATTAAAGTAATTAACAAAATTCTGAATAAAATAAATAAAAGAGTTTTATTAAATGAGAGAGCATTAAATTTGGAGAAATTTAATGCATTTAAAGTGGAGACTTTAAAAGAGAATGTGAAGGGGCATTTTAATGTGGAGGGGTTACCACCACATGAATGGCACCTCCTCGTGAAGGATCTCTCTCCCCCTCTAGATATTTCCCCATGGTCTCGGATTAGCGAGATACATGTTCCCGGTGGCCTTGCGTCTGGAAGGAGTTGCTGCTTCCGCTGATTCGCTGGAGCGAGGAGGTGGAGGTTGTCCGGTGGCTTGAACGTGTGTGTGAGGACGGATGCGCTGCTGATTTGCGGCGCTCGGACTTCCACACGATCTTGAGATCGGCAAGCGTACGACTACATCAACCACGAGTTCCTACTCGTTAACCAAACTCGTTGTCTTCGAGGGTAAGTTCTCCATGGATGTATGTCCACCCGTTGCTCTGTATCTAGTAGATAGATCTTGGCGTATAGTTCTCATCGTAGGAATTTTTTTGTTTTCTATGCTGCGGACCCAACAGTGGTATCAGAGCCAGATCTATGCGTAGGTGCTTTGCACGGATAGTACACATATGTTTATATGTGGGCGATGATGATCATGTTATTGCATCTTCTATGTACTTTGGATATTGGTGGCATAGTGGGATGAAGCGGCCCGAACCAACCTTACATGTCATCGTACATGAGACCGGTTCCATGACTGACATGCAACTTGTTTTGCATAACTGGCTGGCGGGTGTCTGTCTCTCCTACTATAGTCAATATCTGATTTACAACGAGTTGCTAATAACTTGGTTATCCTCATTGTGGTTCATGTTCGTAGGTAAGACCGGTTCTATCTCTGAAAGCCCTAAGCCACGTAAAACTTGCAATTGATAAATTAGAGGCGTCTAGTTTAGATCGTTGCTGGGCTAGTGTCTTGATATGGTATTGTTGTAAGTAGATGTATGATAGATACTCTTACAACTCACTTAACATGTAAGTTCCATAGACCTTGGCCTTACACACAAAGGAATGATAGAGATCATACCACGATGCAAATGATAGAGATCAAATGCATGGACCATATCACCTCACTTCACACATTAGATGTTAGCATCTTATATTGCTAGTTTAGCGCTTTTGGTAGCATTATAAGATGATCCCTCATTTAGATATCAAGATAAAATGTGTTCTTCCTTAAGTATGCACCGTTTTGTGGATCATGTTTTGAGGCATCACGTGATGATCGGGTGTTCTCGAATCTACGCTTTCATACAACGGGTGTAAGACAGTTTTACACACGCGAATACTAAGGTTCTTACTTGACGAGCCTAGCATGTACATACATGGCCTCGGAACACGGACCGAAAGGTTAAGCATGAGTCATATAGTTGATATGATGCCTATATAGATACTCGCCTTTGAACCTATACCGACTGACGTGATGATCGGACTTGGTGTAGTGGATTTGGTTCATGTAATCACCAAAAGGACACGAGGGATGTCATTTTTGAGTGGGAGTTCATTAGTAATTTGGATTAGTTGAACTCAATCTATCATAAAACTTAGTCTAAATATATTTTACAAATTCTGTTGTAGATGGCACCACCTGCTTTTAATTTCAATGTGTTCATGGAGAAAGAGAAGCTTGCTGCGAATGGTAGCAACTTCACCAACTGGGCTATGAATTTGAGGATTCTCCTCACTGCTGCACAAAAGCAATATGTGCTAGAGGCGCCGCTAGGCCCCCCACCAGCTCCTGATGCCCCTAACGAGGAAAAGAACGTCTATATAACTCGTCAGGAGGACCACAACTTAGTTCATTGGGCATATTGTATGGGCTAGAGCCAGAACTTCGAAAACGTTTCGAAAATGGCAATGCCTTTGATACCATGGGAGAATTGAAAATGATTTTCGCTGCCGTAGAGAGTTATAATGCTTCTGAAAAGTTCTTTAGCTGCATGATGGAAGGGAACAGCTCCGTTAGTGAGCACGTACTCAAAATGTCTGGGTACGCCGATAAGCTTGTGTCCTTGGGAATAACGATTCCGATTGACTTAGGCATACATCGTGTTCTCCAATCTCTGCCACCTAACTACAAGAGCTTCGTGATGAACTATAATATGCAGGGCATGAAGAAGTCTCTTCCCGGGCTTCTATCAATGCTTAAGACTGCAGAAGTGGAGATTAGGAAAGAACATCAAGTGTTGATGATCAATAAGACCACCGGTTTCAAGAAGGACAAGAAAGGCAAGCAGAAGGGAAAGAAGGGCGGCAAATCTGTTGCCGCGCCTGAAAAGAAACCCCGAGCTGGCCCTAAGTCTGACACCGAGTGCTACTATTGCAAGGGGACTGGCCATTGGAAGCGCAACTGCCCCAAGTATTTGGCGGACAAGAAGGCCGGCAAGGCAAACAAAGGTATATGTGATATACATGTTATTGATGTGTACTTGACTAGTACTCGCAGTAGCACCTAGGTATTTGATACGGGATCGGTTGCTAATATATGTAACTCGGTTCAGGGGCTGCGGAACAAGCGACAACTAGCAAGGGATGAGGTCACGATGCGGGTTGGCAATGGATCAAGAGTTGATGTGATCGCCGTCGGAACGCTGCCTCTCCATATGCCGTCGGGATTAGTTATAAACCTGAATAATTGTTATTTGGTGCCTGCACTGAGCATGAACATTGTATCCGGATCATGTTTGATGCAAAGTGGTTATTCGTTTAAGTCTGAAAACAATGGTTGTTCGATTTATATGAATAATATCTTTTATGGTCATGCACCTGTGTTGAATGGTTTATTTTTATTGGATCTCGATAGTAGTATTACGCATATTCATAATGTTGATGCTAAAAGGATTAAACTTGATAATGATATATCTGCATATATGTGGCACTGCCGTCTAGGTCATATTGGCGTTAAACGCATGAAGAAACTCCATTCTGATGGACTTTTGGAATCACTTGATTTTGAATCATTTGATACATGTGAGCCATGCCTTATGGGCAAGATGACTAGAACGCCGTTTTCCGGTTCAATGGAACGGGCGACAGATTTATTGGAAATCATACATACTGATGTGTGTGGACCAATGAGTGTGTCGGCGCGAGGTGGATATCGTTATTTTGTTACTTTCACGGATGATTTGAGTAGATACGGGTATATCTATTTGATGAAAAATAAGTCTGGAACCTTTGAAAAGTTCAAAGAATTTCAGAATGAAGTGGAAAATCATCGTAACAGAAAGATCAAATTTCCGCGGTCCGACCATGGAGGAGAGTATCTAAGTTACGCGTTTAGCACACACATGAAAGATTGTGGAATAGTTTCACAACTCACGCCTGCCGAAACACCACAACGTAATGGTGTGTCAGAACGTCGTAATCGTACTTTATTGGATATGGTTCGATCTATGATGTCTCTGACTGACTTGCCACTGTCATTTTGGGGTTATGCACTGGAAACCGCTACATTCACTTTAAATAGGGCACCATCTAAATCCGTTGAAAAGACACGGTATGAATTATGGTTTGGAAACAAACCTAAGCTGTCATTTCTTAAAGTTTGGGGATGTGATGTTTATGTGAAGAAACTTCAACCGGATAAACTCGTACCCAAAGCAGAAAAATGCGTCTTCATAGGATACCCTAAGGAAACGATTGGGTATACCTTCTATCATAGATCCGAGGGCAAGGTCTTTGTTGCCAAGAATGGATCCTTTCTTGAGAAGGAGTTTCTCGCAAAAGGTGTGAGTAGTCGGAAGGTAGAACTCGAAGAGGTTATTGAACCTTCTCTTCATGAAATGGCGAGTAGCACAGCACCGGAAGTTGTTTCAGAGTTGACTTCACCTAATGAAGAGAGAGCTAATGATATTGATCATGAAACTCCGAAAGAGGACACTACCGAACCTCGCAGGTCAAGCAGGACACGTGCAGCTCCTGAACTGTACGGCAATCCTATTATGAATTTCATGATTGATGAAATAGATGACCCTGCGACGTATGAAGAAGCGATGATGAGCCCTGATTCCAACAAATGGCTAGAAGCCATGAAATCCGAGATGGAATCCATGTACGAAAACCAGGTTTGGACCTTGGTGGACTTAGCTCACGATCGAAAGGCCGTTGAGAATAAATGGATTTTCAAAAGAAAAACTGATGCTGATGGTAATGTAACCATCTATAAGGCTCGACTTGTCGCAAAGGGGTTTCGAAAAATTCAAGGAGTTGACTACGATGAGACATTCTCTCCCGTAGCGATGCTTAAGTCGGTTAGGATTATGTTAGCAATTGCTGCATATTTCGATTATGAAATATGGCAGATGGATGTCAAAACTGCGTTCCTCAATGGTAATATTGAAGAAGAGTTGTATATGATACAACCAAAGGGTTTAGTCAATCCTAAGGATGCTAATAAGGTGTGCAAACTTCAGCGATCCATCTATGGACTGAAGCAAGCATCCCGGAGTTGGAATCTCCGCTTTGATGAGGTGATCAAAGAGTTTGGATTTGTCCAAACTTATGGAGAGGCTTGTATTTACAAGAAAGTGAGTGGGAGCAATGTGGCATTTCTGATATTATATGTGGATGACATATTATTGATTGGAAATGATATAGATCTTTTAAACAGTGTTAAAAGTTATCTAAACAGCAAATTTTTTATGAAGGACCTTGGTGAAGCTTTATATACATTAGGCATTAAAATCTATAGAGATAGATCAAGACGGCTAATTGGGCTATCGCAGAGTACATACCTTGATAAGATATTAAAGAAGTTTAATATGGACGAAAGTAAGAAGAAGTTCTTACCTATGTTGCAAGGCAAGACATTGAGTAAGACTCAAAGTCCGGCTACGACGGAAGAAAGAGAGATGATTGATAAGATCCCCTATGCCTCGGCCATAGGCTCTATAATGTATGCCATGCTATGTACAAGACCGGATGTGGCACATGCTATTAGTTTGACTAGTAGGTACCAATCTGATCCAGGTTCAGAACACTGGATAGCGGTAAAGAACATCCTCAAGTACTTGAGAAGAACTAAGGATATGCTTCTTATATACGGAGGTGAAGAAGAGCTAGTCGCTAAGTGTTATGTCGATGCTAGCTTTGACACCGATCCGGATGACTCTAAGTCTCAATCCAGATACGTATTTCTCTTGAACGGAGCAGCAGTTAGTTGGAGGAGTTCCAAACAACCTGTGGTGGTTGGATCAACAACGGAGGCGGAATATGTTGCTGCTTCAGAAGCAGCACAGGAGGCAGTTTGGATGAAAGAGTTCATTACAGAACTGGGTGTGGTTCCCAGTGCGTTGGACCCGATGGTGATCTATTGTGACAACAATAGAGCCATAGCCAACGCCAAGGAACCAAGGTCTCACAAGAATTCCAAGCATATTAAGCGCCGGTTTCACTCCATCCACGAGCATGTCAAGGATGGAGATATAAATATTTGTAAAGTGCACACGGTCCTAAATGTAGCAGATCCGTTGACTAAAGTACTCCCTAGGGAAAAACATGATCAACACCAGAACTCCATGGGTGTTAGATTTATCACTATGTGAACTAGATTATTGTCTCTAGTGCAAGTGGGAGACTGAAGGAAATATGCCCCGTGTTATTATATATTCCTTGTATATGATAGATGTTTATTTTGCATGCTATATTTGTATTGATAGGAAACATCAATACATGTGTGTTTAATAAACAAAAAGGGTTCCTAGTTATGCCTCTCTTATAGACTAGCTTGTTGATTAACAAGATGATCAAAGTTTCCTGATCATGGACATTGGATGTTGTTAATAACAAGGTCACAGCATTTGTGAAATGATGTGATGAACATTCATCCGAAGTATAGCATTACGATCAAGTCATTATGTTTATATTGCTATAACATCAGACAAAGTAGTCTTAGTCCTTAGACCATGAGATCATGTTAATTGCTAACACCGGAAGAGTATCTTGATAACATCAAACGTCACACCGTAACAGGGTGACTATAAAGATGGGTTCAGTACTAAGAAGGTGTTATGTTGAGGCTCATGGATCAACAATGGAATTTGTCAATCCAGATGACGGATAGATATACTCTGGGCCCTCTCGGTGATATCACATTAAGATAGCTTGCAAGCAAGTGATGTGATCACTAGAATGTTATATCACGGGAACGAGAAAAGAGTGCATGTCGGTAACGAGATCAAACTAGGTATTTCGATACCGATGATCGAATCTCAGACATGTATTATATCATGAGACAAAGGGATTAAATTGCTGACGTTAAAGGTTCTCACGATCATAGAAGTCATCATTGAATGTGCAGGAGTCAGTATGGATCTCCAGGTCCCGCTTCTCATTATTGATCTGAGAGGAGTCTCAATCATGTCTGCATAATTCGCGAACCGTAGGGTGACACACTCAAGGGTTGCCGGACACCATTTAGGAGCACATATGTTCCAGAGAAAAGGTTTGCAAAGCGCAGGAAATGTTGCGATAGAAACAGGAATTGTTTCGATAGAAACCGGAATTGTTTCGGGTGAAATTGCAGAAAGTGGTTCTGCATGTAATATTGAAATGTTTCAAGGGGTTTTATGTGAATGTTTGTTAATTAAAGTAATTAACAAAATTCTGAATAAAATAAATAAAAGAGTTTTATTAAATGAGAGAGCATTAAATTTGGAGAAATTTAATGCATTTAAAGTGGAGACTTTAAAAGAGAATGTGAAGGGGCATTTTAATGTGGAGGGGTTACCACCACATGAATGGCACCTCCTCGTGAAGGATCTCTCTCCCCCTCTAGATATTTCCCCATGGTCTCGGATTAGCGAGATACATGTTCCCGGTGGCCTTGCGTCTGGAAGGAGTTGCTGCTTCCGCTGATTCGCTGGAGCGAGGAGGTGGAGGTTGTCCGGTGGCTTGAACGTGTGTGTGAGGACGGATGCGCTGCTGATTTGCGGCGCTCGGACTTCCACACGATCTTGAGATCGGCAAGCGTACGACTACATCAACCACGAGTTCCTACTCGTTAACCAAACTCGTTGTCTTCGAGGGTAAGTTCTCCATGGATGTATGTCCACCCGTTGCTCTGTATCTAGTAGATAGATCTTGGCGTATAGTTCTCATCGTAGGAAATTTTTTGTTTTCTATGCTGTGGACCCAACATTGGGTTCCCGCAGGAACTATTGATGGGCTACCACTAGCACCTAAAAGAAGAGTTCATGCGCCAAAAACAAGCAATCGCGCAACTTGAGGCGCGTAAAAAGGCGGCGGACGAGTCGAGCCTTCGTCGCGCTGGGCTCTCCTCCTACGGAGGATCCTCCTCACGAGGCAACGAATACCTCGCCAAGAAGAGGCAGTCGCGAATGGCTCACCTCACCGAACAAGAGCGCATAGACGCCACGAAAGTCCTCGACTTCGGCTCTATGACAGTCGACACGAGAGGCAACGTGGTCCCCAGGACGCCGCAGACTGCGGTGACAGCAGCCACCATGTACCTCCTCAACAACCAGCCACCGGCTGGAGATCCCCAAACTTCCATGCACCGATCTACGATCGCGGGTTTGGGGCTAATCGAGGCCGCCCTCGACAAGGAGCCGGTACCAGATCTAAAAAAGGGCAAAGCGCTACTCCTCGACCTCATCCAGCGATGACAGTCACGACCTGTCTCGACGCCGTCGCTCACGGCGACACGATCGCGACTACGATGCACGCAACGACCTCACACAACGCAAGATCGACAAGTCAAGGGCACGACGTGCTCGGTCGACTGACTCGGAAGAGGAAGATGGGGAGCTCTTGGGTGCCAGATGCTTCAGCAGATCTATTAGGCAGAGGCGAATGCCTAAAGGGTTTAAACTTCCGTCGGAGCATCCGAAATTTGACAGTCTACAAGACCCTAAAATCTGGCTAGAGGATCAAATCTCCTCCGTCAGGCTCCACAGAGGTAGTCGAAGTACCGCCATGCAATGTTTGCAGCTACAGCTGCAGGGCGCCGCCCGAGCATGGCTCAATAACCTCCCATGCGGATCCATTCGCAGTTGGGATGAGATGGTTTACAGCTTTGTGCGCAATTTTAAGGGCACGTACAAACGGCCCGCATCAATCGAAGAACTGAGATGCTGCCAGCAAAGATCTGGCAAATCGCTGCGCTCATACATCCAAAGGTGGTCCATCATCAAGAACTCCACGGAAAACATCTCGGAGGACCACGCGATTGATGCATTCAATGGTGGCGTCCGCCGCCTAGAGCTCAGGGAGGAGCTAGGCCGCTCGAAACCTCAGACCATCGACCACCTGATGGAGATCGCGAATCGGTGGGTCGATGGAGAAAATTCGGTGAAGAACCGCGCTCACTCCAACGAGGAGGCGGAACTCGAACGCAGACGCGACCGCTGAGGCAAACGCCGCATGCGCATCTACGATGACCGTGTCGACGTCAACATGGTCGCAGCCGGCTACGCAGATAGACGCGACGAAAACCGCAACGGCGGATACCGCGGCAGCGGGTACCGCGACTCCGAGAAAACCACGCAAGTGTGGCAACGCCGCACTCGCGACGAGGCACCCGCGACCTCCATCGAGGAAAAACTGTTCGGGCCATGCACGGTACACTTCTACATCGACAAGCATGACGGCAAGAGAAAGTCCAGCCACCTCCTCAAGGACTGCCACGAGTTCCTCAAGCTACACGAGGGATTGGTTCGAATGAACCGCAACGCAGTCGAAAGAGGCTACGGAGCCGCTCCAGGCGCCGTGGCACATGGCGCACCGCCACCACCACCTGGGCCACCCCCGAACGGAGCTGCACCAGACCAGCACCACGGAGGAGAACCGTACCCATGGGCCATGGGTACCATGATGATCCAAAAGGGGCGCCCCTCCAACAGGGTGCAGAAAGCCATCACTCGCCAAGTCAACTTGGCCACGCACTCGCCACCATCCACCACTGAGTACCTCAGTGGCAGTGAGTCGTGCATTACCTTTGATAAATGCGACCACCCGCCTCAAGTACCTCGCCCAGGTCACTGCCCCCTCGTACTCGAGGCGCAAATTGGAGGCTTTGACATGAGTCGCGTCTTCATGGATGGCGGAAGCGGCATCAACCTCATATTCGTGAGTACCTTGCGAGCAATGAGGATCCCTCTAACCTTCTTGGAGGCATCGGACACAATGTTCCACGGCATCGTCCCAGGGAAAGGCGTATACCGCCTGGGCAAAATCAACCTCGACGTCATATTCGGCACGCCAAAGAACTTCTGGCGCGAACGCATTGACTTTGAGGTCGTCGACTGACCCTCACAATACCACTGCATCCTCGGACGCGTCACGTTCGCTAGGTTCATGGCGGTACCCCACTACGCCTACCTGCAGATGAAAATCCCAGGTCCTAACGGCGTCATCACGATCAACGGGAGCTTTGAGCGATCTGACAGTTGCGACAGGGAATTCAACAGAATCTCCCAGTCCTTGAGCATGCAGGAAGAGCTCGCGCGATTGAAGGAAACGACAGACAATAGTTTGCCTCCCCTGAGTAGGCCAAGCTCACCTGATCTCTCCTTCGACTCATCTGTGCACACAAAGAAGGTGCAGGTCCATCCGACAGATCCTGCAAAAACGGCCCTCATCGCCAACAACTTGAGTCCCACATAGGAACTCGCGCTCGTCGAATTCCTCTGTGAGCACTGGGAAATTTTTGCCTAGTGTCTTGCGGACATGCCAGGAGTTCCCAGGGAATTCGCCGAGCACGCACTCAACGTCAACCCCGACGCAAGGCCAGTCAAGCAAACAATCAGGCGACTGTCTGAGCCACGAGCACAGGTAGTCGGAATGGAGATCAACAGACTCCTCGAGGCCAAATTCATACGCGAGATCAAGGAAAGCACTTGGCTCGCCAATACAGTGCTGGTGCCAAAAAAGGACACGGATATCCTACGGATGTGCGTGGACTTCACTTCTTTAAACAAGCACTGCCCAAAAGATCACCTCCCTCTACCATGGATCAATCAAATCATCGACTCCACCGCTGGATGCGAGCGCCTCTGCTTCCTCGATGCCTACTCAGGCTATAACCAAATTTGAATGAAGGAGGAAGACCAAGAGAAGACCGCGTTTACAACGCCCTTCGGTGTGTTCTCCTACAACACAATGCCCTTCGGGCTAAAAAATGCAGGAGCCACCTACCAGCGGTGCATGCAGGCTTGCCTCAAGGAGCAACTGGGTCGCAACATCCAAGTCTATGTCGACGACATAGTAATCAAAACCAAGGAGGAAGCCTCTCTAATCGATGACTTGTGCGAAACATTCGCCAATCTTGATCGTTACCGGATTAAGCTCAATCCGGACAAATGCGCCTTCGGCGTACCATCTGGGCAGCTGCTCGGATATCTCATCTCCGTGACAGGGATTGAGGCAAACCCGAAAAAGATAAAGGCCATATTGGCCATGGAGAAGCCAAAGAACATAAGAGGCGTCCAGCAACTAGCCGGACGAATCGCGGCCCTCAGTCGATTTATCAGTCGAATGGGAGAAAAGGCACTGCCCTTCTATCAGCTCCTCCACAAAGCCGACAAATTCGAGTGGACCAAGGAAGCGCAAGAAGCATTCGAAGATCTCAAGCGCCTGCTATCCACCTCGCTAGTACTGGTGACTCCACGAGAAAGGGAACCACTACTGCTGTACATCTCCGCTACCAACCAAGTGGTTAGTACAGTGCTCTTTGTCGAGCGGGCAGAGGAAAACAAGGTCCACGGCGTACAACGCCCGGTATACTACCTCAGCGAGGTCCTCACGCCAACAAAACAGCGGTACCCGCACTACCAGAAGCTGGCGTACGACGTCTTCATGACCGCCCGGCGATTGCGCCATTACTTCGAGGAACACCCAATCGTGGTAGTCAGCGACGCCCCATTGGGACATATCCTCAATAACCCCGACGCCACGGGATGAGTCGCGCTTTGGGGAATCGAACTGTCTCCACGGGACATCACATGCGAAAAGCACGACGGAATCAAGTCGCAAGTCCTCCCTGACTTCCTCGTGCATTGGATGGAAAACCAACTCCCGGACAAGCCAGATATGTCCTACCTTTGGACCATGCACTTCGATGGATCCAAACGGAAAGATGGAGCAGGAGCAGGTGTCATACTGAGATCACCTCAAGGGGACAAGCTGAAATACATCCTGCGAATGTAGTTCACCGCCTCAAACAACGAGGCTGAATACGAGGCCCTGTTGCACGGGATGAGGATGGCAAAAGCCTGCGGCGCAAAGAGGCTCATCATATATGGCGACTCCAAGCTGGTCATCAACCAAACAATGCACGAGTGCGACGCACTAAATGACAACATGATCGCATACCGTGACCTCTACAATACACTCGAGGGAGACTTCGATGGTTGCGAGTTGCGACATGTAGGTCGCGAAAGCAACGAGGAGGCGGACGCACTCGCCAACATAGGCTCTACCTGCGCACCCATACCACCAGGGGTATTTCTCGAGCGCATCTGCGAACGCTCCATCAAGCCAAAGGCCGTAGAGAAGAAAACAAGCGCAGCAACGGACTCAGGGGCTACGCCACCTAATGAGCCAATGGCACTCGATAAATTGGAGCCAGACACAGGACTCGAAGGGCCAATGAGTGTCATGATGATCGAACAATCCTAGACGCAGCCGTACATTACATATCTCCTCAGCAAGTGCCTACCGGACGACCCGACAGACGCACGGCACATCGCGTGACGCTCCAAGGTATCAACGGCGAACTGTATAAACGTAGCATCACAGGCGTGTTACAATGATGCGTCTCCCTAGCCGATGGAAGAGCAGTCCTCCTCGACATACATGAAGGTACTTGCGGACACCACGCCGGAAGTCGCGCCCTCGTTGCCAAAGCTCTACGAGCTGGATTTTACTGGCCCACGGCCATGCGCGACGCCAAGGACATAGTCCAAAAGTGCAACGCTTGTCAGCGATTCGCGGACAAACCACACGCACCAGGCGCAGAACTACGGCCTATTCCACTGGCCTAGCCCTTCGCACAATGGGGGCTCGACATGGTAGTCAAGCTCCCAAGGTCCTCGCAAGGAGGCTACGTCTACCTTTTGGTTGTAGTCGACAAGTTCACCAAGTGGATTGAGACCATGCCAGTGACCAAGCAGTCAGGTCACAGCGCGGTCAAGTTCTTCGAGTCCATCGTCTACCGCTTCGGCGTGCCGCACAGCATCATCACTGACAACGGGACGAACTTCACATCCAAAGAGTTCGAAGAATTCTACGGAAACCTGGGGATCAACATCAGTTATGCCTTAGTCGCGCATCCATAGACCAACAGTCAGGTGGAAAAAGCAAACGGGCTCGTCTCCAGCGGCATCAAGAAGCGACTCCTTCGACCACTCGAAGAAGCCGCGGGTCACTGGCCAAATGAGCTCCAATCCGTACTCTGGAGCCTACGTACAACTCCAAACAGCGCCACGGGCTACACGCCATTCTTTATGGTGCACGGAGCAGAAGCAGTACTACCCGCCAAAGTGAGGTACAAGGCCCCGCGCATAGTCGCTTACAGCGAACAAGAGTCATCTCTTGCACTCGAAGACTCCGTAGACCTCCTCAACGAGGCAAGAGAAATTGCCGCAGAAAGATCCACGATCTACCAGCAGAACCTGCGCAACTACCACAGTAGAAGGCTTCGCCCCAGATCCTTCGTCGAAGGTGACCTGGTCCTGCGACTGAAGCAGCAGGGGCATATCAAGCTCGAGTCCCCCTGGGAAGGACCGTACATGATTACAGAAGTAATCCCAGGTGGCGCCTATCGCCTTCAAGACTTAGAGACAGGAGTCGCATACTCCAACCCTTGGAACGTCGCACAACTGCGACGCTTCTACCCCTAGCTGTTCTTTACTTTTACATCGCAAATAAGGCTACCTAGCCAAGGCTACTTAGCCACACATTGTACCTCGTACTGTTCTCCAAATAAATAAAACTAAGTGCCCCAAAACTCTGTGTTTTCTTTCACTTCTGTCAATTTTATACTCGGAGGCTGCGCCACCCTACGTACATCTGTTCTTCGAACCAATAAGAGCGATATCCTGAGTAGCTGGCACATCAATCAAACCCCTTAATGAAAACCCAACCCAGCTGCAACGCACCTGGCAGGTTGACAAAGGGATGGCCAGGCTAACGAAAAGGACTCGCATAGTGCAACGCACCTCACGCTAACAAAGTTGTTTATACACGTTTGACAATAAATTATCTACAACATATATATGAACTTTACAACACAAATACACTTATATGAAGGACACAAATCTGGTTACTGCTGCAATAGAAGAACATTGGTTTGTTCCTCGAAGAAGTCGACAATCTCCTCTGCTGCGCGGTCCACCGCTTGATGTGCGGCACCATATTCCAAGCAGATCCGGCTGGCGGCGCTGGCAGACCGGAAGCTACGGCGGCGACATCCACGTCAGGCCTGTGCAATCGCACCATCGAGAGGTAGCCTTGGCACCAGCCACCAACTACTGCCTCACACACTCGCGAACCGCAGACATATCTTGAAATTTTGGCCAGGAGAGCCAACAGGCTTGATGGAGTGTCATCCAACGGGAACATCGCCCGATAGATATTCTTCAAACATGACTGCGACTTCTTCAGGAAGAGCAGCACTCGCGAAGCGCGATCCTGCAGGGTCGCCAATGCAGTCGCACGATCATGATCCACCCAGAAGTATCCACTCTCTTGAAGTTGCTCCTGGGTGAGACCATGAAGGCGGATGGCAATCCTATCCCTCTCCTCCTGTGGATGGCGTGCGCTAACAACTACACGAAGCAGCACCAACAGCGTGAGTACAACGTACCATTGCGACTAACTACAAAGGAAAAGATGAGGACGAGCAAACTAACACTTAAACTGGTCGCCCAGCTGCGTCAACTCGCCAAGCAGATATTGTTCGGGCGGCGGCTTTTTTTGCCTTTGACTTCCACACATCTGCGTTACCGCGGATCAGGGGCAACTCACGCTCCAGCTGCTTCACGCGGTCATGAAGTCGCGACAGCAAGGACAGCTCCTCTACCCTGGAGCGTGGCGGTCCCACTGTCTCATCAAGAGATGGTGAGTCCTGGGTTCCCCCTACGGGACCACTCGATGCGCCCTACCACAAGTCAAGAGAGAAGCAAATAAGGCGACCAAATTAACACAAAGGCAAGGGGAACAGGTGCATTCAGGATAAGCATAAATATTCACAAGCACACTCGCCAGCAGGCATGTTCTTAGACCAAAAGGACAATTCATCATCTATTACAAAAGCTAACTACAGAGCAGCTGGTTTCTTCGACTTCGACGCCTTCGGGGGTTTCATCAAGTCCGTGGCAGTATCAGACGCCACCGACTTTCCGCCTGCCCCTGAGGCCGAAGCGTTCGCCGCCTTCTTAGCACGTTGGAGCTCCTCCGAATACTTGGCAACGGTATTAATCAAGGAATGGCCATATCTGGCATAGGCAGTCGCAAAGGGAGCGAAGACTACCTACTGACCATCCGCGCCAACAGGCATCATCTTCGACACCGCAGAGGGATCTATCTCGACTCCGTGGGCTTGCACCATGGCGAGTGACATCGTCGCACCAGCCGCCCGGAGGGAGTTCTTGTAGGTGGGAGGCACACCCCCGGCGAGTGACTCCACCAGCTTATCCATGTTATCGACCAGCTCCTCCTTCGGCATCAACTCTTCCCGGAGGCGACTGAGGGTGACCTTGGCCTTGGACAACGTATCTTGGATGGCGGCGCTCCGGTCCTCGACTGCAGACACCGCGCCCGCCAGAGCATCATCGCGACGCAGGGCCTGCGGGTCAAAACTCAAGTCGCCAGCATCTACACAGAAAACACACCCATGGATCAAACTTCTAGCGCCACCAGCAAAACTCTAGATGCAGAAAGGAACAGCAGTAAAAACATCCACCAGCAAAGGTACCTGAGAGGGCCTTGGCGACTGAGAACAGTTGCTCTTCGAAAAACTTTTCCCTGGCCGCAAAGGAGGCACGCAGATCCTCTTCACGTTTCTGGGCATCATCACGAGCCGTGATTGCCTCGTCGCGCCCCTTCACAGTTGCGGCTAATGTCTTCTCCAAGGTGGCGATGTTGCGCAGTAAGGCGTTATGCTCAGCTACATGGCAGTCGAAAATTGACTATGAGTCGATTATACTAAAAAGAGAGAAGACGAAAAGAATAAGTGTAGAACACTCACTTTCGACAACGCGATGACGCGTCTCCAGCATTGCATGCTGATGACCCATCGCCATCACCTGCTCCGCCACTTGCGCGGCTTCCTTTACAAGGAGCTGTCACACAAAACAGGGAGTAAGAAGAGGGCAACAGAAGGCGTTGTTTGCCACATTAAAAAAGAAGGAAAGATATACTTAGATGGTCCTCTAGCGACTCCGAAGAAGTTTGCTGAACCGTCATCCGAGCAACTATTCGATGCTCCCCTACGTGAGGAGAGCTCGAAGAATTGTGCCCGGAGTGGGCCGCCGCCGGAGGAGAAGGAGCGCGCTCGACCTCTACCTTGGCCCTTGAGGTCGCGACTCCCGATTCCTTCAAAAACTCGACGTCGCCAGAAGATGACGACGCCTCTTGACTACAAGACCAAATCCACATTGAGAAAGGGCAAAGTCCAGGGCAAAGCCAACAAGAAGAAAATAGAAAAGAATGAATGAACTCGCAAACTTACCAGTCAAACTTTTCAAGATCAAATGTGGCCTCCGCCGACTCCGACGAAGACTCCTTGGGCAATCGCATTTTCTTGCGGGAAGACGGTGCCACAGCCCTCACAGGAACAGCTGGAATTGGCGACTCCGCGCCAACAGCCGCGCCTTCTGGAGTCGAAGGAGTCGACGCGTCGGAATCCTCGCTACGCGAACGCCTGCGAGTATCCGGGCTCTCGGACTCGGGGGCTTCCTCTTCCACATCAGAAGGGACAGTCGACTCAGACTCGTCCTCTTCCAAAGCTTCACGAGGAATAATACCCTCAGGGAGAGGAGGCATACAATGCAACACCGCCCAATCCTGCATACAAACAGCAAAGATGAGCAAAAGGAGCAAGTAAGCAATAGAAAAGCAATCGCAAAAATAAGCTACTGCGTAGCACAACTATACCTCAGGAGGAGGATTCGAAGCATCGAAAGGAGGAACGACTGGCTCATTCGGAAGCACGTCCTTGAATGTGTACTTCGTGACCAGTCGCACCCTCTTATCTACCTCACTCGCGGACATGCCATCGGCAGACACGCGAGTGGCATCATCAGCACCACCCCTTTGAAACATGGGATGGACTCTAGCCTGGAGAGGCTGGACGCGACGACGCAGCCAAGTCCTGACAAGGGCGTAGCCTCCCTCTTCTATGCATATGCGACTCTCGAGGTCGCAGACACGTTGATATAGCACGTCTGTCTCTGCAAGTTCGGAAGGCATGATCACGTTCTTCCAAGAACGCATCTTCTTGCAGGGAGTCACGGGATCGAAAGGCGCGAGTCCAAAATGCTCGTCCTTGGCTTTCTGGTCGCGAACATAAAACAATTTGTCCCTCCATCCCTGGACGGACTTGGCGAGCTTGATGTCGAAGTAGGTGGCGGACAGGTCGACATGGATTCCACAACCACCTACGTCGTAAACTAGAGAGCCGGATGCGGACTGACGCTTCAGTTTAAATAAACGCTTGAAAAGGCCAAAGTGTGGCTCGATTCCGAGCCAACACTCGCAAAGAGTGATGAAGCAGGTGATGTGGAGAATTGAATTTGGGGACAGCTGATGGAGCTGGAGCCCGTAGAAACAAAGGAGACCCCTAAGAAAGGGGTGGAGAGGCAAAGAAAGACCGCGAATGATGAATGCAAAAAACATCACTCGAAAACCGGCGGGAGGCACAGGAATGGTCTCACCACTGGGGACGCGCGCATCGGCGACTGCTGCGGAAATAACTCCCTCTTGGCGAAGAACACGGAGATCGTACGCCTTGATGATAGAGGGGCGCCACGCGCCATTGGTTACGCGGGTGCCGCGACCTTCTTTTTCCCGCCGGCGGCAGCACTAGTGCCCGCAGCAGCGGGGCCACCCTTCTTCTTTGTAGCGGCAACGGTGGCCGCAGATTCAGCGGCAGCGCCTCCTTTCTTCTTTCCCATTGCGCGGCGGCGATGAGAGCGCAAGAAATAACTTGGAAACGAGCGGAGGTGGTCCAGAGCTGAGGAGGAGATGAGCGCAGGGAAAGCAGATGAGCAGCAGCAATGGCGATGGCAGCGAGGAAGAAAAGAGCGTTGATGGAAAATTACCGCCGTAGCATCGCTACTTAATCCTTAGGAGATGCAATCCAACGGCTCACAAAAACCCTACTGGACATGTGGCACGCATCGCGCTCGACACGTGGAGAAAAGGAAGCGCGAACCGTCCCCCCACTTCTCCCATTACGCGCGGAAATCAAGGAGGCACAGTTAATAATAAGATATCGCACGCCCAATCAAATCAAAGTCAGAAAGTGGGACCCACCGCTCGTCACGTCCCGTCAAACTCGCTCACGCGGGCAACTGAGGTCATGCGAACGTCAGCACTGACGTCATCAAAGCTCCGCAGTGGAAAACTTCGACTACTTTAGTCCTTGATGGAGTCTTTGACTCCACCAAGCACTCGGGGGCTACTCCCATAGGGAGCGCTGACCGTGCACCCTACGTTTTTTCTTTTCTTATTGCAGGAATATGGGCAATCACAATCAAACCCAACCACTCGAAACACGGTTCAACTATGGACATGGGCTACTCCCATTGGGAGCGCCGGAAACAATTTCGACTGGAACAAACAAGCAAAGACGACAGCAGTCGCAAAATTTCTTTAGTCCCTGCCTGAGTCTTCGACTCAACCAGGCACTCGGGGGCTACTCCCATAGGGAGCGCTGGTCACGCACCCTATGATTATTTGCACAAAAACTATGTGTTGATTACATCCGCACTCGCAGATCATGGCAACACCGCCTCATAATTCTCCCTACAAAGAGACTACATCTCCTGGGTCGCTCGAATCATCTCCGCGATGATAAAATTCGGATGCCGCACTTACAGCGTGAAGGTAAGACCTGAATAATGCCTAGCAACGTATTTAACTGCACACTACCAGAAATATATCAGTTCCTACAGGCACGATGAACATGCCTTGACGGACGCGTCAAGTGCTCACACCCATATAACTGGAATTCGACTCCTGTAAGACCTCTGCGGCCTGAGTCGAATTACGCCAGCACTTTTCCAGATTCGAGTCCAGGGACTCGAGTTCGAGTAGATTGCGTTGTTTCACCCTAAGGTGGTTAACTGATACCGATACTTTGGCTATATCAGGCACGTATATCAAACGATCCCTATGACCTAAATGAAAGCAGTCGAAAAATGTACTCATACAGGCACTCGAAGGCTTCAAAAAGTACCTAGTCGAATCTGCGATTCCACTGGATACTCGGGGGCTACTGACATGGGTATACCCTACAGGTACTCGAGCTTGGTATATATGTTCTAAATACGTACAGGCCCACGGTGTCGCCAAGGCCCAGATGAAAGGACTCGAGTAACCTGCGGACTCTCGATTGCTTGAGAGACAAGAAGAAGCTAAAGATAGAAAGTTTGAAGGGAAAAACCCTAACTTGTAACCGACTCGCCCTGCTACCCGAGACCTAGCCTATCTATATAAAGGCTAGGAGGGGGCGGCGAGAAGGACACACACAACTCTAGTTTTCCACAACCCTCGCCAGATTGCATCTGCGCACCATTGTAACTTTCGACTCCTTCGATAATTCCACGAGCAGACAAGCAGTAGTAGGGACCTCTACGAGGCCTGAACCTGGGTAAATCCTTTGTCCCCTGTGTGCTTGTTTGCTAGCCGATAGATGTCTCCAGCGCTCCCTCCTTCTCCAAAACCCAAGTCCATAACAATGGGCATTGATGAGTTAAACCCTCGTCAATTGGTGTACGGAAACTAAAGCATCGCGACACGGATAGCAATAGATCAATAGGAGGAAATAAAGACTATAAACGCAAAATAGGTAGAAAGGGGTAGAATGCTCGCCTGGGAAACACAGCCGGAGATTCATATCCGGAGAACTTGTCGATACACGCATCAACTCATCGGCCTAATCCGCGAAGAAGCAAACACTAGAAGAAACACCGGATGCAATATTTAATACTACGGCAGAAGAACCGGCATGTTCATGATATGATGCATGGCATAGCAAAGATGATGTGCAATTAGTCAATGTTAAGCGGAACCGGGGTTCCAACAATTAATTATATGGTTCAAGTTATTTAGAACCCCCGCAATTTAAATGTTGATTTATCAATGCAAAGCATGTCATCGGTTCACTATGCAAACTTAAATGGAGGCGATATGAGACAAATATAGTCCGTATATATCCTCCATATTTAATTATGAGGTGAATCGACTATACAACCCGGACCCACAAAATATGTATGCAAGCATTTACAATTGATATGCCACAATTCATATATATGCCAATTAATAAAAAATAGGGCTCGGATAAAGGGGTCACACATGGGGTTCCGAAGATCTTGGATTCGGGGTCGACGGGGTCGACGGGATCGGGTTGGTATCCGAGAAGGAGGTCTTGGAATCCGAGAGGAAGACGAACTTGCCGTGTCGAGGTTCTCGGTCACTGGACTCGGGGAAGTCAATCATGGCGGTCCATGTAGAAGACCACGGGTGCAGCGTCGGATCGGTCTTGGACTTTGGCGCCGATGGTCGTGGCCCAACTGGTCGTACTTGTTCATCAGAAGGCCTTGATCAACAGAGTAGTGCCCGTCAGGCAGAACTTGCAGATCCCGCTCACACCACTGATACCTCAATACACCACCATCACCACCAGGTATCTAAACAGCGGTTGCTCATGTTTTCAAGAAGATCTTCGCGGTCACAGCTTCGCATCACCAACACATCTCAACACGCCACCAGGTTAACACTATCACTTGTGTGCATCGGGAGCTTGTCGAGCAGCCGTAAAGAGGCACAGGGGCGATGAGGCCTGGGCCCCTTGGCAACGACAGGAGGAGCAAGCTCTTGCATATAGAGGCAGGGCGACAAGGTTGGGCCGCTGACAGGAGGATGATTCGACGCCCAAGGTGAGCGGGGCCGCATGGGAAAGCGCGGGCAGCGGCCTGGTCGAGGACAGACCGCTAGGATCGGACTCGTGCTCGCCAGCGAGGAAACCCAGGGAGAGAGGCGGCGCTGGCCTGCGAGCGAGGATGCCAGGAGGAGCACCGGGAGGCGGGTAGAACCTGGCGCACGCGACGATCTGAGGCGGCGGGACCCTGTGAAGTGGCGGTGCCGCCTGGCTTAGCGGACGGAGGAGCGTGCTCGGAGGGGGGAGGCACGGCGAGGAGGCGCTACATGGCGAGGAAGGGCGCCTGGTAGGTCGCGGCGACGGGACAAAGCGCGCTCGGAGGAGACGGACGGCCTCGGGCGTCCGGCGCGGAGGAAGTCGGTGATGGGGCCCGGTGGCGGGGGTGGTCGAGGACGGCTCGACGGTGGAAGGCGGCGGCGCCCTGGGAGCTTGCTTCGCGGGACGGAGGAGAGGGGACGACGGACGGCGTGGGGAGGAAGGCCGGAGACGCTCGGGATCGACAATGAGGCTGCGGAAGGGGAGCTCCAGGCGTCAGGGTTGTGCGGGAGAGAACGGAACACGGGGAGAGAGCGAGGGAGTGGGTCCAGCATGGGGATCGGGGCCAGGGGAGTGGGTGGGTCCAGGCGGAGATATCGAGGAGGAGGACATGGTTGAGCGGGGTGGGTTCGATGGGAGCATGCGCGGGCGGCTGCGCGACGCGGGCGGTGTGTGGCCCCAAGGGAGCGGGCGGCAGAGCGTTCACGTGCGAGGTTGGGTTTTTGGTCGCGACACGCACTGGGTTAGGATGGGGCCGGCGTGGCAGCGGGATGGGGTAAGGCTCGCGCGTGGACGGTGCGGACGGTCATGTTGTGTGCGTGCGTGTGTGCTGGTTGGGTTTGGCTGGGCTTAGGGTGTGGGTCTGGCGGCGGTGGTAGGAGTGGGGTGGGGAGTGTGGCCGTGGGGATTAGGTTTAGGGTGGGATTAGATAGGGTTTTGGTTAGTTTGGACCAGGTAGTAGGCTGCTGGCTTGCTGGGCTTTTGGCCTGGCAGGCTGGCGGCCTCCCCGGTAAAACATTTTTATTTAACTTTTATTTTTTAAATACTTTGGCAAATAATTTTTAGGCAAATAAAAGACCCAGGCGAGAGACAGGGGTTTTGATTTGAAATAAAGACGGGGGAATATGTAGAAATCAAAGTAGGCTTTTAGAAAATAGTTTTAGACAAACAGATGCATGATGATGACGATGCTCAAATGCAATGTGGCATTATGACATGAGCATGCGGTCATGATGATGCAATGAACAAAACACAGCGAGTTTCTAGTAGTGGTTTTAGCGGGATGTCACAGGCATCCCCAAGATTTGACGCTTGTACTTCTTGGATATTTCTTGAGGTGACACGCGTGGCATCCTCAAGCTTGAGCTTTAGTCCATCCTTCATCTCGTTACTCATTCCTTCCATATACCTGAAATTTTTCCTTCATACAAAACTTCACACAATCTTATTAGCAACATTACTGCACTTAAGATAAATAAGTCTCAAGGTTCAGTTCTAACACCAAATAAACTTCCATTAGAACACTAGCTACTGTAGCACTTCCCTCAAAAAGCTCAATTCCCCAAAGGAACTCAAGAAGGAACTAACAAGAAGCAAATGCAGAAAATGGCAGAAATCTGTCAAAACAGACCAGCAGGTAAAGACGAATTTTTTCGAAGACCTTCTATTGCTCAAATCAAAAAGTGTTGAACTAACGAAAGTTAGATAACAACCCGGGTCAGAAGAACAAAACATTACAGCTCAATCCGACGTACAGAAATCTCTCAGGAATTTTTACGGTGAAGCAAAGAAATCTGTTCCGGGACAGCAACTTTCCCAATCATTACTTCACTCTCATTAGAGGTTACTCTTGGCACAAAAGGCAAATAAAAAGGATAAGGAGAGGTTATTACAGAGGTAATAACTTCCAAGACTCATCTAAAACTCTTGGTTTATCTCCCAACAAGTACTTTTCTTTAACGCCTTTAAGTTAGGCATAAGAAGCAAGGAAAGAATCAATTGTTCTCAAATGAAGAAGCATTAAGACCAATTTTCTTGCCCTTACCTCTCTTATTTTTATTCTTAAACTTTGGGAAAATATGATTGTTTGGTGGAGAAGAAAGGTGCATGGTTCCCTTTCCCACATCTATTATTGCTCCAAGGAGTTCTAATATGGGATCTTCCAAGTGTAATTTGTCCTTTTCCTGCACATTCAATAACAAGATAATCAGTAGAAATCATTTTCCCAAGGATCTTTGTAAACACTCCTTCAGCTATTCCAATAGGAAATAAGGTAGCATTATTAGCAAGAGATATTTCTTTTCCTCCTTCAGTAATACCCCAAAGATTCAAAGATTCATAAATATCTTTGGGCATAGGACAAAATTCAGACATGATATCGCAGCGGGCTTGAAAAGTTTCAGTTTTATCTCAATCTGTAGGGACTCCATTTGTGTCAAACAACCATGGTGGTCAGAGACCCCAGAGAGCCCCTAGAATATGCAACTGCCACACATGGAGATGGTGAACCTGCAGTGTGACAGAAGAACTTGCATCACCACACCCAACTGGAGTGTGTGTGGGTCATCAAGGTGTGGCTTTGAGACTCCATAACAAAAATGCATTGATCTGTAGGGACTCCATTTGGGTCAAACAACCATGGTGGTCAGAGAGCCCAAAGAGCCCCTAGAATATGCAACTGCCACACATGGAGATGGTGAACCTACAGTGTGATAGAAGCAGTTGCATCACCACACCCAACTGGAGTGTGTTTGGGTCATCAAGGTGTTGCTTTTTAGACTCCATAACATAGATGCATTGATCTGTAGGGACTCCATTTGTGTCAAACAACCATGGTGGTCAGAGAGCCCAGAGAGCTCCTAGAATATGCAACTGCCACACATGGAGATGGTGAACCTGTAGTGTGACAGAATCAGTTGCATCACCACACCCAACTGGAGTGTGTGTGGGTCATCAAGGTGTGGCTTTTGAGACTCCATAGCACAGATTCATTGATCAGTAGGGAATCCATTTGTGTCAAACAACCATGGTGGTCAGAAAGCCCAGACAACCCCTAGAATATGCAACTGCAACATGGAGATGGGTGAACCTGCAGTGTGACAAAAGCAGTTGCATCACCACACCCAGCTGGAGTGTGTGTGGGTCATCAAGGTGTTGCTTCTGAGACTCCATAACACAAATGCATTGATATGTAGGGACTCCATTTGTGTCAAACAACCATGGTGGTCAGAGAGCCCAAAGAACGCCTAGAATATGCAACTGCCACATATGGAGATGGTTAACCTGTAGTGTGACAGAAGTAATTGCATCACCACACCCAACTAGTGTGTGTGTGGGTCATCAAGGTGTGGCTTTTGAGACTCCATAACACAGATGCATTGATCTGTAGGGACTCCATTTGTGTCAAACAACCATGGTGGTCAGAAAGCCCAGAGAGCCCCTAGATGGAGATGGTGAACTGATACATTGCAAATGTATCTATAATTTTTGATGTTCCATGCTTGGTTTTATCTAGTTTCTTATGTTTTGTCTGCACTTTGGAGTACTTTTCATATGATTTCTTGGACTAACCTATTAACAAGAGCCACAATGTCAGCTGCCTGTTTTCTGCTGTTTTTGGTTCCAGGAAAGTCAGAAAATGGATATTCTCAGAATTGGAAGGGACAAAAGCCAAAGTCAGTATTTCACCGAGGGACACCTGGAGCCAGAATACGAGACGGAGAGGGGCTGGGGCCCTTCCACACCACCTGGCCATGCGGCCAGGCCTAGCCCACGCCAGGGGGTGCTCTGGCCGCCCCAGGCACCCCCTCGGCCTCTCCTTCCGCCTATATATTGCCTCTGATACGGAAACCCTAAGGACCCGATCAAAATTCCATGAAAGAGTCTGTATCCGCCATCATCTCCATCCCTAGATCGGGAGGGATCTAAAGCTCTTCTTGGCACCCTGCCGGAGAGGGGAATTCACTCTGGAGGCCTCCTTCATCATCATGCAAGCCTCCGGTGTGATGTGTGAGTAGTTCATCTCTGGACTACAGGTCCATGTAGTAGCTAGATGGCTGGTTCTCCTCCTTTGTGCTATCATGTTTAGATCTTGTGAGCTTCGTTCATGATCAAGATCATCTATTTGTAATTCTGCATGTTGTGTTTGCGGGGATCCGATGGTTATTGAGATGCTATTTCAGATTGATTATTGATTATATCATGTCTTTGTTATTTGTGATCTTGCATGCTTTCCGTTGTTAGTAGCTATCTTGGCCAAGTAGATGCTAGCAACTCCAAGAGTTAGTATTTATGCTCGATAGTGGGTTCATGCCTCTGGTAATCTGGGGAAGTGACAGAAATCTCTAAGGTACTAGATGTGTTGTTTCTACTAGGGAGAAAACAATAATCCTTTGTTCATAGAACAATCGTATTATTTACTTTACACGCAATTCGTAATGCAATTATCCGTTGCTTGCAACTTAATACTAGAGGGGGTTCGGATGATAACCTAAAGGTGGGTTATTAGTCATAGATGCAATTGGATGGCGGTCTATGTATAATGTTGTAATGCCTAATCGAATCTTAAAGGAGTCAAGATGATTAGTGTATGCTTGTATGCTTTATCGATGTTTGGCAATTGCCCCGTTGTAATTTGTTCACTCAATATATTATCTATCTTAAGGAGAGTGTAACATCCCAAAACTTTAATCCAAGGTTATTAAGATCCAAATCATCAAAATTAGGGTTAACAAAAACTTTTCCAATTAAATTTTTTAAAGCATTCATATGTGTGTGCATTTAAAATAGGAGTTGATTTGAATTGCCTTGTTTAAGTGATCCATTGCTTATAAAATGATTATTAGGTGAAATAAACATCATCTAGATCATTCGCAAGCAAATCCCAAAGAAAAACAAATCAAAATGAATAAAAGAAGAGAATGGTCATTTGTGCCATTTTAATCAACATGCCTACTTTGGCTATTCCTAGTGCTCAATCCTTAACAGAAACAAGTGTGGATATTTGCACCCCTTGCTAGTACATATAATGATGTACCAAGGCCCACTTTGTGATCTGCCAAAAACTTTCAAACACTAAATTTAAATGGCATTTGAAAATTGAATCTAGTGTATGTCTCAAGATCACCCTATTTCAAAAACCACTCGAATGAGCTCCAATTTCAAAACCCAAGCAACCACAGAGTATCAAGCTTATGAATAGCACACCCACCAAAAATCTTTTCAAAATTCAAAACTAAATTTCTTGCGGGCATTTCCACAAACACTTGGCAGGCAGGAATCAAACTCTAATCCTAGCTCACCGTTTTCTACAGGGTTTGCCCCCATTTGATCTCCATTTACTCCCTCTGTCTCCAATTGATCCAACCAGGCCATAAGCACCCCTTCCCCTATCCCCTAGCAATAGTGCCACGCCACCTCGAGCATCATGATCGCCGGCCAACCTTGCCATCGCAGCAGCAGACCGCCCCTCTTTCTCTCGCCATGTCTAGGATCTAGCCCAGACCACACCGCCACCCTCTATCCCCTCCCCGAGCAAAGCCGAGCCGTGGACCACACGTCGCGCCCCGACCGTAGCCCGCGCGCACCGCTCCGCCACGATCCCAGGAACCGCCCGGACATGCCCGTTCGCCGCCAATTGAACCCCAGCCACCGCACGCCATGAAGAACGCCGCCTCTACCGCTTAGAGCGTGAGCACCGCCCGACCGTTCGCCACCGTCCCTAGCCTCACATTTAAGCCGTAGCGCACCACCAGGAGGAAGGCCACCATCCCTTACCTCGATCCACGCTGCTAGCACGCTGTGCAGCCCTCGCCGGAGTCGCCCGCCCATCCCTCTCGGTTGTCTCGTCGAGCTATAAATAGAGGCCACCCCAGCACAAACCACTCACACCATTCCACTCCCCTCACCTCACTGGTCCTTCCCCACCTCTAGCCGGAGCAGCTCGAGCACTAGTTCGCCGGAATTTCCTCGGAGGAGCCCGCTGTAGAGGATGAGAAGGCGACATCGATTTCGTCCACCCCAGGAGCTGCCGCGACCACCCCTGAGTACGCCGTCGTCTACCAGTTCGTTTGCCCGCCTCGCCATCGTCGCTGGAGCCCTGGTACGCCACCTGAGCACCCCCACCGAGCCGCTGGGGTTAGACCTCGCCGGTAACCTGTCTGTCGTTGACGACGAACCCCAGTCGTAGATCCTAGTTCTAATCTAATGACCCACATCGCCCCGTACCGCTTCGCGTGTTAAGAGCCGCTGACCAGTGGACCCCCTGTCAGCTGTGCCCCACGCCGCGGAGTGTCACTGGGCCAGCCCGTTTGCTTTCCCGCGCGACCCATTTAATTCAAATTAGGATTTTTTTCTATTTATTTTAAACCTAGTTTTGTTCCTTAGTTTGAAAATCAATTCAAAGAGTTTTACAAATTCGAATGGAGTGATTCCAATTTTCTTAGAAAGCTAATGAAAAGATCTACCCAAGCCCGTTGGATTTAATTCAATTAGAGTTAGAGATCTCTCCTAGTAAAAATAACAAGACAGAAGCATTTGCACATTCAAACATTTTTGTAAAATCAACCATGATAGCTTTTGAGTTGATTCCAACTCTCAAAAATCACATTTAACCATACCTATCTAGATATGTAATAATATTATGGTTTACATGCAGTGACTTTGGACTAGTACCAAAATAATGCTATATAGACATTTCTAGTCACTTTAAATCGTTAAATAATGAACTTAAACCAAAGTAATTATGATCCAACCTTTAAATCACATTCCCACATGTTAGAATATGTGGTGATGACATGTGTCTACATGATCCCATATTTTAAATGGTGAATATTTAATCTTAGTTAATTTCAATGAGTAGAAATTACTTTTCTTAAATAAAAAGAATGAAACTAGTTAATAAAACTTGTGATGCTTGTGATGATAATAGATCATCAAATGTGTGCCTTAGAGTGCTAATTAGACTAGTTAAGTATTGTTTGGTGATTGTGTACTCCATATGTATTTATAGACGATAGTACCGACCAAGCTTTCGAGGAGGAGGAGTTCTATCAAGAGGAGGAAGAAAACTTCAACCACTTCACCAACCAAGGCAAGCTAACACTTGCAAGTATAATGCTTAGCCAGCTAGAATTAAGCTAGATAATCTTAGGAAAATGCACTAGGCATGCTTTGGCTATACCACTTTGACTATTTCCTTACTCTAAATTTTAGTTCCAAGCTTTACTTCCCCTACTTTACCCAAAGTATTTTACTTGTTTTAAAGGTAGCGTAAAGAGTATAAAACTTTACCTGTATAGATAACTTTATATGTCATTCTATGGCATGAGATTGATCCCATCTTTCCACCTTAGTGAACACTCTTAACTTAGTAGTTTAGAGTAGATCAAAAACTTGAGTCACTTTAGATGGGAATACTTGGTGAAAGTGAATTATGAAAACCTTGCAATGATGAGTCATTCTATTGAGATGTTTTGACATGTGTTGAGAAACACAAATGGTTTATGATGGTGAAAATTTTGAGGCATGAGCCTTAAACCTTTTACAAATCTGATGGTTGGATTCGGATGCGATACCATTCCAAACTTACCGTACAACCATGATGTCTACGCACTTCTATTCTTGTAGACAGTTGTTGGGCCTCCAAGTGCAGAGGTTTGTAGAACATCAGCAAGTTTTCCCTTAAGTGGATCACCCAAGGTTTATCAAACTCAGGGAGAAAGTGGTCAAAGGTATCCCCTCTCAAGCAACCCTGCAATCAAGATACAAGAAGTCTCGTGTGTCCCCAACACACCCAATACACTTGTCAGGTGTATAGGTGCACTAGTTGGATGAAGAGATAGTGAAATACAAGTGGTAACGGTGATAGAAAATAGCTTGATGGCGTGGAAGAGACCAAAGACAAACTGAAATAAAGATAGAAGCAAGGAAACATGTAACAGATCTAGTAGCAAGCGGTGTTTCAATGCTAAGAAACAAGGCCTAGGGATCATACTTTCACTAGTCAACACTCTCATATAAATATCTTCTCTTTATGATACTACTCTTAACTACTCTCTGGTTGGACACTCTAATCAACGGTAGGGCTATAACAGCACTCCTCAAAGTAAGCCTTTCCCATCTAGAAAACTCCACATTGTCACCTTGAGTACTAGATGAGTCCAACAAACACCACAATTTCATAAAGATGTCCAACTCCAAATATAACTCATAACAAGTATTTGTAATCTCTAGCCTAAGTGCCACCATGGTGAGCACGCTATCACTTTCACACACATGGGGAGAGCAGAGATTCATTAAAGCACTTGAGTAGCAGAATATATCTATAGATTACAAGCTCATGATCACAATATGATCACGCATAGAGAGAGAGATGAACACATAGCTACCGGTAGAACCCTTAACCTCGAGGAAGAACTACTCCCTCCTCATCATGGGAATCAGCAATGGTGATGGAGATGACGGTGGAGATCAATGGAGATGGCTCCGGGGGCACTTCCCCATCCCGACAGGGTGCCGGAACAGAGTCTTTCTGTACCCCGAATCTCCCCTTCGGTGGCGGCGGCGCTACAGAACTTTTCATGGATGGAGGCTTGACGATTTAGGGTTTTGGCTTCGGGAGGCTTCTTATAGGCCAGAGGGCAAGGTCGGTGGAGTGCCAGGGGCCCACACCACCTGGTGGCGCGGGTAGGGCTAGCCGCGCCTTAGGGGGTGTGGCCAGGCCCCGGCCCTCCTCCGTCTCGTAATCTGGCTGTGTGAGTCTTCCGGTAAAATAGGAACTTTGGCTTTTGTCCCGTCCAATTCCGAGAATATTCATTTTCTGACTTCCTCGAACCAAAAACAGCAGAAAACAGGCAACTGGAACTGTGGCATCTTGTTAATAGGTTAGTCCAAGAAATCATATGAAAAGTACTCCAAAGTTGGAACAAAACACAAGAAAGTAGATAAAACCAAGCATGGAACATCAAAAATTATAGATACATTTGCAATGTATCAAACCACAATACCTGAATTGGGTAAGGCTTAGCCGGAATTTTATATGCATTAGTATTAGTTCCCTCACGGGAGTGGTTTGAGCTGAGGCTACCTCTCAATGTTGTCCACCTATGTAGTGCCCAAGATGACAGAGGGTCATGGTTGGGAGGCCATGCTCATAGGAGAGGTGCTTATACTAGGGTGTGTAAAGGAAAGGTTATATTTGATTATGTGCATACTAAGTATGATTATTCAGGGTTATCCCTGACAGATGTATCGAATCTTGTGGTGAAAGTGTACCACCTCTACACAGTGTCAAACTATTCGAATAGCCGCGTCCACCGTTATGGACAGTTGGAATGGCCATACTGTTTCGTTGTCAGAGATTTTCAAAATAACTTATGAAAGAAATGATGAACCTTGACTTGACCACAACAGGAGTTGTGACTATGACACTAGCTTCCCAACTTAAGTGATTCTAGAACTTTATTTTATCTTTGTTTGCTTCTGAACTCAGCTTAGGTTTCAAACTTAACTTTATAATTAACTTAGAGTTAGCACTTGACTGTAGAACTATACTACTTGTTAGTGGTAGTTTGCGAGTACTTAACGAGTACTCATGGCTTTTGTCCCTGGCTATTCTCATGGCCAGACTATGAAGGAGACTACCAATATGATGGCCAGCAGGACGGCTATGATAACTAGGACTATCTGCCTTCGTCAGCATTTCCTGTGCCCCTGAAGATGGACCCCACCGCTACGCTTATCTTTTATTCTGCTGCTTGTTGTATTAAGACTAGATCATGAGATCCTTATTTGTGTAAGACCTTATGTATGGCTTGTAATGGATGATGTACTATGATATCCAATGTTATGTCTCCAAAGCTGGTAATCCTGGGATTGCGATGAATGACATAACAGGCATCTAGGATTAAAAATCCGGGTGTTGACAAGTTGGTATCAGAGCCATCCTGACCATAGGAGACCCTAGTTAGAATGGACGTCCGAACAAAAACTTAATTTCCAAACCAAAGTGAGTACTTATGAAAAACTATTTCCTCTCTTATCCTTGGGAATTCATTCTTTCTCAAAAATTCATGTTCCTCAAAATTCTTACATTACTACTTAAAATTTGACACACTTGATCACTTCACTAATTTCCTCATCCTTAATTCTTGTAGATGGAGACTCAGTCAGCAAGTTCTACCAGTTAGGAAACAGAGGTCAGCTGATCTTCGAAAGGGATCTGGATTCACTGTCGGAGTTACTGGATGCCCACATCCGGAGTTTCTTGAGCTCAACTTCCAGGACCCCCAAGAGGAGATTTACAGTGGCTAGTCACCGCTGATCTTAGAGGAAGCATAGAAGCACCAACGTCCAGGAGAATCCAGTTCTCCGTTAGAGAGAACAACTGGCTAGATGGATTAGCCAGGGCAATGCATGAAGCTCTCGCACGTCTATGTGCCCTTAGCGTCAACCAAATCGAAGGAACCCGTTTTGCTCACTATGCAAGACGTGACTTCATGGGAATGCCGATGGAGATGCCAAGTCATCCAGAATTGAAGCGCCAAGTGGAGAACCTCGACTTCCTATTGTACGACCGTCAGAAGTAGTTGGACAATGCTATGGAGTTTGCCAACCACAACTGTGCCATTGCCACCTAGAAGGCCCAGACTTTCTCACTGCTTGTCAAGGATCGTGAGTCTCTTCGCCTCCAGCGCGAGAAGAAGGATCGCACCATCGCCCGTCTTCGCAAGAAGGTGGCCGACCTCGAGAAGACCGTCAAGAAGCAGGAAGATCAACTTGCAGCCAAGGAGGAAGCAGAGGAGGGTGAAGACATCCAGGAAGACATGGATTCTTACCTCAGCAATGATGACGACTTTCTGGAGGAGGATGTTGTGGACTTCTACACTGACGATGAGGACTCTGACTTCATCGACGATGAGTAGATGCACTAGAGCACTGTCGCAGTATGAGATGTATCGGTCCCACTGTATCGTAGCTGCAGAATGGTTCTTCAAACCATCTGTTTTCCTTTATTGTTGTGGTGTGTGTTTGTATCGTGTGCTTGTTTGAGTGAATGAAATGGAGTTAGTTGCAAAAACCTGAGTCAAACTCAAAGTTTTAGCTTTGAAACCAAAACCATGAACCTTAGAACTTGCTCTTACCCCCATATCTACCTCAATCTTTAGATGACTCGTGGAAACCAAGGAGGGAGTAGCTCATCGCAAGACCCAATGCTACAGATTATGCAGATGTTAGTTGCAGACCGTGAAGCAAGAAGGGCAGAACGCCAGGCCAACTTAGCAACATTGCAGCAGATAGCTCAGATGGCCCAAAACAACCAAGGGCATGGAAACCAGGATCACCATGGTTCCAAACTCAAAAACTTCCATAATACCAATCCCCCAATCTTTAGTACTTCAGGGAACCCACTAGATGCTGATGACTGGTTGCAGACAATGGAAAACAACTTAGAAGTTGTAGGGGTTGATGACAACGAGAAAGTTCTTTTTGCCACCCACTATCTGGCAGGAGATGCAAGAGCATGGTGGAACAGTATCCGCACCATGAACCATGGTCAAGTGATGACATGGGAAGCCTTCAAAATCAAATTCAGCCGCACCCACGTGCCACAGGGTCTAGTCACCAGAATGAGGGATGAATTTCGAGAACTGAAGCAAGGAATAATGACTGTGGTGGAGTACCGTGACAGATTCCTTTCACTTGCAAGGTATGCACCTGATGAGGTCAACACGGAGGCCAAGAAGAAGGAGAGATTCCTGAACGGACTGCATGACGAGATGCAAACTGTCCTTATCAACATCTGCTTCCAGGATCTCGAAGAACTAGTCGACTCTGCCATTCAGATGGAAGGGAAGATTAATCAGGAAAACGACAACCGCAAACGTCGTATTATGCAGCAATCTGGATCCAGCAGTCACCAAAAGTACCGTCCCAACCCCTCACCAGGATATGCACCAAGGAACAATAGACCCCCAATGTCTCGCCCAAGTTACCCCAATCGTAGCGGAGGCAATGTGAAGTCCGGAGGAAACAATCACAACTCTAGAAATGCCAACAATTTCAACCATGTACCTCCCAAGAGCAACAACAACAACAACAACACTGCACCCAGAACTGGCAGCAATGTTGTGCCCGTCGCAGTAAAGGACAAGTCTCAGATCACTTGTTTCGAGTGTGGAGTGAAGGGTCACTATTCCAATGAGTGTCCCAAGAAGACTGCTGCCACTGCCAATGTGAATGCCCTAGCTCAACAGCAGCGTCGTGTTCAACCAGGGAGAATATTTTCCCTAGGGAACCCTCACAACCGCAACAGTTGTCTCTTCCACATGAACACTGAGGAAGCCCAAGAAGCGCTAGATGTAGTGCTGGGTATGTTTTCTGTCAACTCAGTTTTAGCAAGGGTATTGTTTGATTCGGGAGCATCGCATTCATTTGTCACCGAAGAATTTGCATGCACTAGTAAGATTCACCCAACCAACCTGAAGCATGTCATGATAGTTCAAATCCCCGGTTCAACCACCAAAGCTAGAAAAATTTGCAAAGCGGTGCCTATCAGAATACATGGGATAGATTTTTATGCCAACCTAATTGTACTTGGAACCAAAGGATTGGAAGTAGTACTAGGTATGGACTGGATGTCAAGGCATAAGGGAATGATAAACTGTGCTAAGAAAGCGATCACCATGACCAGTAGCTCTAGAGTCACAGTAGAGCATATATCTGAAACCTTACCCCGTAAATTCAAGTGCAACAAGAGTGTAGACCTGCCCACCATTGACCAAGTCAAAGTAGTCTGCGAATACCCTGACGTATTCCTAGGTGAATTGCCAGGTATGCCCCCGGATAGGGATATTGAGTTCATTATCGAACTAATCTCCGAAACCGGACCCATAGCCCAGAGACCCTATAGCATGAACCCCTTAGAGTTAGTGGAACTGAAGAAGCAGTTGGATGCCATGTTAGCAAAAGGCTTCATTCAACCAAGCGCATCGCCATGGAGATCACCAGTGTTATTCTTCAACAAGAAAGATGGAGGCAATCGTTTGTGCACAGATTACAGAAAGTTGAATGACATCACCATCAAGAACAAGTACCCCTTGCCAAAGATAGAGGATCTATTTGATCAGTTGACTGGAGCCCAGGTGACATGGGTATACCCTACAGGTACTCGAGCTTGGTATATACGGCCTGAATACGTAGAGGCCCACGGTGTCACCAAGGCCCAAATGAAGAACTCGAGTAACCTACGGACTCTCGATTGCTTGAAGAACAAGAAGAAGCTAAAGATAGAAAGTTAAAAGGGGAAAACCCTAACATGTAACCGACTCGACCTGCTACCCGAGACCTAGCCTATCTATATAAAGGCTAGGAGGGGGCAGCGAGGAGGACACACGCAACCCTAGTTTCCACAACTCTCACCAGATTACATCTGCGCACCATTGTAATCTTCGATTCCTTTGATAATTCCACGAGCAGACAAGCAGGAGTAGGGACCTCTATGAGGCCTGAACCTGGGTAAATCTTCGAGTCCCCTATGTGCTTGTTTGCTAGCCGGTAGATGTCTCCAGCGCTCCCTCCTTCTCCAAAACCCAAGTCCATAACAATGGGCATTGATGAGTTAAACCCTCGTCAATTGGCGCCGTCTGTGGGAATTGGGAGTGCTGATGTTGCGGCTTCTTCGGCCCCATCAACCGCGATCTACAACTCCGCAACCGTGGAGATTCACCAGCTCTTCAGCGTGTTCGACTTCACCGTCCACACGCCAGCCACTCGCCCAGCTTTCGAGTCCGTAGGCGACGGAATCAGCCTGGCGATCGGGAGCTTCCGCTTCCAAGTTGGTCAGATGGGCACGCTTCGCATGCCTGACTAGCCGACGGTGCCATCGATTGCCCCAACATCATGGTTCGCTCCATCGATCGGCACCCTCAGTGAGCTAACACCCCGACAACAGTCAAGAACACGGTCAGTGACAGCAGTCGCGAATCCGATCTGAGCGATTTGGCAACTGAAGATGAAGCCTACGGCTCCGGATCTGAGAGTTGTGGGAGCAGCAGCTTCCCCAATCACTTCATGTGCGTCGTCATCAACGCGGGCGACACCTCCGCCAATCGCGACAACACGGGCAACCGTGGCAACAAAACCGACCCGCCGAATGGTGGCAACGGCGGCAACGCTGGCAATGGTGGCAATCGCACCCCCGTCAACAACGGAGGGGCAGTCGAACCTCCAACCATAACCAACGAGCAAACCGGCGAATGCGTCGTGGTTAGGCTCAATGAGCTTGAACGGGCTCGCTACCGCGAGGCCCTACGGGGGAACCCTTTACCCCGGATCCTCGCAAGAACTTCTGATGGGCTACCATAGGCTCCTGAAGTAGGAATTTAAGTGCCAAGCGCAAACAATCGCGCAGCTCGAAGCGCGTAAAAAGGCGACGGACAAGTCGAGCCTTCGACGTGCTGGGCTCTCCTCTCACGGAGGATCCTCCTCAAAGGGCAACGAGTACCTCGCAAACAAGAGGCGGTCTCAGATGGCCAACCTCACTGAGCAAGAACGCATAGAAGCTGCAAAGGTCCTCGACTTCAGCTCTATGACAGTAGATACACGTGGCAACGTGGTCCCCAAGACGCCGTAGGCCGCGGTGACAGCAGCCACCATGTACCTCCTCAACAACCAGCCACCAGCTGGAGATGCCCGAGCCGCCATGCACCGATCTACGATCGTGGGCTTGAGACTAATCGAGGCTGCTCTCGATAAGGAGCCAACACCAGAGCCGAAAAAAGGCAAAACGCTAGCAAAGCGCTACTCCTCGCCCTCATCCAGCGACGACAGTCACGACCTGTCTCGACGCCGCCGCTCACGCCAACATGACCGCGAGTATGATGCACACGATGACCTCACGTAGCGCAAGATCAACAAATCAAGGGCATGACGCGCCCGGTCGACTGACTCGAAAGAGGAAGATGTGGAGCTCTCCAGCGCTAGATGCTTCAGCAGGTCCATCAGGCAAAAGCGAATGCCCAAGGGGTTCAAACTCCCGTCAGAGAACCCGAAGTTTGACAGCCTACAGGACCCGAAGATCTGGCTGGAGGTCCACATCTCCTCCGTCAGGCTCCACGGCGACAGTCGAAGCACGGCCATGCAATGTCTACAGCTACAGCTGCAAGGCGCCGCTCGAGCATGGCTCAACAACCTCCCACGCGGATCCACTCGTAGTTGGGATGAGCTGGTTTACAGCTTCGTGCGCAACTTCAAGGGCACATGCATCAATCGAAGAGTTGAGATGCTGCCAGCAAAGATCAGGCGAATCGCTACGCTCCTACATCCAAAGGTGGTCCATCATCAAGAACTCCACAGAGAACATCTCGGAGGATCGCGCGATTGACGCATTCAACGGCGGCGTCTGCCGCCTAGAACTCAGGGAGGAGTTGGGCTGCTCAAAGCCCAGACCATCGACCACCTGATGGAAATCGCAAATCGGTGGGCCGATGGAGAAGATTCGATGAAGAATCACGTTCACTCCGACGAGGAGGCAGAACTCGAGTGCAGACGCGATCGCCGAGGCAAACGCCGCATGCGCATCCAACATGGTCGCAGCTGGCTACGCCGACAGACGCGACGATAACCACAACAGCGGATACCGTAGCGGTGGATACAGGTGACTCCGGGAAAACCACACAAGTGTGGCAACACCGCAATCGTGATGAGGCACCCGCAACATCCATTGAAGACAAACTGTCCGGGCCATGTACGATGCACTTCTACATCGACAAGCATGATGGAAAGAAGAAGTCCAGCCATCTCCTCAAGGGCTGCTGTGAGTTCGTCAAGCTACACGAGGGATTGGTTCGGATGAATCGCAACGTAGTCGAAAGAGGCTACGGAGCCGCTCTAGGCGCCGTGGCACATGGCGCTCCGCCACCACCACCTGGACTACCCCCAAACGCAGCTGCGCCGGACCAGCACCAGGGAGGCGAACCATACCCACGGGCCATGGGTACCATGATGATCCAAAAAGGGTGCCCCTCTAATCGGTTGCAGAAGGCCATCACTCGCCAAGTCAACTTGGCCACAAACTCGCCACCATCTACCACTGAGTACCTCAGCGGAAGCGAGTCCTGCATCACCTTCGACAAACGCGATCATCCGCCTCAGGTACCTCGTCCAGGCCATTGTCCCCTCGTACTCGAGGCGCAAATCGAAGGTTTCGACATGAGTCGCATCTTCATGGACGGCGGAAGCGGCATCAACCTTATATTCGCGAGTACCTTGCGAGCAATGAGGATCCCTCTAACTTGCCTAGAAGCCTCGGACACAACATTCCATGGCATCGTCCTAGAAAAAGGCGTATATCCCCTGGGCAAAATCAACCTCGAAGTCATCTTCATGGTGCACAGGGCTACAGGCTACACCCCGTTCTTTATGGTGCACGGGGCTGAAGCGGTGCTACCCGCTGAGGTCCGGTACAAAGCGCCGCGTGTGGTTGCTTACAGCGAGCATGAGTCAACCTTGGCACTCGAAGACTCCGTCGACCTCCTTGATGATGCAAGGGAAATCACCGCGGAAAGATCAACGATCTACCAGCAGAACCTGCGCAACTACCATAGTAGGAGGCTACGCCCCAGATCCTTCATCGAAGGCGACCTGGTCCTGCGACTGAAGCAGCAAGGACATCTCAAGCTCGAGTCCCCCTAGGAGGGACCATACGTGATTACAGAAGTAATCCCAGGTAGCTCATATCGCCTTCAAGATTTAGAGATAGGAGTCGCATACTCCAACCCCTGGAACGTCGCGCAACTGCGACGCTTCTACCCTTAGTCGTTTTTTACTTTTACATCACAAATAAGGCACTCAGCCAAGGCTACTTAGCCACACATTGTACTTCGTACTGTCTCACGAATAAATAAAGCTAAGTGCCCCAAAACTTTGTGTTCTCCTTTATTTTTTTCGCAACTTATCCACTCAGGGGCTGCGCCACCCTATACATCTGTTCTACGAACTAAAACGCGATATCCTAAGTAGCTAGCACACCAAATCAAAATCCTTGACGCACATCAACCTAGTTGCAACGCACCTGACAGGTTGACAAGGGACTAAGATAAGCGCATGGTCAGGCTAACGAAAAGGAGTCGCATAGTGCAACGCACTCACAAAACATACACGCTAACAAGCTCTTTATACGTCATCAACAATTATGCACATCATTACATACGAACTTTACAGCATTGGTACGTTTATGTGCAGGATACAAACCAAACTACTATTGCAAAAAGAGAACGTTGGTCTGCTCCTCGAATAAGTCGACGATCTCCTCTACTGGGCGATCCACCGCCTGATAGTGCGGCACCATATTCCAAACAGAACCCGCTGGTGGTGTAGGTGTACCGGCCGCAATCGCCACCTACTACTGCCTTACACACTCGCGAACCGCAGCCATGTCTTGGAACTTGGCAAGAAGGGCCAGCAGGCTCGAAGGAGCAACATCCAGTGGAAACATCGTCCGATAAATGTTCTTCAAGCATGACTGTGACTTCTTCAGAAAGTGCAGCACTCGCGACGCACGATCCTGCACGGTCGCCAGTGCGATCGCATGATCATGATCCACCAAGAAGTATCCACTCTCCTGAAGTTGCTCTTGGGTCAGGTCATGCATGCGAATGGCAATCGTATCTTTCTCATCCTGTGGATGGCGCGCGCTTACAACTATACAAGGCAAAAAGCGAAAGTATGAGGATAGCACACCATCGCGAGCGACTACAAGGATAAGATAAGAGTAAGAAAGCTAACATTTAAATTGGTCGCCCAGCTGCGTCACCTCCCCCAATAGATATTGTTCCCGGGCGGTGGCCTTCTCTGCCTTCGATTTCCATACATCTGCGTTACCGCGGAGTACGGGCAATTCACGCTCCATCTGCTTCACGCGATCATGAAGTCGCGAGAGCAGAGATAGCTCATCCACCCTTGAGCGTGGCGGTGCCAAAGTGTCATCAAGGGGTGGCGAATCCTGAGGTTCCCTCAATGGTTCACTCAACGTGCCCTATCATAAGCCAAGCAAGAAGCAAATAAGAAGACCAAAGTGATGCACAGACAAAAGATTCGAGTGCATTCAAGATTAGCAAAAGTGTCAGCAGATACACTCGCCAACAGGCATGTTCTTGACAAAAGACATAAACAAATCAACTATTACAAAGCTACTGAGGAGCAACTGGCTTCTTCGACTTAGATGGCTTCGGGGGCCTCATCGAGTCTGTGGCGGTATCAGACGCCACTGACTTTCCGCCGGCCATTGATGCTGCAGCCTTTGCCGCCTTCTTGGCTCGCTGCAGCTCCTCAGAGTACTTTGCAACTATGCTAATCAGCTGCGGCCCATACTTGCCACAGGCAGTCGCGAATGGAGCAAACACTACCTGCTGGCCGTCCGCGCTAACGGGCATCGCCCTCAAGACCGCCGTAGGATCAACTTCGACTACGTGGGCTTGAACCATCACGAGCGACATCGACGCACCAGCCGTGCGGAGCGAATTCTTGAAATTTGTAGGGATGCCACCAGCAAAGGACTCCACCAGCTCGTCCATATTCTCGATATGTTCAGCCTTGGGCGCCAGCTCCTCCCGGAGGCGACTGAGTACGCCCTTAGCCTTGGAGAGCGTCTCTCGCACGGCAGAGCTGCGATCCTCGACTGCTGCAACAGCACCCGCCAAAGCATCGTCACGGCGGAGGGCCTGAGGGTCAAAGCTCAGATTATTGGCATCTGCAACCATGCAGAGGTTCAAAGAGTCAGCACCAATAACGAATTCGAAAAGAGAAGAAAGCACCACAAATTCACACAAGGGAATACCTGAGAGAGCCTTGGCGATTGAGAAAAGTTGTTCCTCGAACAACTTCTCCCTAGCTGTGACGGAAGCACGCAGATCCTCTTCGCGCTTTTGCGCCTCGTCACGCGCTGCGATTGCCTCATCGCAACTCTTCACAGCCGCGATGAGCATCTTTTCCATGGCGGCGGCTTCGCGAAGAAGGGCATTATGTTCAGCTGCAAAACAGCACAAAAGGGATTGACTATCAGTCGACTACAGGACAATGATTTAGAAGAATGAGAAGAAAAGGGAACTTACTTTCCACCACGCGATATCGTGTATCCAGCATTGCATGCTAGCGACCCATCGCAAGCACTTGGTCCACCAGATGAGCGGCTTCTTTCACAAGGAGCTATCGCATAAAAGAAAACAACAAAGTCAGCAGATGCCATAGGCAAAATCGACTGCAGCATGAGAAGAAGAGAGGCTACACTCACATGATCCTCCAGTGACTTCGAAGTCAACTGGTGTGCAGTCATCCGGGCAACAATCCGATGCTCCCCATCGTGTGGAGAGCTTGAGGAATTGTGCCTGGAGTGGGCCACCAATGGAGGAGAAGGAGCACGCTCAACCTCTTTCTTAGCTCTAGAGGTCGCGACTCCAGATTCTTTCAAAAATTGGACGTCGCCAGAAGATGACGACGCCTGCTGACTGCAAGATAAAATCAACATCAAGAAAAGGCAACTGCAAAAAGAAGAACAAAAAAGGAAGATTCGAATACTTACCAATCAAACTTATCAAAGTCAAAGGTTGGCTCCCCCGACTCCGACGAGGACTCCTTTGGCAGTCGCATCTTCTTGCGAGAAGAGGGCACCACGGCACTCACAGGAATGGCAGGGATTGGCGACTCCGCACCAATGCCTGCACCTTCTAGAGTCGAAGGAGACGACGCATCGGAATCCTCGCTGCGCGAACGCTTGGGAGTATCCGGACTACCCGACTCGGGGGCTTCCTCCTCCACATCCGATAGGACGGTCGACTCCGACTCGTCCTCTTCCAAGGCTTCGCGAGGGATAACCCCCTTAGGAAGAGGGGGCATACAGGGTGACACCACCCAATCCTACATACAGACAACAATTGAGCACAAAGAAAAGAAACAGCAAAGAAGCAATCAACAAACTAAGCTACTGCGTAGCACAACTATACCTCAGGAGGAGGGTTAGCAGCATTGAACAGAGGAACAACTGGTTCACTGGGGAGCACGTTCTTGATGGTGTACCTAGTACCCAGTCGAACCCTTTTATCTACCTCACTCGGGGACATGCCATTGGCAGACACGCGAGTGACATCGTCAACGCCAGCCCACTGAAACATGATGTGGACTCTGGCCTGCAGGGGCTGGACGCGATGGCGCACCCACGTGTGAATGAGGGCGCAGCCTCCTTCCTCTTTGCTCATGCGACTCTCGAGGTCACAGACGCGCTCGTACAGCACATCTGTCTCCGTGGACTCACTAGGCATAACCACATTCTTCCAGGAGCGCCTCCTCTTGCATGGCATCGAGGGGTCGAAGGGCGCGAGTCCGAAGTGGTCTCCGTCAGCCTTCTGGTCGTCGCGAACGTAGAACCACTTGTCCCTCCACCCTTGGACGGACATCATCATCTTGATGTCGAAGTATGTGGCGGATGGATCGACATGGATTCCGCAGCCTCCTACATCGTAGACTACGAAACCAGATGCCGATTGGCATTTCAATTTGAAGAGGCGCTTGAAGAGACTGAAATGCGGCTCGATCCTGAGTCAGCACTCGCAGAGGGTGATGTAGCAAGCTACGTGGAGGATGGAATTGGGGGACAGCTGATGGAGCTGGAGCCCGTAAAAACAAAGAAGGCCCCTGAAGAAAGGACGCAGGGGCAACGACAGGCCACGAATGATGAACGCTAGGAACATCAATCGAAAACCGGCAGGAGGAGAGGGGATTACCTCGCCGTCGGGGACGCGTGCGTCGGCGACTGCGGCGGACAACACTCCGTCTGAGCGAAGAAGACAAAGATTAGAGGACTTGATGATGGATGGACGCCACGCGCCATTCGTGACGCGGGTGCCCGTGCCCTTCTTCTTCCCGCCGGCGGCGGTGTTGGTGCCCGCAGCGGCGGAGCCGCTTTTCTTCTTCATCGTAGCAGTGGTAGCGATGGAATCGGCGATAGCGCCTCCTTTCTTCTTCCCCATTACGTGGCGGCGATGCGACCGGAGGAAGTAGCTGGGAAATGTGCGGAGCTGGTCCAGCGCCGCGGAGGGAAAAGACCACAGAGAAAGCAGAGGAGCAGCGGCAACGGTGATGAAGGAAAAGGATGAATGAGAGTAGATGTGAATTTTACCATCGCAACATCACTACTTAACCCCTGGAAGATGCAATCCAACGACCTAGAAAAACGCTACCAGATGCGTGGCATTCATCGCGCTCGACACGTGGAAGAGATGAAACGTGAACCGTCCCCCCACTACTCCCATTAGGCGCAAAAATCGAGGAGGCACAGTTAAAATAAAGATTACGCACGCCCGGTCAAATCAATGTCAGGGAGTGGGACCCACCGCTCGTCACGTCCAGTCAAACTCGCTCACGCGGGCAACTGAGGTCATGAAATCGTCAGCACTGGCGTCATCAAAACTACGCAGCAGAAGACTTCGTCTACTTTAGTCCTTGCTCGAGTCTTCGACTCCACCAAGCACTCGGGGGCTACTCCCATAGGGAGCGCTGGTCACACACCCTACGATTTTTCTTCTTCTTTTGCAGGAACATGGACAATCAAGGCAAACCCAACCACTTGAAACACGGTTCGACTATGGACATGGGTTACTCCCATAGGGAGCGCCGGAAACAAATTTGACTGAAACAAGCAAACAAAAGATGGCAGCGGTCGCAAAAGTTCTTTAGTCCCTACCTGAGTCTTCGACTCAACCAGGCACTCGGGGGGCTACTCCCATAGGGAGCGCTGGTCGCGCACCCTATGATTATTTGTACAAAGTACTGTGTGTTGATAACATCCACACTCGAAGTTTATGGAGACACCGCCTCATAATTTTTCCCTACAAAGAGACTGCGTCTCCTGGGTCACCCGAATCGTCTCCGCGATGATAAAATTTGGATGTCGCGCTTACAGCGTGAAGATAAGACCTGAATAAGGCCTGGCAACGCATTAGCTGCGCACTACCAGAAATATATCCGTGCCTGCAGGTACGATGAACATGCCTTGACGGACACGTCGAGTGCTCACACCCATATAACTGGAATTCGACTCCTGTAAGACCTCCATGGCTTGAGTCGAATTACACCAGCACTTTTCCGGATTCGAGTCCGGGGACTCGAGTTTGAGTAGATGGCGTTGTTTTACCCTAAGGTGGACAACTGATACCGGTACATCGGTTAAATCAGGCACGCACATCAACAATCCCTATGACATAAACAGAGCAGTCGAAAAACATAGTCAGTCATGCACTCGAAAGGCTTCATAAAGTCTCCAGTCGAATCTACGATTCCACTGGACACTCGGGGGCTACTGACATGGGTATACCCTACAGGTACTTGAGCTTGGTATATACGGCCTGAATACGTAGTGGCCCACGGTGTCACGAAGGCCCAAATGAAGAACTCGAGTAACCTATGGACTCTCGATTGCTTGAAGAACAAGAAGAAGCTAAAGATATAAAGTTAAAAGGGGAAAACCCTAACATGTAACTGACTTGACCTGCTACCCGAGACCTAGCCTATCTATATAAAGGCTAGGAGGGGCGGTGAGGAGGATGCACGCAACCCTAGTTTCCACAACTCTCGCCAGATTACATTTGCGCACCATTGTAATCTTCGATTCCTTTGATAATTCCACGAGCAGACAAGCAGGAGTAGGGACCTCTACGAGGCCTAAACCTAGGTAAATCTTCGAGTCCCCTGTGTGCTTGTTTGCTAGCCGATAGATGTCTCTAGCGCTCCCTCCTTCTCCAAAACCCAAGTCGATAACAATGGGCATTGATGAGTTAAACCCTCGTCACCAAGTATTCTCAAAGATTGATCTTAGGACTGGTTATCACCAACTTAAGATTCGTTCAACGGATATTCCAAAGACCGCCTTTACTACTCGCTGTAGTTTATACGAGTATACGGTTATGTCTTTTGGATTAACCAATGCCCCTGGTTATTTCATGAATCTCATGAATAAGATCTTTATGAATTTCCTAGACAAGTTTGTAGTTGTGTTTATCGATGACATCCTTATCTACTCCAAGTCAGAAGAAGAGCATGAGCAACATCTGAGAATCATCCTAGAAACCCTGAGAGAGCATCGGTTGTATGCCAAGTTCAGCAAGTGTGAGTTTTGGCTGAAAGAAGTAGGATTCCTAGGACATATTGTGTCTGCCGGAGGAGTCTCTATTGATCCTGCCAAGATCAAAGATGTCGAAGAATGGGAAGCCCCAACCACTCAAACCCAAGTCCGTGCATTTCTCGGATTAGCGGGATACTACCGCAAGTTCGTAGAAGGATTCTCGAGCATCACCAGACCCATGACCCAATTGTTGAAGAAGGACAAGAAGTTTGAATGGACTGACAAATGTGAAGCCAAATTCCAAGAACTGAAGAAGGGATTGATATCAGCCCCAATATTGATCATGCCAGACATCAAGAAACCATTTGATGTATATTGTGATGCATCCAAGATTGGTCTCGGATGTGTGTTGATGCAAGAAGGCAAAGCCATCGCCTATCTGTCTCGACAACTGAAGCAGCATGAGCAAAACTATCCGACCCATGACCTTGAATTAGCAGTTGTAGTTTTGGCATTGAAGACATGGCATCGTTATCTGATGGGTAATCGCTGTGAGATTTACTCAGATCACAAGAGCTTGAAATATATTTTCCCTCAGAAGGAGCTGAATATGAGGCAAAGGAGATGGATAGAGTTAATCAAGGATTATGACCTTGACATTCACTATCACCCCGGCAAAGCCAATGTGGTAGCGGATGCTCTTAGCAGACTGCCGTGTAGGTTAAACACCATGATCAAGGAGAAGCAGCCAAGTTTGTATGAAGAGTTGGAGCAGTTCAGAACTGAATTAGTTAGCAAAGGATTCTTAGCTAGCATTAAACTTCAGCTCACTTTGATTAGCCAAATCAAGGAAGCACAGAAGGGAAATGAAAGTAACGACAGGATCAAACGTCGTATTGGTACAAGAAAGGTACCTGGATTCACTTAAGACGAAGAAGGAGTTATGTGGTACAAAGGACGTATCTGTGTCCCAGCAGATTCGGAGCTGAAACAAGTTATCATGCAAGAAGCTTGTGATACTCTTTATTCTATCCACCCCGGAGGAACCAAGATGTATCAGGATTTCAAAGAGCAATTTTGGTGGCATAAGATGAAGACAGAAATCGGAAGCTACATCACCAAGTGTGACATCTGCCAAAGAGTGAAAACCGAGCATTAGAGACCCGCAGGATTGTTGCAACCATTACAGATTCCGGAATGGAAATGGGATTCTGTCGAAATGGACATTATCACCGGTTTGCCTACTTCCAGTAGGGGAAATGACTCAATCTGGGTCATAGTTGATAGACTATCCAAGGTAGCTCGCTTCATACCAGTCAAGACTACCTACCAGAGTTCCAAGCCAGTAGGACTGTATATTGCTAGGATTGTTAGTCTGCATGGAACCCCCAAGACCATAGTATCAGATCGAGGAACCTAGTTTACCTCGAGATTTTCGCAGAAAGTTCAGGAAGAATTGGGAACCAAGTTGAACTTCAGCACTGCTTATCACCCGCAAACCGATAGACAGACTGAGAGAGTCAACCAGATCCTAGAGGATATATCAAGAGCTTGTGTTTTGGAGTACGGATCAAAATGGGAAGACTGCCTGCCTTTCGCAGAATTCTCATATAACAACAGTTATCAAGCTAGTTTGCAAATGGCACCATTTGAGTTCCTATACGGAAGGAAGTGTCGCACCCCTTTGAATTGGTCACAAGTAGGAGAGAGTTAGATCTTTGGACCCGACATTCTCTCAGAAGCCGAAGAGAAGGTTCACAAAGTCCGTGAGCACCTCAAGACCGCCCAAACCAGACAAAAGAGTTATGCTGACAAGAGAAGGAGAGACCTGACTTTCAATGTCGGAGATTTTGTATATCTCAAGGTTTCACCATTGAAAGGAACCCAATGCTTTAGTCTGAAAGGAAAGTTAGCCCCCAGATATATCAGGCCATTCAAGATTCTGAACTGCCGAGAAGAAGTATCGTATCAACTGGAACTACCCGAAGAGATGTCAGCCATCCATAATGTGTTATATATCTCGTTACTTCGCAAATGCCTGGAAGTGCCGGAGAAGACTGAAGTTTTCAAGAACATCGATCATCGAGCTGTGGAGATCAACAATGACCTGACATATCATGAAGTGCCCATCTGTATCCTAGAACAAGCTTACAGAACCACTAGGACCAGCAGTATCAAGTTTCTCAAGATTCAATGGAGCAACCATACGGAAGATGAAGCCACTTGGGAGCGAGAAGATTGCATTAGGACCGAGTTCCCAGATCTCTTTAGTTCCTAGTTTTCTTTGTAAATCTCGAGACGAGATTTTGTTTAAGGGGGCAAGGTTTGTAACATCCCAAAACTTTAATCCAAGGTTATTAAGATCCAAATCATCAAAATTAGGGTTAACAAAAACTTTTCCAATTAAATTTTTTAAAGCATTCATATGTGTGTGCATTTAAAATAGGAGTTGATTTGAATTGCCTTGTTTAAGTGATCCATTGCTTGTAAAATTATTATTAGGTGAAATAAACATCATCTAGATCATTCGCAAACAAATCGCAAAGAAAAACAAATCAAAATGAATAAAAGAAGAGAATGGTCATTTGTGCCATTTTAATGAACAGTCCTACTTTGGCTATTCCTAGTGCTCAATTCTTAACAGAAACAAGTGTGGATCTTTGCACCCCCTGCTAGTACATATAATGATGTACCAAGGCCCACTTTGTGATCTACCAAAAACTTTCAAACACTAGATTTAAATGGCATTTGAAAATTGAATCTAGTGTATGTCTCAAGATCACCCTATTTCAAAAACACTCAAATGAGCTCCAATTTCAAAACCCAAGCAACCACAGAGTCTCAAGCTTATGACTAGCACACCCACCAAAAATCTTTTCAAAATTCAAAACTAAATTTCTTGCGGCCATTCCCACAAACACTTGGCAGGCAGGAATCAAACTCTAATCCTAGCTCACTGTTTTCTACAGGGTTTTGCCCCCATTTGATCTCCATTTACTCCCTTTGTCTCCAATTGATCCAACCAGGCCATAAGCACCCCATCCCCTATCTCCTAGCAACAGTGCCACACCACCCCGAGCATCATGACCGCTGGCCAACCTTGCCATCGCAGCAGCAGACCACCCCTCTCTCTCTCGCCATGTCTAGGAGCTACCCCAAACCACACCGTCACCCTCTGTCCCCTCCCCGAACAAAGACGAGTCATGGACCACCCGCAGCGCACCGCGCCTATAGTGTATGCGCCATGCCGAGCACGCGCCAGAGCGCCGCGCCCGACAAGCGTGCACACGCCGCGCCCCGACCGTAGCCCGCGCTCACCGCTCCGTCATGATCCCAGGAACCGCCCGGACATGCCCGTTCGCTGCTAATTGAACCCCAGCCACCGCACGCCGTGAAGATCGCTGCCTCTGCCGCTCAGAGCGTGAGCACCGCCCGACTGTTTGCCATCGTCCCTAGCCTCGCATTTAATCCGTAGTGCACCACTAGGAGGCAGGCCACCGTCCCCTACCTCGAGCCACGCTGCTAGCATGATGTGCAGCCCTCGCCGGAGTCGCCCTCCCATCCCTCTCGGTCGCCTCGTCGAGCTATAAATAGAGGCCACCCCAGCACAAACCACTCACACCATTCCACTCCCCTCACCTCACTGGTCCTTCCCTACCTCTAGCCAGAGCAGCTCGAGCACTGGTTCGCCGGAATTTCGCCGGAGGAGCCCGTTGTAGAGGAGGAGAAGGCGACATCGATTTCGTCCACCCTAGGAGCTGACGCGACCACCCCTGAGTTCGCCGTCGTCTACCAGTTCGTTTGCCCGCCTCGCCGTCGTCACTAGAGCCCTGGTACGCCCCCGGAGCACCCCCACCGAGCCGCTAAGGGTAGACCTCGCCGGCAACATGTCCGTCATCGACGACGAACCCCAGCCGTAGATCCTAGTTCTAATCTAATGACCCACATTGCCCCGTACCGCTTCGCGTGTTAAGAGCCGCTGACCAGTGGACCACCCTGTCAGCTGTGCCCCGCGCCGTGGAGTGTCACTGGGCCGGCCCGTTAGCTTTCCCGCGCGACCCATTTAATTCAAATTAGGATTTTTTTTCTATTTAGTTTAAACCTAGTTTTGTTCCTTAGTTTGAAAATCAATTCAGAGAGTTTTACAAATTCAAATGGAGTGATTCCAATTTTCTTAGAAAGCTACTGAAAAGATCTACCCAAGCCCGTTGGATTTAGTTCAATTAGAGTTAGCGATCTCTCCTAGTAAAAATAACAAGACAGAAGCTTTTGCACATTCAATTTTTTTTGTAAAATCAACCATGATAGCTTTTGAGTTGATTCCAACTCTCAAAAATCACATTTAACCATACCTATCTAGATATGTAATAATATTAGGGTTTACATGTAGTGACTTTGGACTAGTACCAAAATAATGCTATATAGGCATTTCTAGTCACTTTAAATCATTAAATAATGAACTTAAACCAAAGTAATTATGATCCAACCTTTAAATCACATTCCCACATGTTATAATATGTGGTGATGACATGTGTCTACATGATCCCATATTTTAAATGGTGAATATTGAACCTTAGTTAATTTCAATGAGTAGAAATTACTTTTCTTAAATAAAAAGAATGAAACTAGTTAATAAAACTTGTGATGCTTGTGATGATAATAGATCATCAAATGTGTGCCTTAGAGTGCTAATTAGACTAGTTAAGTATTGTTTGGTGATTGTGTAGTCCATATGTATTTATAGATGATAGTACCGACCAAGCTTTCGAGGAGGAGGAGTTCTATCAAGAGGAGGAAGAAAACTTTAACCACTGCACCAACCAAGGCAAGCTAACACTTGCAAGTATAATGCTTAGCCAGCTAGAATTAAGCTAGATAATCTGAGCAAGACGCACTAGGCATGCTTTGGCTATACCACTTTGACTATTTCCTTACTCTAAATTTTAGTTCCAAGCTTTACTTCCCCTACTTTACCCAAATTCTTTTACTTATTTTAAAGGTAGCATAAAGAGTATAAAACTTGACCTGTATAGATAACTTTAGATGTCATTATATGGCATGATATTGATCCATCTTTCCACCTTAGTGAACACTCTTAACTTAGTAGTTTAGAGTAGATCAAAAACTTGAGTCACTTTAGATGGGAATACTTGGTGAAAGTGAATTATGAAAACCTTGGAATGATGAGTCATTCTATTGAGATGTTTTGACATGTGTTGAGAAACACAAATGGTTTATGTTGGTGAAAATGTTGAGGCATGAGCCTTAAACCTTTTACAAAACTGATGGTTGGATTCGGATGCGATACCATTCCAAACTTACCGTACAATCACAATACCTGAATTGGGTAAGGCTTAGCCGGAAGTTTATATGCATTAGTATTAGTTCCCTCGTGGGAGAGGTTTGAGCTGAGGCTACCACTCAATGTTGTCCACCTATGCAGTGCCCAAGATGACAGAGGGTCATGGTTGGGAGACCATGCTCATAGGAGAGGTGCTTATACTAGGGTGTGTAAAGGAAATGTTATGTTTGATTATCTGCATACTAAGTATGATGATTGAGGGTTATCCCTGACAGATGTATCGAATCTTGTGGTGAAAGTGTACCACCTCTACAGAGTGTCAAACTATTCGAATAGCCGCGTCCACGGTTATGGACAGTTGAAATGGCCATATTGTTTCGTTGTCAGAGATTTTCAAAATAACTTATGAAAGAAATGATGAACCTTGACTTGTCCACAACAGGGTTGTCACTATGACACTAGCTTCCCAACTTAAGTGATTCTAGAACTTTATTTTATCTTTCTTTGCTTCTGAACTCAGCTTAGGTTTCAAACTTAACTTTACAATTAACTTAAAGTTAGCACTTTACTATAGAACTATACTACTTGTTAGTGGTAGTTTGCGAGTACTTAAAGAGTATTCATGGCTTTTGTCCCTGGCTATTCTCATGGCTAGACTATGAAGGAGACTACCAAGATGATGGCCAGCATGACGGCTATAATAACTAGGACTATCTGCCTTCGTCAGCATTGCATGTGCCCCTGAAGATGGACACCACCGCTACGCTTATCTTTTATTCTGCTGCTTGTTGTATTAAGACTGGATCATGAGATCCTTATTTGTGTAAGACCTTATGTATGGTTTGTAATGGATGATGTACTGTGATATCCAATCTGTTATGTCTCGCAAAAATGGTAATCCTGGGATTGCGATGAATGACATAACTGGCATCTGGGATTAAAAATCCGGGTGTTGACAGAGAGCCACCTCTAGTGAACTATGGACCCCGGTCCTTTCTTGTACTTTCAATCTACAATCCAATGTTTACTGCTTTGTGTTTACTTTTTGCAAACTATTACTTTCTTCCATTCAATACATTTAATCCTTTGTTTTTAGCAAGTTGGGGACAGAGTTCTGTGGTTGTGCTGTGCAGGTCCCCACGTTGCTGCTGGCACCGGTAGTGCGCCCTGCCAAAGTTCAGCTAGCTTCACCTTTGGGGTGTTTCCTTGCTCCTACTGGATTGATAACCTTGGTTTCATAACTGAGGGAAACTTACTATTGTGCTCATCATACCTTCCACTTGGGGTTCCCCAACGAGCTCGTTAGTACACGAGTCAGCAAGTACTTTTCTGGCGCCGTTGCCGGGGAGTCAAGGACATTTTCACAAGGGGAGTCCCTCATAACCAATCTCCTTCCTTTGTTATTTTTGTTTTCCTTAGTTTACTTTCGTTTTGATTGCTTGTTTCTTTATCAAAAACACAAAAAAATTAGTTTTACTTGTTTGCTTTCTTTATTAAAAACACACAAAAATGACTACTCTTGAAAATACTAAGTTGTGTGACTTCACTAGCACCAACAACAATGATTTCATGAGCACACCTATTGCTCCACCTGTTCCTGAAGCTACTTTCTTTGAAATAAAGCCTGCTTTAATCAATCTCGTTATGAGAGACCAATTTTCTGGTCTTGGTAGTGAAGATGTTGTTGCCCATCTAAATAACTTTGTTGAACTTTGTGAAATGCAGAAGCATAGGGATATAGATGGAGATATTATTAAGCTTAAATTGTTTCCTTTATCTTTGAGAGTAAAGGCTAAAGAATGGTTGAATTCCCTAACTAGGAATAGTATTGATTCTTGGACTAAATGCAAAGATGCTTTCATTGGAAAATACTATCCTCCTGCTAAGATTATATCTATGAGAAGTGAAATAATGAAGTTTAAACAATCTGATAATGAACATGTTGCTCAAGCTTGGGAAAGAATGAAATCGTTGGTAAAGTATTGTCCCACTCATGGACTGAATGCTTGGATGATCATCCAAACTTTTTATGCGGGACTGAACTATTCTTCAAGGAACTTATTGGATTCTGCTGCTGGAGGTACCTTTATGACCATTACTTTGGGTGTTGCAACAAAGCTTCTGGATAATATGATGGTTAACTATTCTGAATGGCATACTAAGAGAGCTCCACAAGGTAAGAAGGTAAATTATGTTGAAGAAACCTCCTCATTGAGTGATAAGATTGATGTTATTATGTCTATGCTTGTTAATGGGAAAGCCCATATTGATCCAAATAATGTTCCCTTAGCTTCTTTGGTTGCTCAAGAAGAGAAAGTTGATGTGAACTTTATAAGAAATAATAATTTTAGCAACAATGCCTACAGGAGTAATTTTGGTAGCAACAATTATAGGCCTTACCCTCCCAACAATGGTAATGCTTATGGAAATTCCTACAACAATAATAGGAGTGCTCCCTCTGAACTTGAAGTGATGCTTAAGGACTTTATTAGTAAACAAACTGCTTTCAATAAAACTATTGAGGAAAAGCTCTCTAATGCTGAAAGAAATATAGCATCTTTGGCTGAAGCTCAATCTTCTTTAAATTAAATGGCTGCTAAACCTGAAACTAATGAGAATCCCTTTGTAGCTACTAATGCCATACAAGTAAGAATTGATGAGAATGTTAGACTATTAGCTAAATTCTATGCTAAGTGGGAAAGAGAAGATGAAATTGCTAGAAACCTTAGTGTTTCTACTATCCCCACCACTAGTGTTGAGGCTAGTAATAGCTCTACTAATTTAGATGATAATTATGATTTTGATCTTGATGGTTGCAATATCTCTGAAGTTATTAAGTTCCTACAAAACTTGCTAAAAGTCCTAATGCTAGTGCTATGAATATGACCTTTACAAAACACATTACTGATGCTCTCATAAAGATTAAAGAAGAAAAGATGAAACATAAAGCTTCTATTCCTATAAGACAAGAAGATGGTTGGGAACCCATCATTAATATGAAAGTGAATGATTTTGACTTCAAAGCTTTATGTGATCTTGATAGTAGTGTTTCCATTATGCCTAGAAAGATTTACGATATGCTTGATTTGCCACCACTTGAAGATTGTTATTTGAATGTCCCACTTGATGATAATGCTAAAAAGAAACTCATGGGGAATACTAATGATGTTCTTATTATGGTTAACAATGCCTATGTCCCCGTTGATTTCTATGTTTTGGATGTTGAATACAATGCTTCTTGTCCTATTACTTGGCAAGACCTTTTCTTATAACTGTTGGTGCCATTATTGATATGAAAGAAGGCACCATTAAATATCAACTCCCACTCAAGAAAGGTATAGAACACTTCTCTAAGAATAGAGAGAAGATCTCTTTTGCCTCTCCTATGAAAACAAAATTTTGTTTTAATGCTTCTTCATTTGAGAACACTTGATCCTTTTTTCTTGCTTCTTATGCCTAACTTAAAGCCGTTAAAGAAAAGTACTTATTGGGAGGTAACCCAAAAGTTTTAGATGAGTCTTGGAAGTTAATTACTTCAGTAATAACCGCTTATTATCCTTTTTATTTGCTTTTTGTGTCAAGAGTAACTTCTAATGAGAGAGAAGTAATGATTGGGAAAGTTGTTGTCCCGAAACAAATTTCTGTGCTTCACCATAGAAATTCGTGTACAATTTCTGTCTATATTTTTGAGGCGTGAATTTTTGTGCTTGTTCCCCAGGTTGTTATCTAACTTTCGTTAGTTCAACACTTTTTGATTTGAGCAACAGAAGTTCTCTGAAAAAATCCGTCTTTACCTTCTAGTCTGTTTTGACAGATTTCTGCCATTTTCTGCATTTGCTTCTTGTTGGTTCCTTTTTGAGTTCTTTTGGGGAATTGAGATTTCTGAGGGAAGTGCTATAGTATCTAGTGTTCTAATGGAAGTTTATTGGTGTTAGAACTGAACCTAAAGACTTATTATCTTGAGTTCACTAATGTTGCTAATAAAGATTGTGTGAAGTTTTGTATGAAGGAAAAATTTCAGGTGTATGGAAGGAATGAGTAATGAGATTAAAGATGGACTAAAGCTCAAGCTTGGGGATGCCACACGTGTCACCCCAAGAAATATCCAATAAGTACAAGCTTCAAAGCTTGGGGATGCCCAAGGCATCCCCCTCTTCATCAACAAAAATCCCAGGTTTCTTCCAAACGCTTCATTTTTATTATTTTCATGCACAGTTGTGTTGTTCTTGGAGTGTCTTCTTTTTCATTTTCATTTTGGTTTTCGTTTGCTTTGTTTGATTAGTTTGGTGAATAAATTGGTTGGACCCCCTCTTTTATACATTGGTTTTCAAATAGTTTGGTTTGATTTGGAAAAGAGTAGGAAAGTTCATGCTTAAGTGGTAAAGAGAGATTGTTTTTGACTGTGTCCTATGCTTTGTCATGCCATGCTTGATATTGTTTTGGCTTTATGCTTAGTATTATTTGTTGTAGCATGACTTGTTATAAACAATTGAGATTGCTTAATGTGCCTTTGAAGAATCATGTGTTGTTTTAGCATATTAAAGCATAGTATTGTTGTATTCTCCTTTGATGCATTATTTGGGTTGACTTGGCACATGCTCACACCATGTTATGAATATCCCAAGTCACCATAGCCTTTATGATCCTTTAGTTTTCAACTTGTAGTATCACTTTATGCTTTGATCAATGATGTTTTGTCGCTCTACATGATTATGGCCATTATTGCTCTCTTAGTTTGTCGCTCCCAGTCTTTTGCTAGCCTCCACAACCAAGTATGAGTTCCACTCATGCATCCAACTCCTTAAACCAAGTTATTCCAAAGAGTCCACCGTACCTACCTACTAGCATATGCTATTCCAAGTATATTCATGTTTTTGTCTACCTTCCAAATTAAACTTGTTATGAGAAAACTAGTGATTAAAGCTCTGACGAACTTGATGGCACACTTTACTATTCTTGCCCTGAATAAACTTGAACCATTGTGTCGTCTATGTTTTATATGCTTGCACTTATTTGTTGGGGATTAGCAAAACCATGCTTTCATGAGGAACGCTTTCAACATTGCACTGGTACTTTGTACCTAGTTGATATCATGCTCTTTTTTCTATGGATGTCGTCGGTGTGAAATGAAAGGGGAGCTTGTAAGTCCATTGAGTTATGTATATGTGTTAGAGAAACGCCTGGGCCGCTAGTCTAATCCATGCTGACATGGTGGAAACCTGTAGCGTAACCATAATGAGCTGTCTATGAAGCATTCTTCTTATAAAAAACGGATCAGTTATTGAGAAAAAAGAGAAAAAGAAAAAAAGAGATTATGAAAAGAGGAAAGAGAGAAAAAAGCACCATATTCCCATGGTAAATAAGAAGATTGCTGAGATGCTTGTTGTCTGCTTGCCTTGTCATTTTGATATGGGGATTCTTCCGTATCATTGGGCAAGGGGTACCCTGTTGGCGGTTCTCTATGATACACATGTACTTACAATGACAAGAACTTACCGGTGACTAAACTTGAGTAGCATGAGGAGCGGCCCTCGTATTCAAGGGACATGAGATTTCTAACTTATACTTCGTCAAGCATGTACATCATAGTTTGTTCACTTTAACCTTAATCACTTCAAGATGCTTATGATTGGGGCAATGAGAGCTGAAAGCTATTAAGTACCATAATTTTTGGAAGCTCTTTATGAGACTTGAATCCCTACTTCCTTCTATGAAGGACTTTCTCCCACTTATATATCGAGTCTACACCTTCTATCTTTATGCACTTACTTTGAGAGTGTAGTGGCCATTCTTAGTTCTATGTGCATTGTCCCAAGACTTGTTGATTGATGCATAGTTTGATATTGCTTGTTTTAAACTATTTGTATCTAGTCACTCTTATGAACTTTGAAGGTGTCCTATGCATTTATGTTTGCTACTCTTTGAGGGACAAGCTGAATGCCACTATGCTATGTTTTCTTTATGTGAAACAAACAAACGTCTTGCAAAGCATTGTTATTCATGAATCTTTTGTTTATGCCTTTTCATGTTGCAACATAGTTTCTTTGTCTTATTGCTAGAACTTTTTCTTTCATGTTATGATTGAAGTACTAAGATCCCAACTTTGAATGTTTTACAAATACTTTGATCAAGTTTATGATGGTGCATGTCACCTCAAAAATTATTTATTTCTTTTTATCACTTACCTACTCGAGGACGAGCAGGAGTTAAGCTTGGGGATATTGATACATTGCAAATGTATCTATAATTTTTGATGTTCCATGCTTGGTTTTATCTACTTTCTTATGTTTTGTCCACACTTTGGAGTACTATTCATATGATTTCTTGGACTAACCTATTAACAAGAGCCACAGTCCCAGCTGCCTATTTTCTGCTGTTTTTGGTTCTAGGAAAGTCAGAAAATGAATATTCTCAGAATTGAACGGGACAAAAGCCAAAGTCAGTATTTCACTGAGGGACACCTGGAGCCAGAATACGAGACGGAGAGGGGCTGGGGCCCGGCCACACCACCTGGCCGCGTGGCCAGGCCTGGTCCGCGCGGCCAGGCCTGGTCCACGCCAGGGGGTGGTCTGGCCGCCCCAGGAACCCCCTCGGCCTCTCCTTCCACCTATATATTACCTCTGATACGAAACCCTAAGGACCCGATCAAAATTCCACGAAAGAGTCTGTAGCCGCCATCATCTCCATCCCTAGATCGAGAGGGATCTGAAGCTCTTCCTGGCACCCTGCCGGAGAGGAGAATTCACCCTGGAGGCCTTCTTCATCATCATGCAAGCCTCCGGTGTGATGCGTGAGTAGTTCATCTCTAGACTACGAGTCCATGTAGTAACTAGATGGCTGGTTCTCCTCCTTTGTGCTATCATGTTTAGATCTTGTGAGCTCCGTTCATGATCATCTATTTGTAATTCAGCATGTTGTGTTTGCGGGGATTCGATGGATATTGAGATGTTATTTCAGATTGATTATTGATTCTATCATGTCTTTGTTATTTGTGACCTTGCATGCTTTCCGTTGTTCGTAGCTATCTTGGCCAAGTAGATGCTAGCAACTCCAAGAGTTAGTATTTATGCTCGATAGTGGGTTCATGCCTCTGGTAATCTGGGGAAGTGACACAAATCTCTAAGGTACTAGATGTGTTTTTGCTACTAGGGAGAAAACAACAATCCTTTGTTCATAGAACAATCGTATTGTTTACTTTACACGCAATTCATAATGCAATTATCTGTTGCTTGCAACTTAATACTGGAGGGGGCTCGGATGATAACCTGAAGGTGGATTATTAGTCATAGATGCAGTTGGATGGTGGTCTATGTATAATGTTGTAATGCCCAATCGAATCTCAATGGAGTCAAGATGATTAGTATATGCTTGTATGCTTTCTCGATGTTTGTCAATTGCCCCGCTGTAATTTGTTCACCCAACATGTTATCTATCTTAAGGATACCCACCTCTAGTGAACTGTGTACCCCGGTCCTTTCTTTTACTTTCATTCTACAATCAACTGTTTACTACTTTGTGTTTACTTTTTGCAAACTATTACTTTCTTCCATTTGATACATTTAATCCTTTGTTTTCAGCAAAACCGGTGAGGTTGACAACGTCATTGCAAGTTGGGGACAGGGTTCTGTGGTTGTGTTGTGCAGGTCTCCACGTTGCTGCTAGCACCGGTAGTGCGCCCTGCCAAAGCTCAGCTAGCTTCACCTTTGGGGTGTTTCCTTCCTCCTACTAGATTGATAACCATGGTTTCATAACTGAGGGAAACTTACTATTGTGCTCATCATACCTTCCTCTTGGGGTTCCCCAACGAGCTCGTTAGTACACGAGTCAGCATGAACATGTAGTGTGATAGAAGCAGTTGCATCACCACACCCAAATGGAGTGTGTGTGGGTCATCAAGGTATTGCTTTTGAGACTCCATAACACAGATGCATTGATCTGTAGGGACTCCATTTGTGTCAAACAACCATGATGGTCAGAGAGCCTAGAGAGCCCCTAGAATATGCAATTACCACATGGAGATGGGTGAACTTGTACTGTGACAGAAGCAGTTGCATCACCACACCCAACTGGAGTGTGTGTGGGTCATCAAGGTGTGGCTTTTGAGACTCCATAACATAGATGCATTGATCTGTAGGGACTCCATATGTGTCAAACAACCATGGTGGTCAGAGATCCCCGAGATCCCCTAGAATATGCAACTGCCACACATGGAGATGGTGAACCTGCAATGTGACAGAAGCAGTTGCATCACCACACCCAACTTGAGTGTGTGTGGGTCATCAAGGTGTTACTTTTGAGACTCTGTAACATAGATGCATTGATATATATGGACTCCATTTCTGTCAAACAACCATGGTGGTCAGAGAGCCTAGAGAGCCCCTAGAATATACAACTGCCACACATGGAGATGGTGAACCTGCAGTGTGACAGAAGTAGTTGCATCACCACACCCAACTGGAGTGTGTGTGGGTCATCAAGGTGTGGCTTTTGAGACTCCATAACACAGATGCATTGATCTATAGGGACTCCATTTGTGTCAAACAACCATGGTGGTCAGAAAGCCCAGACAGCCCCAAGAATATGCAACTGCCACATGGAGATGGGTGAACCTGTAGTGTGATAGAAGCAGTTGCATCACCACACCCAACTGGAGTGTGTGTGTGTGGGTCATCAAGGTATGGCTTTTGAGACTCCATAACACAGATGCATTGATCTATAGGGACTCCATTAGTGTCAAACAACCATGGTGGTTAGAGAGCCCAAAGAGCCCCTAGAATATGCAACTGCCACACATGGATATGGTGAACCTGCGGTGTGACAAAAGTAGTTGCATCACCACACCAAACTTGAGTGTGTGTGGGTCATCAAGGTATTGCTTTTGAGAATGCATAACCCAGATGCATCGATCTGTAGGGCCTCCATTTGTGTCGGACAACCATGGTGGTCAGAGAGTCCAGAGAGCCCCTAGAATATGTAACTGCCACATGGAGATGGTGAACCTGTAGTGTGATAGAAGCAGTTGCATCACTAGACGCAACTGGAGTGTGTGTGGATCATCAAGTTGTGGCTTTTGAGACTCCATAACACAGATGCATTGATCTGTAGGGACTCTATTTGTGTCAAACAACCATGGTGGTTAGAAAGCCCAGAGAGCCCCTAGAATATGCAACTGCCACATGGAGATGGGTGAACCTGTAGTGGGACAGAAGCAGTTGGATCACCACACCCAACTAGAGTGTGTGGGTCATCAAGGTGTGGCTTTTAAGACTCCATAACTCAGATGCATTGATCTGTAGGGACTCCATTTGCGTCAAAAAACCATGGTGGTCAGAGAGCCTAGAGAACCCCTAGAATATGCAACTGCCACACATGGAGATGGTGAACCTGCAGTGTGGCAGAAGTAGTTGCATCACCACACCCAACTGGAGTGTGTGTGGGTCATCAAGGTGTTGCTTCTCAGACTCCATAACACAGATGCATTGATCTATAGGGAATCCATTTGTGTCAAACAGCCATGGTGGTCAGAGAGCCCAGAGAGCCCCTAGAATATGCAACTGCCACACATGGAGATGGGTGAACCTGTAATGTGACAGAAGCAGTTGCATCACCACACCCAACTGGAGTGTGTGTGGGTCATCAAGGTATTGCTTTTGAGACTCCATAACATAGATGCATTGATCTGTAGGGACTCCATTTGTGTCAAACAACCATGGTGGTCAGAGCCCAGAGAGCCCCTAGAATATGCAACTGCCACACATGGATATAGGTGAACCTGCAGTGTGAAAGAAGCAGTTGCATCACCACACCCAACTGGAGTATGTGTGTGTCATCAAGGTGTGTCTTTTGAGACTACATAACACAGATGCATTGATCTTTAGGGACTCCATTTGTGTCGAACAACCATGTTGGTCAGAAAGCCTAGGGAGCCCCTAGAATATGAACTGCCACATGGAGATGGTGAACCTGCAATGTGACAGAAGCAGTTGCCTCACCACACCCAACTTGAGTGTGTGTGGGTCATCAAGGTGTGGCTTTTGATACTATGTAACACATATGCATTGATCTATAATAAAACTGAAAAATCCACTGTGGCAAATAAGAAAATCTCCCATGTGGGAATCACTCGTTATGTTGTTGCTCGCTTAACCCTCCCTAATCCCCATCACTTTGCACACATTCGCTCTTCCCGGCGACCACCAAATTCCCTCCCTCCCGGTAGACCACCAAACCCCTCCTCCCCGGCGGCGGCAGCGGCTATAGGCTCACGGGTAAGGCTCCTAGAACTATGTCCATGCATCTCTACTACTGCACGTCTATGTTCGATCTAGGTCACCGCGTCTATGCTCTAGGTCACCGGCGACGGGTCTAGGCCCCAGGTAAACACTCGATCTTCGTCTAGGCCCTAGGTAAGCAGTCGATCTAGGTCTAGGCCCCAGGTAAACACACGATCTAGGTCTAGGCCCCAGGTAGGATGAACTATGAGGATTGTAGGTTATGCGGCATTAAGGCTAGGGAGAAACATGCATAGGTTCTAAAATTGTTCCTACTAGCACTAACTGTACACATCACATCCCCGTTCTATCATAGAAATAGTCGTCCTCAGACTTCTTAATGATCTTCAGATGGACCACAAGGTGCTGAACCCTGAAAATTTGGAAGTTATTGCACAAAACATCATGGCGATGGCGCCGAGAAATTGGAAGTGCTGGCACAATGTTCCATCTTATGACAAGGTGAAGGAACCTTTATCCAATAAAGCTGAGAAACCGAGGGACCTTACTAGAGGTTAGAGTCATTGGCATTGGCTTAAAGTAACAGTCATTCTTATGCTGCTACAGATTACTTTCTAATATATTTTTTCTAGGTCCGTCGATGAAGGTCGGGGAGGACTTCGACGATTACTACGTGTTTGGAAACGACATGGAATTGACTTCAAACCAAGCTGCGTATCTCAGAGCAATATCAGGACACAAACCACCTATACTGCACTATGTGTGCAAGATGAAAAAGTCAAATGTCATCCCTCGGAAGGCTAAGATGGTAAACTTCTGAGATTTGAATCTTTAAGGGCGTGTTTGTTTCAAAGGAATAAATCCTACAAATTTCCTATGCATAACTTTCCTACACTACAATCCTATAGGATTTTCAAACAAGAGGTGAGACCTCTTGGAAATATTCCTACGTGTTTATGACAACTATGACATATACCTAAACCCTATAAAATTACCTGCGTTTTTCCTATGGTGCATTTTTCGAACAGCTTATCTTACCGATTCCTGCATTTTTCATTCCTGTAGGATGCTTACTGTCAGGTCATTCTATTCCTGCACTTTTCCTATCCCAGTGTTTTACAAATCCTTTGAACCAAACGAGCCCTAAATCTACTTATGCACATTGAACTATACTTTAGCAACCAACTTTATTCTTCACATCTGGTACTTTTCAGCTAGGTACAGCAATGCCCACCTCAACAGGTATCTGCCATTGGAGATTCCTATCATAGTCGTAGATCATGTAGGATGTAAGCATGTTCAGTTCATCCAAGGCAGGAATGATGTTGCCCAAATGGCAAGCAACTAGTCAAAGGTTGTCGAGGCTGCTCGAATCAAAAAAGGGGATTTGATCGTCCTCACCTTCTTTAAGGAGCTCATGTCTGGCTTCATGTGTCATGTAGGTCGCATGAAATGAGGGCACATAGTATCTGGTTATGCGGGTTGGCTTCATGTGAACTCGTAGTCGGTTTGGAACTGAATGTGAACCTGCAGGTCATGTACTTAGTTTGGAACTCTTTGTGATTCTGGTTCTCTAGTTGGTTTGGAACTATATGTCAACCATGTTCTCTATATATTTGTAAGATTGTGTTCTATCGCCATGTTGCTATGTGATGTGTTCATTGTTGTTGTAGTTTCCTGTACTTTCACATTTTGCTTCTTCATGTGATCGACAACATGTGTATAAGAAATATGAATTAGTGCTATGTTTGAAACGTAGTTGTCTTGTCCAGCTGTTCTGGCTTTTAGTCAAAATATCAGTTTATTTATTGAAGGACTACTAATTTAGGACATTCTTATAAGAATGGCAAAGTAGTAGATTTGGCAGAACAGAGTCTACTGGTCTAGTGGTTACGAACCCTCGACTAACGAGTGTGCTCGCGAGTTCGAACCCTGGCTAGGGTACTCTATTTTTTATGCCATCTTTAATTTATACCAGATGGACCAACAGCTGGGCCCAGCTAACACTCTGAGAACAACCCGTTAAACCCTGCCGTTCAAACCGAGCTGACAGGTGGGGTGCAGGCACGGATGGCCTGGTCGTCGAAAAAACAAACAGTCAACCAAAGGCCCTTGACGAATTCCATGACGATTTTATGTGGGACAAAATGTCGAACTGGGCTTCAGGGCCTTGGAAGAAATCCGCGACGAATTTTTGTTGACAAAATCCTCGAACATCATGGATACCCAGGCTGGAGGCCCTTCGAGTGTGTCGCGATGAATTGGCCCAGAATGTCGGGCATCCGCGACGTTTTCACGTCACAAAAAACGTCACGGGTCGTCCAGATTCTTGTAGTGACTATATTGTATCCTTCCTTCTCTGACATGGGCCTCCCTTCTGGATCCGTCTAACTGGACCGCCCAACAGGCCACTGGACTTGCAACCAACTGCGGGCCACCCAGGTTATCCTGATTAGAGACATGCAATGGTGATACCCATTTAGCATATCCCCAACACCTTCCTCGAGGAAGAGTTCCTCGAGAAAGGTGTAAGTGGAAGGGAAGTAGAGATCGATGAGATTGTTGATCCTGGTCTCCAAATACCGAGTGGTGCAATGGAAGATGTTCTGAAACTATCCTCATCGGTTAGAGTGGGAGCAAGTGATGATGATCATGACACTCACATCAAGGCGCCTATTGAACCTCGTATGTCACCGAGAGTATGTACTGCTCCTGAGTGGTATGGTAATCTTGTTAACATGGTCATGTTAGTTGAACAAGAACCTGCAACCTACAAGAAAGCAATGGAAAGCCCCGAGTCCGAGAAATGGCTTGAAGCCATGAAATCCTAAATAAGATCCATGTATGACAACTAAGTATGGACTTTGGTGGATATTCCCGAAGGTTGCCAGACTGTTGAGAATAAATGGATCTTTAAGAAAAAGACTGATGCCGACGGTAATGTGACCGTCTACGAAGCTCGACTTGTCACAAATGGTTTCCGACAAATTCAAGGAGTTGACTATGACGAGCACATTTCAATTATGAAATATGGTATATTGATATGAAAACCGCGCTCCTAAATGGCAACATTGAGGAAGAGTTGTATATGATGCAACTGGAAGGTTTTGTTGATCCAAAGTATGCTGGAAAAGTGCACAAGCTTCAGCGTTCCATTTATGGACTGAATCTAGCATCTCGATGCCGGAATATTCGCTTTGACGAAGTTATCAAAGGTTTTGGATTTGTCCAAAATCAGGAAGAACGTGCATTTACAAGAAAGTGAGTGGGAGCTCAGTAACATTCCTAGTGCTATATGTGGATGACATATTATTGATTGGGAATGATGTGAATCTTCTGAATAGCTTGAAATATTATTTGAATAGTAAATTTTCTATGAAGGACATGGGTGAAGCTGCTTACATATTAGGAATTAAGATCTATAGGGATAGATCAAAGCACCTATTAGCACTAAGTCGGAGTACTTACCTAGATAAAGTTCTGAAAAGGTTCAGAATGGATGAGGCGAAGAAGGGGTTCTTGCCCATAGTGAAAGGTAAACCATTGAGTGTAACTCAATGCCTAGAAATGGATGATGATAAGGAAGCGATGAAAGTCATCCCCTATGCTTTGGCCATAGGTTCTATCATGTATGCCATGCTGAGTACTCGACCAGACGTGGCCCTAGTTCTTAGTTTGAAGAGCCATTTCCAAAGTAACCCAGCGATGGTTCATTAGACAGTAGTTAAGAATATCCTCAAGTATCTGAAAAGAACTAAGGATATGGTTCTTGTCTTCAGAGGATGTGAAAAGGAAGTTGCCGTAACTGGTTACGTTGATGCAAGTTTCAGCACTGATCTAGATGACTCAAAATCTTAAGCAGGGTTTGTGTTTTTGGTAAATGGTGGCACGATCAACGGGAGGAGTGGGAGGACATCCTCGATAGCTCAATCTACGATGGAATTAGAGTACATTGCTGCTTCAGAAGCATCGAATGAAGCTATGTGGCTAAGGAAGTTCATCGTCAAACTTGGAATGTTCCCAAGTATGCATGACCTTATGTGCATCTACTGTGACAACATGGGGCCATTGCAAACACAAAGGATCAGAGGTTCCACTCTACTACCAAGCACATGCTCTGATGTTACCATGTGATAAGAGAGTTCGTTAGTGATGGAAACATTAGGATTTGCAAAGTACATACGGATATGAATATCGCAGATCCATTGACAAATCCTCTACCACAAACAAAGCATGATCAACACCAGGATGTTATTATTGTTAGATTCTTGCCAAATGTAAACTAGTTTATTTGTACTCTAGTGCAAGTGGGAGACTGTTGGAGATATGCCCTAGAGGACAATAATAAAGATGTTTGTATTGCTATATCTCATATTTCATAATAGTTTTATACCATGCTATAATTGTATTAAGCGAAAACACTAATACATGTATGGTATGTAAACAAACAGAGTCCCTAGTATCCTCTAGATTACTAGCTCGTTGGGCAACCGATGCTCGAGGTTTTATGATCATGGACATTTATGTCAATTAACAACAGGGTCACTTCATTAGATGAATGATGTGATGGACACACACCCAACCCTAGTATTACAATGAGATCTAGTCATAAAGTTCAATATTGCGATATCTAGTAACTCACTCCTTTAACTGTGTGATCATATTTAATCACTAGCACTCGCAGTTGATTTGATTGCGTCAACTGTCACACCGTAATAGGGTGATCATAAAGGTTCTATTAGGTATTACAAAGGGGTATGTTCAGGCGTATGCACCAAGATCGGGATTTTCCCATCCGAGTGACAATTATATACTCTGGGCCCACTCGGTGAGATTGCATCTATAAAAGCTTGCAAGTATGTGACTAGGTCACGGGGTTGTAATATCACGGGAAGAAGTAAATATATTTGTCGGTAACAAGATCGAATTAGGTACGTAGATACCAGAGATCAAATCTTGGACAAACTAGGTATCATAGAGAAAAGGGGATAGGACTCGCCGTTTAAGATTCAAGTGATCAAGTAATTTGTGGAGCCATCATGGATTTCTAGATCTCGTTGTTGGTCATTGATCAGAGAGAGCTCTTGAGCATGTATGTGTATTCCTGAACCGTAAGGGTGGCACACTTAAGGGTAGAGATGCTTAGGGATGATCCGAGATCGTAAGAGAATAGAAGAGGGAGAGAGAACCGGAATCATTCGGAGAGATATTGAAGTTGTCTGGTAGGGGTTCGAAAGGTGTTTCGAAGTAAAGGGAATTAAATAATAAGTATTTAATATTAATTATTAAATATATTTATTTAATAAATAAAAGGGGCAACCCACCTACATGGGCCTTTCCTGGAGGGGAAAGGGCCCATGAAGGGGTCGTCGGCCAAGGAGGCCATGGGCGCGCGGCTGGGGCCCATACCCACCGCTAGCCACCATCTCCTCCTCCTTGGAGTTTGGTCCCACCCCGGGATTTTGAGGAAAGGGGGCTCCCCTTTCCCCTATATAAGAAGGGGAGGTCCCTCCTCCCAAAACCATCACATTGACTTTTGCCTTCTCCTCTCTCTCCCTCTCTCCCTCATGTGTGTGTTCCAAAAGTTTGAAAAGTGCAAAACCAGGTAGAGCTTTCTCCACCATATGTACATCTTCGTGCCATTAGAGTTGGTCCGGATCTTTTTATTCTGCTGCTTCGCTAGACCAGAGGCCGGGAGACGCCTCTACATCGAACTTGTGTAGAGCTTCGGAGGCACCGTCGATTGTGGTGCTCGACGCTTGGACGAGTACTCGATCTTGAGGTCGGCTACATTGTTCGTCTACATTAGCAACGTTTGAACATGAACGTAATCCTACTTTCAGTCTTCAAGGGTATGAACATCGAATGCCTCTCGTTACTTTACATCTGCATAGATAAATCTTGGATGTGTTATTCTTGTCGTTAGGAAAAAATGTTTTCTTCTACGAAACCCTTCAGTACTTTTGTAATTTACTTGCTTATTTTGGATTCCAACAAGTGTAATTTCCTCTAGATTATTTATATGAGCTTGTATAGTGAATTCAATCTTTATTCTATTACTTGTGAGCTTACTTTTAAATGATTTTGTGGAATTTCCATCTTCACTCGATCATGAATTCTCGTGTTAGTCTATTGGCCTTGGGTTTATGGTTTACTTTTATTTTCTATGGTCACTTTTCATAGGTACTTTCTTGCTGATGATCACCTCTCTAGAACAATACTATTTTTTATGCTTTCCTGGGTATTGTTCACTATCCATTACTTACTGTCTTGATGATGTCGTTTATCTTTCTCTCAATTTCCTATACCTCAACTACAAATTCAGGACTAGTTGATGGACCTTGTACTTGGATTCTACACTCACCTTAGGGTGGTCCCTACATTTAAACCAAAACAAAGGTTTCCATTTTTTCTGTTACGAGTCAAGATTGGTCAAGAAGAGCAAGAAGATTAGATAGGTTTAGTTAGGAAATTTTCCTTTTCTTTTGTAGTTTGTAATAGGAACAGATCCACTATTGTAATTTTTGTTCTTGAATCATCTTGTAATCAAATTTATACTCATTTTACCAGTAATGAAAATTTAGTTCCGACACTCTCATATTTTACTTATGTTTTTTGAATTTCATTTATTCAATTATGAGTCTTTTAATTTGAACTCAAGTTTGAATAATCCAAACCTCAATTTTGAATTCAAATGTTTATCTTAGATGTATTATATCTTGTGTATTATGAGTCTTTTGACTCACTTGGTTGTGTCAAGTCAAAATTGAAACCCAAATTTGAAATATACAAAAGGTCCTTTTTGAATTTGAATTAAAATCCTAGTGTTGACCTAAGTCAAAGCTCAACACTAGAGTTTATTTTCATTCCTTTTGTAATATCAAATAAAAACATAAAATCTACCTTCAATTTTAGATGCATGCAATGCAAATGCAAAATTCTAGCATCTACCCTTCCCAGGAACCTATTATTCGGGTTGTTACAATTTTGCTACAAGGAAATTTTCAATGTTTAAATGAATTTGGATGATTTTCTATGGGAGCACTAGGAGACTTATGAATGATGTTGCAATCATTTTTTTGGTTGCAATAGAGATATTGTAATTGCAACCATAGAAGGTGCTAAATTCCTAATTTAAATTAGATCTGGCGCTTGGGGTGATAGACAAACAGGTGAAACTATACTGATCAATGCCTAGCACACGCGAAGAAGATAACAATTTTTATTACATCATATATTTTCGGATGCTTAGTTTTTCACCAAAACCTACAGATAAATCCAATAACAACAGTACAACTCATGCATTTTCATCAAAATTCCTTTTAACCAGACTACACAATATTTATCACCTTTGTATAGATTTGGATCTCATGTACTACCGCCTCTTATTTCACCGAAATATGCTAAAGATAATATTACATCCAATTCAACTTTCACTTGTCCCTCCACTTGTGCGCATGTGCCAAAACCATCTATTGTACAAGAGTCAAATGCACTATTAGCACGCGATGTTGATGTACATAATTTAAGTCGTAGAAAAAAAGCAGAGGCCAAAAGTATATTCTTCTAGTTGCACTTTTGTTGGTTGTATGTTTGTAATCTAACTATCCTGGGAGGATATATCATGTCTTACTAGGCTTCCCACAATAAATAAGATCAAAAGTTTAGAATATTATTTAGTCATGATATAATAAAGCACTATAAAAAATTACTTATCATAGGATTAATTTACATTACGACTTACAAAACTAAAGATAAAGTTTAGCGAACTTTAGCATTTTTTGGTTCTTTTTGGGCTTTATGTCCCCTTTAGGAATTTTTAAAAATTGTTCGAAAAAATATGATGATATTATGCTAGGGATAATGTACACCAAAATGAATATTATCCAAATATAAAATTACAAACTAATACAAATATGAATAGATTTACACCTTCAAATGTGATTTAGGTTAACACAAAAAAAATTCCGGTCCATGTTAACTTTGCTTCCTCAAGTTTGGATTCTTTTGTAAGGTGGCTATCGGAACTCCAACCTATTCTCAATATTCCATAGTTCATTTCATGAAGATATGTTTTTATGGTGATGTCTTTATCGAATTTAGCTGTGCATCCTCATTAGTATATTGCTCACGGAGTTTACTCATGCTAGTAGTTTGGAATTCATGCGTGCCTTTGCCAATGTTCTGTAGTCAGAAAGTAGTATTGTACCACACAAGTTTTTTATACCGCCTTATAATAGACTAGGGTAAGCTAATTTGTTAATTAAAAGCCGAGGGATCTGCTGATAGACGAAAAAATCCAGAATCCTTGAAATAGGCTTTCGTCATGCTATATTAATATAGCAACCACATCGATACAAGATTACAAACCAAATGAAATGCTAGGGAAACAACACAAACATGCCCAAAAAATGAAATGAAGACAATGAAAAATCGACGAAGCGATGATACCCGCAACCGATGTGCCCTCTAACCGACCGATTTTAAACATCCAGATTTAAATGCAAGTTTCTTTCCTTGTTTGACCGATACTATCAAAAAACATAGTAACGATATTAAACCTTGTAAATTACATTGGCATCCTTTACTAATAATTAAGTATATGTTTAAAATACTTAATATACTGTATCTTGATCCATTATATAACGTGAAACATTAGACTAGCCATGTACTTTAGCAAAAACTCCAACTTTTTTACGACGGAAACTATGAGAATCTCAAGTTAAAGTTCTCCAACATCTCAAGGGTTCCTTGTCGCTTGAGTTGCCATGGCTCCTCCATGCAATCCAAAATCTCAATCATCTCACTAGTTAGCCTAGCCGGCTCAAGTTGCCTAGAGTTTATCATGCTTTTATTGAACCATGAGTCTTGTGCATCAATTTCATGTTGTTGTTTTGAAGGGCAAAACAACGACATGAACTGAATTCGACGATGTATCAAAAGGCAAAGACGGGTCAAGACTCAAGAGACATCGTCAAATGCACTCAGACGTTTCTCTTCGCAGTTGAGAATAGTTGGTGGTGCATCAACAGACATGCCAAACTATTCAAAAGAAAATTGAATTCAATGTAAACTCATAGAAAACTAATCTAATTCAAATCAAGCAACAAACACACAATGAACTTAAAACATAACTTGCATATAAAACTTTAAATTCAACCGTTTAAACCATGTTTTTTGTCGGTTCGCCGGATGTTCATGGTCCTACAAGCAATACTTGCTTGAATTGTCGACGGGTTTCTGTGGCCATACAGGAATACTGGCCGTGGCTGGGCCTTATATACAGCCATCTCTACTTTGCAGTTTGTAGCTCAAATATATAGGAGAAAAGCTAGCACCTTAAGGTCCTGTTTGGAATGGATGTAATTTTTGTGTGTCCACCGGTATTTAGTTCAACTAAATACCAGGCAGCACATAAAATTTACATTCAACCCAAACAGGGCCTAAAGGCCAATAAAACTGCTGGAGTTTCCAGATAACCTGTGGGTTCATCTCAATCGGATGATAGCATCTCCATCGGATGCTTGCCTTTTTATTTCCCTTTTTATTGCTGAAGTGGGGCGGATGCTTCCTTCTTCTCTCTGGTGCTCAATTAGCTTGCTACGGGCACATTTGACGCGCAGGTGACGTTGGGCTGGGTGGAAGGCGTCCCGCGGCGCTCCTGGTTTCTCGCAGCACGCTCCTTGAGAATGGCGTTGGTGTTAATCCTCTCACGCGCCTCGTCCATGTCCATCTGCACACCCCTGCACTCCTCGCTGCAGAATGGCGTGTCCCCTCTGTCGTGTTCGCAGCGGAAAGCGGATCAGGATGTCACTGAACATAAAATGGGTGATCCGAGAGCGTGCAGCAGATAAATCTAGCTAATTACATAGAAAACCGGTCTAATTAACCTGTACATGAAGATGTCGAAGTTTTCGGAGAGAGGCTTCCCGCAGAGGTAGCAGACGTCCATGGCGTGTCGGCCTGTGGCTCCGCTGTCCAGGGGCACAATGTGGAAGAAGGAAGAAGAGCATGCGGGCGTGGACGACGGCATCTCAGCTACAGATTATTGTGGCTTGGAGGCTTAACAATTCTTTGTGAGCGGAAGAAGGCTTTGGATCACTAACAATACGAGACTAGGAGTCTTCCACTCTTCCTTCTTATGAAGGGAGGCGAGTCCTGGTCCTGGGTTATGTGTAGCAGAGGGGGGACGACGCGAGAAACCACGGCTAGGTTTCCAGGAACCACATCTCTTCTTGTAGACGGCAGCACGTACGATTTGGCCGTACCGACGCAGCTAGGGGCAACAAGAAACTGCATGCAGCGCCCGTTTCGCTTAATTTTGTTGGCTTGCTCGCTACCTCGTTGCTGCCGGTGTTGTTAACTGCAATGCTGCCGGATCCACCCGAATAGTTTATGAGGACCAGTACTTTATTATGCTGTAAAAGTTCCGATTATATTGGGACTTATTGCACCGTTGCCGTGTGGCCACGTGTAGGACACGCGAGATTGCGACACTTCAGATTACAGCGTAAATACAAACTGGTGTAGTACTATACTGTAGTACTGAATATACCAATTTCCAGCTCGGAGCTTGGCTCCTGATACAACGGAGGGGCCGGGTCCGGGTGACACCCTTTGTCTGAGAAAAAATGCCGGTTAGATTCTTCTCTTAGTTTATTAGCGAAGGAATGGTGAAAGATTTGTCACTGACATTACAATTAGCATAGGGACAAGCACAACGGGGTGGAATGCACCGCTTGCTCCGGGAAAAGAATATGGTTTCTTGCCCCTGCCTTCTAGAGTCTAGACCCATGTTTTCTCACTCTATTGGCTCGCGAAGTTGACAGAGAAAGATATAAGAAAGGGAGAGGAAACCGTGGAGGCGGCAGTGGAACTACTAGTACCGATGGCGACGCACGCGTCTTGCACTGCCGCTGCCGTAACCATGTCTTGGCTCACCGTCTTCAGGTCGTTGGCTCTGCAGACTGCAGTGCATGGGAAGCGTCACCGGGGAAGGAGCAGACCTACAATTTTCTGTTGATCCATGGCAGGGACGAGGTGCAGGAACGCAACGTATCTGACAAGCTTGACGCTGCCGTCTCTTAATTGGGTTGTTGACCCGGCTAGGAAGTCTTGTTGACCCGTGTTGACCGTCTTGGAGGATGCAGGAGACCGACGGTGACATAATATTTCTGTTTCGAGGTGCGGACCCGGTGATCGAGTCACGACCTTACTTGGACAGGATCTGTTCTCTAGGGTCGTACTGGTGATCAAGTGCTCCATACTACATGTCTTGAACAGAGTATATGATTGCAGAGCGAATCATTTGCTTATGTTCAGGCATCACAGGAGCAATTTCCTGGACGTGCAGTCGGATCCCAATGATTATCTTTGTTTGATTGATCCGCATCCTTGAGGAGCCAAGTTGCTAATATTGGTTCGGTCTAGACCGCTCAGGATGGGTTCATCCTGGCAGGCCAGATCGGGTGTACAAAGTTGAAAATCAACTCTGATTGCAGGGAGGTAATCGAGACGATGCATGACAGATGTAGTGTTTTTTTTTTGGCCTCGAAGACTCCTCGTTTTGGAGGAATGTACTCCTTCTTATCCAAATAAGTTATCTTAGCTTCACAGGTAATTTGAACTAAATGAGGTACTCCGTAACATTTTTAGCTAGTGGTTTTTATTGTAGAACACTGTCTTAGGATGGGAAATGCCTGGACTCATATACGTGATGCTCATGCAGAGGGATCACGGACTTGTGACAAGTCTTAACTATCTAGAGATCCCCAAGTAACTACTTTGATAATCAACAAAATTGTCACGATGGCTTCGAGAGAAATAAAATAGTTCTGTGGCATGGAATACAGAGCCCTCGGGGTTAGGCATTGTAAGAGCATCTCCACGGTTCATAAATAGTTCAGAGTCACATAGAACATGCAAATAAGTTCAAACGCGGTGCCACAACGACCCAAAACGCCATAAAGTGTGGCGATCTCATGTTTTACATACCAATAGCTCAAATGGACGCGGGAATATCATCGATCACCGCTGGTGTTGGCTCCTCTATAGCCCATTCCGGTGTAACAACCCAAAGAACTAGGCATGGGAAGGGTAGATTTAGAATATTCGTAATTGCATAGTATGTATCCGAAAATATGGGGAATTTTTCGCTTTTGATTCAAATTGACAAAGTGTTTAAAATTTAGTCTAGTGATGTACTAGAGATAGGTCATGACCTAGATCTCAACTTGACATTTGTTTAGTATTTAAATTTGAACAACTCAAAATGAGACTTTTACTCATACTCACATTCACACAACGGTAATGATTCTAGAAAAATAAGAACCATACAAGGATATTTGAATTCAAAATGGAAGTTCGAATTATTCAAACTTGAGTTCAAACTCAAACCTTCATAATAAATAAAATTCATAAAAAAGGAAAATATGACAATGATCATAATGAAATTTCCATTTATAATAAACTCGATACAGGATTATTTACAAGAAAAAATGAAAGAGATAAACACAAGAAGATAAAATCCTATACAAATTACAAAAAAAAGGAAAATCCTATCTAAACCTAGATAGCTTTATCTATCTTCATCATCTTATTCTCATCTTCTTCTTAATCCCCCAAAACAAACAATGGCACTGAAAGAACATTTCATGATCTCTATTGTTTTGTGTGTTAGATAACAATATCAAGGATTATTTAATTGTGTGTTTAGTGTTGCATGTTATTTCCCCCCCAAATACAGCTAAACAAGAGTTTTAGGGGTGGATTTTGCCCCTATCAAGGACCGGATTATCCGCCCCTGCCTCAGTCATCAAAGGTTGACAAGGCGCGTCATGCTGAGTGAGGGATAGAATTTATCCCGGATTTTTCGACTAGGGCCTGACTTTGTGCCCTAGCCTCCGCCCCCAGGGGGGCGCATAATCCACTCCCTAGGGATTTTTTGACAAGCGGCCAAGGCGTGTCGTGCGGAGTAGGGGCGGAGATTTACCCCGGATTTTCTGACTAGGGCCGGACTTTGTGCCCTGGCCGGATAATCCCCCCCCCCTCAGGGGACCGGATAATCCGGCCTCAAGGTTGTTTGCAAAGGTTGCCAAGGCGCGTCACGCGGTATGGGGACGGAGTTTTCTCCGGTTTTTCTGACCCGGGCCGGATGTTTTGGACCGACCGGATTATCCGGCCCCAGGTTTCTTCAACGGCAACTTTTTGGATGGGGTGTATATATACCCCATCAGATCTTCATTCCAACTCTCTTGGATCCTACAAAAAAGTGTAGTACTATTCACATCGATTCAAGCGAGATCTCCACTTTTAACCACCCGAAGTCTTCGATCTTTGGGGAATCGAAGGAGGAGGCATTGATCGTCATCAGCACCAATCAAGATCTTCATTTCGCCTCCATTCACTTGGGGGCCTCTTGATCTAGAGTTTCTTACAAATATCTAGATCTTGGTTTCGTTTATTGATAAACTTGTTTCTTGTGGCAGCTTGTTGTCATCTCGGGAGCCTCCAATTAAGTTGTGGATGTGTGCCCCGGTAGAGTTGTAAAGACACTGATTCCCGCCTCGAAGGGTACCAAATAGTGCAAAGGTGGATCAAGCCTCTTGTGGCGAGATCCATCGGAGAACAGGGTGATGCCTGTTGTGGCGTGGTAGTCTTAGTACCGCTCACCCCTCCAACGCAGACATACTTCCCTTAACAAGGAAGGAACTGCGGTAAAACAAATCATGTGTCTCCACATGCTTCACTACGGTTACCCCGTTCCTCTTACTGCCTCTACTCGCTAGTAGATAGGTTGTCATATAGGGAAATTCACCTTAGTTGCATATCTAGATAAATTACCTTTGTGTTAAGCCTAAATCTGGAAAAGAATTAAAATTTGTAGTAGCACCTATTCACCCCCTCTACGTGCCCATACAATCCATTTCAGGCAGAAAGAGGAAAGGTTTGGTAAAGGTTTAAATATTGGCTCCACCAATTGGTGAAGTCATTTAATATAAAATCCAAAGGAAAAGTGTTGAGCCACGCAGAGATAAATAAAACTTTTTCCCTACGTGGTGATCCCAAGATCCAGCTGAGGTAGTAGGCCACGAGAATTACAAACTAGACGCAGTTACGGAATCGATGAAGCACGTCGTTTGATGTAGTGCAGTCCTTGTCAGGGGGATGATCCCCGGGTATCCCAACCGAATAAGAAACAAGACAGTCGGAGCGCGTTCGGCTGACCAGATGCAGCCGAACAAGGCAAGACATGCCGGCTATCCCCTGGTAGCCGGATCAGCAGGAGGCAGCCGGATACGGCTACATAGCCGGACTCAATCAATGGGATAGGGCGGCGTGTATATCAGTGCACGGTACGCCCTGTACGGTGACAAGACTGGCAACTACCCGGCCATACCGAAGACTTTGCGCGGGTGACACAGGAACAGTGGCCGGTGCTGACGACAGGCTCGCACGGCGTCCACTGTGCCTACGACAGCCATACCGCTCGTACTCCGACAGGACAAGCCATACCGGACACTGTAGATGACTAGTCGGCTGGGACCCGCCTGTGGGGCCCGCCAGTCGGACTGGTCAGTGAGACCTTCGCCTCTCTGCCTATATAAGGAGAGGCAAGGCCTCAGTAGAAAGGGTTGGTCTCATTGCATTTAAGGCAGTAGCTAGAGAATACAGCTCGAGGAGCACTTGTAGTTCGTATATCCCACATAGTCAGATCCGGCAGGAGTAGGGGCTTTACCTCGTCACGAGGGCCCCGAACCTGGGTACTTCTTGCGTCCCGCTACGCTCGCTTGTATCCAATCCCTCATGTGGACGCCGTCGATAGCTTCCCTGCTAGTCCCCACACCTCTATCTAACCTCCTCAGGTACTGCCGTTCCCAATACAATGACAGTTGGCACCCACCGTGGGGCTAGATGGCTTCGACCGGAGTCAAGTTCCGCACGGGACTCCGCACTTCAGCCGGTGAGCGCGTGGCCTCCGGCCTGGTGCTCACGCTCGGCAGATTCGACTGCGTCATCGACAACGCTTCCTGCTTTGCCGGAACCTCCTTCCCGGCGAACAACACCGTTCTGCTATTCGGCGACCTCTCCGTTTACGTCGCCACTGTCCCGGAACGTTTCCCTAGGGAAATCGTCTCTGTCGCGGAGCTGCCGTGCTCGGACGGCAGCGCCTCAGCCGCACCTCGCGGCACAGAGGTCATGATGGCCGGTTCTAGCTCCCATCCCCGCCAGCCGCGGGAGCGAGGCGCGGACGAGGTCGGAACTTCTGCTCCCCCGCAGCCCCGGAACCCTGTGGAGGATGCCATTGATCGGCTCCTGACGCCGGTTAACCTCGGGGATAACCCGGAGGAGGCGGAGGCCAACTTCAGCATGGAGAGACAGATCCTCCTCCATGAGGCCATGGAGCTAGCTGCATCCCGTAAGCATCTCGAGATCGTCCGGCGTGAGTACGACCGCGCTCACGGCCTCACTCCGTCTACCGCGGAGCCGAGCCGGCGTGGCCAGGTACGGCGTCGGGGCGGCGAGCTCGGCGGTAGGTTGGAAAAGGACGGGGAACCGGATCCCGTGCCTGCCCTCGCACAACCCACCTACAGCACGCCCATCAAGAACTTGCACGCGGCGCGAGCCGCGGCAGAGGAACTGCCCAGCCTAGAGGGCGAGGAGCGAGCCTGCCAGCAAGCCCGCGTGCAGGAGCTCCTCCGCGTCGCGGACGAGCAGGCTGGCGCCAACCGGCAGGTGCAGGAGGACCTAAGCTACTCCAGGAGGAGCGAGCTACCGGCCAACAGCAGGGGCGCGCCACGTGACACCCAGCAGGCGTCCTCCCCTCAGCCGCCCAGGGCCCGCAGCAGGCGCCGCAGCTCCGGTAACAGGGGCCACCCGCGCCAGGAGCAGACGGTGAACAGCAACCCGCCACCTCCCCCTCCCCCAGCCGGAGCGCCCAGACCAGCCGGTTCCCGTCTCTCGGGCCGGGTGGGAGCGCCCAACCCGGATCGCCCGGATGCCCGCGACCGCATCGAGCTCCTCGCTCAAGCGCGCGTCACGGAGGACGAAGAGTCTACAGGTCCGGGTTTTTTTCGGACCCCGTATCCGGAACGAGCCATTTCCGGATAAATTCTCCCTGCCCAGGGACACCCCCAAGTACGACAGCAGCATGAAGCCGGAGGACTGGCTGACCGACTACGCTACGGCAGTCGGCATCGCCCACGGGAACAAGCGCACAGCCGTGCGCTACATCCCCCTCATGCTAACTGGGTCAGCGAGGACATGGCTCAATAGCCTCGCGCCCAACAACATCAACGCCTGGCCCGACTTCGAGAAGGTGTTCGTCCGCAACTTCAACGGCACGTACAAGCGTCCAGGGCGCCCGCGCGACCTGGCCTTGTGCGTCCAAGGCGACCACGAGACCGACCGCGAGTACCTCGCCAAGTGGACGGAGCTGTGCAACACTTGCGAAGGCATCCTAGAGAGCCAAGCCATCGGCTTCTTCATCGAGGGTTGCCGCGAGGGCACCATGCTTCGCCACCGGCTACTGTGTGACGAGCCAAAGACCATGGCGGAGCTCATGACAGTCGCGGACCAGTACGCCACGGCGGATGCCGCCATGAAGAAGCCCCTCCGAGTAAACGCGGACGGACGACCGACTCCCACGGAGCCGGCTCGCGACTGACCCAGCAATCCGGCTGGAGAAGCCGGACCCACTAGACGCCACGGCAACGACAACCGGTTCCATGGGGACCGCCAGGCCGGACAGTAGAAGCCTCGCTACCATGCGCGGCAAGTCAATGTTGTGGAGGGCGCGACCAATGCGCCGGCTAATGAAGCAAGAAGGCAGAAGCCACGGCTCACCTTCGACCAGATGTTCGACGGCCCGTGCAAGTGGCATAGCGGTCCCTTCAAGCCGGCTACACACACCACCCGGAACTGCAGCTGGACCCGCCAGCTAAAGGACCAGGGCAACCCGCCGCATCCCCCGCCTCCACCACCGGGCGGACCTCCACCACCGGCTAGGGGAGCCGGCAATGATGGCAATGGCGGCAATGGCGGCAACAACAACGGCTACCCCCAGCCGCACGCCGCCTACCACATTTTCGAGACAAAGCAGGATGACAAGCACAGCCGCAGGCGACGCTCCAAGGAGGTCAACACCATCGCCTCTCCGGTCCCCTAGTATCTGAACTGGTCGGAAACCCCCATCACCTGGAGCCGGGCGGATCATCCTGAGCATCTACTGACTCCCGGGGGCTACGCCATGGTGCTCGACCCCCTCATCGTCTCCAACGCGCGCACTTGCTGATTCTCGCGCGTCCTCATCGACGGAGGCAGCAGCCTCAACCTCCTCTACCAGTCCTCGCTGGAGAAGCTGGGCATTCGCGAAAGCGACCTGTGCCCGACTACCACGACGTTCCACGGCGTACTGCCGGGGCCAGCCTGTGCCCCGCTGGGGAAAATCCAGTTGTACGTCATTTTCGGGACCGAGGAGAACTTCCGCCGCGAACCAATCTGGTTCGAGGTGGTAAATCTGACGAGCTCCTACCACGCTCTCCTCGGGCGCCCCGCCCTCGCCAAGTTCATGGCCATCCCCCACTACGCCTACCTCAAGACGAAGATGCCGGGACCCCATGGCGTGATCACCGTTGCCGGCTGCTTCAGGCGATCGATGGAGTGCGCCTCAGACGGTTCCAAACGGGCAGAGGCCCTCATCATAGCCGAGGAGAAGCGCGTGATCATGCGCAATGTGGCCATGGCCCAGCAGGACATTCCGGCTAGCAGCAAGCCGGTTGGAGAAGGAGCCTTCCAGCCGGCAAAGGAGATGAAGAGGATCCTGCTCGACCCCTCCGATCCGACCAAGTTCGTCACCATTGGCGCCGGCTTGGACAGCAAATAGGAAGGCGCGCTCGTCGACTTCCTCCGTGAGAATCGGGACATCTTCGTGTGGTCCCCCAAGGACATGCCGGGTGTGCTGAGGGAGTTCGCCGAGCACTCACTTCACGTGCGTCCGGATGCCAAGCCGGTCAAGCAACCTCTGCGCCGGTTCGCGAAGGAGAAGAGAAAGATAATCGGTGACGAGATCACCCGCCTCCTTGCAGCCGGGTTCATCATGGAAGTGTACCACCCGGACTGGCTGGCGAACCCAGTCCTGGTACTGAAGAAGAACAAGACCTGGTGCATGTGTATCGACTACACCAGCCTGAACAAGGCGTGCCCTAAAGACCCCTTCGCCTTGCCCCGTATCGATCAAGTCATCGATTCCACGGCTAGCTGTGATTTGTTGTCTTTTTTGGATTGTTATTCCGGATACAATCAGATCTGGCTGAACCCGGCTGATCAGATTAAGACATCATTTATCACCTCCTATGGGGCTTTCTGCTATGTAACCATGACTTTCAGCCTAAAGAACGCAGGCACCACCTAGCAGCGATGTATGCAGAAATGCTTGCACTCGCAGATAGGCCAAAACGTGCACGCTTACGTGGATGACGTGGTTATCAAGACCAAGGAGAAGCGCACCCTCCTCGAGGACCTGGGAGAAACATTTGGCAACCTCCGCCAGTACCGGATGAAGCTGAACCCAGAGAAGTGCGTCTTCGGGGTACTGTCCGGTCAGCTCCTCGGTTTCCTCATCTCACAGCGAGGTATCGAGGCAAATCTGGAGATGATCGCGGCCATCGCAAGGATGCAACCGCCCAGGAACCTGCTTGGAGTCCAGAAGTTCACCGGATGCCTTGTTTCCCTCAGTCGTTTTGTCAGCCGGCTGGGAGAGAAGGCACTCCTGTTGTACCAACTGATGAAGAAGACGGACAAATTCTCTTGGACTTCGCAAGCCGACGCCGCGTTTCATGACCTCAAGCGCATGCTATCCACAGCACCGGTCCTAGCCACGCCGGCTAGTAAGGAGCCGATGTTGCTCTATATAGCAGCCATCAGCCGGGCCGTCAGCGTCGTCCTGGTGGTGGACCGCCCCGAGGAAGGCAAGGCTCAGCCAGTTCAGAGGCCCGTCTACTACCTCAGCGAGGTTCTCTCCCTCTCCAAGCAGAACTACCCCCACTACCAGAAGATGTGCTACAGCGTGTACCTGGCATGCAAGAAGCTCAAGCACTACTTCCAGGAGCATCCGATTAAGGTCGTGTGCACTGCACCCCTTTCAGAAATCATCGGCAACAAGGACGCCACCGGCCGAGTCGCCAAGTGGGCCATCGAGCTTGCCGCCTACTCCATCCAGTACGAGCCCCAGCTCACGATCAAGTCGCAAGCATTGGCGGACTTCCTCGTCGACTGGGCCGAGACCGAGTATCTCCCACCGGTTCCGGATTCGGACCATTGGGGGATGCACTTCGACGGATCAAAGATGCTCGGGGGCTTGGGAGCCGGCATCGTGCTCACCTCGCCCAAGGGAGACCGGCTGGAGTACGTACTACAGACCCACTTCAAGGCCTCCAACAACGTAGCCGAATACGAGGCACTAGCGCACGGACTCCGGCTGGCCAAGGAGATCGGTGTCAACCGGATCCTGTGCTTCGGCGATTTGGGCTTGGTGGTGCAGCAAGTATCCGGGGAATGGGACGCCAGAGACGCAAACATGGCTCTCTACCGGTTCCACATCCAGAAGCTCAGCGCCTCGTTCGACGGGTGTGAATTTCACCACATCCCCCGCGTCAACAACGAGGCAGCCGACGGGCTCTCTAAGATCGGATCCACCAGGCAGGCCATCCCACCAGGGGTGTCCTTGGAGCACCTACGCAAGCCATCCATCAAACCGTCGCCAGAATCAGACTCCATCGTCTAGGCAGGAACCGTTCCGGCCGATGGGACGACGGAAGCAGAGCTGGCATAACCACCAAAAAAGAAGACCCGCACCAACTCTGGCCGGGCAGCGCCTTTCGGCTCGCAAGGCCCGAGGGCTGCCGGCTCGCCCAGCGGCTCGGGGGATACCTCTCCGGATACGCCATCCGGACGACCCCCGGGCACCCGTCAACCGGAGAACGTGGGCATCCTCGTCATTCGGGAAGTGCCATCCTGGGCACAGCCCTTCATGAGCTACGTCACCAATGGAGAACTTCCGGACGACGAGGTGCAGGCCAGGCAAATCCGGCGCCGCACGCACGCATACACCATCATAAACGGCGAGCTATACAAGCGCAGTGTATCCGGAATCTTCCAAAGATGTGTTGATGCGGATACGGGCCACCGGCTACTCAAGGACATCCACCAGGGCGAGTGCGGGCACCACGCTTCGTCAAGGGCGATAGTCGCCAAGGCGTTTCGCCATGGTTTCTATTGGCCCACCGCCCTCGAGGACGCTGAGCAGCTGGTCCGCGCATGCAATGGGTGCCAGCGCTTCGGGCAGCTCAGGCATATGCCAACTTCGATACTCAAGACCATACCGATCACCTGGCCGTTCGCAGTTTGGGGCCTTGACATGGTCGGTCCCTTTAGGCGAGCGCGCGCGGGCATGACCCACCTGCTGGTGACGGTGGACAAGTTCACGAAGTGGATCGAGGCCAAGCCTATCCGAAAGCTGGACGGGGCGATGGTTGTCACCTTCTTCACCAACATCATCAACCGCTTTGGCTACCCCAACAGCATCATCACCGACAACGGCACGAACTTCGCCAAAGGGGCCTTCGCCCGGTTCTGCAGCAACAAGGGCATCCGGCTGGACCTCGCCTCCGTCGCGCACCCGCAATCCAACGGGCAAGTCGAAAGAGCAAACGGCTTAGTGCTAGTCGGCATCAAGCCACGTCTCATCGAGCCGTTGGAGTGTTCACCCGGATGTTGGATCGAAGAACTTCCGGCTGTGCTGTGGAGCCTCCGCACCACGCCGAATAGGTCAACCGGCTACACGCCCTTCTTTCTGGTCTACGGATCGGAAGGCGTCCTCTCCACCGACATCGAGTTCGACTCCCCTCGCAAGCTTCTCTACAATGAAAAAGCCAACCAGGAGGCGTGGGAGGACGGAGTGGACCTCCTGGAGGAGGCCCGCGAGCTGGCCTTGTCCAGATCAGCCCTGTACCAGCAGCGACTACGTCGCTACCATTCAAACCGGATCCGCCCAGTCGCATTCCGCGAAGGCGACCTGGTTCTCTGGCTGGTGCAAGACACGAAGGGCATGCACAAGTTATCGCCACCCTGGGAGGGCCCGTTCATCATCAGCCGGGCGCTGCCCAACGACTCCTACTACCTCATCGACGCGCAGCAGCCACGCAAGAACAAGATGGACAAATCAGACGAGGAGACCGAGCGTCCCTAGAATGCGGCCCTGCTGTGCCCATTTTACACCTAGTCGCCAGACAGCGTATGTATCCCGAAACCCCTATGAATAAAAATACGGACCCCCACGAGAATCTCGGGGGCTCCTTGCCAGAAATATGTATGCACCTGTTTTCCGGTTATTATTTTCTGGCTCCGGCAACCCCTACCCGGGGCTCGCCGGCTGGCCAGGCCTGCTAAGTCAACAAACCGGCTGAGTACTGTGCGACGATGTCAGAGGCCCACTCATCGTCTCAGCTACAGACCGCAACCCGGCTGTCCGGCTAGCAAGAGCAAAAGCCCGAGGCATCCCACACGAAAAACGGGGAGGAGACGCGACAGATCGGGTGTCCGACCCTGCAACTAGCTCGAACCAATCCAGCTGCTAAGCCTTTAGTACCGTGCGCAATGTACTGTCAGCTCCCTTCGATTCCGGCTCCAGACCGCAACCCGGCTGCCCGGCAAGGACGCAGCGAAAACAGCAGAGCGCACGGGAAAGCGACTAAGTGTCTAGAAAGGGACATGCCAGTTTTCGAAAAAACAAGCCGTTTTCCGGCTACAATTTTGCAGACTAACCTACTAACCTATGTGGACATGTGTGTATGCGTACGTACGTGTGTCCGACTACTTCGAGTCGGAGTTCAGGAGAAGGAAAGAAGATTCGAAGTCCTTGCCTTCATCAAGCGCTCCGAATCTCGGGGGCTACACCCACTGGGTGCGCTCGTGCGCCCCCAGTGGAATCTTAGGGTTCCCGACCGGCTAAAGGCGTTTAGCCGGCCATTCGGAGCCCAGGTGAGGGCAAGGGCTGGAGCAAGAAAAAGACAAGGAAGATTCGAAGCACCTGGCTACGCCAGCTACTCCGAATCTCGGGGGCTACACCCAGTGGGTGCGCTCGCGCGCCCCCACTGGAATGTTAGTTCCCCCGGCTAAAAGGGTTCAGCCAGTGAAAGCAACCGACTAAGACAAGTCTAGTCGGATAAAGACAGAAGAACTGGGAAAGAAGGAAGATTCGAAGCACCTGCCTTTGCCAACTACTACGAATCTCGGGGGCTACACCCAGTGGGTGCGCTTGCGCGCCCCCACTGGAGGTGTAGGTTATCCGGCTAAAGGCGTGTAGCCGGACAAGGTTAGCCAAGAAAAATGGCAAAAAGAAACTCAGCGCACAACTAAGAAAAAAGGATTTCAACAATAACAAGAAAAAGAGAGACGAAGCTCTCGCAACTTACCCGGCGTCAAAGACAGCCGGCTCAAACAGACAAGGTTTACAGGTGTACAACACAAGACAATTACACCCGGCATCCCGGGGCGATATCTAGGCAGCAGGACCCTTGCCGTGGGGGAGATCTTGGCCAGCGGAGGCTTCAGGCGGTGGAGGAGGCGCGGAGTCTGATCCGGTTCCGGCGCTGGCAGGCGGCGGCATCGGGGCCTCCACATCAGGAGTGCCAACGGACTCCGAGTCGGTAAGGACCTCGTTGGGGTCCACATAGTCGGCGATCTTGATGGCGGACCCGCGGAGCTCCGGATGGGCTTGGCGGATGGCGGCAAGGTCAGCCCGGCACGGAACCCTCCGTCGATCTTCTCGACGCGGGCGTCCTTGTACCAGGAGAGCATCAAGGCCAAGGCCATCTCCGCTCCGGCTCGTGCAGCCAGATCCCGCAGCCGGTCCACCGCAGCCGGCACCTCTCCCACCTTCGCAGCCAACTGCGCCATTGTCTCCGAGACCGGAGCCTCCGGCCAGACAAAGGAGAAGACGTCCCTTGCCGCCTGGCGAAGCTTAGCAGCCTCCTTGCCAAGAAGGACGACGAGCTCCTGGGCCATAGGCTGCGCTCCCGGCCAATTCTCCTGCAGCCGGTTGTAGGCCAGCAGGTCTATGCCGGGGTAAAAAGCTGTTAGAAAAGAGAAGTCAGATCCGGCTACCGGATCCGGAAAGAAAAGGAGACGGAAAGAAGACTCACCTTTGGCGGTGTGGCCGACCTGCATCAGCTCCTCCACCAGTGCTTTCTCCTTGAGCGCCAACCATTTGATCTCCTTCTCTTGGTCGTTGTTCTGGGCCTCGAGAAGGGAGAAAGCCTCGGTCCGGCTGGCGAGCGAGGCGTCGCGCTCCTTGATGGTGGCCTCCAGACCGTCCACCCGCGCGTGCCAGTCCTTGTTCTGCAGCCACAGAGTGGAGTTGGACTTGCTCAACCGGTCGTTCGCCTTCTTCAAGCGATCGATCTCTCGCTGAGCGCACACGAGGATGGCTACAACAAACCGGCTACCAATCCCCCCCCCCCAAAAAAGGGGGAAGGAGCCGGACAAAGTGAACTCACTCTGGGAGGTCCCTTTGGCGGTAGCGAGCTTCTGCTCCAACAACTGGTTCCCGCCGGCTGTGGCCTCCAGCATCCGGATCTCCTTCACCGCCAGCTCGAGCGTGGCGGCAAGGTCCGACAACGAGGCAGCAGAAGAGGCGTCGTCGTCCACGGCGTTGACGGCCAGGGACTCCTTCGCCGCGACCACCGCCGCTTGCCACTCCTCCCCGGGCTCCTCGTCGGAGTTGTCGTTGCCAACGACGACGAGCTCCTTGCCAGCAGCCCCCCGCGCGCCCGCGGAGGAGCCTTCCGGCTGGGAGGACCTCGCCTCCGGCTGACGGACTTCCGGCTGGGCGGGGCCAGTCGGCTCAGCCCGAGGGGGAGGCGAAGGCTGCGCCCCAGAGGAAGGAGGAGCGCTGGTCGGCGCAGTCGGGGTGCGAGGCGGCGACCCGGCGAGCGCGCGAGCCGGGCTTGCGGCTCCAAAGGAAACGAGCGTGCTAAGGAAAAAGCGAGGAAGACAGGAGCAAAACAAGCCAAAGTCAGAAAAGGAGGAAAAAGGCAAACAGACAGAAAGGGAAGGGGGAGAAGGAACATACCCCGGCACCACAGGAGGCGGCCCCTTCTTCCGGCCAAGACGGCTTGACGGTAGGGTGCCAGACCGGCTTGGCGGTGGGGCGCCGGACCGGCTCCTCTTGGGCGCCGGCTCCTCCGCCGCAGGGCGGCGGGAGCCGGAGCGACTGGAGCCGCTCCCGCCCGCTCCCCCGTCCGTCGTGGAGCGTGTCGCGGGCTCCGCGGTCGGCATGGCCTCCTCCTCGTGCACCTCCGGGTGCGGGTCGGCGGCCGGCTCGTCGTTTCGACTGGGGAAGGCGTCGCCATCCCCATCAGATTCCTCGTCGGACCGCCGGGCGCGCGGCTCGGGCAGGTTGGGCGCGAACTCCTCGAGGGCCGCCGCGCCCTCCTCGCGGATGATGTAGGGGAACATCTGCCGAGCACAAAAGTCAGCCAGACGAAGACAAAGAACAAGAACAAGAAGACATCAAAAGGGCATCCGGCTAGAAGAGCTTACCCGAGGCGCGCAGTTCTCCCGCGTATACGGTGCCAAGCTGAACTTCCAGTTCTCCGGCAGCCGCTCCTTGGTGATCGTCCACACCCACTCCTTCAAGTTGTGGTAGCAGAGATCACGGCGCGACAGCCGGGTCGGGTCCAGCCGGCCCGAATAGTAGCACATCTTGTGTGCTCGTTGCTGCAACGGCATCATCAGTCGGGACATCCAGCTGAGAGTGACGTCCAGGCCAGTCAGCCGGCAGTGGACGAGGGAGCACATGCGCTTCAGCATCTCGCCTGTCTCCGCCTTTTCACCGTGGAGCTTCAAGTCCCAGTTTTGCTGGCTGGACTCGACGTCCTGGAAGGCCGGCAGATTGATCCGGTCGACATTGGTGAGGTTCTTCACGTAGAAGTACGACTCCTGCCACAGTCGCACCGTATCGTGAAGAAGGAACTTGGGGTAGCCGGTCTGCGAGCGGGAGTAAATGGAGGCGCCGCCGCAGACGACTAAGGGCCCCTGGGTGAACTGCACCTATGGCCAGACTCGAAAGAGCCGGCAGAAGAGCCCGAGATCTGGCTGGATCCCGAGATAGCTCTCGCAGAAAGCAACGAAATGCGCCAACGTTCCGATTGCGTTGGCGCCGAGGTGGTGGAGACGAAGGTCAAAGAAGGCGAGGAAGGTCAAGAGGAACGGGTTCACCGGAAGGGCGAACCCGCGGGCCAGATGGGACAGGAATATGACGCGTTCGCCCTCCTCCGGATGCGGCGACACTTCCCCGGCCGGCGCCAGCCGCACCGCCACCTCCTCCGCCGGCGGGAGGACGCGGGTGGCGCAGTACTTCGCGATCTGGTCCTCGGTGACGGCGGAGCCGCACCAGGACCCGCGGTCGGTGGGCATCTCCGGTTGATGAGGGGGAGCAGCGACGGAAGAGTGCGGTGGGCCGTAACGACGACAACGACGAGCGGGCGGCGCAGAGAGCAAGAGCGTGGAAGCAGGAGCACGCGGGGAAGAAGGAATTGTAGCGGGGGAGTGAAGGAAGGAAATCGCCTCCCCCGCGGCGTCCCTTTAAAGGGCCAGAAGGGCAATCGTCGGCGGGGCACGTGGCGCGCATCTGGGCGACCCACACCCCAACCGCCGCCTAAGATTCCATGTGCCGGAGCAGGATGCGCAGAAGATCCTGGAGCGGGAACCGAAGCGCCGGACAGCAGCTTCCCGAGGCGACATGCGACGGGACGTTACGCTGCCCGCCGCAGAGTAATGATGGCGCGTGCGCGCGTGGCCGGCGTCAGCACGGACGTCACGGGTAGCGCAACCGCCAGGCTCAGCCGGACGCAAATTCAAAAACAAGAGGAAGCGTGCGCACATTTCGCCTAAGGGCGGAATCCACACGCGCTCGGGGGCTAGTGTCAGGGGGATGATCCCCGGGTATCCCAACCGAATAAGAAACAAGACAGTCGGAGTGCGTCCGGCTGACCAGATGCAACCGGACAAGGCAAGACAGGCCAGCTATCCCCTGGTAGCCGGATCAGCAGGAGGCAGCCGGATACGGCTACATAGCAGGACTCAATCAATGGGACAGGGCGGCGTGTGTATCATTGCACGGTACGCCCTGTACGGTGACAAGACTGGCAACTACCCGGCCATACCGAAGACTTTGCGCGGGTGACGCAGGAACAGTGGCCGGTGCTGACGACAGGCTCGCATGGTGTCCACTGTGCCTACGACAGCCATACCACTCGTACTCCGACAGGACAAGCCATACCGGACACTGTGGATGACTAGTCGGCTGGGACCCGCCTGTGGGGCCTGCCTGTCGGACTGGTCAGTGAGACCTTTGCCTCTCTGCCTATATAAGGAGAGGCAAGGCCTCAGTAGAAAGGGTTGGTCTCATTGCATTTAAGGCAGTAGCTAGAGAATACAGCTCGAGGAGCACTTGTAGTTCGTATATCCCACATAGTCAGATCCGGCAGGAGTAGGGGCTTTACCTCGTCACGAGGGCCCCGAACCTGGGTACTTCTTGCGTCCCGCTACACTCGCTTGTATCCAATCCCGCCTGCGGACGCCGTCGATAGCTTCCCTGCTAGTCCCCACACCTCTATCTAACCTCCTCAGGTACTGCCATTCCCAATACAACGACAGTCCTCATGATCCTTTCCGATCCACGATCGTCGAAGTATTGAACGTACATCACCTCCGCCAGTATCCACAAGTACGAGAAGGAGCGTCGGCGCTGGACTGCAAGGTCCGATACGGTGGCGACAGGACTAGACTAGGGCTAGGGTTTCCAACGCATGCACTGACCTAACCGTGTGCTCTAAGCACTTGCGCCCCAGCTTATATAGGGAGTGAAAGTGAACTCCACTCACTTGTGGCTCATTCACTAAAATGCCTATATTAGTCACTGCGAGTCCAACTCACTGACTTAGTCCATGTCTTATTTGGGTCCAACCCAAATAGATTTACGGTTTGGGTCTAACCCAAACTCGCTCCTGCTCTTAAGTGTGTGACTTGACAGGCTCATGGTAACTCGGACACGATCCGAGTCTCACTCGTGATCGATCAGTCAGTAGCGGCTCCTAGCAGAACGTGTCGACTCCCAAGTACCAAAGAGTCATGACAACATACCTTTCCAATGCGACTTTCGTATGAGTCCCTTTTGCATCACGATATACCTTGTCGAACTATAGGCGAATAATTGTCATCCCTTAAATAATCCGACTCTCTTTCTCGATCCGAGATAAGTGAGTCATCCGACTAACTCTTAGTCGGTCGCCTCGGTTAACACTTAACCGAGTTGCGCATGGCCATGCTTTCTGAATCATATCTTCCGAGAGGGCTCTCCAGTCGGATGGGCAAAATCCCATCTTGGTCATCCACATCACGCAGCTTGATTCTCAATCGACCCAAACTCTATAACTGCCTAGTGACGGAACAACGTTTGATAGAACCTAAGTCGATGATCCTCAACCCGGATTGTGCAATAACCTCAGGTCTAAGGATTACATTGATTGAGACATACAAATGACGACTTGTTCGTTGCATCTCAATGTGGGTCAGTCCGACTCACTAAACTCTTTAGCCGAATCCGTGTAAGTAGGAATAGCATCTCCATGCCCATGACAAGTGGAACCGAGTCATCGGCCGACTTTCACATTAGTCTAAGTTGTGTGTCCAGCACAACCTCAGTGACCAAGGACAATTAGTATGAACAACATGAATATGTAGTTCCACAATCGAATCACATATTCAATTATGCATATAAGTGTTCATACATGGAAAATAACTTTATGAATACATTGGGAATAACATCATACCTGATTGCCTCTAGGGCATATTCCCAACAGTATCCCACTTGCACTAGAGTCAATCATCCGACATCACATGTCTAGGCATCTAATGCCCATAGCTCTTAGGTGTGCCTCATGCTTCGGCTGTGGTAGCGGCTTTGTCAATGGATCCGCAATGTTTGCATCTGTGTGTACCTTGCATAACTTGATATCACCCTGATCCACGAACTAGCGAATCAGGTGGTACCGCATGAGTATATGTTTGTTCTTCTAGTATTATCTAGGTTCCTTGGCTTGTGCAATAGCACCATTGTTGTCACAATACACGTCTAACAGATTGGACGAGCCCTGAACCACACCAAGATCCATGAGGAAATTCCTCATCCAAACGGCTTCCTTTGCTGCCTCCGAGGCAACAATATACCCAGCCTCTGTTGTAGACACATACATCGTGTCTTTCTTGGAACTCTTCCAGCTCACAGCCCCTCTGTTTATCACAAACACATATCTGGATTGCGAATGAGAATCATCCGAGTCAGTGAGATAACTCGCATCCGTGTAACCCTTTACACTGAGTTCATCCTCACCTCCATAAACCAGGAACATATCCTTAGTCCTTCTCAAGTACTTGAGGATATTTTTAGCCGCTGCCCACTGGATCTCTCCAGGGTCAACTTGGTATTTGCTCACAACACTTAGAGCATAGGAAACATCCGGCCTAGTACAAATCATAGCGTACATGATGGATTCGGCTACAAAAGCATACGGAATCACACTCATCCGACTTCGCTCATCAGTTGTCGAAGGACACTGAGTCTTGCTAAGTTTTACGCTATGGGACATCGGTAAGAACCCCTTCTTAGACAATTCCATGTTGAGCTTCTTTAACACTTTGTCCAAATATGTACTCTGACTCAATCCAATGAGCCGCCTTGATCTATTTCTATAGATCCGGATTCCTAGTATGTAAGTCGCCTCACCCAAGTCTTTCATCGAAAAACTCTTTTCCAATGATTCATTGGTTTCTTGCAACATCTGGATATCATTTCCATTCAGTAATATGCCATCCACATATAAGATCAGAAAATTTACTTTGCTCCCACTAAACTTCTTGTATAAACAAGAATCATGATCACTCTTGATGAAACCAAATGATTTGACTACCTCATCAAAGTGAATGTTCCAACTCCGAGATGCTTGCTTCAACTCATAAATGGATTTCTGAAGCTTGCATACCTTGTTAGCATTATCCGGATCGACAAAACCCTCGGGCCGTATCATATACACGTCCTCAGTTAAATTTCCATTAAGGAAGTCATCTTGACATCCATCTTCCATATCTCATATTCAAAATAGGTTGCTATAGCTAGCATGATCCGAACTGACTTAAGCATTGCTACGGGTGAGAAAGTCTCATCGTAGTCAACTCCTTGAACCTGTCGGAACCCCTTCGTGACAAGCCGTCCTTATAGAAAGAAACATTTATCAGTTTTCTTCTTAAAGATCCATTTGCATTCGATGGGTCTTGCACCGTCTGGCAGATCAACCAAGTTCCAAACTTGATTTTCATCCATGGACTTTAACTCGGATCTCATGGCTCCAAGCCACGACTCAGAATCAGATCCCACCATCGCTTCCGAATAAGTTGTCATCTCATCACTGTCCAACAGCAACACATCACGAACACTTTCTTAATTTGGCCGATCTTCGTAGTGTCGGTGCAGTTGTCGGCTCAGGTACCACGACCGGCTCAACCTCTAAGGCTTTTGCTGACTCGCTGCTGGTCGGTACCTCTTGAATTTATTCGAGATGCACCGTGCTCCCATTGACTCCCTGACTGAGAAACTCTTTCTCAAGGAAGACACCGTTCCGAGCGACAAACACTTTGCTCTCTTCTCGGTTGAAGAAGTAGTAACCCAAGGTTTCTCTCGGATACCCCATGAAAATACACTTATCTGACTTGGTTGTAAGCTTGTCTGACTGAAGTCGCTTGACAAAAGCTTCACAACCCCAAATCTTAAGAAAAGTCAAACTCGGCTTCTTGACAGGCCACATCTCATGCGGTGTCTTCTCTACCGACTTTGATGGTACTCTGTTTAGAGTGAACGCTGCAATTTCTAGACAATAACCCCAAAATGATAATGGCAGATCTGTCTGACACATCATTGATCGTACCATGTCCAACAAGGTCTGATTCCTCCTTTCTGACACACCGTTTCTCTAGAGCGTTCCTAGAGGAGTGAGCTAGGGAACTATTCCACAACGCTTCAGATGGTCATCAAACTCATGGCTCATGCACTCGCCTCCTCGGTCCGACCGAAGAAACTTTATTTTCTTGCCGAGCTGATTTTGTTCCCCATTCTGGAATTACTTGAATTTTTCAAAGCCTTCCGACTTATGTTTCATCAAGTAGATATATCCATACCTACTTAAATCATCAGTGAAGGTAATGAAGTACTCATAACCACATATGGCTGTCATGCTCATCAGGCCACACACATCACTATGTACTAGTCCCAATAAGTCGGACACCCTTTCACAACTCTTTGCAAAAGGTGTCTTGGTCATCTTGCCGAGTAGGCAGGATTCACATGTCTCGAACGACTCCAAGTCGAACGAAGTTAGGAGTCCATCATCATGGAGCTTCTTCATGCGTTTCCAACTTATATGACCAAGCCGACAATGCCAAACGTAAGTCATATTTAGATCATTTGGTTTCAACATTTTCACATTTATATTATAGACAGATTCACCATCAAGATTCAAAATAATAACCCGTCCTAGACGGGTGCAAAGCTGTGAAACATATCATTCAAATATAAAGAACAACCATTATTCTTAGTATTCGAATCATAGCCTTCTCTCATCAAACATGAGGCAAAAATGATGTTTCGACTAAGCACTAGAACATAATAACAATTATTCAGCTCCATTAAGAATCCGGAAGGTAAATGAAGTTGCATCGTGCCAACTTCCAATGCAGCGACTCTTGCTGTGTTCCCGACTCGAATGTCAACCTCGCATCTCGCCACACTCCTAGTTCTTACCAGTCCCTGCAACGAGTTGCAGATGTGAATGACTGATCCGATATCATATACCCAAGAACTATTAGGTGCATCTGCGAGATAGATGTATATAACATTGCAAACAAGCGTACCTGAGACGAAAGTCACACCTCCACTCTTGGCTTTATCAGCCAGGTACTTGCTGCAATTCCTCTTCTAGTGGCCATCCGCCTTGCAATATAAGCAAGTGGATCCGGCTGCAGGAGATGGCTTAGTCCCTGAGGAAGCGCTTTGGACTGGGTCCTCAACCATACCTCCTGACTTTGCCTTCTTCTTCTTAGTCCAAGAACTCTTCTTAAACTTAGCCTTATTCTGCACCATCAACACTTGACTTGCGCCTTTCTTGAGATCCGCCTCTGCCTGCTGATACATTGCAAATGTATCTATAATTTTTGATGTTCCATGCTTGGTTTTATCTACTTTCTTGTGTTTTGTCCACACTTTGGAGACTTTTCATATGATTTCTTGGACAAACCTATTAATAAGAGCCATAGTGCCAGCTTCCTATTTTCTGCTATTTTTGGTTCCAGGAAAGTACGAAAATGAATATTCTCGGAATTGGACGGGACAAAAGCCAAAGTCGCTATTTTACCGGAAGACATCTGGAGCCAAAATACGAGATGGAGAAGGGCTGGGGCCTGGCCACACCACCTGGCCGCGCGACCAGGCCTGTCAAGCGCTAGGGGGTGGTCTGGCCGACCCTAGCACCCCCTCGGCCTCTCCTTCCGCCTATATTTTTTCTTTGGGACGAAAACCCTAAGTACCCGATCAAAAATCCACGAAAGAGTCTGTAGCCGCCGTCAGCTCCATCCCTAGATCGGGAGGGATCTAAAGCTCTTCCCGGCACCCTACCGAAGAGGGGAATTCACCCTGGAGGCCTTCTTCATCATCATGCAAGCCTCCGGTGTGATGTGTGAGTAGTTCATCTCTGGACTACGGGTCCATGTAGTAGCTAGATGGCTGGTTCTCCTCCTTTGTGCTTTCATGTTTAGATCCTGTGAGCTCCATTCATGATCAAGATCATCTATTTGTAATTCTGCATGTTGTGTTTGCGGGGATCCGATGGATATTGAGATGCTATTTCAGATTGATTATTGATTCTATCATGTCTTTGTTATTTGTGATCTTGCATGCTTTCCGTTGTTAGTAGCTATCTTGGCCAAGTAGATGCTAGCAACTCCAAGAGTTAGTATTTATGCTCGATAGTGGGTTCATGCCTCTGGTAATCTAGGGAAGTGACAGAAATCTCTAAGGTACTAGATGTGATGTTGCTACTAGGGAGAAAACAACAATCCTTTGTTCATAGAACAATCGTATTGTGTACATTACATGCAATTCGTAAAGAAATAATCTATTGCTTGCAACTTAATACTAGAGGGGGTTCAGATGATAACCTGAAGGGGGATTATTAGTCATAGATGCAGTTGGATGGCGGTCTATGTATAATGTTATAATGCCCAATCAAGTCTCAAAGGAGTCAAGATGATTAGTATATGCTTGTATGCTTTCTCGATGTTTGTCAATTTCCCCGCTGTAATTTGTTCACCCAACATGTTATATATCTTAAGGAGAGCCACCTCTAGTGAACTATGGACCCCGGTCCTTTCTTTTACATACAATCTACAAATTGTTTACTGCTTTGTGTTTACTTTCTGCAAACTATTACTTCCTTCCATTCGATATGTTTAATCCTTTGTTTTCAGCAAAACCGGTGAGATTGAAAACCTCATCGCAAGATGGGGACAAAGTTGTGTGGTTGTGTTGTGCAGGTCTTCATGTTGCTACTAGCACCGGTAGTGCGCCCTGCCAAGGCTCAGCTAGCAACACCTTTGGGGTGTTTCCTTGCTCCTACTGGATTGATAATCTTGGTTTCATAACTGAGGGAAACTTACTTCTGTGCACATTATACCTTCCTCTTGGGGTTCCCCAACAAGCTCATCATTCACGAGCCATCAAAGTATTTTCCTGATGCCGTTGCCGGGGATTCAAGTGTTAGGAATATGCCCTAGAGGCAATCATGCATGATGTTATTCCTGTGTATTCATAAGGTTATGGTCCATGTATGAACTAATGATATGTATCATTGAATATGTGATTCGATTATGGAACTACATATTCATGTTGTTCATACTAATTGTCCTTGGTCATTGAGGTTGTGCCGAACACACAACTTTGACCAATGTGAAAGTCGGCAGATGACTAGGTTCCACTTGTCATGGGCATGGAGATGCTATTCCGACTTACACGGATTTGGCTAAAAGTTTAGCGAGTCGGACTGACCCATATTGAGATGCAACGAATAAGTCGTCATTTGCATGTCTCAATCAATGTAATCCTTAGACCTGAGGTTATTGCACAATCTGAGTTGAGGATCACCGACTTAGGTTCTGTCAAACGTTGTTCCATGAATGGGCAGTTATAAAGGCGGAGTTCAGGTCGACTGTGAATCAAGCTGCGTGATGTGAATGACTGAGATGGGATTTTGCCCCTCCATCTGGAGAGATATTCTCTGGGCCCTCTCGGAAGATATGATTCGGAAAGCATGGCCATGCGCGTCTCGGTTAAGTGTTAACCGAGGCAATTGACTAAGAGTTAGTCGGATGAATCAATTATCTCGGATCGAGAAAGAGAGTCGGACTATTTAAGGTATGACGATCATTCGCCTATAGTACGACAAGGTATATCGTGAGGCAAAAGGGACTTAGACGAAAGTCGCATTGGAAAGGTATGTCATCATGACTTATTGGTACTTGGGAGTCGGCACGTTCTGCTAGGGGTCGCTACTGACTGATCGATCACGAGTGAGACTCGGAATCGTGTTCGGGTTACCATGAGCCTATTGGGTCACACACTTAAGAGCAGGAGCAGTTTGGGTTAGACCCAAACAGGAAATCTATTTGGGTTGGACCCAAATAGAGACATGGACTTAGTCAACAAGTTCGACTTGCTGTGACTAATATATGCCTTTTAGTGAATGGGCCAGAAGTGAGTGGAGCCTACTTTCACTCCCTATATAAGCTGGGGCACAGGTGCTTAGAGCATAAGGTTAGGTCACTCCATGTGTTGGAAACCCTAGCCCCAGTCCATCCTGTCGCCGCCGTACCGGGCCTAGCAGTCCATCGCAGGCGCTCCTCCTTGTACGTGTGGATACCGGCGGAGGTGTTGTACGTTCAGCACTTCGACGATCGTGAAGAAAGAACGGATCGTGGATCGTGGAACCGGATCGGATCGCGAGGACTACACTGCATCAAGCGACGTGCTTCATCAATTCCACAACTGCGCGTCTAGTGGTAATCCTCGTGGCCTTCTACCTGAGCTGGATCTTGGGATCACCGTGTAGGGAAAAAGTTTTGTTTATCTCTACGTGGCCCTTTAGTGGTATCAGAGAGTTAGCTTCTGGTTTTAGGCTCGAGATCGCGCATATGTGATATGCGGTTGGCGTTAGATTGGATCTAATTGCAGTTTTGGTGGTCGATCTATGAGATAGATTGGTTTTGTAAAAAGTTGATTGGATCAACTGTACTCGGGGGAATGGATGATCTGGTTTCCGTGATCTAACTGCTAAGGTCGTGGAACGACATACCCCTACCGTTCGGCTTCCGCCATCGGGGTAGACTGTGACACGTAAACCCGGATGCAGTGATCGAAGATAAAAGAGTTTGATCGAATCGAAATCCATGTCTGGAATGTAGATGTGATCTGCGTTTATCCGATGACAAAATCCATGTCCGGATCAGATTTGTTTATCTCTGCATGGCTCAACATCCGCGAGCCCCCTGTGGGACCGCCGGCTTCGCCCTATCGTAGCGCCTTAGATGTCGTTGCGAGTTTCACAACGCCGGTAGATATTGTATCGATGCATAACTTGTTTTTGCAGGATGATGTTGTGAATGGTATGGCTTATGTGCATGTGATGTGTGTAATCCATACGTGATCTGCGTATCATGGATTTTGTCAGCCGCCTGGAGCCTAGGTGCTGTCATCTTATTGTATAACGGCCCGCGTGTCAGATTCTCTGTGTAATTTGCATTACAAGCTAGTGTAGCTGTTTGGAGAATCCGGAAGGCATGCAAGTCAGTGTACAAGTCGGCTACATGGTGTAAGACGGCACGTGACAAGAGTTGACACGAGTCGGATTACAGGCTTTATGGTGATGGAGATCGCCATGAAGAGAGCCATACCATTTCACATTATAACTGCTTTATTTTGTGTTATTGTTATGTCTCTGTTTTACCTCTATTAGATAGTTGGTAGAAAATAATCCCTCAAAGAAGGTCTAGTCGGTTTCCCCGCCAGTGCTGCACCATCACAAGTTGGACATTTTTGGTAGTGGGCTCATAAAATTGAGGTGCTATCAATTCTTTCCGACTAGGTGGGTTCGAGTCAGACTCTTACAGCGGAAGCGCTTGGTAATCTAGACGGGTCTATCACAACGGTTGTGGGACTCGGGGAAAGGTCGGATGGGAGCCGGGGCATGTGATGCCACCCATCCAACAGGAGTCGTATGAGATACGATTGCCAAGGAGTTGTCTACCTAGATCACTTGACGGCTAGCGGTGATGCTAAAGCTCACTAGTCGACTTGCTTATTTAGGGTCCTGAATCACTAAGTAACCATCGGAGGGATGTTGGTTCTAGTGGGAGCATAAATATTAAAGTGTTTAATATGCTTGCTCTTTATGGATACATGTCTTAAAGTGTTTTGCATATTTTCTGTTGTAGATCAATGGCACCTAGCAGTCTTCCTCAGATTTCCGGTTTTGCTTTGAGAACCATCTTAGAGAAAGATAAGCTGAATGGAACTAATTTCACCAACTGGTATCGTAATCTGAGAATTGTTCTCAAACAAGAAAAAAGGGAACGTGTCCTAGACATCCCACTTCCAGCTGAGCCGGATGAGAATGCGACTATCACAGCCACCAATGCCTACCGTCGGATTTGTGATGAATCCACGGAGATTAGTTGTCGTATGCTTGCTCACATGGAACCGGACTTGCAGCAGCAGTTCGAGAATGTTGAGGCCTGCGATATGATCGAAAGCCTCAAGAGCATGTTCCAGGCTCAGGAAAATACTAAGAGGTATCAAGTCTCTCAGGCTTTGTTGAGCTGCAAGCTTAAGGATGGCGATCCACTGAGTTCGCATGTGATCAAGATGGTTGGTTACGTGCAGTCTCTAGAAACACTTGGCTACTGATAACTCAATGCACGGCGCCCAGAAAAATGCTTGATGGCGGTGTTGATGTAGAGCTCGTTGGGAACCCCAAGAGGAAGGTATGATGAGCACAGCAGCAAGTTTCCCTGAGTTATGAAACCAAGGTTTAATCGAACCAGTAGGAGCAAGGAAACACCCCAAAGGTGTTACTAGCTGAGCTTTGGCAGGGCGCACTACCGGTGCTAGTAGCAACGTGGAGACCTGCACAGCACAACCACAGAACTTTGTCCCCAACTTGCGATGAGGTTGTCAATCTCACCGTGTTTTGCGGAAAAAAAGGATTAAACATACCGAATGGAAAGAAGTAAAAGTTTGCAGAAAGTAAACACAAAGCAGTAAACATTTGTAGATTGTATGTAAAGAAAAAGGACCGGGATCCATAGTTCACTAGAGGTGGCTCTCCTTAAGATAGAGAACATGCTGGGTGAACAAATTACAGCGGGGCAATTGACAAACACCGAGAAAGCAATACATGCATATACTAATCATCTTGACTCCTCTGAGACTTGATTGGGCATTACAACATAATACATAGACCGCCATCCAACTGCATCTATGACTAAGAATCCACCTTCAGGTTATCATCCGAACCCCCTCCAGTATTAAGTTGCAAGCAACAAATTATTGCTTTACAAACTGCGTGTAAAGTAAACAATATGATTGTTCTATGAACAAAGGATTGTTGTTTTCTCCCTAGTAGCAACAGCACATCTAGTACCTTAGATATTTCTGTCACTTCCTCAGATTACTAGAGGCATGAACCCACTATCGAGCATAAATACTAACTCTTGGAGTTGCTAGCATCTACTTGGCCAAGATAGCTACTAACAACGGAAAGCATGCAAGATCTCAAATAACAAAGACATGATAGAATCAATAATCAATCTAAAATAGCATCTCAATATCCATCGGATCCCCGCAAACACAACATGTATGAATTACAAATAGATGATCTTGATCATGAACAGAGCTCACAAGATCTAAACATGAAAGCACAAAGGAGGATAAACCAGCCATCTAGCTACTACATGGATCCGTAGTCCAAGGATGAACTACTCACGCATCACACCGGAGGCTTGCATGGTGATGAAGAAGGCCTCCAGGGTGAATTCCCCTCTCCGGCAGGGTGCCGGGAAGAGCTTCAGATCCCTCTCGATCTAGGGATGGAGATGACGGCGGCTATAGACTCTTTCGTGGATTTTTGATTGGGTACTTAGGGTTTTCATCCCGAGGGCAACTTATAGGCGGAAGGAGAGGCTGAGGGGGTGCCGAGAGCGGCCACACCACCCCCTGGCACGGGCCAGGCCTGGCCGCGCGGCCAGGTGGTGTGGTGGCTCCCTGGCCCTTCTCCGTCTCATATTTTGGCACTTGATCACTTCCGGAAAAATAGGCACTTTGGCTTTTGTCCCGTCCAATTCCAAGAATATTCATTTTCTGACTTTCCTGGAACCAAAAACAGCATAAAACAGGCAGCTGGCACTGTGGCCCTTGTTAATAGGTTAGTCCAAGAAATCATATGAAAAGTACTCCAAAGTTGGAACAAAACACAAGAAATTGGATAAAAACCAAGCATGGAACATCAAAAATTATAGATACATTTGCAATGTATCAACTACCCCATAAGCGAAGAGTTCGCTACGGATATAATTCTGAACTCTCTTCCTAGTGCGTATGGTCAGTTCATATCGAACTACCACATGCATGGTATGGATAAGAAGCTCACTGAATTACATGGGATGCTCAAGCAGGCTGGGGCGGATCTTAAGAAAGGTGACACTCAAGTGTTGATGGTACAAAACAAGGCTAAGTTCAAGAAGAGTTCTTGGACTAAGAAGAAGAAGGAAAAGCCAGGAGGTAAGGCGAAGGACCCAATCCAAAGCGCTTCCTCGGGGACTAAGCCATCTCCTGCAGCCGGATCCACTTGCTTCTACTATAAGTCAGATAGCCACTAGAAGAGGAATTGCAGCAAGTATTTGGCTGATAAAGCCAAGAGCGGAGGTGTGACTTCCAGCTCAGGTACGCTTGTTTGCAATGTTATAGACATTTATCTTGCTGATGCACCTGGTAGTTCTTGGGTATATGATACCAGATCAGTCATTCACATCTACAACTCATTGCAGGGACTGGTAAGAACTAGGAGCATTGCAAGACGCGAGGATGACATTAGAGTCGGCAACAAAGCGAGAGTCACTGCGTTGGAAGTCGGCACAATGCAACTTCATTTACCTTCTGGATTCTTAATGGAGCTAAATAATTGTTATTATGTTCCAGTGCTTAGTCGAAACATCATTTTTGCCTCATGTTTGATGAGACAGGGCTATGAGTCGAATATTAAGAATAATGGTTGTTCTTTATATTTGAATGATATGTTTCATGGCTTTGCGCCCGTCCGGGATAGGTTATTTATTTTGAATCTTGAGGGTGAATCTGTCTATAACATAAATGTGAAAAGGTTAAAACCAAATGATCTAAATATGACTTACTTTTGGCATTGTCGGCTTGGTCATATAAGTTGGAAACACATGAAATAGCTCCATGATGATGGACTCCTAACTTCATTCGACTTGGAGTCGTTTGAGACATGCGAATCCTGCCTTCTCGGCAAGATGACCAAGACACCTTTTGCAAAGAGTTGTGAAAGGACGTCCGACTTATTGGGACTAGTACATAGTGATGTGTGTGGCCCAATGAGCATGACAGCCAGAGGTGGTTATGAGTACTTCATTACCTTCACTGATGATTTGAGTAGGTATGGATATATCTACTTGATGAAACATAAGTCGAAAGCCTTTGAAAAGTTGAAGAAATTCCAGAATGAGGTACAAAATCAACCCGGCAAGAAAATAAAGTTTCTTTGGTCGGACCGAGGAGGCAAATACATGAGCCATGAGTTTGATGACCATCTTAAGAGTTGTGGAATAGTTCCCCAGCTCACTCCTCCAGGAACGCCGCAGAGAAACGGTGTGTCGGAAAGGAGGAATCGGACCTTGTTGGACATGGTACGATCAATGATGCGTCGGACAGATCTGCCTTTAACATTTTGGGGTTATTGTCTAGAAACTACAGCGTTCACACTAAACAGAGTACCGTCAAAGTCGGTAGAGAAGACACCACCTGATATGTGGACTGGCAAGAAACCGAGTTTGTCTTTTCTTAAGATTTGGGGTTGTGAAGCTTTTGTCAAGCGACTTCAGTCGGACAAGCTTACAGCTAAGTCGGATAAGTGTATTTTCGTGGGGTATCCGAGGGAAACCTTGGGTTACTACTTCTACAACCGAGAAGAGGGCAAAGTGTTTGTCGCTCGAAACGGTGTCTTCCTTGAGAAAGAGTTTCTCAGTTGGGGAGTCAGTGGGAGTACGGTGCATCTCGAAGAAATTCAAGAGATGCCGGCTAGCAGCGAGTCGGCAAAAGCCTTAGAGGTTGAGACGGACGTGGTACCTGAGCCGGAAACTCACCGACACTGCGAAGATCGGCCAGATTGCAAAGTGTTCATGATGTGATGTTGTTGGACAGTGATGAGCCGGCAAATTATTCGGAAGCGATGGTGGGTTCTGATTCTGAGTCATGGCTTGGAGCCATGAGATCCGAGTTAAAGTCCATGGATGAAAATCAAGTTTGGAACTTGGTTGATCTACCAGACGGTGCAAGACCCGTCGAGTGCAAATGGGTCTTTAAGGAGAAAACTGATATGGATGGAAATGTTTCTATCTATAAAGCACGGCTTGTCGCGAAGGGGTTCCGACAGGTTCAAGGAGTTGACTACGATGAGACTTTCTCTCCCGTGGCAATGCTTAAATTAGTTCGGATCATGTTAGCTATAGCAGCCTATTTCGACTATGAGATATGGAAGATGGATGTCAAAACGGCTTTTCTTAATGGAAATATAACCGAGGACGTGTATATGATACAGCCCGAGGGTTTTGTCGATCCGGCTAATGCTGATAAGGTATGCAAGCTTCGGAAATCCATTTATGGGTTGAAGCAAGCATCTCGGAGTTGGAACATTCACTTTGATGAGGTAGTTAAATCGTTTGGCTTCATCAAGAGTGATCATGATTCTTATTTATACAAGAAGTTTAGTGGGAGCAAAGTAAACTTTCTGATCCTATATGTGGATGACATATTGCTGATTGGAAATGATGTCCAGATGTTGCAAGAGACCAAGTAATCATTGGAAAAGAGTTTTTCGATGAAAGACTTGGGTGAGGCGACTTACATACTAGGAATCCGGATCTATAGAGATAGATCAAGGCGGCTCATTGGATTGATTCAGAGTACATATTTGGACAAACTGTTCAAGAAGTTCAACATGGAATCGTCTAAGAAGGGGTTCTTACCGATGTCTCATGGCGTAAAACTTAGCAAGACTCAGTGTCCTTCGACAACTGATGAGCGAAGTCGGATGAGTGCGATTCCATATGCTTCTGCAATCGGATCCATCATGTACGCTATGATTTGTACTAGGCTGGATGTTTCCTATGCTCTAAGTGTTGTGAGCAGATACCAAGCTGACCCTGGAGAGATCCAGTGGGCAGCGGCTAAAAATATCCTCAAGTACTTGAGAAGGACTAAGGATATGTTCCTGGTTTATGGAGGTGAGGATGAACTCAGTGTAAAGGGTTACACGGATGCGAGTTATCTCACTGACTCGGATGATTCTCATTCGCAATCCAGATATGTGTTTGTGATAAACAGAGGGGCTGTGAGCTGGAAGAGTTCCAAGAAAGACACGATGTATGTGTCTACAACAGAGGCTGGGTATATTGTTGCCTCGGAGGCAGCAAAGGAAGCCGTTTGGATGAGGAATTTCCTCATGGATCTTGGTGTGGTTCAGGGCTCGTCCAATCCGTTAGACGTGTATTGTGACAACAATGGTGCTATTGCACAAGCCAAGGAACCTAGACAATACTAGAAGAACAAACATATACTCATGCGGTACCACCTGATTCGCTAGTTCGTGGATCAGGGTGATATCAAGTTATGCAAGGTACACACAGATGCAAACATTGCGGATCCATTGACAAAGTCGCTACCACAGCCGAAGCATGAGGCACACCTAAGAGCTATGGGCATTAGATGCCTAGACATGTGATGTCGGATGATTGACTCTAGTGCAAGTGGGATACTGTTGGGAATATGCCCTAGAGGCAATCAGGTATGATGTTATTCCCAATGTATTCATAAAGTTATTTTCCATGTATGAACACTTATATGCATCATTGAATATCTGATTCGATTGTGGAACTACATATTTATGTTGTTCATACTAATTGTCCTTGGTCATTGAGGTTGTGTCGAACACACAACTTAGACCAATGTGAAAGTCGGCAGATGACTAGGTTCCACTTGTCATGGGCATGGAGATGCTATTCCGACTTACACGGATTCGGCTAAAGAGTTTAGCGAGTCAGACTGACCCATATTGAGATGCAATGAACAAGTCATCATTTGCATGTCTCAATCAATGTAATCCTTAGACCTGAGGTTATTGCACAATCCGATTTGAGGATCACCGACTTAGGTTCTGTCAACCGTTGTTCCATCAATGGGCAGTTATAAAGGCGGAATTCGGGTCGACTGTGAATCAAGCTACGTGATGTGAATGACCGAGATGGGATTTTTCCCCTCCATCTGGAGAGATGTTCTCAGGGCCCTCTCGGAATATATGATTCGGAAAGCATGGCCATGCGCGTCTCGGTTAAGTGTTAACTGAGGCAATCGACTAAGAGTTAGTCGGATGAATCACTTATCTCGGATCGAGAAAGAGAGTCGGACTATTTAAGGGATGACGATCATTCGCCTATAGTCCGACAAGGTATATCGTGAGGCAAAAGGGACTTAGATGAAAGTCGCATTGGAAAGGTATGTCGTCATGACTTATTGGTACTTGGGAGTCGGCACATTCTCTACGTGGCCCTTCATCAAGGACATCTTCACAAGGGGAGTCCCTCATAACCAATCTCTTTACTTTGTTATTTTTGTTTTGCTTAGTTTACTTTTGTTTTGTTTGCTTGTTTCTTTATCAAAAATACAAAAAAAATAGTTCCTACTATAGTTGTTTTTTCATTGGTCTGTTATTGTCTTGCTTTATCATGCTTTCTATCAATGGTTGGTTTCTTTGAAACTGAGTCTTATTGGCAAGGTGGGTTCACGGAAGAACAAAAATATTATTATAAGGAACACCGCTTGTCACAAAAAGGGAAACACTTATGGGAAAATATTGATAAGTTGTATACCATTGCTATAAACGTGTGCTCTACTTATAATTTTACTTATTGCTTTCATAAATCTTGTGTCCGTAGGAGGTATAAACACCTCCCTTTTCAATGTGAGTATAATGATAATGTTACCATATCTTCTTATGTTAAAGGGAATTATGACTTTTATGATGTGGAACAAATTGAAGAATTTATTGCTTGGAAGGGTGCATTTGAACTTCCTAGTTTGCTTGAAAATACTGATGATTCACCTTATAAATATGAGGTTTATGATATACTTAAATTTTTCTTTGATAATTACAAGGTAGAAAATGGCTATATTCTTGAATATCTTAATAGATGCTCTCCACCAATGGAAGAGACTAATGTCTTGCAGGAGCCTATGGAAGAAGAAAATGCTGAAATTGGAATCTCATTGGATTAAAAAGAGGAGGAGAGTGATGATAAAGAGGAGGAAGAATGGACCTACCCATCCCTATCTTATAATGAGAGTAACTATTTACCCCTTACATTATTTGATTGTCCCCCATGCTTAACAAAGGAGAATGAATGTCATGTTCCTGTGGATTCTTTTGAAAATGTTTATAATAAAGCTCTAGTGTTTGTAGATCATGAAAAGCATGCTTTATGTGATAGTTATATTGTTGAGTTTATTCATGAGGCTACTAAAAATTATTATGAGAGAGGAAAATATGGTTGTAGAAGTTTTCATGGTAATGAAACACCTCTCTATGTGCTGAAAATTTTGAAGTTACTCTTGTTTTATCTACCCATTCTTGTTACTATGTGCTTCTTTGATTTATTTTCTTACAAGATTCCTATGCATAGGAAGTGGGTTGGACTTAAATGTGTTTTGAATTTGCTTCTTGATACTCTCTTTTACTTCAATTCATATTTCTTATGTGAGCATCTTCTCAAACTATCGTGCCTAACTTAAAGGCGTTAAAGAAAAGTACTTATTGGGAGATAACCCAAAAGTTTTAGATGAGTCTTGGAAGTTATTACTTCAGTAATAACCGCTCCTTATCCTTTTATTTGCTTTTTGTGCCAGGAGTAACCTCTAATGAGAGAGAAGTAATGATTGGGAAAGTTGTTGTCCCAAAACAGATTTCTGTGCTTCACCGTAAAATTCGTGTAAAATCTCTGAATGTCCTTTTGAGGCGTAAATTTTTGTGCTTCTGACCCAGGTTGTTATCTAACTTTCGTTAGTTCAACACTTTTTGATTTGAGCAACAGAAGGTCTTCAAAAAAATCGTCTTTACCTACTGGTCTGTTTTGACAGATTTCTGCCATTTTCTGCATTTGCTTCTTGTTGGTTCCTTTTTGAGTTCTTTTGGGGAATTGAGCTTTCTGAGGGAAGTGCTATAGTATCTAGTGTTCTAATGGAAGTTTATTGGTGTTAGAACTGAACCTAAATACTTATTATCTTGAGTGCACTAATGTTGCTAATAAAGATTGTGTGAAGTTTTGTATGAAGGAAAACTGTCAGGTGTATGGAAGGAATGAGTAATGAGATGAAAGATGGACTAAAGCTCAAGCTTGGGGATGCCACACGTGTCACCCCAAGAAATATCCAATAAGTACAAGCTTCAAAGCTTGGGGATGCCCAAGGCATCACCCTCTTCATCAATAAAAACCTCAAGTTTCTTCCAAACGCTTCATTTTTATTGTTTCATGCACAGCTGTGTTGTTCTTGGAGCGGCTTCTTTTTGGTTTTCGTTTTGGTTTTTTGTTTGCTTAGTTTGCTGAATAAATTGGTTGGACCCCCTCTTTCATGCATTGGTTTTCAAATAGTTTGGTTTGGATTGGAAAAGAGTAGGAAAGCTCATGTTTAAGTGGTAAAGAGAGCTTGTTTTTGACTGTGGCGTATGCTTTGTCATGCCATGCTTGATATTGTTTTGGCTTTATGCTTAGTATTCTTTGCTGTAGCATGACTTGTTATAAACAACTGATATTGATTAATGTGCCTTGGATGAATCATGCGTTGTTTTAGCATATTAAAGCATAGTATAGTGGTGTTCTCCTTTGATGCTTTATTTGGGTTGACTTGGCGCATGTTCACACCATGTTATGACTATCTCAAGTCACCATAATCCTTTATGATCCTTTAGTTTTCAACATGTAGTGTTACTTTATGCTTTGATCAATGATGTTGTGTCGCTCTGCATGATTATGGCAATTATTGCTCTCTTAGTTTGTCGCTCCCAGTCTTTTGCTAGCCTCCATAGCCAAGTATGAGTTCCAATCATGCATCCAACTCCCTAAACCAAGTTATTCCAAAGAGTCCACCATACCTAACTACTAGCATATGCTATTCCAAGTATATTCATATTTTTGTTTACCTTCCAAATTAAACTTGTTATGAGAAAACTAGTGATTAAAGCTCTCACGAACTTGATGGCACACTTTACTTTCTGCATTTAATAAACTTGAACCATTGGGTCCTTGTTTGTTGCGTATATGCTTGCGCTTTATAAGTTGAAGTTAGTAGAACCATGCATCATGGGGAACTCTTTCAACATTGCACTTGTACTTTGTACCCCGTTGATATCATGTTCTTTTGCTTATGGATCCCGGTGGGGTGAAATAAAAGTGGAACTTGTAAGATCATGGAGTTTGTATGTGTGTTAGTGAAATGCCTGGGCCGCTAGCCTAAGCCATGCCTAATCATGGTGGAAACTTGCAGCATCACCATAATGAGCACTCTATGAAGCATCCTCAATAAAAACCTATGCAAATAGCAAATAAAAATATCGCTGAGATGCTCATTGTCTGCTTGCCTTGTCATTTTTATTATGGGATAGCTCATGTATCATGTGCAAGGGGTACCCCGTTGGCAGTTCTTTATGATACATATGTACTTACAATGACAAGAGCTTACTTGTGACTAAAGTTGAGTAGCATGAGGTTCGGTCTTCATAAGTAAGGGGCATGAGATTTCGGTTTATAACTTGTCAAGCATATCCTCTTAGTTGTGTCACTTTAACCTTAATCACCTTCAAGATGCTTATGATAGGGGCAATGAGAGCTGAAAGCTAACAAGTACCATAATTTTTGGAAGCTCTTTATGAGACCTGAATCCCTACTTCCTTCTATGAAAGCCTTTCTTTTACTTTTACATTGAGTCTCCACCTTCTATCTTTATGCACCTACTTTGAGAGCATAGTGGCCATTCTTAGTTCTATGTGCATTGTCCCAAGACTAGTTGATTGATGCATAACTTGATATTCCTTGTGTTAAACTATTTGTATCTAGTCACTCTTATGAACTTTGAAGGTGTCCTATGCATTTATATTTGCTACTCTATGAGGGACAAGCTGAATACTATTATGCTATGTTTTCTTTATGTGAAACAAACAAATGTCTTGCAAAGCATTATATTCATGAATCTTTTGTTTGTGCCTTTTCATGTTGCATCATAGTTTCTTTGTCTTATTGCTAGAACTTTGTTTTTCATGTTATGATTGAAGTACTATGATCCTAGCTTTGAATGTTTTACAAGTCCTTTGATCAAGTTTATGATGGTGCATGTCACCTCAAAAATTATTCTTTCTTTTTATCACTTACCTACCCGAGGACGAGCAGGAGTTAAGCTTGGGGATCTTGATACATTGCCAATGTATCTATAATTTTTGATGTTCCATGCTTGGTTATATCTACTTTCTTGTGTTTTGTCCACACTTTGGAGTACTTTTCATATGATTTCTTGGACTAACCTATTAACAAGAGCCATAGTGCCAACTGCCTGCTTTCTGCTGTTTTTGGTTCCAAGAAAGTCAGAAAATGAATATTCTCGGAATTGGACGGGACAAAAGCCAAAGTCGCTATTTTACCGGAAGACATCTGGAGCCAGAATACGAGACAGAGAAGGGTTGGGGCCTGGGCAGACCACCTGGTCGCGCGGCCAGGCCTAGCCCGCGCCAGGGGGTGGTCTAGCTGACCCCAGCACCCCCTCGGCCTCTCCTTCCGCCTATATATTGCCTTCGAGACCAAAAACCTAAGTACCCGATCAAAAATCCACGAAAGAGTCTGTAGCCGCCGTCATCTCCATCCCTCGATCGGGAGGGATCTGAAGCTCTTCCCGGCACCCTGCCGGAGAGGGGAATTCACCCTGGATGCCTTCTTCATCATCATGCAAGCCTCTGGTGTGATGCGTGAGTAGTTCATCTCTGGAGTACGGGTCCATGTAGTAGCTAGATGGCTGGTTCTCCTCCTTTGTGCTTTCATGTTTAGATCTTGTGAGCTCCGTTCATGATCAAGATCATCTATTTGTAATTCTGCATGTTGTGTTTGCGGGGATCCGATGGATATTGAGATGCTATTTCAGATTGATTATTGATTCTATCATGTCTTTGTTATTTGTGATCTTGCATGCTTTCCGTTGTTAGTAGCTATCTTGGCCAAGTAGATGCTAGCAACTCCAAGAGTTAGTATTTATGCTCGATAGTGGGTTCATGCCTCTGGTAATCTTAGGAAGTGATAGAAATCTCTAAGGTACTAGATGTGATGTTGCTACTAGGGAGAAAACAACAATCCTTTGTTCATAGAACAATCGTATTGTTTACATTACACGCAATTCGTAAAGCAATAATCTGTTGCTTGCAACTTAATACTGGAGGGGGTTCGGATGATAACCTGAAGGTGGATTATTAGTCATAGATGCAGTTGGATGGCGGTCTATGTATAATGTTGTAATGCCTAGTCAAGTCTCAAAGGAGTCAAGACGATTAGTATATGCTTGTATGCTTTCTCGATGTTTGTCAATTGCCCCGCTGTAATTTGTTCACCCAACATGTTATCTATCTTAAGGAGAGCCACCTCTAGTGAACTATGGACCCCGGTCCTTTCTTTGTGTTTACTACTTTGTGTTTAGTTTCTGGAAACTATTACTTCCTTCCATTCGATACGTTTAATCATTTGTTTTCAGCAAAACTGGTGAGATTGACAACCGCATCGCAAGTTGGGGACAAAGTTCTGTGGTTGTGTTGTGTAGGTCTCCATGTTGCTACTAGCACCGGTAGTGTGCCCTGCCAAGGCTCAGCTAGCAACACCTTTGGGGTGTTTCCTTGCTCCTATTGGATTGATAACCTTGGTTTCATAACTGAGGGAAACTTACTTCTATGCTCATCATACCTTCCTCTTGGGGTTCCCCAACGAGCTCATCATTCACGAGCCATCACCTGCTTGAGCATCCCATGTAATTCAGTGAGCTTCTTATCCATACCATGCATGTGGTAGTTCGATATGAACTGACCATATGCACTAGGAAGAGAGTTTAGAATTATGTCTGTAGCAATATCTTCGCTAATGGGGTAGCCCAGCCTTTCCAGAGACTGCACGTAACCAACCATCTTGATCACATGCGGACTTAGTGGATCGCCATCCTTAAGCTTGCAACTCAACAAAGCCTGAGAGACTTGATACCTCTCATTCTTTGCATGAGCCTGGAACATAGCTTTGAGGCTTTCAATCATATCGTAGGCCTCAACATTCTCGACTTGCTTCTACAAGTTCGGTTCCATGTGAGCAAGCATAATATAGCTAATCTCCGTAGACTCATCACAAGTCCTACAGTAGGCATTGGTGGTTGTGACACTCGCATTCTCATTCAGCCCAGCTGGAAGTGGGTTGTCTAGGACTTGGTCCCTCTTTTCTTGCTTGAGAACAATTCTCCGATTACGATACCAGTTGGTGAAGTTAGTTCCATTTAGCTTATCTTTCTCTAAGATGGTTCTCAAAGCAAAACTAGGTGACTGAGGAAGACTGCTAGGTGTTATTGATCTATAATAGAAAAATATGCAAAAACACTTAAGACATGTATCCATAAAATATCAAGCATATTAAACACTTTAATACTTATGCTCCCACTAGAACCAACACCCCTCCGATGGTTACTAAGTGATTCAGGATCCTAAATAAGCAAGCCGACTAGTGAGCTTTAACATCACCGCTAGCCATCAAGTGATCTAGGTAGACAACTCCTTGTCAATCGCATCTCATACGACTCCTATTGGACGGGTGGCATCACATGCCCCGGCTCCCATCCGACTTTTCCCCGTGTCCCACAACCGTTGTGATAAACCCATCTAGATTATCGAGTGCTTCCGCTGTAAGAGTCCGACTTGAACCCACCTACTCGGAAAGAATTTATAGCACCTCAATTTTATGAGCCCACTACCAAAAATGTCTGACTTGTGATGGTGCAACACTGGCGGGGAAACCGGCTAGACCTTCTTTAAGGGATTATTTTCTACCAACTATCTAATAGAGGTAAAACGGAGACATAACAATAACACAACATAAAGCAATTATAATGTGAAATGGTATGGCTCTCTTCATCGAGATCTCCACCTCCGCAAAGCCTGTAATCCGACTCGTGCAAACTCTTGTCACGTGCCGCCTTACACCATGTAGCTGACTTGCACATCGACTTGCATGCCATCCGGGTTCTCCAAACAGCTACACTAGCTAGTTACATAGAGAATCCAACACGCAGGTCATTATACAATAAGATGAGAGCACCTAGGCTCCAGCCGACTGACAAAAACCATGATACACAGATCACGTATGGATTACACACATCACATGCACATAAGCCATACCATTCACAACATCATCCTGCAAAAACAAGTTATACATAGATACGATATCTACCAGTGTTGTGAAACTCGCAACTACATCTAAGGTGCTACGATAGGGTGAAGCCAGCGGTCCCGCTAGCTGGATAGCGAGCGGGGATTGAAGGGGTAATGACTACAATTGCACAGATCGTTTGTAGCTAGTTTTGAAATAAAGATATTGATCCCACAGGGAGCAGGAGTCTGAAGTCTAATAACTCTTGAAATAAATATTACAATAGAAATGCTAAATAAAGTTCTAAGTGACAAGATAAAATGGGAGTATTGCGTAAAAAGGTGTTTTTAGGTTTTTGGTATAAAAGCAACAATAAGTAAAGTAAAACAACTGAACACATAAAGTAAGTATCACGTATGTAAGAGAGATTGGAACTGCAATAGGGAAAAATCATTCTCAGGGAGTAGCGGATACACCACTAACATTATAATGATCTAAGATAAAGATTATTATCATGAACATTCTCAACTCTATATGTGTGGGAGGAACTCTGTATTTGGACAAATAGGCAGAAACCGCTGCTCACATCATCCTCATAATCACAACAGTCAGCAATCGACATTAATCGAATTATTGCGCTATTAAGGGACTTAATCCCGTAGGACGTATCCCATGGCATGGATAGTGTTCCGTGAGCTTCCTCGGTTTCCCAAGTTGATACATAAGGAGTGCCAACAACTTTATAGTCACTGTAAGTGCTAACACACATCCGTCTACCAACAACTAGTTCCCTCCATCAAGTCCCCATGAGAGGCAAAAATTGAGAGGTCGACTTCTCTCAACATCAAGATGAAGACAATCTAACACATGGTCACGGCAGTGAATATCATAATAAACTTTATCTTATTTCAATCTCATACTAGGGTTTCTCCATCTCCCCAAGAACTAATGATCTACTCAGACATGGAGGAAATCAACATCATGGAAATAACAATGGAATCTATCATAGATGAATAGTACTTGTATAAATCCATAACGAGTACGAAAATTACAACAAGATCTAGACAAGATGTAGATGGGATGGATGGAGATGGTGGTGATGCAGCGATTGATGATGAAGATCGATGCCTTAGCCTGCCGGATCTGCGTAGGGTGAACATGGATCCCCGATGGACGAGTTCCCCCTCCAGATGCCTTCCGGAGGTGAGGTTTTGGCATCTCTCTGATCCACTTGCACGGGGTGAAACTATTTGAGGAGGCAGTGGCGGCGCTAACTATACGGACGAAAAATTTATTCTCGCTGTATAGTTGGTCGTTAAATCGTCTGTACACCTTGTTCGCTTCGGGTTTTCTTCTGGTATTATTGATATCTCCCAAATAAGTGATTTACGTTGTTTTTGACTCCTTTTCTCCTCAGTACAACTGCTCCAAGAATTTTATCCATCATCTGACCTGATCATGGTGAAAACAGACATAAAATGTGCGTGCAAACACCGTAAAATACCAAGATCCTACATCTACAATGAAAAATAATAATATAAAACATGGTGCAAATATGCACTCATCAACTTCCCCAAGCTTAGAGTCTTGCTCGTCCCAAGCAAGTTTAGCTTAATGGATTGATCCTCATATTCATGGAGTTGAGTCGATAAATGAGGTAGTTGCAACATGTGTTTATAATACATGATACATAGGAATAATTTCATGAATAGTACATTACTCGAACCATCTGAATAGTATTAGCAGGCTTCCACACCTTAGTGATCAACAATTCACAAAAGATGAATCTCAACATAATGTAAAAGTATCTGGTTCAACCGAATGAGTTAGCGAGGTAGTCCCAAGTGTTTTAGGATCAACGTATTCACTTGGGATTCAAAATCTCAAAAGTGTCTCTTTGTCATACTACAATATAGTGGTGTATGCATGTTTGCTCTTTACACATTCGCTCTTTTTCTTCTTTCTTTTCTCTTCTTTTCTTTCCTTTGTGTATATGCTCACACTTTTGTTTAAGTGTTGTGCAAAGGAGCTAGCTATACATTACACTTCATGTAGGAATTCAAAGTTTAATGATCTCAATTATCAAATTCCAATTGTATATGAAGCATTTTTATGACTTGAAGATTCTACCTCGACTTGTTCTCACTCTATTTTGATAGCACTTTTATTCTCCTTTGTTCAAGGTTTCTTTTTCAACTTAACTGATTAGATAATTTTTTTCTCCATAAATCAAACCATAGACTTACAACATATTGGCCAAATTATCTTTATATGTTCCATTAATACTAATACTGTGGAAGACTCCTATTGCTATCATCAAGTGCAAGTAAAATTATACTCAAGACATTCATATAAGACAAGCACAAACTCAATATTGCTCCATATATAATAATAAACTCGGAATTTCATAAAAGGGATTGACTATTCCTAAAGGGAATTCTAATGATGCAAACTTTATTTCTAGTTCGAACTAATGCAAAACTAAAATAGTAATGTAAAACTTATAAGATAGATTACAAGGTCTTAAAGATCCCCCCAAGCTTGGAATCAAGCCAGGTAGGATAAAATAATCCCTTGCGATTATTTGATACCATGATTATTGTAGATCATTGTGGCGCCATGGCATGTAGCACGGCGGTGCGTAGCTTCTTGTTGGTCTCCTCCAGAGCAGTAATGCGGCTGCAGTACCTGCGCAAATCAGATTGCAAAGTGTACACTTTATCTGTGAGCTTAGTCACCAATGGGAGAAGATCATCCTTCTTCTCTATCTCCTTGAGACGGTGGCCGACTTCGATGCGATGAAGTAGTTCCTGCTTCTGATATATCTCTAGTGCTCGCACGCGATCCTTGGTCCTAGGAACAACTTCTTCTTCCTCATCCATAATTGATGGATCGGGGAAGTGGAAGTCGTACCTCCACTCTTCTTGAGGCTTCACCCTCATTCGAGCACCAATAGTTGGTTCAAGAGTGGCGACTTTGCTCCCTTGCTAGCACCTGCACCAATATTAGGTAATTACTTACGCTTGTGTGGCATGGGGTTCATGGCGATGAACTTGACCATCTCCACACTTCATTTTCCATGCGTCTTGTGACCTTCTCTCTATCTCTTCTTGAGCTTTCTTCATTGCCGCCTAGTTGATCTCTGGGAGATCATAGACATCACGCCGGATGTAGACGTCAATCACATCATCATCAGAATCGTTGTTGTAGAAGCTTGGCTCGACGTACTCCTTGTACCCCGGGCTAAACCTCTCCACCTTCTCGCCATCCTCCTCCATGGGCGAGCTGCTAGAGCGGTCCCTGAAAGGAGCAATGATCCCCAGGGGTTTCCCACGGCCTGGGACGGGATAGCGCATTGCTATATTGGTTCCTGGAGATTATGATTAGAGAGAGATACAATGGCAGTATATAAGGGGAGTCAGAGGTCGGTAAAACTCACGAGAAACACCAAATTCTCGCCCAAGAAAATAAACTTAATGAAACAGGGAAAGAAATCGTGGATTCGGAGGAGTCCTATCGTGTAACGACCAACTATACGGGTGCGGCCCGTATAGCTCCGACCGTATAGTTGGTTCCGGATAGATACTTCCAAATATCTTGAGTCCAGGTCAGTTAAGTTACGACTCAGAACTGACAATAACGTTTTTTAATGAAAAGGTAAACGAAAAATGTCTCATAGTTTAACAACCAACTATATGGGCCGGGATATTATCTCTGATCATATAGTTGTGACTGTATAGATACAAACAGCATAAATTGAAAGTGTCTGAGAGTTCAACGACCAACTATATGGTCGGAACTTTATCTTCGGTCGTATAGTTGCGACCGTATAGATACAGACATCAAAAATCAAAAGTGTCTGAGAGTTCAACGACCAACTATACGGCCGGAATTTTATCTCCGGTCGTATAGTTGCGCTCGTATGGGTCCAGACATCAAAAACAATTTCACGAAAAAGATACAGAGGGTTTAAGGACCAACTATACGGCGGAAGATTTTTCTCTGGTCGTATAGTTGTGCCCGTATAGTTGGTAAAAACCTCTAGAAACTTCTGAAAAACACGAGGAATTCAAAGGCAAAAAAAATTAGAAGTAAAATTTGTAAAAATAAATTACTTATTTGAGTAAAAACACTTACCTTGAACTTACCGTTTACTTATTCGGGGATGACAAGCTCCTCCAACAACAAAGACTTCTTCTCTTTTGGAGGAATTGACCTTAGTTCATTGAATAATTCTCATAAGCCAAAATCACCAGGACTAAAGTTCCTCTCAATAAGATTGGTGCCTTGCTGGGCAAACATAGACACTACATCCAACATCTTTATTTCCTGCCTCTGCATAATCTGCAACTCAAATTCTTGAAGTAAAAGAATCCAACGGATCAGTCTTGGCTTATGGTCTTTCCTCTCAAGGAGTTCTTTTAAACCATCACGATCCATATGAACTCTTACTTTTGCATCAACTATATAAGAACGAAATTTATCACAAGATAAAAATACAGCATAAGTTCCCTTTCTTCCTTAGGATAATTCTTTTGAGCACCATTAGGAGTTCTACTAGCATGATGTATAATGTTAAAGCTGTGACCAATGTGTTGTCCCAAAGTTACCCCTACAACATCATCACTAGCTTCACATATTAAGTCAAAAGTCATATCCTGGATAGGTGGTTTAATGATAGGAGCATGGGATAAAGAATTTTTGAGTTTATCAAAGGCTTCAAGACATTTATCATCAAAATTAAATCTTACTCCCTTTTGTAGGAGGTTAGTCAAAGGTTTAGATATTTCAGAGAAATTTCTAATGAACCTTGTATAAAAACCCATATGACCAACGAAACTTCTTATACCTTTAATCTCCCTAGGTTGTGGCATTCTCTCTATGGCCTCAACCTTAGCTCTATCCACTTCAATTCCCTTACCTGATACCTTATGTCCAAAGACTATACCTTCTTTGACCATAAAATGGCACCTCTCCCAGTTTAGAACAAGATTGGTTTCTTCGCAGCACTACAAAACTATTTTGAGCTTATCTGAGCAACTAGTAAACAAAGTTCCATAGACAGAAAAGTCATCCATTAATACTTCCATTATCAGTTCTATAAAATCCACAAAAATAGCAGGCATGCATCTTTGAAAAGTAGCTGGAGCATTACATAAACCAAAAGGCATACGTCGGTAAGCATGTAAACCATAAGGACTAATGAAAGTTTTTTTAAGTTGGTCATCAGGATGAACAGCTATTTGAGAAAAACAAGAGTATCCATCCAAGTAGAAAAAATGAGTGTGGTTTGCTAACCTTTCTAAAGTTTGGCCTATTAACGGTAAAGGATAGTGATTTTTCCTAGTTTCTTTATTCAATTTCTTGAAGTAGTTCTAGTAGGTATCAACTCATTGTTTTCATTAGGAACAACAGTAAAACCGCCCTTCTTAGGGACACAATGAACATGACTTACCCATTCACTTTCCTTAACATGATAGATTATACATGCATCTAGTAGGTGTATAGTTTCTTTTCTTACCACTTCCTTCATTTTAGGCTTTAATCTTCTATTAAATTCCACAACTGGTTTAACACACCTTCTTCCATGAATATTCAACGGATGGTTATCATGGGACTAATGCCCTTCAAATCATCCATTGAGTACCCAAAGGCCTTGCGATGTTCATTAAGTATTTTCATGAGTTCTTCTTCTTCTCCTCCTGAAAGTTTAGCACTAATAATAACATGAAATTTATTTGTACCATCTAAAAAATCTGTATTTAAGATTATCTGGTAGAGTCTTCAACTTTGGGGGTGGTAATTCCTCGCCCCCTCTCTTTTCTAGCTCTTCGAAAGCCTCATTAGTTGGAGGCCCTATAATGGGAAGTGAATCGAATTCATCTTCTAGTTCTTCTAGGGACTTTTCCTCCATAACTATTTCTTCATAATTTGAATCTTCATTTATTTCTTCTTCTTGATTACTAAAGAAGAGAGCTGCCATTTCCTCAATAGTTTTCTCTTCCCCTTCTATTCGAATTTGCGGAGTCCTGTCTTTAAATTTGGAAAAGTGGAATTCTTTTTCCGCTCCCCCAAGCTTAAGAGACACAATCTCCTTTTTGAAATCAACATAGGCACCTATATCACTCAAAAAATTTCTTCCAAATATATTTGGGCAAAGTGTGTCAGGTGGCATATCAACAACTACAAAATCGATAGGAAAGTTTTTGTTGCCAATTGTGACAGTTGCATCTTCAACTACTCCCATGGAATTCTAAAGAGTTTTATTGGCTAACATGATTATCATATCGTATTTTCAATTGTAGACGGTTCTATTTCTTCTTTTATTTCTAAATAGAAATCATAAGATAGAACATTAACTTCGGTGCCAAGATCGCATAAACAATAATGCGAGGTTTCCTTAAATATGTAGGGAAGAATAGGCTTACCCACATCTTTCACCTTTGTTTTACCTTCAACCAATACGGAAGTCTCTTCATCAAGTTCAACTATGTTACAATGTGTGTATATAGCTATAATTGCTTCCTTGGTTACCTCTTCATCTTTGGTTTCTTCCAGATGTTCCACGACTTCTGGCATACTTTCCTCTTCCTTCTTCCCCTGTACTGCCTTGATCTGTTCATATTCAAGAATATGCTTCTGTGCAGTGTTAGGGAAAGGTATCTCATATGTTGGTTCTAGGGAGGCCAGTGTTGCTTTATCTTCTCTTTTCTTCTCAAGTTTGGGTGGTGGATCATACTTGACCAAACCTTCTTTTGGAGCTTTGATATGTTCTGTAAAAGCTTTAACAACTTGCAACACAAGATCTGAATCCAAATAAAGTTCTTTAGATAATTATTTAACATGGCCCTTTTTAGTATAGTCATGAATACAATCGTGATCTATTTCTATGCCTCCTTCACTTCCTAGACCAAAATTCCATGAAACTCTATGATCGCGAATTCTATTAAGTAAAGCCCAAGCTTTAGTTATAGAAAGATTCATAAAGGCTCCTTCCACGAAAGAGTCTAGTTCAATTTCATTAGGTTCAATTAAACCGCCATAAAAGATATGCAATAAATACCATTCAGGCAAATCATGATGAGGACATAGACATAGTAAATCTTTAAATCTGATATAAGCTCTTACTAGTCCTTCATTAGAACGGTTCCCCCAAGTCATTACAAGACACCTGATTCCAAAAGATTTTGAAAATGGATAATATTTTGCTAGGATTTCACAGGCTAAATTATCCCAAGTAGTAGTGGCTTTTGGGGGTAGAGATCTATACCATGAGAGAGTTGTACTAGTCAAAGTCTGACTAAAAAGTTTAACCCTTACCTCATTAGCAGTATATCTAGTCAATTGAAAAGTGCCACTTATATCTTTGAAACATGCAATATGATCATATGGATCAGTATCTTCTTCATCTCTAGTAAAGTGCTTCTTGTGTAGAATACCGAGTAATAGAGGATTTATTTCAAACCCCCTTGTCTTCTCATTGGAGTTGTCTATTTTATAAATATCATAGGGCTTCCCAAAGTGGCTGAGTGGGTTAGCACTAGTCATATTCTCAAACTCCATCATGTTGGTAGAAACCTGTAACTCAAAACAAAATTTAGCAGGACAAAAATAAATAAGCAAAAACTAAAAGACCTACAACGCTTAGCTCCCCGACAACGGTGCTAGAAAATAGCTTGATGACTCCAAGTGCACAGATCGTTTGTAGCTAGTTTCGAAATAAAGATATCGATCCCATAGGGAGCAGGAGTTCGAAGTCTAATAACTCTTGAAATAAATATTACAATAGAAATGCTAAATAAAGTTCTAAGTGACAAGATAAAATGTTAGTATTGCATAAAAAGGTGTTTTCGGGGGTTTTTGGTATAAAAGCAACAATAAGTAAAGTAAAACAACTGAATACAGAAAGTAAGTATCGATTTTGTAAGAGAGATTGGAACTGCAATAGGGAAAAAAGCGTTCTCAGGGAGTAGCGGATACACCACTAGAATTATAATGAGCTAAGATAAAGATTATTATCATGAACATTCTCAACTATGTATGTGTGGGAGGAACTTCGTATTTGGAAAAATAGGCAGCAACTGTTGCTCACATCATCCTCATAACCACAGCAGTCAGCAATCGACATCAATAAAATTATTGCGCTATTAAGGGACTTAATCCCGTAGGACGTATCCTATGGCATGGATAGTGTTCCGTAAGTTTCCTCTGTTTCCCAAATTGATACGTAAGAAGTGCCAACAGCTTTATAGTCACTATAAGTGCTAACACACCTCCATCTACCAACAAGTAGTTCTCTCCATCAAGTCCCCATGAGAGGCAAATATTGAGAGGTCGACTTCTCTCAACATCAAGATGAAGAAAATCTAACACATGGTCCTAGCAATGAATATCATAATAAACTGTATCTTATTTTAATCTACTAGGGTTTCTCCATCTCCCCAAGAACTAATGATCTACTCAGACATAGAGGCAATCAACATCTTGGAAATAATAATGGAATCTATCATAGATGAATAGTACTTGTATAAATCCACAACGAGTACGAAAATTACAATAAGATCTAGACAAGATGTAGATGGGATGGATGGAGATGGTGGTGATGCAGCGGTTGATGATGAAGATCGATGCCTTAGCCTCCTAGATCTGCGCAGCATGAAGATGGATCCCCGATGGACGAGTTCCCCCTCCAGATGCCTTCCAGAGGTGAAGTTTCAGCAATTTATGGTTGTTCTGTATGTCGTCTCTCTGATCCAGTTGCACGGGGTGAAACTATTTGAGGAGGCGGTGGCGGCGCCAACTATACGGCTGAAAAATTTATTCCTGCCATATAGTTGGTCGTTAAACTGTCTATATGCCTTGTTCGCTTCGGGTTTTCTTATGGTATTATTGATATCTCCCAAATAAGCGATTTACGTTGTTTTTGACTCCTTTTCTCCTCAGTACAACTGTTCCAAGAACTGTATCCATCATCTGACCTGATCCTGGTGAAAATAGACATAAAATGTGCGCGCGAGCGCCATAAAATACCAAGATCCTACATCTACAATGCAAAATAATAATATAAAACATGATGCAAATATGCACTCATCAAGGGGCAGCGCGCCTCGCGGGTGCAGGCAGCGCCCGACGACTTTTCTAAAAATGCAGATCTCATTTGTATTTCGGACATGGATTTAGTCATTGGATAAAACAATTTTACCAAAAATCGATCCAGACTCCGATTCGACCAAACTTTTTGATCTTCGATCATCGCATCCGGATTTATGTGTCACAGTCTACCCCGATGGCAGAAGCCAACCGTTAGGGGTATATCGTTCCATGACCTCTGCAGTATGATCATGGAAACTGGATCATCCAATTCCTCGAGTACAGTTGATCCAATCAACTTCATACAAAACCGATCTATCTCATAGATCGACCACCAAAACTGCAATTAGATCCAATCTAACACCAACTGCAATTAGATCCAATCCCTAAAACTAGAAGTTATCGCTCTGATACCACTATTGAGCCACGCAGGGATAAACAAAACTTTTTCCCTATGCGATGATCCCAAGATCCAGCTGAGGTAGTAGGCCACGAGAATTACCACTAGACGCGCAGTTGCACAATCGATGAAGCAAGTCGTTTGATGCAGTGCAGTCCTCACGATCCGTTCGGATCCACGATTGTCGAAGTGCTGAACGTACAACACTCCACCAGTATCCACATGTACGAGGAGGAGCGCCGGCTCTGGACTGTTAGGTCCGGTATGGCGGTGACAGGACTAGACTGGGGCTATCGTTTCCAACACATGGAGTGACCTAACCGTGTGCTCTAAGCACCTGCGCCCCAGCTTATATAGGCAGTGAAAGTGGGCTCCACTCACTCGTGGCCCATTCACTAAAAGGCCTATATTAGTCACTACGAGTCTAACTCACTAACTTAGTCCATGTCTTATTTGGGTCCAACCCAAATAGATTTCTGGTTTGGTCCTAACCCAAACCCGGTCCTGCTCTTAAGTGTGTGACCCGATAGGCTCATGGTAACTTAGACATGATACAAGTCTCACCCATGATCGATCGATCGGTAGCGGCTCCTAGCAGAACGTGCCGACTCCCAAGTACCAAAGAGTCATGACGACATACCTTTCCAATGTGACTTTTGTCTGAGTTCCTTTTGCCTCCCGATATACCTTGTCGAACTATAGGCGAATAATCGTCATCTCTTAAATAGTTTAACTCTCTTTCTCGATACGAAATAAGTGATTTATCCGACTAACTCTTAGTCGGTCGCCTCAGTTAACACTTAACCGAGTCGCGCATGGCCAAGATTTCGGAATCATATCTTCTGGGAGGTCCTAGAGAATATCTCTACAGTCGGAGGAGCAAAATCCCATCTTGGTCATCCACATCACGCAGCTTGATTCTCAGTCGACCTGAACTCTGCCTTTATAACTGCCCAGTGACGAAACAACGTTTGATAGAACCTAAGTCCGTGATCCTTAACTCGGATTGTGCAATAATCTCAGGTCTAAGGATTATATTGATTGAGATATACAAATGACGACTTGTTTGTTGCATCTCAATGTGGGTCAGTCCGACTTGCTAAACTCTATAGCCGAATACGTGTAAGTCGGAATAGCATCTCCATGCCCATGATAAGTGGAACCGAGTCATCTGCCGACTTCACATTAGTCTAAGTTATGTGTCCAGCACAACCTCAACGACCAAGGACAATTAGTATGAACAACATGAATATGTAGTTCCACAATTGAATCACATATTCAATGATACATATTAGTGATTCATACATGGACATTAACTTTATGAATACATTGGGAATAACATCATACATGATTGCCTCTAGGGCATATTCCCAACAAAAAGGTCCTAGAAAGAATTCCTGGAATCAAAAGAAATGTTTGAGGGTATTTTGAAACACAAGTTATGTAACACATGGACCGATCTTATTGAAGGAAATATGCCCTGAGAGGCAATAATAAAGTTGTTATTATATATTTCTTGTATATGATAGATGTTTATTTTGCATGCTATAATTGTATTGATAGGAAACATCAATACATGTGTGTTTAATAAACAAAAAAAGGGTTCCTAGTTATGCCTCTCTTATAGACTAGCTTGTTGATTAACAAGATGATCAAAGTTTCCTGATCATGGACATTGGATGTTGTTAATAACAAGGTCACAACATTTGTGAAATGATGTGATGAACATTCATCCGAAGTATAGCATTACGATCAAGTCATTATGTTTATATTGCTATAACATCATACAAATTAGTCTTAGTCCTTAGACCATGAGATCATGTTAATTGCTAACACCAGAAAAGTACCTTGATAACATCAAACGTCACACCGTAACAGGGTGACTATAAAGATGGGTTCAGTACTACGAAGATGTTATGTTGAGGCTCATGGATCAAGAGTGGAATTTGTCAATCCAGATGACGGATAGATATACTATGGGCCCTCTCGGTGATATCACATTAAGATAGCTTGCAAGCAAGTGATGTGATCACTAGAATGTTATATCACGGGAACGAGAAAAGAGTGCATGTCCGTAACGAGATCAAACTAGGTATTTGGATACCAATGATCGAATATCGGACATGTATTATATCATGAGACAAAGGGATTAAATTGCTGACGTTAAAGGTTCTCACGATCACAGAAGTCATCGTTGAATGTGCAGGAGTCAGTATGGATCTCCAGGTCCCGCTTCTGATTATTGATCTGAGAGGAGTCTCAATCATGTCTGCATTATTCGTGAACCGTAGGGTGACACACTTAAGGGTTGCCGGACACCATTTAGGAGCACATATGTTCCAGACAAAAGGTTTGCAAAGCGCAGGAAATGTTTCGATAGAAACAGGAATTGTTTCGATAGAAACCGGAATTGTTTCGGGTGAAATTGCAGAAAGTGGTTCTGCATGTGATAATGAAATGTTGCAAGGGGTTTTATGTGAATGTTTGTTAATTAAAGTAATTAACAAAATTCTGAATAAAATAAATAAAAGAGTTTTATTAAATGAGAGAGCATTAAATTTGGAGAAATTTAATGCATTTAAAGTGGAGACTTTAAAAGAGAATGTGAAGGGGCATTTTAATGTGGAGGGGTTACCACCACATGAATGGGGGAGGTGAGGGGTCACCCCCCCATGCACCGGCCATGGAGAGAGGGGGCACCCCCCCTCCTCCTATAAAAGGCCACCCATTCCCTCCTTCATCCTTACACCTCCTCGTGAAGGATCTCTCTCCCCCTCTAGATATTCCCCCATGGTCTTGGATTAGCGAGATACATGTTCCCGGTGACCTTGCGTCTGGAAGGAGTTGCTGCTTCCGCTGATTCGCTGGAGCGAGGAGGTGGAGGTTGTCCGGTGGCTTGAACGTGTGTGCGAGGACGGATGCTCTGCTGATTTGCGGCGCTCAGACTTCCACACGATCTTGAGATCGGCAAGCGTACGACTACATCAACCATGAGTTCCTACTCGTTAACAAAACTCGTTGTCTTCGATGGTAAGTTCTCCATGGATGTATTTCCACCCGTTGCTCTGTATCTAGTAGATAGATCTTGGCGTATAGTTCTCATCGTAGGAAATTTTTTGTTTTCTATGTTGCGGACCCAACAGTAGTATCAGAGCCTGATCTATGCGTAGGTGCTTTGCACGTGTAGTACACATATGTTTATATGTGGGCGATCATGATCATGTTATTGCATCTTCTATGTACTTTGGATATTGGTGGCATAGTGGGATGAAGCGACCCGGACCAACCTTACATGTCATCGTACATGAGACCGGTTCCACGACTGACATGCAACTTGTTTTGCATAAGTGGCTGGCGGGTGTCTGTCTCTCCTACTATAGTCAATATCTGATTTACAACGAGTTTCTAATAACTTGGTTATCCTCGTTGTGGTTCATGTTCGTAGGTAAGACCGGTTCTATCTCCGAAAACCCTAAGCCATGTAAAACTTGCAATTGATAAATTCGAGGCGTCTAGTTTAGATCGTTGCTGGGCTAGTGTCTTGATATGGTATTGTTGTAAGTAGATGTATGATAGATACTCTTACAACTCACTTAACGTGTAAGTTCCATAGACCTTGGCCTTACACACAAAGGAATCATAGAGATCATACCACGATGCAAATGATAGAGATCAAATGCATGGACCATATCACCTCACTTCACACATTAGATGTTAGCATCTTATATTGCTAGTTTGGCGCTTTTGGTAGCATTATAAGATGATCCCTCATTTAGATATCAAGATAAAATGTGTTCTTCCTTAAGTATGCACCGTTTTGTGGATCGTGTTTTGAGGCATCACGTGATGATCGTGTGTTCTCGACTCTACGCTTTCATACAACGGGTGTAAGACAGTTTTACACACGCGAATACTAAGGTTCTTATTTGACGAGCCTAGCATGTACAGACATGGCCTCGGAACACGGACCGAAAGGTTAAGCATGAGTCATATAGTTGACATGATGCCTATATAGATACTCGCCTTTGAAGCTACACCGACTCACGTGATGATCGGACTTGGTGTAGTGGATTTGGTTCATGTAATCACCAAAAGGACACGAGGGATGTCGTTTTTGAGTGGGAGTTCATTAGTAATTTGGATTAGTTGAACTCAATCTATCATAAAATTAGTCTAAATATATTTTACAAATTCTGTTGTAGATGGCACCACCTGCTTTTAATTTCAATGTGTTCATGGAGAAAGAGAAGCTTGCTGCGAATGGTAGCAAGTTCACCAATTGGGCTATGAATTTGAGGATTCTCCTCACTGCTGCACAAAAGCAATATGTGCTAGAGGCGCTGCTAGGCCCCCCACCAGCTCCCGATGCCCCTGCCGAGGAAAAGAACGTCTATATAACTCGTCAGGAGGACCACAACTTAGTTCATTGCGGCATACTGTATGGGCTAGAGCCAGAACTTCGAAAACATTTCGAAAATGGCAATGCCTTTGATACCATGGGAGAATTGAAAATTATTTTCGATACCCATGCTGCCATAGAGAGTTATAATGCTTATGAAAAGTTCTTTAGCTGCATGATGGAAAAGAACAGCTCCGTTAGTGAGCACGTACTCAAAATGTCTGGGTACGCCGATAAGCTTGTGTCCTTGGGAATAACGATTCCCATTGACTTAGGCATACATCGTGTTTTCCAATCTCTGCCACCTAGCTACAAGAGCTTCGTGATGAACTATAATATGCAGGGCATGAAGAAGTCTCTTCCCGGGCTTCTATCAATGCTTAAGACTGCAGAAGTGGAGATTAGGAAAGAACATCAAGTGTTGATGATCAATAAGACCACCGGTTTCAAGAAGGACAAGAAAGGCAAGCAGAAGGGAAAGAAGGGCGGCAAATCTGTTGCCGCGCCTGAAAAGAAACCCCGAGCTGGCCCTAAGTCTGACATCGAGTGCTACTATTGCAAGGGGACTGGCCATTGGAAGCGCAACTGCCCCAAGTATTTGGCGGACAAGAAGGCCGGCAAGGCAAACAAAGGTATATGTGATACACATGTTATTGATGTGTACTTGACTAGTACTCGCAGTAGCACCTAGGTATTTGATACGGGATCGGTTGCTAATATATGTAACTCGGTTCAGGGGCTGCGGAACAAGCGACAACTAGCAAGGGATGAGGTCACGATGCGGGTCGGCAATGGATCAAGAGTTGATGTGATCGCCGTCGGAACGCTGCCTCTCCATATGCCGTCGGGATTAGTTATAAACCTGAATAATTGTTATTTGGTGCCTGCACTGAGCATGAACATTGTATCCGGATCATGTTTGATGCAAAGTGGTTATTCGTTTAAGTCTGAAAACAATGGTTGTTCGATTTATATGAATAATATCTTTTATGGTCATGCACCTGTGTTGAATGGTTTATTTTTATTGGATCTCGATAGTAGTATTACGCATATTCATAATGTTGATGCTAAAAGGATTAAACTTGATAATGATATATCTGCATATATGTGGCACTGCCGTCTAGGTCATATTAGCGTTAAACGCATGAAGAAACTCCATTCTGATGGACTTTTGGGATCACTTGATTTTGAATCATTTGATACATGTGAGCCATGCCTTATGGGCAAGATGACTAGAACGCCGTTTTCCGGTTCAATGGAACGGGCGACAGATTTATTGGAAATCATACATACTGATGTGTGTGGACCAATGAATGTGTCGGCGCAAGGTGGATATCGTTATTTTGTTACTTTCACGGATGATTTGAGTAGATATGGATATATCTATTTGATGAAACACAAGTCTGAAACCTTTGAAAAGTTCAAAAAATTTCAGAATGAAGTGAAAATCATCGTAACAGAAAGATCAAATTTCTGCGGTCCGACCGTGGAGGAGAGTATCTTAGTTACGAGTTTAGCACACATATGAAAGACTATGGAATAGTTTCACAACTCACGCCTGCCGGAACACCACAACCTAATGGTGTGTCAGAACGTCGTAATCGTACTTTATTGGATATGGTTCGATCTATGATGTCTCTGACTGACTTGCCACTGTCATTTTGGGGTTATGCACTGGAAACCGCTACATTCACTTTAAATAGGGCACCATCTAAATCCGTTGAAAAGACACCGTATGAATTATGGTTTGGAAACAAACCTAAGCTGTCATTTCTTAAAGTTTGGGGATGTGATGTTTATGTGAAGAAACTTCAACCGGATAAACTCGAACCCAAAGCGGAAAAATGCGTCTTCATAGGATACCCTAAGGAAACGATTGGGTATACCTTCTATCACAGATCCGAGGGCAAGGTCTTTGTTGCCAAGAATGGATCCTTTCTTGAGAAGGAGTTTCTCGCGAAAGGTGTGAGTAGTCAGAAGGTAGAACTCGAAGAGGTTATTGAACCTTCTCTTCATGAAATGGTGAGTAGCGTAGCACCGGAAGTTGTTTCGGAGTTGACTTCACCTAATGAAGAGAGAGCTAATGATATTGATCATGAAACTCCGAAAGAGGACACTACCGAACCTCGCGGGTCAAGCAAGACACGTGCAGCTCCTGAACTGTACGGCAATCCTGTTATGAATTTCATGATTGATGAAATAGATGACCCTGCGACGTATGAAGAAGCGATGATGAGCCCTGATTCCAACAAATGGCTAGAAGCCATGAAATCCGAGATGGAATCCATGTACGAAAACCAGGTTTGGACCTTGGTGTACTTACCTCGCGATCAAAAGGCCGTTGAGAATAAATGGATTTTCAAAAGAAAAACTGATGGTAATGTAACCATCTATAAGGCTCGACTTGTCGCAAAGGGGTTTCGACAAATTCAAGGAGTTGACTACGATGAGACATTCTCTCCCGTAGCGATGCTTAAGTCGGTTAGGATTATGTTAGCAATTGCTGCATATTTCGATTATGAAATATGGCAGATGGATGTCAAAACTGCGTTCCTCAATGGTAATATTGAAGAAGATTTGTATATGATACAACCAAAGGGTTTTGTCGATCCTAAGGATGCTGATAAGGTGTGCAAACTTCAGCGATCCATCTATGGACTGAAGCAAGCATCCCGGAGTTGGAATCTCCGCTTTGATGAGGTGATCAAAGAGTTTGGATTTGTCCAAACTTATGGAGAGGCTTGTATTTACAAGAAAGTGAGTGGGAGCAATGTGGCATTTCTGATATTATATGTGGATGACATATTATTGATTGGAAATGATATAGATCTTTTAAACAGTGTTAAAAGTTATCTAAACAGCAAATTTTCGATGAAAGACCTTGGTGAAGCGTCATATATATTAGGCATTAAAATCTATAGAGATAGATCAAGACGCCTAATTGGGCTATCGCAGAGTACATACCTTGATAAGATATTAAAGAAGTTTAATATGGACAAAAGTAAGAAGGGGTTCTTACCTATGTTGCAAGGCAAGACATTGAGTAAGACTCAAAGTCCGGCTATGGCGGAAGAAAGAGAGATGATGGATAAGATCCCCTATGCCTCGGCCATAGGCTCTATAATGTATGCCATGCTATGTACAAGACCGGATGTGGCACATGCTATTAGTTTGACTAGTAGGTACCAATCTGATCCAGGTTCGGAAAACTGGATAGCGGTAAAGAACATCCTCAAGTACTTGAGAAGAACTAAGGATATGCTTCTTATATACGGAGGTGAAGAAGAGCTAGTCGCTAAGTGTTATGTCGATGCTAGCTTTGACACCGATCCGGGTGACTTAAGTCTCAATCCGGATACGTATTTCTCTTGAACGGAGCAGCAGTTAGTTGGAGGAGTTCCAAACAACCTGTGGTGGCTGGATCAACAACGGAGGCGGAATATGTTGCTGCTTCAGAAGCGGCGCAGGAGGAAGTTTGGATGAAAGAGTTCATTACAGAACTGGGTGTGGTTCCCAGTGCGTTGGACCCGATGGTGATCTATTGTGACAACAATGGAGTCATAGCCAACGCAAAGGAACCAAGGTCTCACAAGAATTCCAAACATATTAAGCGACGGTTTCACTCCATCCGCGAGCATATCAAGGATGGAGATATAAAGATTTGTAAAGTGCACACGGACCTAAATGTAGCAGATCCGTTGACTAAAGTACTCCCCAGGGCAAAACATGATCAACACTAGAACTCCATGGGTGTTAGATTTATCACTATGTGAACTAGATTATTGTCTCTAGTGCAAGTGCGAGACTGAAGGAAATATGCCCTGAGAGGCAATAATAAAGTTGTTATTATATATTTCTTGTATATGATAGATGTTTATTTTGCATGCTATAATTTTATTGATAGGAAACGTCAATACATGTGTGTTTAATAAACAAAAAAAAGGGTTCCTAGTTATGCCTCTCTTATAGACTAGCTTGTTGATTAACAAGATGATCAAAGTTTCCTGATCATGGACATTGGATGTTGTTAATAACAAGGTCACAACATTTGTGAAATGATGTGATGAACATTCATCCGAAGTATAGCATTACGATCAAGTCATTATGTTTATATTGCTATAACATCATACAAAGTAGTCTTAGTCCTTAGACCATGAGATCATGTTAATTGCTAACACCGGAAGTGTATCTTGATAACATCAAACGTCACACTGTAACAGGGTGACTATAAAGATGGGTTCAGTACTACTAAGGTGTTATGTTGAGTCTCATGGATCAAGAGTGGAATTTGTCAATCCAGATGACGGATAGATATACTCTGGGCCCTCTCGGTGATATCACATTAAGATAGCTTGCAAGCAAGTGATGTGATCACTAGAATGTTATATCACGGGAACGAGAAAAGAGTGCATGTCGGTAACGAGATCAAACTAGGTATTTGGATACCGATGATCGAATCTCGGACATGTATTATATCATGAGACAAAGGGATTAAATTGATAACGTTAAAGGTTCTCACGATCACAGAAGTCATCGTTGAATGTGCAGGAGTCAGTATGGATCTCCAGGTCCCGCTTCTGATTATTGATCTGAGAGGAGTCTCAATCATGTCTGCATTATTCGCGAACCGTAGGGTGACACACTTAAGGGTTGCCGGACACCATTTAGGAGCACATATGTTCTAGACAAAAGGTTTGCAAAGCGCAGAAAATGTTTCGATAGAAACCGGAATTGTTTCGGGTGAAATTGCAGAAAGTGGTTCTGCATGTGATATTGAAATGTTGCAAGGGGTTTTATGTGAATGTTTGTTAATTAAAGTAATTAACAAAATTCTGAATAAAATAAATAAAAGAGTTTTATTAAATGAGAGAGCATTAAATTTGGAGAAATTTAATGCATTTAAAGTGGAGACTTTAAAAGAGAATGTGAATGGGCATTTTAATGTGGAGGGGTTACCACCACATGAATGGGGGAGGTGAGGGGTCACCCCCCCATGCGCCGGCCATGGAGAGAGGGGGCACCCCCCCTCCTCCTATAAAAGGCCACCCATTCCCTCCTTCATTCTTACACCTCCTCGTGAAGGATCTCTCTCCCCCTCTAGATATTCCCCCATGGTCTCGGATGAGCGAGATACATGTTCCCGGTGGCCTTGCATCTGGAAGGAGTTGTTGCTTCCGCTGATTCGCTGGAGAGAGGAGGTGGAGGTTGTCCGGTGGCTTGAACGTGTGTGCAAGGACGGATGCGCTGCTGATTTGCGGCACTCGGACTTCCACACGATCTTGAGATCGGCAAGCGTACGACTACATCAACCACGAGTTCCTACTCGTTAACAAAACTCGTTGTCTTCGAGGGTAAGTTCTCCATGGATGTATGTCCACCCGTTGCTATGTATCTAGTAGGTAGATCTTGGCGTATAGTTCTCATCGTTGGAAATTTTTTGTTTTCTATGCTGCAGACCCAACACTTATCTGATCTTTGCATTAGATACACAACATGCAACAATGGACAAGGAAAGGATCAGAATAATGTGGAAATATGAAATAGTTGATGGGGTTTCGATTCCCGACAAACAGATTTGCAGGTGTAGGGGCTTGTGATCACGGTATGATGGGCTAACACCCTCAAGGCACGCAATATTTATACAGGTTCAGACTCTGGGTGATGATCTAGTAAAGACTCTACTTCTTGTGTCCACTATATTTATATATGGAGCATGTGAGGTGCTCAAATATTAGAAAGGGGTTTGTTCCGGCTAGTAGGCTGTTGGGATAATCAAGAACTATGGTGGAAGACGGCTAGGGAGTCTAACCAGTGGATGATGCCTCTACTAGGTAGTGGATAACTCCAGGTATAGTGCAATCGATGGGATGCTCTAAGAGCCTAACTACGAAACATATCATCTACTACAACTCTGGTGAGATCCTTGCCAGAGTTCTTCCTCTTCTAGGGTGGTGGATGGATGAATATGGGTGGATCTCCTAAATGAAAGTGTGGGGATGACGCAACATGCGGAACGATGAAGGCGACAACTGACTAGGGATGCTCATGATGGGCGAGATGGATCCGTGGACATGAACATATTAAGGGAATGGAGGGAGAGAGCATGTGATACTGTCGGTGCACTGCTGGAGGCTACCGGAGTTGGGCCAGGAAGAACCCTAGTCTCACCTCTCCTATATATGTGAGTCGTGAGGGAAAAGAGTACCGAGTAAGAACGATTTGGTTTAGTGGAGAAAAAAGAATTTGAACCGTCAAGTTTTCACTTATCGGTGCAGTGCGGGTTATTTTATCCAACATCTTTAGATGCGACAGGGTGAAATCTGGGTTAGTCCCGCTTTGTTTTTACATAGTGAGAATCATGTGTGTTGTGACGGTGTCTCTCTCCTCTCGTGAAGAAAGAGAGGCAGCGGCCAGGGTGTAAACCCTAGTGTCTGCCGCTATCAGCCTCGTCCTCGTCATCTACGACCGAAAATTGATGGGCCCCCGCTTTCTCTGCTTTCCGCACCGACGATGGGAGGGGGTGGGGACCTCGGACCCACGCTCAGTGTTGTAGAATGGTCCCTAAAGTTAGAATTTGGTCGACCGACATCGTCGTTATGGTGGCTATGGCGACGTTGTGCGGGTCAAGAATAAGGTATAACGGCCTCCTCGTCCACCTCGTCGACGACGATCTCACTGGTGGGGTTGAGAAGGGCGGAGATTCATTTGGTTGCCGCTTCCATGGAGTGGTGGATCTCGTCCAGTCTACTTATGTTAGAGGTTTGATGTTAGAAGATTCAGATCAATTAAAGGGTTCAATGGCGACAATTTCGACTCTGGACACTGGTCCTTAGGGGCAAGTGAATGAAGACTTCCCAACTATCATGAATAATGGCAGTCCGACTCTAGTGAGGGATCGGCGACAGCGACGCATCGGCGGCTGCCGCATCGGCGGCTGCGACGCATCGGCGGCTTGCTCTGGCAGCAATAGTGGTCGTTAGGTGGCCCAAGTATCTCGATGTAATTTTTTATTATGTTTTGGATACTTTGTACTTCTTATAAACTCATGAGATAGATTCAGATCTTTCTAAAAAAACTGAAAATCTGTTGCGTTGCAATTTCTAGGTTGGTTAACATTTGGTTCGGATTATAGTTTCCACAACGTGAAAATCTCACCCAAATACACCCTAGGATAAAAATTAGGGTGTCGCTAGAAAAAGAGAGACTTTCGCGAAGGTATGTTCCCGTTCACGCGAGCGCTTCTCCGTATGATACGTGTAGCGCTCTCAACGAACCAGCTTCCAGTCCTTCAGTATAGTCCAACCTTCCTATTTTAATTAGTGTGTAGGTGTGTTTGTTTTTTTCTTTTTTTTCTACGCGTTCTACGAATCGGCTTTGCCTCTAATCAAGGCGTGTATGGTATATCAAATTTTCATAAATATCTTGAAGGGAATGCATTGGCCATAATGCTCGTTTGTATCGTTCCTCCAAATTGTCGTAGTGTGTTTTACAGTTCCGTTTCGCCTTAAATCAAGACGCATACGGTGCATCAAATTTTCATAAATATCTTAAAGGGGTGCATTGATCGTAGCGTCCATTTATCGTTCCCCAATTTGTCGTAGCGCGTTCTATGGCTCGGCTTCTTCTCGAATCAAGACGCCTACGACGCATCAAAGTACGGAAGTACAAGTGTACTAAGAGACAAAGTATGGAAGTACAAATGTACTCACTTTCAAAGTACGCGAAAGTATAAAGAATGTACTAACCCAAATACAAAATACACTAAAAACCTGGAGTATAAAAAATACATAACTGAGATAATCTAAAGTACGAACACCAACGGTTTTGAAAGTACAAAGAGAAAATTGTTCAAAACCTATCAACATGAGATCTTGTTTCGAAGCTCTCGGCATGATAAACTCAAAAGTAAAAATGGTTCGTAATTTGGACAACTGGTTCTCAAAATATTTCATTTTAAATCATCGGATTTGGAAAAAAAATGTACTCTCACCCTCATGTGTCTCCCCCTCTCTCATTATAATCATACTTTTCTTCTTGTTGCGACATTTCTCAAGCATGTAGAGCCTTACTAGGAGTGTCGCCTGAAGGAGAGGGCGCCACTCGGCGTGCGAGACAGACCTTTGACATAGTCGCCTTTTTTTCTTATCTATACCTAATAATAAAGTGACTAAGGTTTCGATCTTCGTCCGTCGATTTATCCCTCCAACCATCGGTGGGGCGCCTTCATACGTCCCTCCGAGTTGTTCGTCGGTCCGGAACAGTTGAATAGATGGAGTCGAGAACGTAACCGATGGAGTCCAGAACGGAGAGGACTCGTTGATCGCAGCATGGGAACCGTTATTTAAAAGAAGAAAGAACACGGAAGAAAACTAGGGGAGTGCTAGGCCGAGCCATCATCTGTGTCCTCAGTGGCCCTCGTCGGAGGCAAAGATGAGCCGGAGTTGAGGCGGTCTGCTGGAAGGAGCAGAGGTGGTGGAGGTCGGAGTTGCACCGGTGGTTGAGAATTCCACGGGGAAGATGGTAGATCAATTCGGGGTGACCCCGTTGTCTGGCGGTGTGTCTTCCACTTCCACCGCACCACGACATGAAGAAAACCATCCTCCCCGTGGAGAGGCAAGAGTGGGCCATGGCGCCACCCAAGACCTGCCACCAGCGCTCTGGACAAACATACAAGCACAGCCACGGCGACGACATGATGAGCAGCTTGTGTGCTGGACGAAGACGCAATCATGGCTGTGGCAGCACGGCAACGGCAGGACGAACAGTGTGCGTCTCAAGAGTCAGGGCAGAAGCAGGACGGCGGGGCTGCCTGCGCGTGGAGACGGCTACCGTCCTCAGGACAAGACGCGGCTGTGATGGCGGCAACACACCGCAGGCTCGCGGTGCCATGCTTCCGGCAGCGGCGCGTGGTCAGGGCCTCGCGTTGGCAATCGATTTGTTATTTTAGTCTTTTTGTTTATCGTATTTCATAGAAATATCCCCGGTTGATCTGTAGAGCCCTCGGCTACTTTTGGTCTGTAGTACAGGCTGGGGAATTGACCAAAGCCTAGCAGGCAAGGAGCCATCAGAGAAATCTGTTTGAATACGTGCGATGGGAAATCGGGAATAAGCAAATTGACAAGATCCGCTTCTATCAAACAAAATTATGTGCGCCAAGGTGCACATAAATGATACTCTCTCCGTTCAAAAATATAAGACGTTTTAGCTTTATGAAATGAACTAGTATAAATGTCCGTGTGTTGCTACGGGATGATTTTGATTGATATATCTATTTAGAAACCTGACCGAATGCCGCCCGGAAAAAAACCAAATCACCTGGTGTCTGGTTCAAAAAAAGAGAACTTTAGGATATCTTCAACCACTATTCCATCTATCACCGAACCCCCTTATTTTCATTATTTTGATTAAATCATCCCATATAACATTGTATTAAAAGGTTTACTCAAGTACAGTTTGAAAACCGTTTCAGCAAACTTGGACTAAAATACATTGCGTACATAAAGTTGTGGGCTATGCATCCCAGATTAGTCCTTGTCCACAATCATTTTAATTTCTCTAGGGATGTTTTTAGTTGGTTACCAAATATCAGTATCAGAAAAAGACCAAGACTACAAATCAAGTTGAATTATGTGGGCTAAACCTATGCATGACTGAAGTATCCTTGCAAGTGAGCCAGTATGCCTCGAGTCAATTTTCTTAATAACAATAAGTAAGTCAGTAACTGGCATGAATCAAATCCGAGCAGGCAAGTGTGTCCCAGATGGGCAAGCAACGAGAGAAATCTCATGCAAGGCGCTACACCCAACTGCTGCAAAGCAAATTGGGAGGAAATCCAACATGCCGTTGGCGTAAGCTATTAATCCACTCGTCTAGCACGCAAAATCCATCTAATCTCTTGCATCTTGTAGCTATCTTTTGAATATGGGCTGAGGGTGAGATGGGTGTCTTAATGAGGGTCAGCCACTGATGTCTACGTACTTCTATTCTTATAAACAGTTGTTGGATCTCCAAGTGTAGAGGTTTGTAGAACAACAGCAAGTTTTCCCTTAAGTGGATTACCCAAGGTTTATCGAACTCAGGGAGGAAGTGGTCAAAGGTATCACCTCTCAGGCAACCCTGCAATCAAGATATAAGAAGTCTCTTGTGTCCCCAACACACCCAATACACTTGTCAGGTGTATAGTTGCACTAGTTCGACGAAAAGATAGTAAAATACAAGTGGTATGGATATAAGACAACATTGCTAGAAAATAGCTTGATGGCGTGGAAGAGACTAAAGGCAAACTAAAATAAAGATGGCAACAAGCAAACATGTAACAGATCTAATTGCAAACGGTGTTTCAATGCTTAGAAACAAGGCCTAGGTATCATACTTTCGCTAATGAACACTCTCATATAAATATCTTCTATTTATGATACTACTCTTAACTACTCTCCGGTTGGACACTCTAATCCATGGTAGGGCTATAACAGCATACCTCAAAGTAAGCCTTTCCCATTTAGATAACCCCACACTGTCACCTTGATCACTAGATGGTTCCAATAAACATCACAATTTTATAAAGACATCCAACTCCAAATATAACTCATAACAAGTATTTGTAATCTCTAGCCTAAGTGTCACCATGGTGTGCACGCTGTCACTTTCACACACATGGAGAGAGTAGAGATCTATTAAAGCACTTGAGTAACAAAGTAGATCTGCTTGATTACAAAGCTCATGATCACAATATGATCATGCATAGAGAGAGAGATGAACACATAGCTACTGGTAGAGCCCTTAGCCTCGAGGAAGAACTACTCCCTCATCATCATGGGAATCGGCAATGATGATGGAGATGGTGGTGGAGATCGATGGAGATGGCGGTGAAGATGGTGAAGAGGCAGCGGCGGCACCGACGGCAGCGCGGAGGACTCCTTCCCCGCGGCCGGTATCATAGGGGAGCACCGCCCCTTAGCCCCTTCCTTCGTGGCTTATTGGGAGCCCTCTCCCATGGAGATGGGATCTATGGGAGAGGAAAAGACATGGCTTTGGTGGCTGCAAATTCGTGGGTACAGGTGTGACGATTTAGGGTTTTCGCATCGGGAGGCATCTTATAGGCGAAGAGGCAAGGTCAATGGGCAGCCAGAGGGCCCATACCATGCCCTGGGGCGGCCAGGGGGGCCCGTGCCTAGGGGTGGTGTGGCCACCCTGTGGCCCCTCTCCGTCTCTCCTTTTGGCTCTGTGAGTCTTCCGGGAAAATAACGACTTTGGCTTTTGTCAGGTCCAATTCCGAGAATATTCATTTTCTGACTTTCCTGAAACCAAAAACAGCAGAAAACAGGCAGCTGACACTGTGGCTCTTGTTAATAGGTTAGTCCAAGAAATCATATGAAAATTACTCCAAAGTGTGGACAAAACATAAGAAAGTAGATAAAACCAAGCATGGAACATCAAAAATTATGGATACGTTTGCAACGTATCAACATCCCCAAGCTTAACTCATGCTCGTCCTCGAGTAGGTAAGTGATAAAAAGAAAGAATAATTTTCGAGGTGACATGCAACATCATAAACTTGATCAAAGTATTTGTAAAACATTCAAAGCTGGGATCATAGTACTTCAATCATAACATGAAAGACAAAGTTCTAGCAATAAGACAAAGAAACTATGTTGCAACATGAAAAGGCACAAACAAAAGATTCATGAATAACAATGCTTTGCAAGACGTTTGTTTGTTTCACATAAACAAAACATAGCATAGTACTATTCATCTTGTCCCTCATAGAGTAGCAAACATAAATGCATAGGACACCTTCAAAGTTCATAAGAGTGACTAGATACAAATAGTTTAAAAAAGTAATATCAAAGCTATGCATCAATCAACAAGTCTTGGGACAATGCACATAGAACTAAGAATGGCCACTATGATCTCAAAGTAGGTGCATAAAGGTAGAAGGTGGAGACTCAACATAAAAGTAAAAGAAAGGCCTTCGTAGAAGGAAGTAGGGATTCAAGTTTCATAAAGAGCTTCCAAAAATTATGGTACTTAATAGCTTTCAGCTCTCATTACCACTATCATAAGCATCTTGAAGTGATTAAGGTTAAAGTGAACAAACTATGGTGTATATGCTTGACGAAGTATAAGTTGGAAATCTCATGTCCCTTGAATACGAGGGCCGCTCCTCATGCTACTCAAGTTTAGTCACCGGTAAGTTCTTGTCATTGTAAGTATATGTGTATCATGGAGAACCGCCAACGGGGTACCCCTTGCCCGATGATACGGAAGAATCCCCATATCAAAATGACAAGGCAAGTAGAGAACGAGCATCTCAGCAATCTTCCTATTTACCATGGGAATATGGTGCTTTTTTCTCTCTTTCTCTTTTTCATAATCTCTTTTTTTCTCTTTTCTCTTTTGTTTCTCAATATAGGACTCTTTTTTTATAATAAGAATGCTTCATAGACAGCTCATTATGGTTACGCTGCAGGTTTCCACCATGACATCATGGATTAGACCAGCGGCCTAGGTGTTTCTCTAACACATATACATAACTCCATGGATTTACTAGTTCCCCTTTCATTTCACACCGACGACATCCATAGACAAAAGAGCATGATATCAACTAGGTACAAAGTACAAGTGCAATGTTGAAAGCGTTCCCCATGCCAACATGGTTCTGCTAATCCCCAACATATAAGTGCAAGCATATACAACATAGACGACACAGTTGTTCAAGTTTATTAAGGGCAAGAAAAGTAAAGTGTGCCATCAAGTTCGTGAGAGCTTTAATCACTACTTTTCTCATAACAAGTTTAATTCGGAAGGTAGATAAAAACATAAATATACTTGGAATAGCATATGCTAGTAGGTAGGTATGGTGGACTCTTTTGGAATAACTAGGTTTTAGGAGTTGGATGAATGAGTGGAACTCATACTTGGTTGTGGAGGCTAGCAAAAGACTGGGAGCGATAAACTAAGAGAGCAATAATGGCCATAATCATGCAGAGCGACAAAACATCATTAATAAAAGCATAAAGTGAAACTACAAGTTGAAAACTAAAGGATCATAAAGGCTATGGTGACTTGGAATAGTCATAACATGGTGTGAGCATGTGCCAAGTCAACCCAAATAAAGCATCAAAGGAGAATACCACAATACTGTGCTTTAATATGCTAAAACAACGCATGATTCTTCTAAGGCACATTAAGCAATCTCAATTGTTTATAACAAGTCATGCTACAGCAAAGAATACTAAGAATAAAGCCAAATCAATATCAAGCATGGCATGACAAAGCATAGGCCACAATCAAAAACAAGCTCCCTTTACCACTTAGCATGAGCTTTCCTACTCTTTTCCAATCCAAACCAAACTATTCGAAAACTAATGTATGAAAGAGGGGGTACAACCAATTTATTCACTAAACAAAGCAAACGAAAACGAAGAACAAGACGATCCAAGAACAACACAACTATGCATGAAACAATAAAAATGAAGTGTTTGGAAGGAACCTGGGATTTTTATTGATGAAGAGGGGGATGCCTTGGGCATACCCAAGCTTTGACACTTGTATTTCTTGGATATTTCTTGGGGTGACATGCGTGGCATCCCCAAGATTGAGCTTTACTCCATTCTTCATCTCATTACTCATTCCTTCCATACACCTAAATGTTTTCCTTCATACAAAACTCACACAATCTTTATTAGCAACATTAGTGCACTCAAGATAATAAGTCTTTAGGTTCAGTTCCAACACCAATAAAACTTCCATTAAAACACTATATACTGTAGCACTTCTCTCAAAAAGGTCAATTTCCCAAAAGAACTCAAAAAGGAACCAACAAGAAGCAAATGCAAAAAATGGCAGAAATCTGTCAAAACAGACCAGCAGGTAAAGACGAATTTTTTCGAAGACCTTCTGTTGCTCAAATCGAAAAGTGTTGAACTAACAAAAGTTAGATAACAAAAAGGGGCAGAAGCACAAAAATTCAAGCCTCAAAATGACGTACACAGGTTTTACGCGAATTTTTACGGTGAAGCACAAAAATCTGTTTCGGGACAGCAACATTCCCAAGTCTTACTTCTCTCTCATTAGAGGTTACTCTTGGCACAAAAGGCAAATAAAAAGGATAAGGAGAGGTTATTACTGAAGTAATAACTTTCAAAACTCATCTAAAACTTTTGGATTATCTCCCAATAAGTACTTTATTTTAACGCCTTTAAGTTAGACTTGATAGTTTGAGAAGATGCTCACATAAGAAATATGAATTGAAGTAAAAGAGAGCATCAAGAAGCAAATTCAAAACACATTTAAGTCTAACCCACTTCCTATGCATAGGAATCTTGTAAAGAAACAAGTCATGAAAGCACAAAGCAACAAGCATAGGAAAGCAAAACAAGTGCAACTTGAAAAAAATTAACATAAAGAGGGGAAACTTAATATTATTGAGATGCATAAAACCATGTTTCCCTCTCTCATAATAACTTTCAGTAGCATCATGAATAAAATTAACAATATAAATATCACATAAAACATTCTTATCATGAGCCACATGCATATAATAATTATTACTCTCCATATAAGCATAGTTATACTTATTAATTGTAGTGGGAGCAAAGTCAATAAAATAGCTATCTCATCACCATAATCATCAAATATGGGAGGCATATTGTAATCATAATTAATTTTCTCCTCAATAGTAGGAAGACTGAAAATATCATATTCATCATTGTAATCATCATATATTGGAGTCATAGTATCATCAAAGTAAATTTGCTCCTCCATGCTTGGGGGACTAAAAATATCATGCTCATCAAAACTAGCTTCCCCAAGATTAGACTTTTTCATAGCATTAGCAATAATGGTGTTAAAAGAATTCATACTAATAACATTGCTATTTGCATGCAAATAAAGTTCCATAGGTTTTTTAATTTTCTCTTCAAACACTTCATGTCCTAACTCAAGATAAATACTATAAAGCTCTCTAGTTTTGTTGTTGTTTTCCATTAAGCCTAACTAGTGAAAAAAGAAACAAAAAGACAAAATTGCAGAATCTAAAGGAAATAACTTCGAGCACTCACACCGGAGGATGTGAGTACCTTTTACCTTACCTCCCTGGCAACGGCGCCAGAAAATAGCTTGATGTCTACGCACTTATATTCTTCTAGACAGTTGTTGGGCCTCCAAGTGCAGAGGTTTGTAGAACAGCAGCAAGTTTTACCTTAAGTGGATTACTGATACATTGTAAATGTATCTATAATTTTTGATGTTCCATGCTTGGTTTTATCCACTTTCTTGTGTTTTGTCCATACTTTGGAGTACTTTTCATATGATTTCTTGGACTAACCTATTAACAAGAGCCATAGTGCCAGCTGCCTGTTTTCTACTGTTTTTGGTTCTAGGAAAGTCAGAAAATGAATATTCTCGGAATTGGACGGGACAAAAGCCAAAGTGCCTATTTTTCCGGAAGTCATCAGATGCCAGAATACGATATGGAGAGGGGCCAGAGGCCGGCCACACCACCTGGACGCGCGGCCAGGCTTGGCCCGCGCCAGGGGGTGGTGTGGTGGCCCCTTGATGTCTACACACTTCTATTCTTGTAGACAGTTGTTGGGCCTCCAAGTGTAGAGGTTTGTAGAACAACAGCAAGTTTTCACTTAAGTGGATCACCCAAGGTTTATCGAACTCAGGGAGGAAGTGGTCAAAGGTATTCCCTCTCTAGCAACCCTGCAATCAAGATACAAGAAGTCTCTTGTGTCCCCAACACACCCAATACACTTGTCAGGTGTATAGGTGCACTAGTTCGGCGAAGAGATAGTTAAATACAAGTGGTATAGATAATTATAAGTGCTAACAGTGATAGAAAATAGCCTGATGGTGTGGAAGAAACTAATGGCAAACTGAAATAAAGAAGGAAGCAAGCAAACATGTAACAGATCTAATTTGCAAACGGTGTATCAATGCTTAGAAACAAGGCCCAGGGACCATACTTTCACTAGTGAACACTCTCATATAAATATCTTCATGATACTACTCTTAACTACTCTCTGGTTGGACACTCTAATCGATAGTAGGGCTATAACAGCACACCTCAAAGTAAGTCTTTCCCATCTAGAAAACCCCACACTGTCACCTTGAGTACTAGATGGTTCCAACAAACACCACAATTTCATAAAGACATTTAACTCCAAATATAACTCATAACAAGTATTTGTAATCTCTAGCCTAAGTGCCACCATGGTGCGCACGCTGTCACTTTCACACACATGGAGAGAGCAGAGATCTATTAAAGCACTTGAGTAGCAAGGTAGATCTATAGATTACAAGCTCATGATGTCAATAAGATCATGCATAGAGAGAGAGATGAACACATAGCTACCGGTAGAACCCTTAGCCTCGAGAGAGAACTACTCCCTCCTCATCATGGGAATCAGCAATGGTGATGGAGATGGTGATGGAGATCGATGGAGATGGCTCCGACAGCGGGACGGAGGACTCCTTCCCCGTCGCCGGTATCACAGGGGAGCACCGCCCCTTAGCACCCTTACTTCATGGATTCTTGGGAGCCCTTCCCCATGGAGATGGGATCTATGGGGGAGGCAAAAACGTGGCTTTGGTGGCTGCAAATTCGTGGATGGAGAAGTCTCCCACGAATTAGTTTCCTCCCTTTATATAGCTTCTCGGATTTCCGTCATCCCATATTGGGCTGCAGTAAATCGGGTTTATCCGGCTCGTCCGGACTCGGAATCGGCTAAATTTTATGTCCAGAACGTTTTCCGTGAAATTTTCAACAACTTTGTAGTTGAAGAGTTTTCCGTATGACGCCGGCTTCGACCCGAAACGTGACCATCTTCAAAAGAGTTCTGAGACAGATTTCTGGAAAATCCAAATTTGACTCCAACAAGGTTTCCACTTGTATTCTTGGTAATTCCTACACATCAAAGTGTAAAACAAGAACATTGTGCAATTTTGCAACTATTAGTAGGTTAGTTCAAGAAATCATATGAAAACTACTCCAAAGTTGGAACAAAATATAAGAAAGTAGATAAAAACCAATCATGGAACATCAAAAATTATAGATACATTTGCAATGTATCAACATCCCCAAGCTTAACTCCTGCTCGTCCTCGAGTTGGTAAGTGATAAAAAGAAAGAATAGTTTTTGAGGTGACATGCACCATCATAAACTTGATCAAAGTATTTGTAAAGCATTGAAAGCTGGGATCAAAGTACTTCAACATAGCATGAAGGATAAAGTTCTAGCAATAAGACATAGCAACTATGTTACAACATGAAAAGGCACAAACAAAAGATTCATGAATAACAATGATTTGCAAGATGTTTGCTTGTTTCACATAAAGAAAACATAGCATAGTGGCATTCAGCTTGTTCCTCAATAGAGTAGCAAATATAAATGCATAGGACACCTTCAAAGTTCATAAAAGTGACTAGATACAAATAGTTTAAAAAAAAGCAATATCAAGTTATGCATCAATCAACAAGTCTTGGGACAATGCACATAGAACTAAGAATGATCACTATGCTCTCAAAGTAGGTGCATAAAGATAGAAGGTAGAGACTCAATATAATGGTGAAAGAAAGGCCTTCATAGAAGGAAGTAGAGATTCAAGTTTCATAAAGAGCTTCCAAAAATTATGGTACTTATAGCTTTCAGCTCTCATTGCCCCTATCATAAGCATTTTGAAGGTGATTAAGGTTAAAGTGACACAACTAAGAGGATATGCTTGACAAGTTATAAACTGAAATCACATGCCCCTTACTTACGAAGACCGAACCTCATGCTACTCAACTTTAGTCACAAGTAAGCTCTTGTAATTGTAAGTACATGTGTATCATAAAGAACCGCCAACGGGGTACCCCTTGCACATGATACAGGAGCTATCCCATAATCAAAATGACAAGGCGAGCAGACAATAAGCATCTCAGCGATCTTTTTATTTGCTATTTGCATAGGTTTTTATTGAGGATGCTTCATAGAGTGCTCATTATGGTGATGCTGCAAGTTTTCACCATGATTAGGCATGGCTTAGGCTAGCGGCCCAGGCGTCTCTCTAACACACATACAAACTCCATGATCTTACAAGTTTTACTTTTATTTCACACCGTCAGGATCCGTAAGCAAAAGAACATGATATCAATGGGGTACAAAGTACAAGTGCAATGTTGAAAGCGTTCCCCATGAAACATGGTTCTGATAATTTCAACTTACAAAGCGCAAGCATATACGCAACAAATAAGGACCCAATGGTTCAAGTTTATTAGATGCAAAAAAATAAAGTGTGCCATCAAGTTCGTGAGAGCTTTAATCACTAGTTTTCTCATAACAAGTTTAATTTGGAATGTAAACAAAAGCATGAATATACTTGGAATAGCATAAGATAGTAGGTAGGTATGGTGGACTCTTTGGAATAACTTGGTTTAGGGAGTTGGATGCATGAGTGGAACTCATACTTGGTTGTGGAGGCTAGCAAAAGACTGGGAGCGACAAACTAAGAGAGCAATAATGGCCATAATCATGGAGAGCGACAAAACATCATTGATCAAAGCATAAAGTGATACTACAAGTTGAAATTAAAGAATCATAAATGCTATGGTGACTTGAGATAGTCATAACATGGTGTGAGCATGCGCCAAGTCAACCAAACAAAGCATTAAAGGAGAATACCACTATACTAAGCTTTAATATGATAAAACAACGCATGATTCATCCAAGGCATATTAAGCAGTCTCAATTGTTTATAACAAGTCATGCTACAGCAAAGAATACTAAGCATAAAGCCAAAACAATATCGATCATGGCATGACAAAGCATAGGCCACAGTCAAAAACAAGCTCTCTTTACCACTTAAGCATGAACTTTCCTACTCTTTTCCAATCCAAACCAAACTATTTGCAAACCAATGTATGAAAGAGGGGGTCCAACCAATTTATTCAGAAAACAAAGAAAACAGAAGAAAACGAAAAACCAAAACGAAAACTAAAAAGAAGACGCTCCAAGAAAAACACAACTGTGCATGAAACAATTAAAATGAAGCGTTTGGAAGAAACCTAGGATTTTTATTGATGAAGAAGGCGATGCCTTGGGCATCCCAAAGCTTTGACACTTGTACTTCTTGGATATTTCTTGGGGTGACACGCGTGGCATCGCCAAGCTTGAGCTTTAGTATATCCTTCATCTCATTACTCATTCCTTCCAAACACCTGAAATTTTTCCTTCATACAAAACTTCACACAATCTTTATTAGCAACATTAGTGCACTCAAGATAATAAGTCTTTAGGTTCAGTTTAAACACCAATAAAACTCCCAATAGAACACTAGCTACTGTAGCACTTCCCTCAAAAAGCTCGATTCCCCAAAAGAACTCAAGAAGGAACCAATAAGAAGCAAATGCAGAAAATGGCAGAAATTTGTCAAAACAGACCAGCAGGTAAAGACGAATTTTTTTCGAAGACCTTCTGTTACTCAACTCGAAAAGTGTTGAACTAACGAAAGTTAGATAACAACCTGGGTCAGAAGCAAAAAAAATTACAGCTCAATCCGACATACAGAGCTCTCTCACGAATTTTTACAGTGAAGCACAGAAATCTGTTTCGGGACAGCAACTTTCCCAATCATTACTTCTCTCTCATTAGAGGTTACTCTTGGGACAAAAAGCAAATAAAAAGGATAAGGAGCGGTTATTACAGAAGTAATAACTTCCAAGACTCATCTAAAACTTTTGGGTTATCTCCCAATAAGTACTTTTCTTTAACGCCTTTAAGTTAGGCATGATAGTTTGAAAAGATGATCACATAAGAAATATGAATTAAAGTAAAAGAGACCATCAAGAAGCAAATTCAAAGCACATTTAAGTTTAACCCACTTCCTATGCATAGGAATCTTGTAAAGAAACAAGTCATGAAAGCACAAAGCAACAAGCATAGTAAAGCAAAACAAGTGCAACTTCAAGACTTTCAACATAAAGAGGGGAAACTTAATATTATTGAGATGCATAAAACCATGTTTCCCTCTCTCATAATAACTTTCAGTAGCATCATGAATAAAGTTAACAATATAACTATCACATAAAACATTCTTATCATGAGCCACATGCATATAATAATTATTACTCTCCACACAAGCATAGTCATTCTTATTAATTGTAGTGGGAGCAAATTCAACAAAATAGCTATCATTATTATTCTCATCACCATAATCATCAAATATAGGAGGCATATTGTAATCATTAATTTTCTCCTCAATAGTTGGTGGACTGAAAATATCATATTCATCATTGTAATCATCATATATTGGAGGTTTTGTATCATCATAAGCAATTGAATAGCCATCTTCCAAACCTGGGGAACTAAAAAGATCATTTTCATAAAGACTAGCTTCCCCAAGCTTAGACTTTTCCATAGCATTAGCAATAATGGTGTCCAAGACTAATAACATTGCTATTAGCATGCAAATAAAGTTCCATAGGTTTTTTAATTTTCTCTTCAAACACTTCATGTCCTAACTCAAGATAAATACTATAAAACTCTCTAATTTTTTTGTTGTTTTCCATTAAGCCTAACTACTGATACATTGTAAATGTATCTATAATTTTTGATGTTCCATGCTTGGTTTTATCCACTTTCTTGTGTTTTGTCCACACTTTGGAGTACTTTTCATATGATTTCTTGGACTAACCTATTAACAAGAGCCATAGTGCCAGCTGCATGTTGTCTGCTGTTTTTGGTTCTAGGAAAGTCAAAAAATGAATATTCTCGGAATTTGACGGGACAAAAGCCAAAGTGCCTATTTTTCCGGAAGTCATCAGATGCCAGAATATGAGACGGAGAGGGGCCAGAGGCCGGCCACACCACCTGGCCGCGCGGCCAGGCTTGGCCCGCGCCAAGGGGTGGTGTGGTGGCCCCTTGATGTCTACGCACTTCTATTGTTGTAGACAGTTGTTGGGCCTCCAAGTGCAGAGGTTTGTAGAACAGCAGCAAGTTTCACTTAAGTGGATCACCCAAGGTTTATCGAACTCAAGGAGGAAGTAGTCAAAGGTATTCCCTCTCTAGCAACCCTGCAATCAAGATACAAGAAGTCTCTTGTGTCCCCAACACACCCAATACACTTGTCAGGTGTATAGGTGCACTAGTTCGGCGAAGAGATAGTGAAATACAAGTGTTATAGATAATTATAAGTGGTAACAGTGATAGAAAATAGCTTGATGGTATGGAAGAAACTAACGGCAAACTAAATAAAGAAGGAAGCAAGCAAACATGTAACAGATCTAATTTGCAAACGGTGTATCAATCGTTAGAAACAAGGCCTAGGGACCATACTTTCACTAGTGAACACTCTCATATAAATATCTTCATGATACTACTCTTAACTACTCTCCGGTTCGACACTCTAATCAATGGTAGGGCTATAACAGCACACCTCAAAGTAAGCCTTTCCCATCTAGAAAACCCCACACTATCACCTTGAGTACTAGATGGTTCCAACAAACACCACAATTTTATAAAGACATCCAACTCCAAATATAACTCATAACAAGTATTTATAATCTCTAGCCTAAGTGCCACCATGGTGCGCACGCTGTCACTTTCACACACATGGGGAGAGCAGAGATCTATTAAAACACTTGAGTAAGAAGGTAGATCTATAGATTACAAGCTTATGATCTCAATAAGATCATGCATAGAGAGAGAGATGAACACATAGCTACCGGTAGAACCCTTAGCCTCGAGAGAGAACTACTCCCTCCTCATCATGGGAATCAGCAATGGTGATGGAGATGGTGATGGAGATCGATGGAGATGGCTCCGGCAGCGGCGCGGAGGACTCCTTCCCTGCCGCCGGTATCACAGAGGAGCACCGCCCCTTAGCACCCTTCCTTTATGGATTCTTGGGAGCCCTTTCCCATGGAGATGGGATCTATGGGGGAGGCAAAACGTGGCTTTGGTGGCTGCAAATTCGTGGGTGGAGGAGTCTCCCACGAATTAGGTTTCCTCCCTTTATATAGCTTCTCGGATTTTCGTCATCCCATCTTGGGCTGCAGTAAATCGGGTCTATCGGGCCTGTCCGGACTCGAAATCAGCTAAATTTTATGTCCAGAACGTTTGTCGTGAAATTTTCAACAACTTTGTAGTTGAAGCGTTTTCCGTATGACGCTGTATTCGAACCGAAACGTGACCATCTTCAAAAAGAGTTCTGAGACAGATTTCTGGAAAATCCCAATTTGACTCCAACAAGGTTTCCATTTGTATTCTTGGTAATTCCTACACATCAAAGTGTAAAAAAAGAACATTGTGCAATTTTGCAACTATTAGTAGGTTAGTTCAAAAAATCATATGAAAAGTATTACAAAGTTGGAACAAAATATAAGAAAGTAGATAAAAACCAATAATGGAACATCAAAAATTATAGATACATTTGCAATGTATCACCCCTGGCACCCCCTCGGTCTCCCCTTCCGCCGATATGATGCCCTCAGGACGAAAACCCTAAGTGCCCGATCAAAAAATCCATGAAAGAGTCTGTAGCCGCCGTCATCTCCATCCCTAGATGGGGAGAGATCTGAAGCTCTTCCCGGCACCCTGCCGGAGAGGGAAATTCACCCTGGAGGCCTTCTTCATCACCATGCAAGCCTCCGGTGTGATGCGTGAGTAGTTCATCCTTGGACTATGGATCCATGTAGTAGCTAGATGGCTGGTTCTCCTCCTTTGTGCTTTCATGTCTAGATCTTGTGAGCTCCGTTCATGATCAAGATCATCTATTTGTAATTCTGCATGTTGTGTTTGCGGGGATCCTATGGATATTGAGATGCTATTTCAGATTGATTATTGATTCTATCATGTCTTTGTTATTTGTGATCTTGCATGCTTTCCGTTGTTAGTAGCTATCTTGGCCAAGTAGATGCTAGATACTCCAAGAGTTAGTATTTATGCTCGATAGTGGGTTCATGCCTCTGGTAATCTGGGGAAGTGACATAAATCTCTAAGGTACTAGATGTGCTGTTGCTACTAGGGAGAAAACAACAATCCTTTGTTCATAGAACAATCGTATTGTTTACTTTACACGCAATTCGTAAAGCAATAATCTGTTGCTTGCAACTTAATACTGGAGGGGGTTCGGATGATAACCTGAAGGTGGATTATTAGTCATAGATGCAGTTGGATGGCGGTCTATGTATAATGTTGTAATGCCCAATCAAGTCTCAAAGACATCAAGATGATTAGTATATGCATGTATTGCTTTCTCGATATTTGTCAATTGCTCCACTGTAATTTGTTCACCCAGCATGTTATCTATCTTAAGGAGAGCCACCTCTAGTGAACTATGGATCCCGGTCCTTGTCTTTTACATTCAATCTACAAACTATTTACTATTTTGTGTTTACTTTCTGCAAACTTTTACTTCTTTCCATTTGATACGTTTAATCCTTTGTTTTCTGCAAAACACGGTGAGATTGACAACCTCATCGCAAGTTGGGGACAAAGTTATGTGGTTGTGTTGTGCAGGTCTCCACGTTGCTACTAGCACCGGTAGTGCGCCCTGCCAAAGCTCAGCTAGTAACACCTTTGGGGTGTTTCCTTGCTCGTACTGGTTCGATTAAACCTTGGTTTCATACTGAGGGAAACTTGCTGCTATGGTCATCTTACCTTCCTCTTGGGGTTCCCAACGAGCTCTGCATCATCATCGCTCCAGCATTTTCCTGGCGCCATTACAGAGCCATCAAGAATTTTTCTGGCGCCGTTGCCGGGGAGTCAAGGACATCTTCAAAAGAGCAGTCCCTCATAACCAATCTCTTTACTTTGTTGTTTTTGTTTTGCTTAGTTTCTTTTTGCTTTGTTTGCTTGTTTTCTTTATTCAAAAACACAAAAAAATTAGTTTTACTAGTTTGCTTTCTTTATCAAAAACACAAAAAAATTAAGTCTCCTTTAGTTGTCACCTCTTCCTTAGCTCACCATGTTGATCCCTACTTTCACCCTGAAAGACCTTTCAATTGGTAGTGGTTCTATAATTGGGAAAGATAATATTGAATAATTTTTTAATCATGTTAGCAAACACGAGGATACTGAGGATAGATCCCTTGCAGAACTTGCTCCAAACTATGATATTGCTGCAGCTTCTTTAATTCACATGTTAGAAGCTAGGTTTGTGAACTTCAATCCCTTAATGCAAATAATGTTTCTTAAGCTTAAAGAAATTGAGGACCCTGAAAAGAGGGATTTTATTCTAGAAAATTTGTTTAAGGAGTTCTATGATGTTGCCAAGGAAGCTAGGAAAGTCTTTGAACGTTTCAATATGCTAGGATCATGTGTAGATGTTGTTGGTACACGAGAAAAGATGAACAAAACCGAACCTAATGGGGAGGAACCTAAGATACCAATACCCTTCAAACTAGTAGCAATACATGATGCCATAGAAAAGAATCTTGATTGGATTGTTCCTACAAACCCTTTTGATGAGAATAGTGAACCTAAGAGTATTGAGAGAGGATCCTCTAGAACTTATTTGGATGATATACCTTGCCTTGTTGAAAATATTTCTGGTATTAATTTTAATGCTTCTTTATTTGAGAACACTTGATCCTCTTTCTTGCTTCTTATGCCTAACTTAAAGGCGTTAAAGAAAAGTACTTATTGGGACATAACCCAAAAGTTTTAGATAAGTCTTGGACGTTATTACTTCAGTAATAACCGCTCCTTATCCTTTTTATATGCTTTTTGTGCCAATATTAACCTCTAATGAGAGAGAAGTAATGATTGGGAAAGTTGTTGTCCCGAAACAGATTTTTGTGCTTCACCGTAAAAATTCGTGAGAGAGCTCTGTATGCCGTATTGAGCTGTAATTTTTTTTACTTCTGTCCCAGGTTGTTATATAACTTTCGTTAGTTCAACACTTTTTTATTTGAGCAACATAAGGTCTTCAAAAAATTCGTATTTACATGATGTTCTGTTTTGACAGATTTCTGCCATTTTCTGTATTTGCTTCTTGTTGGTTCCTTTTTGAGTTCTTTTGAGGAATTGAGATTTTTGAGGGAAGTGCTACAGTAGCTAGTGTTCTAATGGAAGTTGATTTGGTGTTAGAACTGAACCTTAAGACTTATTTATCTTGAGTGCACTAATGTTGCTACTAAAGATTGTGTGAAGTTTTGTATGAAGGAAAAATTCCAGGTGTATGGAAGGAATGAGTAAATGAGATGGAGGATGGACTAAAGCTCAAGCTTTGGGATGCCTCGCGTGTCACCCCAAGAAATATCCAAGAACTACAAGCATCAAAGCTTGGGGATGCCCAAGGTATCCCCTTCTTCATCAATAAAAATCCCAGGTTTCTTTCAAACACTTCATTTTTATTGTTTCATGCACATTTGTGTTTTTCTTGGAGCGTCTTCTTTTTCGTTTTCATTTTGGTTTTTCATTTGCTTTTTTTGCTTAGTTTTCTGAATAAATTGGTTGGACCCCCTCTTTCTTACATTGGTTTGCAAATAGTTTGGTTTGGTTTGGAAAAGAGTAGGAAAGTTCATCCTTATGTCGTTAAAAGAGTTCGTTTTTGACTGTGGCCTATGCTCTGTCATGCCATGCTTGATATTGTTTGGGCTTTATGCTTAGTATTCTTTGATGTAGCATGACTTGTTATAAACAATTGAGATTGCTTAATGTGCCTTGGATAAATCATGCGTTGTTTTAGCATATTAAAGCATAGTATAGTGGTATTCTCCTTTGATGCTTTATTTGGGTTGACTTGGCACATGCTCACGCCATGTTATGACTATCTCAAGTCACCATAGCCTTTATGATCCTTTAGTTTTCAACTTGTGGTATCACTTTATGCTTTGATCAATGATGTTTTGTCACTCTGCATGATTATGGTCATTATTGCTCTCTTAGTTTATCGCTCCCAGTCTTTTGCTAGCCTCCATAACAAAGTATGAGTTCCACTCATGCATCCAACTCCCTAAACCAAGTTATTCCAAAGAGTCCACCATACCTACCTACTAGCTTATGCTATTCCAAGTATATTCATCCTTTTGTTTACCTTCCAAATTAAACTTGTTATGAGAAAACTAGTGATTAAAGCTCTCACGAACTTGATGGCACACTTTACTTTTCTTGTCCTTAATAAACTTGAACCATTGTGTCGTCTATGTTGTATATGCTTGCACTTATTTGTTGGGAATTAGCAGAACCATGCTTTCATGGGGAACACTTTCAACATTGCACTTGGTACTTGTACCTAGTTGATATCATGCTCTTTTGTATATGGATGTCATCGGTGTGAAATGAAAGGGGAGCTTATAAGTCCATGGAGTTATGTATATGTGTTAGAGAAACGCCTGGGCTGCTGGTCTAATCCATGCTGACATGGTGGAAACCTGCAGCGTAACCATAATGAGCTGTCTATGAAGCATTCTTATTATAAAAAAAGAGTCCTATATTGAGAAACAAAAGAGAAAAGAGAAAAAAAGAGATTATGAAAAAGAGAAAGAGAGAAAAAAGCACCATATTCCCATGGTAAATAGGAAGATTGCTGAGATGCTCATTCTCTACTTGCCTTGTCATTTTGATATGGGGATTCTTCCGTATCATCGGGCAAGGGGTACCCCGTTGGCGGTTCTCCATGATACACATATACTTACAATGACAAGAACTTACCGGTGACTAAACTTTAGTAGCATGAGGAGCAACCCTCATATACAAGGGACATGAGATTTCTAACTTTTACTTCGTCAAGCATGTACACCATAGTTTGTTCACTTTAACCTTAATCACTTCAAGATGCTTATGATAGGGGCAATGAGAGCTGAAAGCTATAAGTACCATAATTTTTGGAAGCTCTTTATGAGACTTGAATCCCTACTTCCTTTTATAAAAAGTCCTTTCTTCCACCATTATATTGAGTATCCACCTTCTACCTTTATGCACCTACTTTGAGAGCATAGTGGCCATTCTTAGTTCTATGTGCATTGTCCCAAGACTTATGCTTGAAATGCCTGAAGATGATAATATGTCTATTATTCTTGGGAGACCTTTTCTTAATACTGCAGGAGCTGATATTAATTGTAATCAAGGAAAGGTGACTTTCAATGTTAATGACAAGGAACATATTGTCTATTTCCCCAAGAAGATTGAAAGGACTTATGGTTTGAATTCAATTGAACATGTTGAGGGCATTCAAGTTGGAGAAATATATTGTCCCATACCAAGATAAAAATTTGAAACTATTATGATTGGGACCATTGCTATCAAGGTTGAGGTAACATAATCACTAGTGGAATACAAAGTTTTGTCTCATATGAAATTTTTTTGGTAACGAGACCTGATCAACCTTGTTAACGAAAGGATTTCATTAAACAAAACAATGTTTTCACCATGATAATCTCCGCTTACTTCTACTCTATCCATTTTAGTTTTTGCTTATGCCTAACTTAAAGGCGTTAAAGAAAAGTACTTATTGGGAGATAACTCAAAAGTTTTAGATGAGTCTTGGAATTTATTACTTCAGTAATAACCGCTCCTTATCCTTTTTATTTACCCTTTGTGCCAAGAGTAACCTCTAATGAGAGGGAATTAATGATTGGGAAAGTTGCTGTCCCGAAACAGATTTTTGTGCTTCACCGTAAATATTCGTGTAAATCTCTGAACGTCTTTTTGAGGCGTGAATTTTTGTGCTTCTGCCCCAGGTTGTTATCTAACTTTTGTTAGTTTAACACTTTTTGATTTGAGCAACAGAAGGTCTTAGAAAAAATTTGTCTTTACCTGCTGGTCTATTTTGACAGATTTCTGCCATTTTCTGCATTTGCTTCTTGTTGGTTCCTTTTTGAGTTCTTTTGGGGAATTGAGCTTTTTGAGGGAAGTGCTACAGTAGCTTGTGTTTTGATGGAAGTTTTATTGGTGTTGGAACTGAACCTTAAGACTTATTTATCTTGAGTGCACTAATGTTGCTAATAAAGATTGTGTGAAGTTTTGTATGAAGAAAAATTTCAGGTGTATGGAAGGAATGAGCAATGAGATGAAGGGTGGACTAAAGGTCAAGCTTGGGGATGCCACGCGTGTCACCCCAAGAAATATCCAAGAAGTACAGGCGTCAAAGCTTGGGGATGCCCAAGGCATCCCCTTCTTCATCAATAAAAATCTCAGGTTTCTTCCAAACGCTTCATTTTTATTGTTTCATGCATAGTTGTGTTGTTCTTGGAGTGTCTTCTTTTTCGTTTTTTGTTTTGGTTTTCATTTGCTTGGTTTTCTTAGTTTGCTGAATAAATTGGTTGGACCTCCTCTTTCATACATTGGTGTTCAAATAGTTTGGTTTGGTTTTGAAAAGAGTAGGAAAGCTCATGCTTATGTGGTAAAGAGAGCTGGTTTTTGACTGTGGCCTATGCTTTGTCATGCCATGCTTGATATTGTTTTGGCTTTATGCTTAGTATTCTTTGTTGTAGCATGACTTGTCATAAACAACTGAGATTGCTTAATGTGCCTTGGATGAATCATGCGTTGTTTTAGCATATTAAAGCATAGTATAGTGGTATTCTCCTTTGATGCTTTATTTGGGTTGACTTGGCGCATGCTCACACCATGTTATGACTATCTCAAGTCACCATAAGGCTTTATGATCCTTTTGTTTTCAACTTGTAGTATCACTTTATGCTTTGATCAATGATGTTTTGTCGCTCTGCATGATTATGGCCATTATTGCTCTCTCGTTTGTCGCTCCCTTACTATTGCTAGCTTTCACTTTCACTGAGTATGTTTTACTCATGTTTCCAACTCCTTAAAACCAAATATTGCCAAAGTGTCCACCATACCTACCTATTAGCATCATTTGCTATTTCCGTGCATATTCAATATGCCTCGTTTTCTTCCGAATAAAATGTTTGTTTGTTATGAGAAAGTTAGTTAGTAAAGCTCTCATGAACTTGATGGAACACTTTACTTTCTTACATTTAATAAACCTGAACCATTGTGTCCTTCTTTGTTGTGTATATGCTTGCGCTTTATAAATTGAAGTTAGCATAACCATGTTTCATGGGGAACGTTTTCAACATTCCATTGGTACTTAGTACCTCGTTGATATCATGTTCTTTTTCTTATGGATCCCGGCGGTGTGAAATAAAAGTGGAACTTGTAAGATCATGGAGTTTGTATGTATGTTAGAGAAACGCCTGGGCCGCTAGTCTAAGCCATGCCTAGTCATGGTGGAAACTTGCAGCATAACCATAATGAGCATTCTATGAAGCATCCTCAATAAAAATCTATGCACATAGTAAATAAAAAGATCGCTAAGATGCTCATTGTATGCTTGCCTTGTCATTTTGATTATGGGATAGCTCCTGTGTCATGTGCAAGGGGTACCTCGTTGGCGGTTCTCTATGATACGTATATACTTACAATGACAAGAGCTTACTTGTGACTGAAGTTGAGTAGCATGAGGATCGGTCTTCGTAAGTAAGGGGCATGAGACTTCGATTTATAACTTGTCAAGCATATCCTCTTAGTTGTGTCACTTTTACCTTAACCACATTAAAGATGCTTATGATAGGGGCAATGAGAGCTCAAAGCTAACGAGTACCGTACTTTCAGCATTTGGAAGCCTTTCAAACTTTTCAAAACCTGTTCATTTCCTTGTTGAGTCTCCACACATTCTATGAGCACTTTCCTGAGAGCATAGTGGCCATTCTTAGTTCTATGTGCATTGTCCCAAGACTTGTTTATTGATGCATAGCTTTGATATTGCTTGTTTTAAACTATTTGTATCTAGTCACTCTTATGAACTTTGAAGGTGTCCTATGCATTTATGTTTGCTACTCTATGAGGGACAAGCTGCATGCCACTATGCTATGTTTTCTTTATGTGAAACAAACAAACGTCTTGCAAAGGATTGTTATTCATGAATCTTTTCTTTGTGCCTTTTCATGTTGCAACATAGTTTCTTTGTCTTATTGCTAGAACTTTGTCTTCCATGTTATGATTGAATTACTATGATCCTAGCTTTGAATGTTTTTCAAATACTTTGATCAAGTTTATGATGGTGCATGTCACCTAAAAAATTAGTCTTTCTTTTTATCACTTACCTACTCGAGGACGAGCAGGAGTTAAGCTTGGGGATGTTGATACATTGCAAATGTATCTATAATTTTTGATGTTCCATGCTTGGTTTTTATCTACTTTCTTATGTTTTATTCCAACTTTGGAGTAATTTTCATATGATTTCTTGGACTAACCTATTAACAAGAGCCACAGTGCCAGCTGCCTGTTTTCTGCTGTATTTGGTTCCAGGAAAGTCAGAAAATGAATATTCTCGAAATTGGACAGGACAAAAGCCAAAGTGCCTATTTTTCCGGAAGACTCACGGAGCTAGAATACGATACTGAGGAGAGCCAGGGGCTGGCCACACCCCCCAGGTGCGGGTCCCCCCAGGCCGCGCCAGGGCATGGTGTGGGCCCCCCAGGCACCCCCTCGGTCTCCCTCTTCGCCTATAAGAAGCCTTCTGACCTAAAAACTCAGGGGGGTTCGACGTTTTTCCAGAAGGAGTTCCGCTCCGCCGCCACCACCAGATTCTACGAAACAGCACCAGAAACTCCATTCTGGCACCCTGCCGGGACGGGGAATTGGAGGAGATCATCGCCATCATCATCACCATCGCTTCTCCAACGACCATCCATGTTGCCCCCATCTATGAGTGAGTAATCCCCCGCTGTAGGCTATGGGGATGGTAGGGATTGGATGAGATCGTTCATGTAGTGGCATCAGATTGTTAGGGCATGGTGCCTAGTATATTAGTGCTTTATGACTTTGTTGCAACTTGTTATGCTTAATGCTTGTCACTAGGGCCCGAGTGCCATGATTTCAGATCTGAACATGTTATTGATTCATTATGATAGTATTGTTTATGATCTTACCTGCAAGTTGTTGATACATTGCAAATGCATCTATAATTTTTGATGTTCCATGCTTGGTTTTATCCACTTTCTTGTGTTTTGTTCCAACTTTGGAGTACTTTTATTATGATTTCTTGGACTAACCTATTAACAAGACCCACAGTGCCAGCTTCCTGTTTTCTGTTGTTTTTGGTTCCAGAAAAGTCAGAAAATGAATATTCTCGGAATTGGACGGGACAAAAGCCAAAGTGCCTATTTTTTCAGAAGGGATCAAGTGCCAGAATACGAGACAGAGAAGGGATGGGGGCCGGCCACACCACCTGGCCGCGCGGCCAGGCCTGTCCCGTGCCAGGGGGTGGTCTGGCCGACCCCAGCACCCCCTCGGCCTCTCCTTCCGCCTATAAGTTGCCCTCGGGACAAAACCCTAGGTATCCGATTAAAAATCCACGAAAGAGTCTGTAGCCGCCGTCGTCTCTGTCCCTAGATCGGGGGGGATCTGAAGCTCTTCTTGGCACCCTTCCGGAGAGTGGAAGTCACCCTGGAGGCCTTCTTCATCACCATGCAAGCCTCCGGTGTGATGCATGAGTAGTTCATCCTTGGACTACGGATCCATGTAGTAGCTAGATGGCTGGTTTCCTCCTTTGTGCTTTCATGTTTAGATCTTGTGAGCTCCGTTCATGATCAAGATCATCTTTTGTAATCCATACATGTTGTGTTTGCGGGGATCCGATGGATATTGAGATGCTATTTCAGATTGATTATTGATTCTATCATGTCTTTGTTATTTGAGATCTTGCATGCTTTCCGTTGTTAGTAGCTATCTTGGCCAAGTAGATGATAGCAACTCCAAGAGTTAGTATTTATGCTCGATAGTGGGTTCATGCCTCTGGTAATCTGGGTAAGTGACAGAAATCTCTAAGGTACTAGATGTGTTGTTGCTACTAGGGAGAAAACAACGATCCTTTGTTCATAGAACAACTGTATTGTTTACTTTACACGCAGTTCGTAAAGCAATAATCTATTGCTTGCAACTTAATACTGGAGGGGGTTCGGATGATAACCTGAAGGTGGATTATTAGTCATAGATGCAGTTGGATGGCGGTCTATGTATTATGTTGTAATGCCCAATCAAGTCTCAAAGGAATCAAGATGATTAGTATATGCATGTATTGCTTTCTCGGTGTTTGTCAATTGCCCCGCTGTAATTTGTTCACCCAGCATGTTATCTATCTTAAGGAGAGCCACCTCTAGTGAACTATGGATCCCGGTCCTTTACTTTACATACAATCTATAAACTGTTTCTGTTTTGTGTTTACTTTCTGCAAACTTTCACTTCTTTCCATTCGATACGTTTAATCCTTTATTTTCCGCAAAACACGGTGAGATTGACAACCTCATCGCAAGTTGGGGACAAAGTTCTGTGGTTGTGTTGTGAAGGTCTCCACGTTGCTACTAGCACCGGTAGTGCGCCCTGCAAAGCTCATCTAGTAACACCTTTGGGGTGTTTCCTTGCTCCTACTGGTTCGATTAAACCTTGGTTTCATAACCGAGGGAAACTTGTTGTTGTGCTCATCATACCTTCCTCTTGGGGTTCCCAACGAGCTCTACATCAACACCGCCATCAAGCATTTTGGCGCCGTGCATTGAGCCATCAAGCATTTTTTTCTGGCGCCGTTGCCGGGGAACAAAGAAGAAGAAACTCCCACGTCAACTACACGCCATTAAAGATTTTTCTGGCGCCGTTGCCAGGGAGTCAAGGACATCTTCACAAGGGGAGTCCTCTCATAACCAATCTCTTTACTTTGTTGTTTTTGTTTTTCTTAGTTTCTTTTTGCTTTGTTTGCTTGTTTTGTTCTTCAAAAAACACAAAAAAATTAGTTTTACTTGTTTGCTTTCTTATTTGAAAACCCAAAAAAATGACTACTCTTGAAAACACCAAGTTGTGTGACTTCACTAGCACCAACAACAATGATTTTTACGAGCACTCCTATTGCTCCACCTATGGCTGAAAATACTTTCTTTGAGATAAAACCTGCTTTGCTCAATCTTGTTATGAGAGAACAATTTTCTAGTATTGGTAATGAAGATGCTGCTTCCCATCTAAATAACTTTGTTGAACTTTGTGAGATGCAAAAGCATAAGGATATAGATGGTGATATTATTAAACTGAAATTGTTTCCTTTCTCTTTGAGAGGAAAAGCTAAAGAATGGTTGAATTCCTTAACTAGGAATAGTATTGATTCTTGGACTAAGTGTAAAGATGCTTTTATTGGAAAATACTATCCTCCTGCTAAGATTATATCTATGAGAAGTGAAATAATGAAGTTTAAACAACTTGATAATGAGCATGTGGCTCAAGCTTGGGAAAGAATGAAATCTTTGGTAAAGAATTGTCCCACTCATGGACTGACTGCTTGGATGATCATCCAAAAATTTTATGCAGGATTGAACTATTCTTCAAGGAACCTATTGGATTCAGCTGCTGGAGGTACCTTTATGACCATCACTTTGGGTGCTGCAACAAAACTATTGGATAATAAGATGGTTAATTATTCTGAATGGCATACTGAGAGAGCTCCACAAGGTAGGAAGGTAAATTCTGTTGAAGAAACCTCCTCCTTGAGTGATAAGATTGATATTATTATGTCTATGCTTGTTAATGGGAAAGCCCATATTGATCGAAATAATGTTCCTTTAGCCTCTTTGGTTGCTCAAGAAGAGCAAGTTGATGTGAACTTCATAAGAAATAACAACTTTGGCAACAATACTTATGGTAATAATGCTTATAGGAACAATTTTGGTAACAACAATTATAAGCCATATCCTCCCAACAATGGTAATGCTTATGGAAATTCTTACAACAATAATAAGAGTGCTCCCTCTGAACTTGAAGTTATGCTTAAAGAGTTTATTAGTAAACAAACTGCTTTCAATAAAACTATTGAGGAAAAACTCTCTAATGCTGAAAGAAATATAGCATCTTTGGCTGAAGCTCAATCTACTTTGAATAAAATGGCTGCTAAACCCGAAACTAATGAGAATCCCTTTGCATCTACTAATGCTATACAAGTAAGAATTGATGAAAATGTTAGACTATTAGCTGAATTACATGCTAAGTGGGAAAGAGAAGATGAAATTGCTAGAAACATTAGTGTTTCTACTATCACCACCACTAGTGTTGAGGCTAGTAATAGTTCTACTACTTTAAATGATAAAGTTGATTTTGATCTTGATGGTTGCAACATCTCTGAAGTTATTAAGTTCTTACAAAAGCTTGCTAAAAGTCCTAATGCTAGTGCTATGAACATGGCTTTTACAAAACACATGACTGATGCTCTCATAAAGATTAAAGAAGAAAAGATGAAACATAAAGCTTCTATTCCCATAAAACAAGACGATGGTTGGGAATCCATCATTAATATGAAAGTGAACGACTTTGATTTCAAAGCTTTGTGTGATCTTGATAGTAGTGTTTCTATTATGCCTAGAAGGATTTATGATATGCTTGATTTGCCTCCTCTTGAAGATTGTTATTTGAATGTCCCACTTGATGCTAATGCTAAAAAGAAACTCATGGGGAGTCTTAACGATGTTCTTATTATGGTTAATGATTCCTATGTCCCCGTTGATTTCTATGTTTTGGATGTTGAATACAATGCTTCTTGTCCTATTACTTTGGGAAGACCTTTTCTTAGAACTGTTGGTGCCATCATTGATATGAAAGAAGGCACCATTAAATATCAACTCCCACTCAAGAAAGGTATAGAACACTTCCCTAAAAAGAGAGAAAAGATTTCTTTTGCTTCTCCTATGAAAACAAAATTTGGTCTTAATGCTTCTTCATTTGAGAACACTTGATTCTTTCTTTGGTTCTTATGCCTAACTTAAAGGCGTTAAAGAAAATTACTTGTTGCGAGATAACCCAAGAGTTTTAGTTAAGTCTTGGAAGTTATTACCTCTGTAATAACCTCTCTTTATCCTTTTTATTTGCTTTTTGTGCCAAGAGTAACCTCTAATGAGAGTGAAGTAATGATTGGGAAAGTTGTTGTCCCGAAACAGATTTCTATGATTCACCATAAAAATTCCTGAGAGAGATCTGTATGTCGTATTGAGCTGTAATTTTTTTTCTTCTGCCCCAGATTGTTATCTAACTTCCGTTAGTTCAACACTTTTTGATTTGAGCAACATAAGGTCTTCGAAAAAATTCGTCTTCACCTGCTGGTCTGTTTTGACAGATTTCTGCCATTTTCTGCATTTGCTTCTTGTTAGTTCCTTCTTGAGTTCCTTTGGGGAAGAGCTTTTTGACGGAAGAGCTACAGTATCTAGTGTTCTAATGGAAGTTTATTTGGTGTTAGAACTGAACCTTGAGACTTATTTATCTAAAGTGCACTAATGTTGCTAATGAGATTGTGTGAAGTTTTGTATGAAGGAAAATTTTCAGGTGTATGGAAGGAATGAGTAATGAGATGAAGGATGGACTAAAGCTCAAGCTTGGGGATGCCACGCGTCTCACCCCAAGAAATATCCAAGAAGTACAAGCGTCAAAGCTTGGGGATTCCCAAGGCATCCCCTTCTTCATCAATAAAAATTCCAGGTTTCTTCCAAACGCTTCATTTTTATTGTTTCATGCACAGTTGTGTTTCTCTTGGAGCGTCTTCTTTTTCGTTTTCGTTTTGGTTTTTTAGTTTGCTTGGTTTGCTTAGTTTTCTGAATAAGTTAGTTGGACCCCCTCTTTCACACTTTGGTTTACAAATAGTTTGGTTTGGTTTGGAAAAGAGTAGGAAAGTTTATGCTTATGTGGTAAAAAGAGCTTGTTTTTTACTGTGGCCTATGCTTTGTCATGCCATGCTTGATATAGTTTTGGCTTTATGCTTAGTATTCTTTGATGTAGCATGACTTGTTATATACAATTGAGATTGCTTAATGTGCCTTGGATGAATCATGCGTTGTTTTAGCATATTAAAGCATAGTATAGTGGTATTCTCCTTTGATGCTTTATTTGGGTTGACTTGGCGCATGCTCACACCATGTTATGACTATCTCAAGTCACCATAGGCTTTATGATCCTTTAGTTTTCAACTTGTAGTATCACTTTATGCTTTGATCAATGATGTTTTGTCACTCTGCATGATTATGGCCATTATTGCTCTTTTAGTTTGTCGCTCCCAGTCTTTTGCTAGCCTCCACAACCAAGTATGAGTTCCACTCATGCATCCAACTCCCTAAACCAAGTTTTTACAAAGAGTCCACCATACCTACCTACTATCTTATGCTATTCCAAGTATATTCATGCTTTTGTTTACCTTCCAAATTAAACTTGTTATGAGAAAACTAGTGATTAAAGCTCTCACGAACTTGATGGCACACTTTACTTTATTGCCTCTAATAAACGTGAACCATTGGGTCCTTCTTTGTTGCGTATATGCTTGCGATTTATAATTTGAAATTAGCAGAACCATGTACCATGGGGAACGCTTTCAACATTGCACTTGTACTTTGTACCCCGTTGATATTATGTTCTTTTGCTTATGGATCCCGGCGGTGTGAAATAAAAGTGGAACTTGTAAGATCATGGAGTTTGTATGTGTGTTAGAGAAACGCCTGGGCCGCTAGCCTAAGCCATGCCTAATCATGGTGGAAACTTGCAGCATCACCATAGTGAGCACTCTATGAAGCATCCTCAATAAAAACCTATGCAAATAGCAAATAAAAAGATCGCTAAGATGCTCATTGTCTGCTTGCCTTGTCATTTTGATTATGGGAAAGCTCCCGTATCATGTGCAAGGGGTATCCCATTGGCGGTTCTTAATGATACACAGATACTTACAATGACAAGAGCTTACTCGTGACTGAAGTTGAGTAGCATGAGGATCGGTCTTCGTAAGTAAGGGGCATGAGATTTCGGTTTATAACTTGTCAAGCATATCCTCTTAGTTGTGTCACTTTAACCTTAATCACCTTCAAGATGCTTATGATAGGGGCAATGAGAGCTGAAAACTACAAGTACCATAATTTTTGGAAGCTCTTTATGAGACTTGAATCCCTACTTCATTTTTACAAAAGGCCTTTCTTCCACCATTATATTGAGTCTCCACCTTCTAACTTTATGCACCTACTTTGAGAGCATAGTGGCCATTCTTAGTTCTATGTGCATTGTCCCAAGACTAGTTGATTGATGCATAACTTGTTATTGCTTGTTTTAAACTATTGTATCTAGTCACTCTTATGAACTTTGAAGGTGTCCTATGCATTTATATTTGCTACTCTATTGAGGGACAAGCTGAATACTTGTATGCTATGTTTTCTTTATGTGAAACAAACGAATGTCTTGCAAAGCATTCTTATTCATGAATCTTTTGTTTGTGCCTTTTCATGTTGCATCTTAATTTCTTTGCTTATTGCTAGAACTTTGTCTTTCATGTTATGATTGAAGTACTATGATCCCAGCTTTGAATGTTTTGCAAATATTTTGATCAAGTCTTTGATGGTGCATGTCACCTCAAAAATTCTTTCTTTTTATCACTTACCTACTCGAGGACGAGCAGGAGTTAAGCTTGGGGATGTTGATACATTGCAAATGTATCTATAATTTTTGATGTTCCATGCTTGGTTTTATCCACTTTCTTGTGTTTTGTTCCAACTTTGGAGTACTTTTATTCTGATTTCTTAGACTAACCTATTAATAAGAGCCACAGTGTCAGCTGCCTGTTTTCTGTTGTTTTTGGTTCCAGAAAAGTCAGAAAATGAATATTCTCGGAATTGGACGGGAAAAAAGCCAAAGTGCCTATTTTTCCGGAAGGGATCAAGTGCCAGAGTACGAGACAGAGAAGGGCTCGGGGGCGGCCACACCACCTGGCCTGGCTCGCGCCACGGGGTGGTCTGGCCGACCCCAACACCCCCTCGGCCTCTCCTTCCGCCTATAAGTTGCCCTCGGGACAAAAACCCTAGGTACCCGATCAAAAATCCACGAAAGAGTCTATAGCCGCCGTCTTCCCTGTCCCTAGATCGGGGGGATATGAAGCTCTTCCTGACACCCTGCCGGAGAGGGGAATTCACCCTGGAGGCCTTCTTCATCACCATGCAAGCCTCCGGTGTGATGCGTGAGTAGTTCATCCTTGGACTACGGATCCATGTAGTAGCTAGATAGCTAGAGGGGAATTGTCTTGTCCATGCAACGCCCGTCCATCCATCTCTATGCCTACCGCACTCGAATCCTACTGTTTACTGCTTTTGTCACTGCTGTCTTTACTTTACTACTGTTGCTACTTTGCTATTCCTATTACAAAATTGTTGCTACTGATAAACTGCTGTGAGCAATATTGTTTTCAGGTGCAGCTGAATTGACAACTCAATTGTTAACACTTATAAATATTCTTTCGCTCCCCTTGTGTCGAATCAATAAATTGGGTTTCACTTCCCTCGAAAATACTACGATACACCCCCTATACTTGTGGGTCATCAATGGGAGAGGCAAAAACATGGCTTTAGTGGTTGCAAATTCGTGGGTGGAGGTGTGACGATTTAGGATTTTCGCATCGGAAGGCAACTTATAGGCGAAGAGGCAAGGTCGGTGGGCAGCCAGGGGGCCCACACCATGCCCTGGCGCGACCAGGGGGACCCGCGCCTAGGGGTGGTGTAGCCACCTGTGGCCCCTCTCCGTCTCTCCTTCTGGCTCCATGAGTCTTCCGGGAAAATAACGACTTTGGCTTTTATCCGGTCCAATTCCGAGAATATTCATTTTCTGATTTTCCTGTAACCAAAAACAGCAGAAAACAGACAGCTGGCACTTTGGCTCTTGTTAATAGGTTAGTCCAAGAAATCATATGAAAAGTACTCCAAAGTGTGGAGAAAACATAAGAAAGTAGATAAAACCAAGCATGGAACATCAAAAAATATGGATACGTTAGCAACATATCAGCCACTGCTGTTCCGGACCCCGCTATCGATATGCCAGACGATGCGGGGAGGCATTGGTGACTCTCTACTAGGGTGATAGGAAAATTCGTGGCAACTTTTGTGTGTGCCGCGTCCAAGCACCAGCATGTCTCCCGCGATTTTCATCCCGCACATAAATAAATTGAATAATTTGTTCAAAATATGATCCATACTATTCAAATTAAAATGTGATTCTTTGTCCTAAAAGTAAATAAATTGAGCTGCAAATCAATTATTTGCACTTGTAGCATGTGCGTGTATCATCCACACACATTTTCAGCTAGGAATTAGATAGCAATCAGATTGGCAACCCTACACATGAGGCTAGCACGAATAAGCAGCAGCAATACACTGAGTGTTCAGACTTTATTACAATTAAGACGCGAGATCTATTACAAGCAAATAGCAAATGCTCCCAATCTCCATGATGTAGTTCTCTTACTTCCTTGATATGGCACATTGGTTATTATCTTTGACTTCAGACTCCAGGATCTTCAACATCCTGTCACAATCGCACTGCAGCCCAAAGGGTTGAGCAGTGTACTGAACTGACGGTTCAGTACAATCCTCCGGTGCATATTTTTCAGCAGTAAAGCTTCGATGCCATCTAAACGAAGGGGGTCCAAGACGATATGCAGCCATGAAGTGTCCATGTTCCTGTCATTAAATTACTCTCGTTCCGGAATTGTTTGTATGCCCAGCCAAGGACTAAGGCGCAGAGCATCGAGCCATGCTAGGGCTAGGCGGAGTGCGCCCTCAAACATGGCTCATGGCCAGGGTGCGGCCTGCTGGTGTGCGACGGTGATCCAGCCGGAGAGGAGTTCCCCAAACAGATCTTCCCGAGACACCCGAGGGTAGGGCAGTACCAGCAACCGAGGACGGGGTTGAGAGGTGGGATGATCCTGAAGGAAGAGGATCAGATGAGAAAGCCCCGTCCGTTCGCGAGTCCGTCCGCGAGTCTGCCGGCTCTGCCCTCCAATCCCCTTCCTCGAGCTCGCCTGAACGATAGAACACACATGGATGTCCTCCAATCCCCTTCTCGCCCGACCGGCGGAATGCACGTAGCGAGGACCGCGGGAACCTCCGATAATGGGCGCCGCCTGCTGGTAGCACCGCCCCTCCCATCCCCTGTCTCCCCGCGCGACCTAGCCACGACTGACCACCCACGAGGCCACAACCGAAGGAAACGAACCGTGCAGTTTGACCGAGCGGTGGCATATGTGGGTAATTTCTTGCAAACTGTAGGGACAGAATCGTCTTTTCTGTATGGACGAAGGACAGAAACACTCCTTCTTTTATTATTAGGTATAGATATAGATATAGATGTATCTAGACGATTTTTAATGTATAGGTTCACTCCCACCATCTATGAACCTACACACTCAAAGACATCTAGATACATTTGATTCACAAACCTAAAACTTTTTATATTTCTGAACCGAGGGAGTAGGAGAGAACTGATCCTTAGCAGCATCTAGCTTAGAATCAACATCATCTATCCTTGAATGGGTTGTACAAGTTCATTGGAAAACTCTCGTATGTGTCCATCAGTTTGGCATCGATGGAACTCTTAGACATCCTTTACTTAGGGCAACAACACAAGTCTGGTCATCCATTAATATAGAACTACAAGGATATTAGCTTATTTCTACACATAGTATATTGTTTGAGTTTAGAATTTTACTCTAATTTAAGAAGGTTGTAGCATCCCATCTGTCTAACATATGTAATGCTACATGGTCTAGTAATATAATTGCTACTTCCTACATATAATTGTTGCATCATAATTATATCATGCTCATGTCATCATGCCTCCTTGCATTTGAGCATCATATAAAACCCTTTTCATTTGGTTCTTATCTCATATGCATTATTAATTGTATTTGTCTCTTGATATATTGTATTTGGTTCTTGATAAATTCTTGATGCCCAAGTTGTGTTGGGGGCATATCTTTTATTAACTCCACCACCCTTCTTGTCACCACCCCATAATTCCACCATCCAACTATATGTGGGATTTACATCTTATTTGGGTTTACCTCTAGCTCATATGGGTTGGGATGGATCCTCTTACAAATCCACATGCTCACATGCAAGCATCATGTTGTTTTCACATTATTGATATGTGGAGCCACCTTTGCATGCTTTGTGAGTGGCATCCCTCTTTCTAGCTTCCATATGGATTGTTTTGGAATTTTTTCTCAGGTTGGAATATTATTGGGGATATTATGTACCTAGTGGAACACACACACTAGCATGTCCCAAATTATATTCAAATATGATCATCTCCATCTACTCCACATGGAACCTCCTTTTAATTCCTTTTGCTTGGCCTTTACTCCATATTTTGGAATGCACATGAATAATTGTCATCGGACTTTATTATTGTTTTTACAAGAATAAACAGGGCATTTATTGCTATGCATGGACCATGCAAATCACCACCATCTTATTCTCCTTTGGTTTTTCCTTTGTTTTTGAGTGGATCCTTTCTTTTGTGAGCTCCCCTTTTTCTCTCTCAAACCTCCTCACCTTGATCTTTGTTTACTTGCCATGTGCATCAAGATCCTCACCTCACTCCATATCCATCTTCTCCCCCCTTTATTCAAATCTTGCAAAAAATTCCAAAAAGGTTTATTTTATTGGCTTGCTTGAATCTGAAACGAAACAAAAGAAAAACAAATAAATAAATAAAAACAAAACAAAACAAGAGAGAGAGCCCCATCAGCATCCCATCCCTACCTGGTCGCAGCCCAGCAGCAGCTTCGGCCCCGCACCCTTCCTTCCTCCTGGGCCGGCCTTTTCCTTCCCCTGGCCCGATACCCCTTCGTCGTTCACGCCGTCTCCCTCTGTTCTTCTTCTCCCTTGGCCTGCTCTCTCTCAGCGACAGACGGCAGCGGGCAGGTGGCCGTCCCCGCCGTCATCCGCGTCAGCAAGCACGCCGAACGCGTGACCCTCCCCGCCCTTATCTTCTCGCGCCTCGCTGTCGAACCCTAGCTTCCTTTCTTCGTTTTCCCCTCTCCCTCTTCTCCTCCGTGCCATGGCCACCGCTGGTCAGAGCCCCACATTGCCGCTCCCATCCTAGTTGGTGATCGTCGACTCGTCGAGAAGCACCGTAGCGGACCTTGGCGTTGATCCAGCCTGCTAGGAGGAGCCAGACCCGCTCGGAGCTACCTCCTCGTCGGTGAACCGTGCACCACCGCCGCGACATCGTCGTCTCCCTCCGCTCCAGCCGCCCCATCCCCTGATTCCCTGGGGAATCAGACAAGGTGAGCGCCATCCTCGTTCCCTTCCCTTTTCCTCCCCTCCGCGTGCCGAGCGCCGCCCGATTTTTGGCTCCCGCCGGTGATGTGCCCCGCCGACGGGCAGTTTTGGACCGTGCGTTCCCCCGATGTTCCTTGAGGCTCCCCGTCTGATACGGTCCATCTCCTACGTTTCTTCCTGAACGAGATCTGTAGTTGGTAGACCCCTCTTCTCGTTTTGTTTTAGAGTCATCGCGAGATACGCCACCACCCCGACGCTAGCCTCGCCGGAACTCGTCAACGTTGTCGGGTTTTCGCCACAGTTCAGGGAACAGGCGTCAGGTTCAGTTCAGAGCACGGGCGTCTTTTTCCCAGAAAACCCCCTGGCACTCTTGGTCGATCAACCTCTAGTCCCCCGAACCCCACCGGTCAGTGTCCGGTGCTTTTTGCAAAAAGGCACCCGTCGTTTCGCTGTTCCTCACGCGCGGGCCTCAGATCCACCATGTGTCGCTTCCAGGCTGGTGTCACACGCGTGTGGCCCCGTCGTTACCCAGCCCCACCAGTCAGCCTCGGTGGCTAGTAAAGCCCCGCGTGAGAAAAAGGCCGCTGCGCCGCTTTCCGCCAGCTCAACGTCGCGCCAGTTTTGGGCCCACCTGTCGGTCTCCCCGGCTAGCTGTTGTGCTGGTGGGAAAAAGTCTGTTGCGCGCCGTTTCGCCCAGTCAGCGTAGGTCCCACCCGTCAGCGCCTGGGGCCGGCCGCTTCTGGGTATAAAAAGTTTTTGCGTTTGTCTGTTTTTAATAAAATTTATTCAAAAATGTTTAAATATGTTTTAAATTCTGTTTTAGTAACTTTTAAATTGTAATTCCAAATAATACAAATAATATATGTTTTGGAATCAGAAAAATGTGAGGTTTCAAATATGCCTTTCAAAATATTATTTGGGCACTTTAAATTTTCGAAATTATTTAAATGTAATAAAAATACCTTTTCTTAATTAATTAGTAACTTTAATTCTACAACTCCAAATTCGTCAAATAATATGTCTAAATCGATCAGAGCGACGAGCCCGTTCTAACTATGCATTCCATGTTCTGAATTGCAGCATGCATCATATAATATAAAGTATACAGCAACTTATTTGGGGTTAAAATGTGACCAAAAACCGAATAAATGCTTATTCTTGTACCCCACACCTCACCCATGCCATGCTACATTATTTCCATGTAAATTGTGCATCATTCATCATGGCATGCTTGTTTGCTTGTCGCATCTTAATTTATATGCGCACTTTATTTATGTTGGCCCTTATTTGTTTGGTTCTTCTTCGAATAGACGCCGAGCAGGGGAAATATCGGGAATCCCAGGAGTACTACCCAGATCCGTCTCTCGCTTCAACTGAGCTGCCAGGCAAGCACTACCACATGCTTGCATACATATAGTACATATTGCCTCTCTCTTATTCTTGCATCATTGAGTCGCGATTGCATTAATTTGAATCCCAAGTACTGCATAGCCTTTACTTTTAAACCCCACCGAAGCTTGTTCCTCCATCCCATGAGCCATTACTAGAGGAGTTGTTTGAGCCATGCGAGTCGTAGAACAGCATGTGGAGGGTAGGTGAGTTTCTGATGGATAACAAGGTACCTAAACAACTTAACCTGAGTAGTAATGGGATAACTAATGAAAGCGACACCGGTGAGCAATATATGCTATTTGGTATTTCATGCTCACTCTTGTCCCGTAGGACCCCGAGTACTTGATTCCTATTCCTTGACTATTCGCACTATCCACATCCGGGAGGCCTTATGGAACCCCCTGAGCCAGAGCTTGATTCATTTCTATTTCTTGGGGCCACAAGTAGTTGGGGCTTTATTACTATCCTGTACTTATGCCATGCTTTACTGTTTTATTTAAGATTGTGCGAGGAGCACCTGTACTGTTTAAGAACGCGGAATGTTTTCGCGGTATCGACAAGCCCATTTTCGGGTTCCCAGTCGTTTACAGCCATTGTCGCAAACCCTGGGTCCGTCTCGGAGCCGGCCAACTTCGTTGCAGGTAGCTTATTGGGGTGGCCCCCTGAAATATTTCTGAATCTTGTGATCGCTTTGTCGTGAATGCCTCGTTGGGTTTTGATTTGGTTTTTCCTAGGTTGATCGAGTGTGTGTTGCTATTTGTGCACCCCTGCAGGGTAAATCTTTCTGAAAGTCGTGTCCGCGGTTATGGACAACTTGGAGCACAGTTTCTCGATCATAGACAAGTATAACTAAAGTACCACTTTTAATTTGACTAAGTAACTGACTAGTAACTAGTGCAATACTCATGGAATGGTTAATAAAACTGGCAACGGATGGGATGTTCGTCCGCTTTCTCGTTGGTAAGCGAGAAGGAGGATGGATCTGTTAACTATACTGTTATAACTGTTGTTACTAATTAACGGACATCCGTCTATCTTTGGTTAGGCGGATGGTTAGCGAGTATCTATAGACTTGTTAGTTATTATATTTTGCTGCAATTGCGTCATCCCAGGTATATGTCCCCTTTAGAGGCATAAAGACTTGCTGAGTACCCCTAGTGACATGGGTATACCCTACAGGTACTCGAGCTTGGTATATACGGTCTAAATACGTACAGGCCCACGGTGTCACCAAGGCCCAGACGAAAGGACTCGAGTAACCTGCGGACTCTCGATTGCTTGAAAGACAAGAAGAAGCTAAAGATAGAAAGTTTGAAGGGGAAAACCCTAACTTGTAACCGACTCGACCTGCTACCCGAGACCTAGCCTATCTATATAAAAGCTAGGAGGGGCGGCGAGGAAGAGACACACAACCCTAGTTTCCACAACTCTCGCCAGATTGCATCTGTGCACCATTGTAATTTTCGACTCCTTCGATAATTCCACGAGCAGACAAGCAGGAGTAGGGACCTCTACGAGGCCTGAACCTGGGTAAATCCTTTGTCCCCTGTGTGCTTGTTTGCTAGCCGATAGATGTCTCTAGCACTCCCCCCTTCTCCAAAACCCAAGTCCATAACAATGGGCATTGATGAGTTAAACCCTCGTCAATTGGCGCCATCTGTGGGAACTGGGAGTGCTGATGTTGTGGCTTCTTCGGCCCCATCGACTGCGATCTACAACTCCGCAATAGCGGGATTCGCCAGCTCTTCGGCGCCTTCGACTTCACCGTCCACACGCCGGCCACCCGCGCGGCCTTCGAATCCGTGGGCGACAGAATTAGCCTGGCGATTGGGAGCTTCCGCTTCCAGGTTGGTCAGATGGGCACGCTTCGCATGCCTGATCAACCGACAACACCGGCGATTGCCTCGGCATCATGGTTCCCTTCATCGATCAGCACCCTCGGCGAGCTCAATGCTCTGGTAGCAGTCGGGAACACGATCAGCGACAGCAGTCGCAACTCCGATCTGAGCAATCTGGCCACAGAAGATGGAACCTATGGTTCTGGATCTGAAAGTTGTGGAAGCAGCAGCTTCCCCAATCACTTCATGTGCGCCGTCATTAACACAGGCGACACCTCCGCCAATCGCGGCAACGGCGCCAACGGGGGAGCAGTCGAACCTCCCAGTATAATCAATGAGCAAACCGGCGAACGCGTCGTAATCAAGCTCAACGAGCAAGAGTGGGAGCGCTGCCGTGAAGCCCTACGAGGTACACCGCTACCCCTCGGGTCCCCGCAGGAACTACTGATGGGCTACCATTGGCTCCTAAAAGAAGAATTCACGCGCCAAAAACAAGCAATCGCGCAACTTGAGGCACGTAAAAAAGCGGCGGACAAGTCGAGCCTTCGTCGTGCTGGGCTCTCCTCCTACGAACGATCCTCCTCACGAGGCAATGAGTACATCGCCAAGAAGAGGTAGTCGCGAATGGCTCACCTCACCGAACAAGAGCGCATAGACGCCGCGAAAGTCCTCGACTTCGGCTCTATGACAGTCGACACGAGAGGCAACGTGGTCCCCAGGACGCCGCAGGCCGCGGTGACAGCAGCCACCATGTACCTCCTCAACAACCAGCCACCGGCTGGAGATCCTAGAACCGCCATGCACCGATCTACGATCGCGGGTTTGGGGCTAATCGAGGCCGCCCTCGACAAGGAGCCGGTACCAGACCCAAAAAAGGGCAAAGCGCTAGCAAAAAGCTACTCCTCGCCCTCATCCAGCGATGATAGTCACGACTTGTCTCGACGCCGTCGCTCACGGTGGCACGATCGTGACTACGATGCGCGCAACATCCTCACACAACGCAAGATCGACCATTCAAGAGCACGACGTGCTCGGTCGACTGACTCGGAAGAGGAAGACGGGGAACTCTGCGGCGCCAGATGCTTCAGTAGATCCATCAGGCAGAAGCGAATGCCTAAGGGGTTTAAACTTCCGTCGGAAAATCCGAAGTTCGACGGCCTACAAGACCCTAAAATCTGGCTAGAGGATCACATCTCCTCCATCAGGCTCCACGGAGGCAGTCGAAGTACTGCCATGCAATGCTTGCAGCTACAGCTGCAGGGCGCCGCCCGAGCATGGCTCAATAACCTCCCACGCGGATCCATTCGCAGTTGGGATGAGCTGTTCTACAGCTTCATGCGCAACTTTAAGGGCACGTACAAACGGCCCGCATCAATCGAAGAACTGAGATGCTGCCAGCAAAGATCTGGCAAATCGCTGCGCTCATACATCCAAAGGTGGTCCATCATCAAGAACTCCGCGGAAAACATCTCGGAGGACCGCGCGATTGATGCATTCAATGGTGGCGTCCGCCGTCTAAAGCTCAGGGAGGAGCTGGGCCGCTCAAAGCCCCAGACCATTGACCACCTGATGGAGATCGCGAATCGATGGGCTGATGGAGAAGATTCGGTGAAGAACCGCACTCACTCCGACGAGGAGGCAGAACTCGAACGCAGACGCGACCGCCGAGGCAAACGCCGCATGCGCATCTACGACGACCGTGACGACGTCAACATGGTCGCAGCCAGCTACGCCGATAAACGTGACGACAACCGCAACAGCGGATACCACAGCAGCGGATACCGCGACTCTGGGAAAACCATGCAAGTGTGGTAGCGCCGCACTCGCGACGAGGCACCCGCGACCTCCATCGAGGAAAAACTGTCCGGACCATGCACGGTGCACTTCTACATCGACAAGCATGATGGCAAGAGAAAGTCCAGCCACCTCCTCAAGAACTGCCGCGAGTTCCTCAAGCTACACGAGGGATTGGTTCGGATGAACCGCAACGCAGTCGAAAGAGGCTACGGGGCCGCTCCAGGCGCAGTGGCACATGGCGCACCGCCACCACCACCGGGGCCACCCCCGAACGAAGCTGCACCGGACTAGCACCACGGAGGAGAACCGTACCCACGGGCCATGGGTACCATGATGATCCAAAAGGGGCGCCCCTCCAACAGGGTGCAAAAAGCCATCACTCGCCAAGTCAACTTGGCCACGCACTCACCACCATCCACCACTGAGTACCTCAGTGGCAGTGAGTCGTGCATCACCTTCGATAAACGAGACCACCCGCCTCAAGTACCTCGCCTAGGTCATTGCCCCTCGTACTCGAGGCGCAAATTGGAGGCTTCGACATGAGTCGCGTCTTCATGGATGGCGGAAGCGGCATCAACCTCATATTCGCGAGTACCTTGCGAGCAATGAGGATCCCTCTAACTTGCTTGGAGGCATTGGACACAACGTTCCACGGCATCGTCCCAGGGAAAGGCGTATACCCCCTGGGCAAAATCAACCTCGACGTCATATTCGGCACGCCAAAGAACTTCCGGCGCGAGCACATTGACTTTGAGGTCGTCGACTGGCCCTCACAATACCACTGCATCCTCGGACGCGTCGCGTTTGCTAGGTTCATGGCGGTACCCCACTACGCCTACCTGCAGATGAAAATGCTAGGTCCCAACAGCGTCATCACGATCAACGGAAGCTTTGAGCGATCTGACAGTTGCGACAGGGAATTCAACAGAATCTCCCAGTCCTTCGGCATGCAGGAGGAGCTCGCGCGATTGAAAGAAACGACAGACAACAGCCTGCCTCCCCTGAGTAGGCCAAGCTCACCTGATCTCTCCTTCGACTCATCTGTGCACACAAAGAAGGTGCAGGTCCATCCGATAGATCCCGCCAAAACGGCCCTCATCGCCAACAACTTGAGTCCCGCATAGGAACTCGCGCTCGTCGAATTCCTCCGTGAGCACTGGAAAAAATTTGCCTGGTGTCCTGCGGACATGCCAGGAGTTCCCAGGGAATTCGCCGAGCACGCACTCAACGTCAATCCCGACGCAAGGCCAGTCAAGCAAACAATCAGGCGACTGTCTGAGCCACGAGCGCAGGCAGTTGGAATAGAGATCAACAGACTCCTCGAGGCCAAATTCATACGCGAGATCAAGGAAAGCACTTGGCTCGCCAATACGGTGCTGGTGCCAAAAAAAGGACACGGATATCCTATGGATGTGCGTGGACTTCACTTCTTTAAACAAGCACTGCCCAAAAGATCACTTCCCGCTACCACGGATCGATCAAATCATCGACTCCACCGCTGGATGCGAGCGCCTCTGCTTCCTCGATGCCTACTCAGGCTATAACCAAGTTCGAATGAAGGAGGAAGACCAGGAGAAGACTGCGTTTACAACGCCCTTCGGTGTGTTCTGCTACAACACAATGCCCTTCGGGCTAAAAAACGCGGGAGCCACCTACCAGCGGTGCATGCAGGCTTGCCTCAAGGAGCAATTGGGTCGCAACATCCAAGTCTATGGCGACGACATAGTAATCAAAACCAAGGAGGAAGCCTCTCTAATCGACGACTTGCGTGAAACATTCGCCAACCTTGATCGTTACCGGATTAAGCTCAATCCAGACAAATGCGCTTTTGGTGTACCATCTGGGCAGCTGCTCGGGTATCTCATCTCCGTGAGAGGGATTGAGGCAAACCCGAAAAAGATAAAGGCCATACTGGCAATGGAGAAGCCAAAGAACATAAGAGGCGTCCAGCAACTGGCCGGACGAATCGCGGCCCTCGGTTGATTTATCAGTCGAATGGGAGAAAAGGCACTGCCCTTCTATCAGCTCCTCCGCAAAGCTGACAAATTTGAATGGACCAAGGAAGCGTAAGAAGCATTCGAAGATCTCAAGTGCCTGTTATCCACCTCGCCGGTACTGGTGACTCCACGAGAAAGGGAGCCACTACTGCTGTACATCTCCGCTACCAACCAAGTAGTTAGTACAGTGCTCGTCGCCGAACGGGCAGAGGAAAACAAGGTCCATGGCATACAACGCCCGGTATACTACCTCAGCGAGGTCCTCACGCCAACAAAACAGCGGTACCCGCACTACCAGAAGCTAGCGTACGGCGTCTTCATGACCGCCCGGCGACTGCGCCATTACTTCCAGGAACACTCAATCGTGGTAGTCAGCGACGCCCCATTGGGACATACCCTCAATAACCCCGACGCCACGGGACGAGTCGCGCTTTGGGGAATCGAACTGTCTCCACGAGACATCACATACGAAAAGCGCGACGCAATCAAGTCGCAAGTTCTCCCTGACTTCCTCGTGCATTGGATGGAAAACCAACTCTCGGACAAACCAGATATGTCCTACCTCTGGACAATGCACTTCGATGGATCCAAGCGAAAAGACGGAGCAGGAGCAGGTGTCATACTGACATCACCTCAAGGGGACAAGCTGAAATACATCCTCCGAATGCAGTTCACAGCCTCAAACAACGAGGCTGAATACGAGGCCCTGTTGCACGGGATGAGGATGGCAAAAGCCTGCAGTGCAAAGAGGCTCATCATATATGGTGACTCCAAGCTGGTCGTCAACCAAACAATGCACGAGTGCGACGCACTAAATGACAACATGATCGCATACCGCGACCTCTACGACACACTCGAGGGAGACTTCGATGGTTGCGACATGATGGTCGCGAAAGCAACGAGGAGGCGGACGCACTCGCCAACATAGGCTCTACCTGCGCCCTCATACCACCTGGGGTATTTCTCGAGCGCATCTGCGAATGCTCCATCAAGCCAAAGGCCGTAGAAAAGAAAACAAGCACAGCAACAGACTCGGGGGCTACGCCACCCAATGAGCCAATGGCACTTGATAACTTGGAGCTAGACACAGGACTCGAAGGGCCAATGAGTGTCATGATGATCGAACAATCCTGGACACAGCCGTACATTACGTATCTCCTCAGCAAGCGCCTACCGGACGACCCGACAGACGCACGGCACATCGCGCGATGCTCCAAGGCATTCGCCGTTATTAACGGCGAACTATACAAACGCAGCATTACAGGAGTGCTACAGCGATGCGTCTCCATGGCTGATGGAAGAGCAATTCTCCTCAACATCCATGAAGGGACATGCGGGCACCACGCAGGCAGTCGTGCCCTCGTCGCCAAAGCTCTACAAGCTGGATTTTACTGGCCCACGGCCATGCGCGATGCCAAGGACATAGTCCAAAAATGTAACGCTTGCCAACGATTCGCCGACAAGCCACACGCACCAGGCGCAGAACTACGGCCTATTCCATTGGCCTGGCCCTTCGCCCAGTGGGGTCTCGACATGGTTGGCAAACTTCCAAGGTCCTCGCAAGGAGGATACGTCTACCTCTTGGTCGCAGTCAACAAATTCACCAAGTGGATTGAGGCCATGCCAGTGACCAAGCAATCAGGGCACAGCGCAGTCAGGTTCTTTGAGTCCATCGTCTACCGCTTCGGCGTGCCGCACAGCATCATCACTGACAACGGGACAAACTTCACATCCAAAGAATTCCAAGACTTCTGCGGAAACCTGGGGATCAACATCAGTTATGCCTCAGTCGCGCATCCACAGACCAACGGTCAGGTGGAAAAAGCAAACGGGCTTTTCTACAGTGGCATCAAGAAGCGACTCCTTCGACCACTCGAACAAGCCGCGGGTTGCTGGCCAGATGAGATCCAATCCGCACTCTGGAGCCTACGTACAACTCCAAACAACGCCACAGGCTACACGCCATTCTTCATGGTGCACGGAGCAGAAGCGGTACTACCCGCCGAAGTAAGGTACAAGGCGCCGCGCATAGTCGCTTACAGCGAACAAGAGTCATCTCTTGCACTCGAAGACTCCGTAGACCTCCTCGACGAGGCAAGATAAATCGCCGTAGAAAGATCCACGATCTACCAGCAGAACCTGCGCAACTACCACAGTAGAAGGCTTCGCCCCAGATCCTTCGTCGAAGGTGACCTGGTCCTGCGACTGAAGCAGCAGGGGCATCTCAAGCTCGAGTCCCCCTCGGAAGGACCATACTTGATTACAGAAGTAATCCCAGGTGGCGCCTATCGCCTTCAAGACTTAGAGACAGGAGTCGCATACTCCAACCCTTGGAACGTCGCGCAACTGCGACGCTTCTACCCCTAACTGTTTTTACTTTTACATCGCAAATAAGGCTACCCAGCCAAGGCTACTTAGCCACACATTGTACCTCGTACTGTTCTCCAAATAAATAAAAGCTAAGTGCCCCAAAACTCTGTGTTTTCTTTTTCACTCCTGTCAATTTTATACTTCGGGGGCTGCGCCACCCTACATACATCTGTTCTTCGAACCTATAAACGTGATATCCTGAGTAGCTGGCACATCAATCAAACCCCTTAATGAAAACCCAACTCAGCTGCAACGCACCTGGCAGGTTGATAAAGGGATGGCCAGGCTAACGAAAAGGACTTGCATGGTGCAACGCACCCCGCGCTAGCAAAGCTGTTTATACACGCGTGACAATAAATTATCTATAACATATATATGAACCTTACAGCACAAACACACTTATATGCAGAACACAACTCTGGTTACTGCTGCAATAGAAAAACATTGGTTTGCTCCTCGAAGAAGTCGACAATCTCCTCTGCTGGGCGGTCCACCGCTTGATAGTGTGGCACCATATTCCAAGTAGATCCGGCTGGCGGCGCTGGCAGACCGGAAGCTACGACGGCGACATCCATGTCAGGCTTGTGCAATCGCACCATCGAGAGAGCAGCCTTGGCACCAGCCACCAACTGCCGCCTCACGCACTCGTGAACCGCGGACATATCTTGAAATTTGGCCAGGAGAGCCAACAGGCTTGATGGCGCGTCATCCAACGGGAACATCGCCCGATAGATATTCTTCAAACATGACCACGACTTCTTCAGGAAGAGCAGCACTCGCGAAGCGCGATCCTGCAGGGTCGCCAATGCAGTCGCACGATCATGATCCACCCAGAAGTACCCACTCTCTTGAAGTTGCTCCTGGGTGAGACCATGAAGGCGGATGGCAATCCTATCCCTCTCCTCATGCGGATGGCGTGCGCTAACAACTACACGAAGCAGCATCAATAGCATGAGTATGACGTACCACTGCGGCTAACTACAAAGAAGAAGATGAGGACGAGCAAACTAACACTTAAACTGGCCGCCCAGCTGCGTCACCTCGCCAAGCAAATATTGCTTGCGGGCAGCAGCTTTCTCCGCCCTAGATTTCCACACATCTGCGTTACCGCGGATCAGGGGTAACTCACGCTCCAGCTCCTTCACGCGATCACGAAGTCGCGATAGCAAGGATAGCTCCTCTACCCTGGAGCGCGGCGGTACCACTGCCTCATCAAGAGATGGCGGGTCCTGATTCCCCCCCCACGGAACCACTGGATGTGCCCTACCACAAGTCAAGACAGAAGCAAATAAGGCGACCAAATTAACACAAAGGCAAGGAGAAAAGATGCATTCAAGATAAGCATAAATATTCACAAACACACTCGCCAGCAGGCATGTCTTCAGACTAAAAGGACAATCCATCATCTATTACAAAAGTTAAACTACGGAGCAGCTGGCTTCTTCGACTTCGACAACTTCGGAGGCTGCATCAAGTCCGTGGCAGTATCAGATGCCACTGACTTGCCGCCTGCCCCTGAGGCCGAAGCTTTAGCCGCCTTCTTCGCGCGTTGGGGCTCCTCCGAATACTTGGCAATAGTATTTATCAAGGAGTGTCCATATTTGGCACAAGCAGTCGCAAAGGGAGCGAAGACTACCTGCTGACCATCCATGCCAACAAGCATTGTCTTCGACACCGCAGAGGGATCTATCTCGACTCCGTGGGCTTGCACCATGGCGAGTGACATCGTTGCACTAGCTGCCCGGAGGGAGTTCTTGTAAGAAGAAGGCACGCCCCCGGCGAGTGACTCCACCAGCTCGTCCATAGTATCGACTTGCTCTGCCTTTGGCATCAACTCCTCCCGGAGGCGTCTAAGGGCGACCTTGGCCTTGGACAATGTATCCTGGACGGCGGCGCTTCGGTCTTCGACCGCGGATACTGCGCCGGCCAGAGCGTCATCCCGACGAAGGGCCTGCGGGTCAAAACTCAAGTCGCCAGCATCTACACCAAAAAACATGGATCAAATCTCTAGTGCCATCGGCAAAACTCTAGAAGCAGAAAAGTGCAACAATAAAATATCCACCAGTAAAGGTACCTGATAGGGCCTTGGCGACTGAGAACAGCTGCTCCTCGAACAGCTTTTCCCTGGCCGCAAAGGAGGCGCGCAGATCCTCTTCGCGCTTCTGGGCATCATCACGAGCCGCGATTGCCTCATCGCGCCCCTTCACAGCTTCGGCCAATGTCTTCTCCAATGTTGCGACATTGCGCAGTAAAGCGTTATGCACAGCTACGTGGCAGTCAATAATTGGCTATCAGTCGAATATACCAAAACAGAGAGAAGATCAAAAGAACAAGCGTGGAAGCACTCACTTTCGACCACGCGGTGACGCGCCTCCAGCATCGCATGCTGACGACCCATCGCCATCACCTGCTCCGCCACTTGCGCGGCCTCCTTTACAAGGAGCTGTTGCACCAAACAAGGAATCAGAGAAGGCAACAGAAGGCGTTGACTGCCAAATTACAAAAGAAGGCAAAATATACTCACATGGTCCTCTAGCGACTCCGAAGAAGTTTGCTGAGCCGTCATCCGAGCAACTATTCGATGCTCCCCTCCGTGAGGAGAACTCGAAGAATTGTGCCCGGAGTGGGCCGCCACCGGAGGAGAAGGAGCACGCTCGACCTCTACCTTGGCCCTTGAGGTCGCGACTCTTGATTCCTTTAAAAACTCGACGTCGCCAGAAGATGATGATGCCTCTTGACTGCAAGATCAAATTCACATTGAGCAAGGGCAAAACTCCAGGGCAAAGCCAACAAGTAGAAAATAGAGAAGAATGAATGAACTCATAAACTTACCAGTCAAACTTGTCAAGATCAAACGTGGCCTCCGCTAACTCCGACGAAGACTCCTTGGGAAATCGCATCTTCTTGCGAGAAGACGGTGCTACAGCCCTCACAGGAACGGCGGGAATTGGCGACTCCACGCCAGCAACTGTGCCTTCTGGAGTTGAAGGAGTCGACGCATCGGAGTCCTCGCTGCGCGAACGCTTGCGGGTATCTGGGCTCTCGGACTCGGGGGCTTCCTCTTCCACATCAGAAGGGACGGTCGACACAGACTCATCCTCTTCCAAAGCTTCGCGAGGAATAATGCCTTCAGGGAGAGGAGGCATACAAGGCGACACCGCCCAATCCTGCGTACAGACAATGAAGATCAGGAAACAGAGCAGGTAAGCAACAGAAAAAGCAATCGTGAACATAAGCTACTGCATAGCACAACTGTACCTCGGGAGGAGGATTCGAAGCATCGAAGGGAGGAACGACTGGCTCATTCGGAAGCACATCCTTGAAGGTGTACTTCGTGACCAGTCGCACCCTCTTATCTACCTCACTCGCGGACATGCCATCGGCAGACACGCGAGTGGCATCATCAGCACCACCCCATTGAAACATGGGATGGACTCTAGCCTAGAGAGGCTGGACGCGACGACACAGCCAAGTCCTGACAAGGGCGCATCCTCCCTCTTCTGCGCCTATGCGATTCTCGAGGTCGCAGACGCGTTGATATAGCACGTCTGTCTCCGTGAGTTTGGAGGGCATGATCACGTTCTTCCAAGAACGCATCTTCTTGCAGGAAGTCGCGGGGTCGAAAGGCGCGAGTCCAAAATGCTCGTCCTTGGCTTTTTGGTCGCGAACATAAAACCATTTGTCCCTCCATCCCTGGACGGACTTGGCGAGCTTGATGTCGAAGTAGGTGGTGGATGGGTCGACATGGATTCCACAACCACCTACGTCATAAACTAAAGAGCCAGATGCGGACTGGCGCTTTAGCTTAAATAAACGTTTGAAAAGGACAAAGTGCGGCTCGATTCCGAGCCAGCACTCGCAAAGGGTGATAAAACAAGAGATGTGAAGAATCGAGTTTGGGGACAGCTGATGGAGCTGGAGCCCATAGAAACAGAGGAGACCCCTAAGAAAGGGGTGGAGAGGCAAAGAAAGGCCGCGAATGATGAAAGCAAGAAACATCACTCGAAAACCAGCGGGAGGCACAGGAATGGTCTCACCGCTGGGGACACGCGCATCGGCGACTGCTACAGAAATAACTCCGTCTTGGCGAAGAAGACGGAGATCGGACGCCTTGATGATAGAGGGGCGCCACGCACCATTGGTCACGCGGGTGCCCGCGACCTTCTTTTTTCTGCCGGCGGCGGCACTGGTGCCCGCAGCAACGGGGCCACCCTTCTTCTTCGTCGCAGCAGCGGTGGCGGCGGATTCAGTGGTAGCGCCTCCTTTCTTCTTTCCCATTGCGCGGCGGCGATGAGAACGCAGGAAATAACTTGGAAACGAGCGGAGATGGTCCAGAGCTGAGGAGGAGATGAGCGCAGGAGAAAAGCAGAGGAGCAGCAGCAATGGCGATGGCAGCAAGGAAGAAAAGGGCGCAAATGGAAAATTGCCGCCGTAGCATCGCTACTTAACCCTTAGGAGATGCAATCCAACGGCTCACAAAAACCCTACTGGATGCGTGGCATGCATCGCGCTCGACACGTGGAGAAGAGGAAGCGCGAACCGTCCCTCCACTACTACCATTACGCGCGGAAATCGAGGAGGCACAGTTAATAATAAGATTACGCATGCCCAGTCAAATCAAAGTCAGAAAGTGGGACCCACCGCTCGTCACGTCCCGTCAAATCCGCCCACGCGGGCAACTGAGGTCATGCAAGCGTTAGCACTGACGTCATCAACGGCTATTCAGCGGAAAACTTTGACTACTTTAGTCCTTGCTGAAGTCTTTGACTCCACCAAGCACTCAGGGGCTACTCCCATAGGGAGCGCTAGCCGCGCACCCTATGATTTTTCTTTTCTTATTGCAGGGATACAGGCAATCACAATCAAACCCAACCACTCGAAACACGATTTGACTATGGTCATGGGTTACTCCCATAGGGAGCGCCGGAAACAACTACGACTGAGACAAGCAAGCAAAAGACGATAGCAGTCGCAAAAGTGTTTTCGTCCTTGTCTAAATCTCTAACTGAAATAAACAAGCAAAGACGACAGCAGTCGCAAAATTTCTTTAGTCCCTGCCTGAGTCTTCGACTCAACCAGGCACTCGGGGGCTACTCCCATAGGGAGTGCTGGTCGCGCACCCTATGATTATTTGCACGAAAACTGTGCGTTGATTACATCCACACTCACAGATCATGGAGACACCGCCTCACAATTCTCCCTGCAAAGAGACTGCGTCTCCTGGGTCGCCCGAATCATCTCCGCGATGATAAAATTCGGATGCCGCGCTTACAGCGTGAAGGTAAGACCTGAGTAAGGCCTGGCAACGTATTTAACTGCGCACTACCAGAAACATATCCGTGCCTACAGGCACGATGAACATGCCTTGACGGATGCGTCAAGTGCTCACACCCATATAACTGGAATTCGACCCCTGTAAGACCTCCGCGGCCTGAGTCAAATTACGCCAGCACTTTTCCGGATTCGAGTCCGGGGACTCGAGTTCGAGTAGATTGCGTTGTTTCACCCTAAGGTGGTTAACTGATACCGATACTTCGGCTACATCAGGCACGTATATCAACAATCCCTATGACATAAATGAAAGCAGTCGAAAAATGCACTCATTCAGGCACTCGAAGACTTCAAAAAGTACCCAGTCGAATATGCGATTCCACTGGATACTCGGGGGCTACTGACATGGGTATACCCTACAGGTACTCAAGCTTGGTATATACGGTCTAAATATGTATAGGCCCACGGTGTCGCCAAGGCCCAGATGAAAGGAGTCGAGTAACCTGCGGACTCTCGATTGCTTGAAAGACAAGAAGAAGCTAAAGATAGAAAGTTTGAAGGGGAAAACCCTAACTTGTAACCGACTCGACCTGCTACCCGAGACCTAGCCTATCTATATAAAAGCTAGGAGGGGGCGGCGAGGAAGAGACACGCAAACCTAGTTTCCACAACTCTCGCCAGATTGCATCTGCGCACCATTGTAATTTTCGACTCCTTCGATAATTCCACGAGCAGACAAGCAGGAGTAGGGACCTCTACGAGGCCTGATCCTGGGTAAATCCTTTGTCCCCTGTGTGCTTGTTTGCTAGCCGATAGATGTCTCCAGCACTCCCTCCTTCTCCAAAACCCAAGTCCATAACAATGGGCATTGATGAGTTAAACCCTCGTCACCTAGGGTCTCACGCGATAAATTGTTTGATTCAGATGAACAGGTGTATTCGTAAGATGGATACTGGGTGGAGGAGACAGAGGATGTTGGCAACAATCACTCGGTGTAGAGATTCCGGGGATGGGGATCCGTGAGATCTGTGGGCAGGATGTGTTTATTTATGTGGCATCTTATGCCGATTTGCTTCTTATCCATACTTGGATCTTGTTTTCCGCTTCCGCCTAATACTCTGATGTTTGATGTATGACGAGCTATCCTAAACTATTATCTCTATCTAGGATATTTGGATCTTGCCGTATGGCGTTGCAATATTTCTATTTCTTTTAGATGGAATGGCTCTGAAAACTGTTGTATGGTAGCTTGCATACATACTCACTTGTGTATGTATTTGATCTCTTCGCCTGTTGCCTACGCCGCTCGCTCTTGTCCCGATGTCTTGGAAGTGGTTAGGACGGCCGACGGGTCTACACGTGGGCGGTCCTCTGGGGCCCCGCTGTACTATTTTAACCACTTCCGATTCATCCAGGCTTGAACTTAGAGCGTAGGGTCCGAGGTAGTTACAATTGGTATCAGAGCCATCCCGCCCTTCAGGGTCTCAGCCAAATGGTCGTTGTCAGTCTAGCAAATATTTTGGTAGCTATGTATATTAGGGAAAAACAAAACGTGAGAGTAGGACTGCTTCCATTTTTCTTCTTACCCACCCACCCACCCTTTTCTGGTAAGGAAGTGTAACGTTTTCAATCCTCTTCTAAAATTCAAACTAGGATTCACGTGTTCGGGGTTCCGTAGTACCATAGGTTGTGTGTGTGTGTGAATTCCTTGTCTATCTATTGCATCCAACATGTTATCACTATCTGCCTTTTGGTTATCAACTGTTGGTACACTCCATACCGACAGGCCTTTGTAAACCGACGCGATCTATTTGATTCGTTGTATACCGGTGCGATCTGTCTTACTCTTTGTTATATGACGCTATCTTGTTTGGGGTGTTCGTTTCCGTAGTTACTGATCTTCAGGTTCTTTTTAAAAAGAAGGTGTTGGGATATGTGTTTTACTTATTCATGTGCGGGGTAATGATTTGAGTGCAGGATGGAGTCGCGACCATACCACTACTTTTATCATTCGCTCTTGTATATTGAATTGGTAGAGTTACTAATCTTGATTCGTTAAGTGGTTTTGCGCATATAGTGGTATTTTAATGCCGAAATTTGCGGAAATTTTTTCTTTGTTAGCTTGTGTACCACACTCCTTGTTCAGTCGTGTGCGATATGCTTAATACCTTCTAGGTGCTTTGAACTTTGTTGATATTTTAATATCATCTTAGTGAATTGTATCCTTTAATCTTGGTTAATTCCATTTTGGTACTATTTTGGATTATTATTATTCTCCATTATAGTAGTGACTTGTGTTTTATATCAATCACAGGATGGCACCACCATGCCGTTCTGAGGAGGACATACCACCTGAAATAGGGGCTGCGTTTGCAAGTATTGCTAATGCCTTGGGAGCAATGCAGCAGAACCAGCAGCGATTTGAAGAAAGTGTCAGGAGGAATGAGTTTGTTCCGCTACCTCCACCTCCCAAGCGAGGAGACATCAAGAGTTTTCTGAAGTTCAACCCACGCCAATTTGAGGTGTCTGATCAGCCACTTGACGCTGATGATTGGTTGTGGGGGATGTCAAGGTTGCTGATGACTGCGGATGTTCCAGAGCAAGAATGGGTAAAATGTGCCACGCACCTTCTGAAGGGAGATGCACCTCTGTGGTGGGAGAATTACCTGAAGGCAAACCACTCTGGTTTTCAGCCTACTTGGGAGAGATTCACTGGGGCTTTCAAAGAGCAATATCTGTCAAAAATTGTCATGGAAAGGATGAAAGAAGTGTTTCTCAACCTCAAGCAGGGCAATGACAATGTCAATACCTATATCAGAAACTTCATGAACCTTTCTCGGTATGGTGGCGATGAGATCTCTGATGACAAGAAGAAGCAAAAGAGGTTCAGGCAAGGGCTCAATGCATCTATCAAATATGCAATCACTCATGCAAGGCCGGGGTCTTTTCTAGAACTCCAACATACAGCTCTGCAGGAAGAAGCAAGTAGGCAAGTATTTGAGGAGTCCAAGAAACACAGCCGCGACGCAGCAAGCTCTTCAGCTATGACAGCTCCTTCTAAGCGCCGTGTGTGGGTTCCTAACACCCCACCGTCACTCCCGGCTCCACCAAGACCGTCAAGCTACGCGGCAAGGCCACCAAACTCCTTCACCACGGCTCCTAGGGGCTACAACCATAACTACCCTGGAGCGCCTGGCGGAGTCCCTGGCTACGCTGCTCCACGTCCACCTGGTGCTTGCTACACTTGTGGAAACACTGGGCATCAACACTGGAATTGTCCAATGAACAACAAAGCTCTTCCTCCACCACCTCCAAGACCTGCGGCAAGTTCTTCTATGGTTCGTGCACCTCCACCTCGGGCTCTCAACATCAACACCAAGCCCGGGTCTACGGTTGCTCGTGCCAACTACGTCAACGTCGCTCAAGCTGAGCATGCACCTGGAGTTGTGTTAGGTACGCTTCCTATTAACTCAGTCCCTGCACGAGTTTTATTTGATTCTGGAGCATCACATTCATTTGTGTCCTTTAAGTTTGCTCAAGAGAATGGGTTGTCTTCTGATTCGTTACCTAAAAAGCTGATGGTCCTTTCTCCTGGGGCAAGGATGTTAAATTCCAAGATCAGTTATGACAATCAGGTTCAAATTGGGGATTCTTTCTTTCCGGCCTCTTTGATTATTCTGGGCAACTCAGATATTGATGTCATTTTAGGCATGGATTGGCTAGCTGCAAATAAAGTTGTGATTGATTGTGCTGAACATTTGGTCTCTCTGAAAATTCCTGAAGGCCATATAGTCTATTCTCCAAGTCTGACTCCTACAATTCAGCTTTTCTCCTTGGCGGCTCTGAATGATGATGCTATGGAAGCTATTCAGAGTGTTCCGGTGGTCTGTGAGTTCCCAGATGATTTTCCTGAAGAGTTACCAGGTATGCCTCCGGATCGAGAGGTCAAGTTTGTGATTCAGCTTGAACCTGGAACCGCTCCTATCTCCAAGCGGCCTTATAAAATGGGTCCTGCTGAGTTGGCCGAACTCAAACGTCAGCTCGATGAACAAGAGAAGTTGGGTTTCATTCAGCACAGTACTTCTTCTGGGGTAGCCCAACCATCTTTGTGAAGAAGCGAGACAAGACTGATAGACTTTGTGTTGACTATCGGGCTCTCAATGCTAAAACCATCAAGAATAAATATCCCCTTCCGCGGATTAATGATCTCTTCGATCAACTAGCTGGAGTTGTGGTATTCTCTAAGCTTGATTTGAGAAGTGGGTATCATCAAATTAAGATCCGTAAGGAAGATGTTCCCAAAACAGCTTTCACCACCCGCTATGGCCTGTATGAGTACACGGTCATGTCTTTCGGTCTCACCAACGCACCTGCCACCTTCTTGAGGCTTATGAACTCGGTTTTCATGGAGTATCTTGATAAGTTCGTTGTGGTCTATCTGGATGACATCCTAGTCTATTCTAAGTCAAAGGAAGAACATGAAGAACACCTTCGGTGTGTCCTAAACAAGCTTCGTGAGAACCGCCTGTATGCAAAGTTCTCCAAGTGTGAGTTCTGGCTGCCTGAAGTCACCTACCTTGGTCATGTCATATCTGCCAAGGGCTTTGCCGTCAACCAAGAAACTGCTAAGACAATTGTTGACTGGCTTCCACCCAAAAATGTCAAAGAAGCCTGGAGTTTCCTTGGTTTGGCTAGTTACTGCCGTCGCTTTGTTCAGAACTTCTCGAAGATTGCGAAGCCTCTTACCGATCACCTCAAGAAAGGCAAGAAATACCTTTGGTCTCCTGCATGTCAAGCAAGCTTTGAAACACTCAAAGAGAAGCTCACTTCCACACCAGTCTTGATTCCTCCAGATACATCAAAGCCTTTCTAGATATTCTGTGACGCCTCCTTGCAAGGATTGGGTGCGGTCCTTATGCAAGAAAAACAAGTTGTTGCTTATGCCTCTCAACAGCTGAAGATGCATGAGATCAACTCTCCTACACATGACCTCGAACTCGCAGCAGTTGTCTTTGCTTTGAAAGTATGGAGGCATTACTTGCTTGGAAACCGTTGTGAGATCTTTTCTGATCACAAGAGTCTGAAGTATATCTTCACACAGCCTGATCTCAACCCTCGTCAAAGGAGGTGGATTGAAGCAATTAATGATTTCGATCTCACAATCAACTACACTCCGGGCAAAGCTAATGTCATGGCCGATGCCCTCAGCCGAAAAGCTTATGTCAACAACCTCATGGTGGAAGAACAACAGCCTCTATTGTGTGAGGAATTCCGAAAGCTCAACCTTGAAATTGTGGATCAAGGGTATCTTCTGAACCTTCTGGTAACCCCTCTCTTGGAAGAAAAGTCTGCTCCATTCAACTTGGTGATCCTTACACTAAAAAGATCATCTCCAACATTCAGCTTCCAAAGTATGAGTCCTTCCACGTCGACGACCAAGGCGCTCTTTTCTTTGAACATCGGATGTTTGTTCCGAACTACCCGGGTTTAAGAGAGCAAGTTCTCAAGGAGGCGCATGATTCTGTTCTTTCTATCCACCCTGGCAGCACTAAGATGTACATGGACTTGAAAACACAGTATTGGTGGCCTAGGTTGAAACGATATTGTGCCAAGTATGTCACGGAGTGTGATGTCTGCCACAGAGTTAAAGCTGTACATCAGAAACCTTCCGGTCTTCTACAGCCCTTGAAGCCTCCAGAATAGAAATGGGAGAAGGTAGAGATGGATTTCATAACTGGTTTTCCAAGGTCACAGAAGGGCAACAATGCAATCTTTATTGTCATCGACAGGCTTTCTAAAGTGGCTCACTTCTTTCCTGTCAAGGAAACAATTTCTGCAATTCAGTTGGCTGAGCTCTATATCAACAGAATTGTCTCTCTGTATGGGGTTCCTCTTGAGATCAGCTTAGACCGTGGAAGCATCTTCACTTCCAAGTTCTGGGGAAGTTTCCAAAATGCTTTGGGAACAAAATTGAACTTCAGCACAGCTTACCACCCTCAGTCGCAAGGACAAGTTGAAAGGATCAATCAGATTCTGGAAGATATGCTCTGTGCTTGACTTATCTCTTTCGGCATGAAGTGGGAAGGATGCCTTCCTTATGCTGAATTCTCTTACAACAACAGCTTCCAGAAAAGTCTAAAGATGGCACCATTTGAGGTTCTCTATGGTCGCAAATGCAGAACTCTGATTGGTTTGTCGGGCGCAGGTGAAAGAACATTGTTTGGCCCTGACATTGTAACTCAAGTGGAGGAGAAGGTTCATATCATTCTTGAAAACCTGAAGGTTGCTCAAAGTCGCCAAAAGAGCAACTATGACAGAAAGCACACGGACATGGAGTATGTCCCTGGTGATCTCGTTTACCTTCGTGTCACTCCCATGAGAGGCACGCACCGGTTTGGTATCAAAGGAAAGCTGGCTCCTAGATACATCAGTCCTTTCAAAGTTCGTGGAAGAAGAGGAGAAGTTTCTTATGCTCTTGAGCTCCCTGAAAAACTCAAGGTCCATGATGTTTTTCATATCTCTCAACTCAAGAAGTGCTTCAAGGATCTCGGCAGGACCGTGGACCATGAGCTTATCAATCTCCAAGAAGATCTCTCTTATCAAGAACACCCCATAAAAATTCTTGAAGTCACAGAAAGAAGGACTCACAACAAGTCCATCAAGTTCTGCAAGGTGTAGTGGTCGCACCATTCCGTTGATGAAGCCACTTGGGGACATGAAGATGAGCTCCGTGCCAAGTATCCTACCCTCTTTGAGTCTTCTTCTTCTTCCTAGAATCTCGGGGCGAGATTCCTGTTTAGTGGGGGAGAGTTGTAGCATCCCAATTGTCTAACAATGGTAATGCTACTTGGTCTAGTAATATAATGGCTACTTCCTATATATAATTGTGGCATCATAATTATATCATGCTCATGTCATCATGCCACCTTGCATTTGAGCATCATATAAAGCCCTTTTTCCATTTGGTTCTTCTCTCATACACATTATTAATTGTATTTGGTTCTTGATACATTGTATTTGAATCTTGATTAATGCTTGGTGCCCAAAATGAGTTGGGGGCATATCTTTTATTCCACTCCATCACCTTTCTTTTCACCACCTTATAATTCCACCATCCCATTATCCATGAGCTTGTATTTCTTTTTCTTTTGATATTTATTCTAGCTCATGTGGGTGGGGTGGATCTAATTCTATAAATTCTTTTGCTTGGCCTTTATTCCACTTCTTGGGAATGCATAAGAATAATGCCATATCATTATTATTGTTTTCACAAGGATAAAACATGGCATTAATTATTTTGCATGGGCCATGCAAGAGTACCACCACCTTTAGCCATTTGCTTTTCTCTTGGTTTAAGTGATTCTTCCTTTATGGAATCATCTCCATCTCTCTCCACCATCCCCATGATCTCATCAACACCGTTAATTTTCTTCATGCATGATCATATGAGAAACTATCCACATTGCTTTTCTTTTCTCCTTTACACTTGCCCATGTCATGATCATGCCTCTTTTAATCCCTACACTCCCTCACCCTTCATCTTGACTTGATCTATAAGCTTGGGTTAAAAACCTAAAAATTCTAAACCAAACCCTAACACCTACCCTCTCTCTTCAAACCCTAATCTTTCTTAACTAAACCCTAACCTTTAACCTCTCTCTCACTCTCTCTGCCAGCAGGGACCCACCCTAGCCTCTCTCTCTACCCCATGCGAGCTACCCCTCTCTCTAACCCCTAGCCAAACCCTAACCCGAGACCACCCTAGCTAACCCGAGTCTCTCCCTCTCTCTCTCTCTCGGCCTCTCTTTCTTCTCTCGCTGCCACAAGGTCCCACCTTCCCGTCCTCTCTTCCTCGGCCCCACCTGCAACCCCTCTCCCTGCCCTGGCCTCCCACGTCAAGCACGTGAGGGAGGAGAAACAAAAAGTGGCCGATGATGGGTTCGTAGCATCGAAAACAAAAAATTTCTACCGCAAGAACGAACAAAACCTAGATCTAATCTAGATATAAGCCAAGATCTAATCTACTAGACATGTGCAACAAGATAGAAAGGAACTAACCCTCGTAGAACCGAAAGCGTTAACGAGATTAGATCTCGTGGTTTATGTAGTCGATCACTTGCCAATCTCAAGATCGTGTGGACGATCCTTCCGGCGTCGCGTTCCAGCAGCGCTTCCGCAGTCGGTCAAGTGGACGATCCTTCCGGCGCCGCGATTCGGCAGCGCTTCCGCAGTCGGTCACACGTGCGGAGTCGAAGCAGACCTTCCTCTCCCCGTTCCAGCGAGCAGCGGAGGTAGTAGATCTTCTCCACGGAATCCCAGCAGCACGACGGCGTGGTGGTGGTGGTGGTGGAGTAGAGAATTCTGCAGGGGTTCGCCTATGCCTGTGCAGAAGAAAGGTGGAGGAGAGAGGCGGCAGAGATTGGGAGTTATGAGAGGAGAGCAAGAGGGGGCGCCCCTGCCCTTCTATTTAAGGGGGGAAGGCGCCTTGGGGAGGGGGAGTCCTTGTAGGACTCCCCTTCCTCTATGGCCGACGGGTTGGGGAGTGGGGGGAGGAGTCCTCCTCCCCCACGACTCCTAGTCTTGACCCACCAGGACTCCTTGATCCCTTCCTTGGTTTTCAAGCAAACTCCAAGAAATCTTCTAGAACCTTCCGGAACATTCCGAAACCTTCTAGAATCCTCATACAAACACTCCGGAACATTTCCTAACTCAGAAAATGATCCCCTATATATGAATCTTATTCTCCGGACCATTCCGGATCTCCTCGTGATGTCCCGAATCCAATCCGAGACTCCGAACAACATTCGGTCTCCAACGCACATTCCATATCTACTTAAAACAACTTCGAACCTTAAGTGTGTCACCCTACGGTTCGTGAATATGTAGACATGATAGAGACACATCTCCTATCAATAACCATCAGCGGGACCTAGAGATCCATAATGGCTCCCACATACTCAACGATGACTTCGTGATCGATTGAACCATTTACATACGAAACCAATTCCTTTTGTCACGCGATACTATACTTATCCGAGGTTTGATCGTCAGCATCTCCATACCTAGTTCTACCTCGTTACTGATAAGTACGCTTTACTCGTTCCGTGATATGTCATCCCTTGTGACCCAGTCACATGCTTGCAAGCTAACTAGATGACATTCCACCGAGAGGGCCCAGAGCATATCTATCCGTCATATGGATGGACAAATCCAAATCTTGGTCCATGCGCTTCAACACATACTTTCAGAATACCCATTGACACCTTTATGACCACCAAGTTACGAAGCGGTGTTTGATGTCATCAAAGTATCCATCCGGTGATGGTGATTAACATAACCTCATGGTCGAAGGATTAGGTTACTATGTATTTGAAAGCTTACAGCAATACGAACTTAATGACTTGATCTTATGCTACGCTTACTATGGGTGTGTGTCCATCACATCATTCTCCTAATGATATAACCTTGTTATTAATCACATCCTAATGTCCATGATCAGGAAACCATGATCATCAATTGATCAACAAGCTAGTTCAATAAGAGGCTTACTAGGGACTCTCTTATGTTTACAAAACACACAAGTATTAATGTTTCCGGTTAATACAATTATAGCATGGGATGTAAACATTTATCATAAACATAAAGATATAATAATAACCACTTTTATTGTTGCCTCTTGGGCATATCTCCAACAGTCTCCCACTTGCACTAGAGTCAATAATCTAGTTAAAAAATTGTGCATTCAACACCTATGGCTTTATGGTGTTGTATAGACACTATTGCTAGTGGTAAACATAATCTTCGGATGTGACACTTCCAGGTCCGTGTGTATTTGCATGTCCTTGCGTCTCTACGCATTACTCATTCTCCAATGAGATGGCATTGTATAAATTTGGTCCTTTGGTGAGACCTTTAGTTCCTTGGGATTAAATCATGTTGATACAATTGTCATACAATGTATCTTTATAGTATTAGCCCACTTTGAACCACACCTAGTTTGATAACAAACTACTTAACACAAATGCCCTCCTTTGCTGCTACTATAGCAGTTATATACTTAGCCTTTTGTTGTAGTATCCGTCACAATGTCTCAACTTTGGAACTCATCCAAATCCATCATGGAACATCCTTTCCATTACATTGTGCCACCCATAGTTTAAATTGAGATAAACTTAATTTTTATCTTGTGACAAAACTAGTATCAATGTAACACTTTACAATGAACTACCTTTAACTATTTGTCACTTATACATGGTATATTCTTAGTTCTTCCAAAGCTCATAAGAATATCTTTACTATTGTCCAATGATCATGTTATGAATCATCCTGGTATATGCTCATAACATTTAGAGCATAGGACATATATGGATGTGTACATCTTAAAGAATGATTGATCAAAATATTCTTGCAATTTCACCAAGTGTCAAAACACTTGAATCTCGTGTCAACACACTCGAATCTTGATTCAGTCCTTTCCGTGCATCAAGAACCTTTCTTGTTGTTTCCATATTGAACTCATTCAACATCTTATCTATGTACATTTGGCAAAACCATATTAGCGCCTCAATCTATTCATATAGACATTGATGCCTAATTCTTGGGTTATGCCTAAGTCTTTCATCGAAATGAAATTCTTAACCTGTGTCAATACAAGATACATCATTTGCAATCAACAATATGTCCTCTACATAATGTATTAGAAATATGTCTCAGTGCTCCCACTTAATTTCTTGCAAATGCAAGCATCTTCATCATCTCCGATGAATTTAAACTCTTTTAACAGTTTCATCATGGTGAAGATTCCAACTCCGCTATGCTTACTTCAACTATTGAAGTTTAGCATACTCTTTTAGCATCCTTTGAATTAACAAAACCCTTTGGATCGTGTCATGTACACGTCCTAGGTAACCATTCTATTAGAAGAACTTGTTTTGTTTGTTCAACTACCATATACCAAAATATATGTAGTGGTTGCTACATTAATCCGTCTAGACTAAATATCGCTATGAAAGATCAAATCTTATCATAGTCAATTCCTTGAACATTGTCGTAAACTTCTTTCTGACATGTCGACTATTTCATAGATGTAAACATCCATGTCTAATTATAGATCCATATACGACTGTAAGGTCTTGCACCTTTCCAGAGGGTCTTTAAAGTTCAGAAACTTGATTTCTCGTGTATGGATACTTATCACGGAGTTTATGACTTCTAGTCATTTTATGGAGTCAGGGCCCATCATCGCTTCTTTGCATGTAGTCGGTTTATTATTGTCAAAACAATAACGACTTGCTTATCAAATCTTACTATTTGATTCTTACCGACCCACACGGTTCTATAGGAACTCTAATCTCCGAGATCGCACCTTTTGTAATCACGAGAGCCATGAGCATTGTGGCCGTCACCGAGACACTTTCCGGCGCTGCGCTACTTAGCACATATAGCTAAGGTTCAACAACCTTATCAAAGTTCTATTGTCCTCCCACTTAACTTTTCACGAAAAATTCCTTCTCAAGAAACTTGACGTTTCAAGTAACAGACTCTTTTGTCCTCGGTGTTATGGAGAAATTCCCAAGAAATTCTTTGGGATAACCTACAAAGACGTGCTTATCCGACTTTGGTTGTAAACATTTTACTTATGCATAACATACCAAAATTTAAGAAAAGACAATTCGGGTTTTATCCCAAACCATGACTTATATGGTGTCATTTCAACGGATCACGATGGAGCTCTTTTCAGTGTAAAAGCGGTAGTCACTAAAGCTTTAATCTTTAATATATAATGGTAGTTTTATAAATGACACCCTTGATCTTACCATCTCAAACATGGTTTGATTTCATCTCTCGAATATGCCATACTCCTATGGTTTATCGGGAAATACAAATCATGGAACAATTCCTCAAGTCTTAGGTGTTTTTGCTAAACATGTAACTCAAATATCTTCCTTTATGATTGAATCATAAACTCTTTATTTTCTTGTTACAATGATTTTCAACTTCATCTTGAAAGTCTTTGAACAACTTTCAAATGTTTCATACTTCCTCCTTATTAAGTAAATATACAGATATATTCACTCAAATTTTCGGAGAAAGCATATGAAGCAAAAAGATCCATCGCATATGGCTACACATAATGGACTATGCACATCAGCATGCACAATTTCCAATAAGCTAGTCATCCGTTCCTCTCTGGCCTATGGACGGAGTTTCAATTATCTCAAGGAAAGTCTCACATGCGTCAATTGATCAAAATCAAAGACTCCAAAATTCCATCAACATGGAGTTTCTTCATGTTTTCTTTCAAATATAATTTAAACAGCGATGTCACTTCATAAGTGATCTTTCAATCATTTTTCTTGCGACATTTTAGCAATAGTGTTTATGGATGTGATTTCTCCCACCAGACTTGTAAAAGTTCATCCATCCTTTATGGAATACGGTAATTATTTGAACAGCCATTGTTCTCGTAATACCGGAACAAAATAACAATTATTAAAACAAATCTTGAAGGCTAGGTTTGATGTCAACGAAAAACACAATAACACTTTATTTGTTTTCGATGAACATCATCACTCATTCTCTTGCTAGTTACTTAGGTCATTGTAGTTCATGAATTGTGTTGTCCTGTATGACACTTCATACCAACCAATTCGGTATCCAATACCTAAGAGCCACATTGTTTAATAAGCAAGGAATACAACCATAACATGTATGTCTTCTATATACCCAAGTTGGACATCTCCAACCTTATAATTTCTGCCAAATATTTTATAGATTCTCTTTCAACAATTCCTTTTTCTTTTAAAAGAATCTATCAACATCAATAGTGGTGTCATTCACATGACACATAGTACAAAGCGTATATAGTCAAATACTAATACCTTTGGACTTGCACTTTGAAGTGGATCACCATCATCAAATGTTTGGCATTCTTTCAAAATCCATTCTTTAGTAATCTATTAGTGTAGTAAACATTTTACTTACATCTTCTATTCATCCTTATCATGACATCTTTCATGATCAAGCTGCTATAGCTTATAAAGGTGAATTGCGAGTATAATGTTTCTTTTTCAAAACCTTTTGGAGGATTAGGACGACTAGCGTCTCCAACCTTCACAAATTCTCATCAAATATGAGGACGTATACTCTATCATGTTGTAACCAACACATTGTTTTAGATATCGTAATACCCTTCACATATGATGGTTTCTGAAACATTGCTTTCAGCTCTTAGATAAACTTGATATTAAAAACAATCTTTTAAGTATCAAGAATCATGGAGGCAAACATGATACATTAGATACTAACACTGGAATTGTTACTCTTGATTTAATATTATTTATTAAACTTCACAGAGTAAACGGAGTTTGCTGAAAGTTTGCAATAGGACTTATAAACTTTAAATTGACATTCAAAACAATACGATACCAGTTCGTAAAGTAAATATCCAGAATTTCTATAGTTCCACTATCTCAACTATAACTAAGCGTAAGGTGGTGAACGGATGCCAATGACTACAACAAACTATGCAAATTCACTTTGATTGTGTTTATGATAAATTGAGTTTGACTAATCCAAATTACAAATGAACTCCCACTCAAAACAACATCCCTCAAGTTGTTTTAGTGATTACATGAACCAAATCCACTACACCAAGTCCGATCATCACGTGAGATGATGTAGCTTTGAAGGCGAACAATCAACATGTTCATCATATCATCCATATGACTCATGCTTTACCTTTCGGTATTCTGTGTTCCGAGACCATGTCTGTACATGCTAGGCTCGTCAAGGTTAACCTTAGTTTCTGCATGTGCAAATCTGGCTTGCACCCGTTGTATGCACACGTAGAGTCTATCACACCCGATCATCACGAGATGCTTCGAAACGACGAGTCTTAGCAACGGTGCCAACTAAGGACGAACACTTTATTACTTGATATTTAGTGAAAGGGATCATCTTATAATGCTACCGTCGTGATCTAAGCAATACAAAATGCATAAAGGATTAACATCACAGGCAATTCATAATATGTGATATGATATGGCCTTTCTTCTTGTGCCTTTGATCTCCATCTCCAAAGCATGGACAAGATCTCCATCATCACCAGCGTGGCGTCAAGGTTCGTGGCGCCGCTTCATGGTTGTCCATCACCACCAACAACTATTACAACTACTTGGAATAAAGCTATTACATGATGAAAAGACACGCAGGTCTTAAGCAAAATTTAAAGACAACCATTAGGCTCCTGCCGGTTGCCATATTACAATAAGGATCATTGCATACATCAAATATAATCACAATCACATAATGGCCATATCACATCACAAAACCCCTGCAAAAACGAGTTAGACGCCTCTAATTTTCTTTGCATGTTTTACGTGGCTTGGGGCTTTCGAATAAGAACGGATCTTACCTACGAACATGAACCACAACGTGGATACAAGTGTTGTCAGATGCTCATTGTAAATTGAATCTTAACTATGGTGGGAGAGACAGACACCCGCAAAGCCACTTGTGCAAAGCAAATTGCACGTCAAGCGTGGAGCAAGTCTCATGTGCGATGACATGTAATGTTAGCCCGAGCCGCTTCATCCCATCATGCCGCAAGATGCAAAGTACACGCTAAGACACCGACAACAAAAACATCAACGCCCACAAAAACATTGTGTTCTACTCGTGCAACAGATCTACGCATAGATACGGCTCTGATACCACTGATGGGTTCATAGCATCGAAAACAAAAAATTTCTACCGCAAGAACGAACAAAACCCAGATCTAATCTAGATAAAAGCCAAGATCTAATCTATTAGACATGTGCAACGAGATAGAAATGAACTAACCCTCGTAGAACCGAAAGCGTTAACGAGATTAGATCTCGTGGTTGATGTAGTCGATCACTTGCCGATCTCAAGATCGTGTGGACGATCCTTCCGGCGTCGCGTTCCAGCAGCGCTTCCGCAGTCGGTCAAGTGGACGATCCTTCCGGCGCCGCGATTCGGCAGCGCTTCCGCAGTCGGTCACACGTGCGGAGTCGAAGCAGACCTTCCTCTCCCCGTTCCAGCGAGCAGCGGAGGTAGTAGATCTTCTCCACGGAATCCCAGCAGCACGACGGCGTGGTGGTGGTGGTGGAGTAGAGAATTCTGCAGGGCTTCGCCTATGCCTGTGCAGAAGAAAGGTGGAGGAGAGAGGCGGCAGAGATTGGGAGTTATGAGAGGAGAGCAAGAGGGGGCGCCCCTGCCCTTCTATTTAAGGGGGGGAGGCGCCTTGGGGAGGGGGAGTCCTTGTAGGACTCCCCTTCCTCTATGGCCGGCGGGTTGGGGAGTGGGGGGAGGAGTCCTCCTCCCCCACGACTCCTAGTCTTGACCCACCAGGACTCCTTGATCCCTTCCTTGGTTTTCAAGCAAACTCCAAGAAATCTTCTAGAACCTTCCGGAACATTCCGAAACCTTCTAGAATCCTCATACAAACACTCCGGAACATTTCCTAACTCAGAAAATGATCCCCTATATATGAATCTTATTCTCCGGACCATTCCGGATCTCCTCGTGATGTCCCGAATCCAATCCGAGACTCCGAACAACATTCGGTCTCCAACGCACATTCCATATCTACTTAAAACAACTTCGAACCTTAAGTGTGTCACCCTACGGTTCGTGAATATATAGACATGATAGAGACACATCTCCTATCAATAACCATCAGCGGGACCTGGAGATCCATAATGGCTCCCACATACTCAACGATGACTTCGTGATCGATTGAACCATTTACATACGAAACCAATTCCTTTTGTCACGCGATACTATAATTATCCGAGGTTTGATCGTCAGCATCTCCATACCTATTTCTACCTCATTACTGATAAGTACTCTTTACTCGTTCCGTGATATGTCATCCCTTGTGACCCAGTCACATGCTTGCAAGCTAACTAGATGACATTCCACCGAGAGGGCCCAGAGCATATCTATCCGTCATATGGATGGACAAATCCCAATCTTGGTCCATGCGCTTCAAAACATACTTTCAGAATACCCAATGACACCTTTATGACCACCCAGTTACGAAGCGGTGTTTGATGTCATCAAAGTATCCATCCGGTGATGGTGATTAACATAACCTCATGGTCGAAGGATTAGGTTACTATGTATTTGAAAGCTTACAGCAATACGAACTTAATGACTTGATCTTATGCTACGCTTACTATGGGTGTGTGTCCATCACATCATTCTCCTAATGATATAACCTTGTTATTAATCACATCCTAATGTCCATGATCAGGAAACCATGATCATCAATTAATCAACAAGCTAGTTCAACAAGAGGCTTACTAGGGACTCTCTTATGTTTACAAAACACACAAGTATTAATGTTTCTGGTTAATACAATTATAGCATGGGATGTAAACGTTTATCATAAACATAAAGATATAATAATAACCACTTTTATTATTGCCTCTTGGGCATATCTCCAACAGCCGAAGCCACCTTTATCCCTGCCCGCTCCCACACGGCACCCTCCTCCCTCTCCCTCGCTTATCCTCCGCCCCACGCCTCCTCTACCTCGCCAGATCCACCCCAGAGCCCCTGCCTCTTCCCTCCTTCTTCTTCTTCCCAACGCCATCTCCTCTCGCCGTTCCCGCCAGTACCACCGGCGTCTCCTTGTTTCGGTCAGCACGCGCGACGTGGAGGTGATCGAGGAGACCAAGGACGATCCCCTGCTTCGCCCTGGACGCGCCAACGAGAAGGAGGAGCGCCAGGATCGCCAGGACCAGCGCCGCCCGACGAAACCCTAGATCCCCGGTTCGCCAGCTCCGCCGACGCCCTGCTGCGCCTCGTCCCGATCCGCCATCGGCAACCTCCCCGCGGTGAGCCCCTCTACCGCCTAGACATTCTCCGCCTCGCCGTAAAACCCTAGCCGCGGCCAGCGTTTCACCGAGCACTCTCAGTGCGCCGTGGACGCGCGCGTCTGCACGTCGCCGCGACGCACCGCGACCTATCTAGCCGCCTACCCCTCGCATTACAACAACCCCCCAGCTACCACAGTGGCTACCGCCCCCCCCCCAACGCACACCCAGATCCCCGGTTCGATCCCCCGCTCCTCACCGCCACTGCCACACGCGGATTTGGTCGTCAGACCGGGAGGAAGATCCACAGTGCGCCCCCCTTTTTGCACTTACCCCTGTTTCTTTTACCGCTCAACCCGCGGTACACCAAGCCCCACCTGTCAGCCTCTGTGAGCTTTTTACAAAAAGGCGCCTGCGTTTTAACCGGCTCAACCCGCGCTCCAGAAAACCCCACCCGTCAGCCGCTGCGGGGCTCGGCCTCTGACACATGGGCCCTAGTCCGCTGGCCCACCTGTCAACCGCAGCAGCTAGGCTAACCCACAGTGTAAAAAGATTTTCCCTGTGCGCGTGTGTCCAGTCCGTTTGGTCCCACTCGTCAGCGACTGGGGCTAGCTCGGGTTGGGTAACAAAAGTAATTCCGTTTATCTGTTTTAATAAAACAAATTCAAAATGTTTAAATTCAAATTCAAATCAGATTTTAAATAACTTTCAAATTATAAATCCAAACAATACATATAATATATGTTTTAGAATCAGAAAAATGTGAGGAATTCAAATATGCCATTCAAATTAATGTTTGAGCACTTTAAATTTTCGAGATGATTAAAATTACAATAAAATGCCCTTTTCCTTAATAAATTAATAACTTTAATTCTACAACTCCAAATTTGACAAATAATATGTCTAAATCGATCAGCGCGATGAGCCCGTTCTATCTGTGCAGTCCTTGTTCTGAATTGAAGCATGCATCATGTCATTATTAAAAATCTGAGCTGTTTATGGCAATAAAACTTGACTAAACAAATAATAAGATGCTTTATTCTTGTACCACACACCTCACCATGCCATGCTACTTTAATGCCATATAAATTGTGCATCATTCATCATGGCATGCTTGTTTGTTTAACGCATTTTAATTCATATGCTTATGCACTTTATTTATGTTGGCCCTTGTTTGTTTGGTTCTTCTTCGAATAGACGGCCAGCAAGAGAATTACCAGGAATCACAGGAGTACTACCCAGATCCATCTCTCGCTTCAACTGAGCTGCCAGGCAAGAACTACCACATGCTTGCATACATATAGTACATATTGCCTCTATCTTATTCTTGCATCATTGAGTCGCGATTGCATTAAATTGAATTCCAAGTACCGCATAGCCTTACTTTTAAACCCCACCGAAGCTGGTTCCTCCATCCCATGAGCCATTACTACAGGAGTTGTTTGAGCCATGCGAGTCGTAGAAAAACATGTGTAGGGTATGTGAGTGTCTGATGAATAACGAGGTACCTAAACAACTTAACCTGAGTAGTAATGGGATAAGTAATGAAAGAGGCACCGGTGAGCAATATCTGCTATTTAGTTTTTCATGCTCACTTGTGTCCCGTAGGACCCCGAGTACTTGATTCCTGTTCCTTGACTATTCGCACTATCCACATCCGGGAGGCCTTATGGACCCCCTGAGCCAGAGCTTGATTCATTCTTATTTCTTGGGGCCACAATTAGTTTGGGGCTTTATTACTATCTTGTACTTATGCCATGTTACTGCTTTATTTAAGATTGTGCGAGGAGCACCTGTATTATTTTGGATCGCGCCACGTTTTCGCGGTATCGACAAGCCCAGTCACAATTTCGGGTTCCCAGTCGTTTACAACCGTCGTCACAAACCTTGGGTCCATCTCGGAGCCGGCCAACTTCGTGGCGGGTAGCTTATCGGGGTGGCCCCCTGAAATATTTCTGAATCCTGTGATCGCTTTGTCGTGAATGCCTCGTCGGGTTTTGATTTTGTTTTTCCGAGGTTGATCGAGTGTGTGTTACTATTCGTGCACCCCTGCAGGGTAAATTTCTGAAAGCCGTGTCCGTAGTTATGGACGACTTGGAGCACAGTTTCTCGATCATAGACAAGTATAACTAAAGTACCGCTTTTAATTTGACTAAGAACTTGACTAGTAAATAGTGCAATACTCATGGAATGGTTAATAAAACTGCCAACGGATGATGGGGGGTTGTTCGTCCGCTTCCTCGTTGGTAAGCGAGGATGAGGATGGATCTGTTAATTATACTGTTATAACTGTTGTTCTTAATTCACGGACGTCCGCCTATCATTGGTTAGGCGGATGGTTAGCGAGTATCTATAGACTTGTTAGTTATTATCTTTTGCTGCAATTGCGTCACCCCAGGTTGTGTCCCCTTTAGTGACATAAAGACTTGCTGAGTACCCCTAGGGTCTCACACGATAAATTGTTTGATTCAGATGAACAGGTGTACCCGCAAGATGGATACTGGGTGGAGGAGACAGATGATGTTGGCAATGATCACTCGGTGTAGAGATTCCGGGAACGGGGATCCGTGAGATCTGTGGGCGGGATGTGTTTATTTATGTGGCATCTTATATTGCTTCTTATCCGTACTCGGATCTTGTTTTCCGCTTCCGCCTGATACTCTGATGTGTGTTGTATGAGGAGCTATCCTAAATTATTATCTCTATCTAGGATATTTGAATCTTGCGGTATGGCGTTGCAATATTTCTATTTCTTTTAGATGGAATGGCTCTGAGGACTGTTGTATGTGGCTTGCATACATACTCATTTGTGTATGTAGTTGATCCCTTCGCCTGCCGATTACGCCGCTCGTTCTTGTCCCGATGTCCTAAAAGTGGTTAGGACGGCCGAAAGGTCTACCGTGAGTGGCCCTGGGCCCCACCGTACTATTTTAACCACTTTCGTTCATCCAGGCATGTAACTAAGAGCGTAATTCACGATGTAGTTACATAGCTCTACCTGACTGTCCAAATCAATCTGGAATCCAAAACTCCATACCATTTAAATTCGATTGACATATGTTTTTAAAAACACCAAATGTTGTTTGTGCTAGTAATATAAAAATTACGGTTAGCATCCTCTGGAAAAAAAAAGTTTCTTTTGGATTGCATTTCGGAACTCGGCCTTCTCCAGTTCGAAGACGACTCGGCCCTCTGCGAGTCATAGGAAGACTCTGCGCGTGTAACCTGGGCCAGCCCACAAGTTGCCGACGTAACCCGCCGTCCTAAATCACATCTCCATCCCCTTCACAAATCGAACCAAACCCTAGCTTCTCTTCGACCCCCGATCCCCATCTGGCGACTCGCCGGAACCCTAGCCCCGGATCCACCCCTCTCCACCACATCAGCTATGGGCCTCCGGGACAACCTCCCTCCGGCCAAGAAGTCGGCGTCCACGTACTACGACCACAGCAGCGACCCGTGGTTCAAGGAGCGGTACGGCGACGAGGCCGCGGAGGATGACGCGGGGAAGCCAACGGGCCCGGGCAAGCTCGTGCCGCCTTACGGTAAGCGCACCGGGTTCATGCCCCGTCGCCCGGAGGACTTTGGTGATGGCGGCGCCTTCCCTGAGATCCTCATCGCGCAGTACCCGCTCGGCATGGGCCGTCGCGACGCGAACGGCGGCTCCAAGATCCTCGCGCTCACCGTCGACGCCCATGGCAGCGTCGCCTTCGACGCCGTCGTCAAGCAGGGCGAGAACGCCTCCAAGATCGTCTACTCCAAACACAGCGACATCGTGCCCAAGATCGCCACGGCCGATTCCGAAGCTGTCGAAGACGAGGAGTACGAGAAACTGGTTGAGGAGACCACCGACCGCACTAGAGCTGCCTTGGAGAAGATTGTCAACGTTCGGCTCTCGGCTGCCCAGCCCAAGAACGTCCCGACGCATGATTCTGGATCCAAGTTTATCAAGTATAAGCCGTCGCAGCAGTCGGCAGCGTTCAATTCAGGTGCCAAGGAGAGGATTATTAGGATGTCAGAGATGGCTTCGGATCCTCTTGACCCACCGAAATTCAAGCACAAGCGAGTGCCCCGTGCATCTGGTTCGCCCCCTGTGCCAGTGATGCACTCGCCACCACGGCCAGTGACAGTGAAGGATCAGCAGGACTGGAAGATCCCACCTTGCATCTCAAATTGGAAGAACCCCAAGGGGTATACAATTCCACTGGATAAGAGGTTGGCAGCTGATGGGAGGGGTCTTCAGGAGGTTCAGATTAATGATAACTTTGCAAAGCTTTCGGAATCGTTGTATGTTGCAGAGCAGAAGGCGAGGGAAGCAGTGCAGATGCGCTCCAAGGTGCAGAGGGAGCTAATGCTAAAGGAGAAGGAGAGGAAGGAGCAAGAGCTGAGGGCACTTGCACAGAAGGCACGCATGGAAAGGTCTGGTGCTCCACCTCCATCTGTGGCTGTGCCTGCTGGAGGTGGGAGGGAGAGAGAGCGGGAGAGGGTTGATGACGGGGATGCAGATATGGATTTGGAGCATCCACGTGAGCAGCGCAGGGAGACTCGAGAAGAGAGGGAGGCAAGGATTGAGCGTGACAGGATCCGCGAGGAGCGGAAACGTGAGAGGGAGAGGGAGAGGAGGTTGGAGGCCAAGGATGCTGCAATGGGTAAAAAGAGTAAGCTCACGAGAGACAGGGACCGCGATGTGAGTGAAAAGATTGCCCTGGGTATGGCAAGCAATGTAGGTGCGAAGGGCGGGGAAGTCATGTATGACCAGAGGCTCTTTAACCAGGACAAGGGAATGAGCTCTGGGTTTGCTGCTGATGATGAGTACAACATCTATTCCAAGGGTCTGTTCACCGCACAATCCACCATGGCCACACTTTACAAGCCCAAGAAGGATGGCGATTCTGAAGTGTATGGCGGTGATGCAGATGAACAGTTGGACAAGGTTATGAAGACGGAGAGGTTCAAGCCTGACAAGGCATTTTCTGGCGCTTCAGAGAGGTCTGGCAAAAGAGACAGACCAGTGGAGTTTGATAAGCAAGAGGAGAATGACCCGTTTGGTCTCGATCAGTTCTTGACTGAGGTGAAGAAGGGAAAGAAAGCTGTGGACAAGATCGGAAGCGGAGGAACCATGAAGGCAAGTGGTGGGTCCTCAAATAGAGATGATTACGATGGGGGATCTGGGAGGTCCCGCATTAACTTTGAAAGGGGAGGGCGTTGAGGTATTTGCAATGCATGTTATCTTCTGCCTTTTTGCAGGTTCTCGGTGCATTTTCGAATATCGTCCCGAAGAATTTCCTTCAAGAACATGAACTTTCTTACATAAGGAAGAGCCTGCTGTTTTAGATGTCAGTGATACATATGCTGTTATATTATCGACCGGATGTGTTGAACAGTGTACCTACTTCAGATATTGTGATGCTTGTATGTTGTGTATCTTATGGTGGGATCCATGAACAGCATTGTTTACACAAATTCCATAGGCTCTTCCATGTTCTGTTCACTTTAAAGCTGTATCAGGTGACAATATATCTTGCTGAAATGGATATGTTCCACAAATTTTGTATATGTCTTTCTTCTTATACTTATTGGTTGGCCTGTTCAGTGGTGTCGCCAAGAGAAGCATCACTCTGCTGATCACTTGATCTTGAAGATGTTTCAGTGTCAATGCTGCTTCAGTTCTATCCGCATTTACTTCATTTCCTCTTGATATTTTCTGCTTTTAGTTATTATATGCATGAAGAACTTCAAACTTGCTGATGCCAGTTCATTGTTTGACGTGGATGTTGATGCCAAAATACTCCTTTGTTCATGTTTGGAGTCGTGCACAGGTTGGTTGGAAAGGAATGTACGAAATCACCATCTCACTCCAGATTGCTTTCAGCTCTTTTAGCATGTTTTATTAGTTTGATGTTATATTATCTTTACCAGTAAACCGAAGTTGTCTTGGGATTGAGATGAATGAAATGTTAATGCTTGTCAGTAAAGCAGAGACTTGGTCCTCTATTTTACATACAAGTAGATTGACTTACTAATTATGTCTTTTTATCATCATACTTATTGGCTGGCAAGATCTGTGGTGTTTCAATGACAGTGCCCCTTCAGTTTTATCTGCCTTCACTCCACTTTCTCTTTGATTTTGCCGCTTCTATGTTTATGGATGACTTGAAAATTGCTGATGCCAATTAAGCATTTAATTTTGATTTCTTCGTTCGACGGTGGTGTCGATACTGAAATCCTCATCGTTTGTATCTGGAGTTCAGTTCTGAAGATATGCATGAAATCACCAGATTGATTTCAGTTCTTCTTGCTTGGTTCTTAATTTGATGCTATATATCCCTCCAGGCTCTCATCTCACTAGAATGTGAGGCCTGGTGCTTCTGGGTGGTCATTCGCGTTTGGGCCTCTGCCTGTTTGTGGCTATTCTTGTTTCTACAGCCTTTCTGGGTATACTGTCTCTGCTCCAGTCTCCTCCCTCTGCTTTGAGCGTGTGCGGCGGTGCGTGGCTACTGGTGGTTTTGGTCGTTTGTGGTGCGTCGTGGCGGCGGGCGCCTCACCGGTGGCCTCTCCTTTAGCTGTCTGTCGCCTATTTATTTCTATTTCTTGGCATTGGGTTTCTTCTGCTTGTTGTTGCATCTGGGGCTTGTCGATTCGTTCCTGGACTAGGTGGTGCTGCGGTGGGTTCGTCTTGGACTGGTTGCCATCGGCCTGGCACCTCTTTTCCCAGTCTACAGGTTGCGCATTGCTGTCTCTCTCTTGGATTGCTGTTCTGCCTAGGTTCGTTTTTGTTTTGGTGGCCGATTTGGCTGGGTGGCGGTGTGTGCAACTGTTCCTTTCGCTTTCTGTGGGTGGGGAACGGCGGGCGGGTGTTGGGGTTGTCCCTGAGCTGTGGTGGGCGGTGGCTGTTCCTCCCCCATCCCTGGGGTGGGTAACGGCAGGGCAGGTCGAGGGTGGGGGGGCTCTTCGTGCCTATCGCGGGTTGTCCTCTTGCGTGGTCTTGGGCGTGGTTCGCTTGTGCGGGGGTGCTGGCTCGTGGGGATGTCACTGGCTGCCTCAGCGTTTCCCTCCTGGATTCGATTTAGGTCTTGTTCGTGTTTAGGTGCATCTCTCCCTCCCAGAGCTACAATGACGGGCAGCCGCTGGCTCCAGGTGAAGTGTTCTGTTCTTGCTCACTGTGCGTTTGTGAAAATGCCACAACAGTGGGGGTCACTTATTTTTTCGTTGACTTATTCAACTTTGTTCTAATATCATGTGCAGAACTTGTACTTAACAGAATTGATATCCTCACCTTGAATAGGCATGGGCACCTGGCCAACTGAGCTTATGGGAAGATTGTAGTGATTTTACAACAAATACACTGTGTGCTCTGAAAGAGCGCAGGTGCTGAATTCTGTTGTGTTGCTGTATCCTGTATTAATTCCCGCTCCCGCAAAATGCGATTCTCCTGATCCATCTAATTCTGTGTCAATTGCATTTATTAGTAATTTCTGTTTTAATTAATTGTTATCCAACTACCGCAAAACTGTGTCTCTCTAGATGCACTTTGAAATATATAGTCCTCTGTCCTTTTGTATAGTCTCAACAGCAAATTCTGATAGTGAATAATCCCTTCCAAGAAATGTGAAGTTCACTAGCTCTACACCATCATTGTTTTCGGTATACCTTAGCTTTTCATTGTGAAGCAAAACATCAATTGGGGTGCTTTTTTTCTCATCTCTGTTTTTTTGTCGTATATGTTGTTTGGTTTTTTATTCATGAAAATGACTGCTCCAGCACACACAAAATTTATTATATTTTCAGATCTTTTGTCTGCTCTCAAATTCTTGTGTTTCTGTTCTCTCATAGAAGTTGGTTGTTGTGAATAGTTAAACCATGTTCATAGGATTGTTGGAATAAAGTGAGAAGGATCCGCCTCCAGTGTGTTTGGTCGAGGCTAAAGGCAGGAATGTTACTATGTTAGTTCTCAAAGAGTATGTGAGATTGTGAGGTAGCATGTGGAACTCGAACCTCGTACTTTGAGAAGTGAAGTTATCAGTGTCATTCAATAAATTTAGGCCAGCATGTGGAACTCGAACCTCATATTTTGTACCGAAGGTAAATGAACTAAGATAATTCATTTTTTTGATTCATTTAGACTGAATGATAGCGTCCCCAACCCAAGGTAAATGAACTTCAAACCTCTTATTTACAGTTTATGTATGTCGGTTTTTCTCGGGCCTTTCAGTATAAATCTCTACATGCTTCTTTAGCGCATATTTGAAGTTTCTTTTCTAACTTTAAAAGTGTCTGTTGGATATACTCAGATGATTTACGTTTACTGTCCTCTGTTCACGACTCTATGAGTTCATCTTCTTCCTATTTTGAGGACACTCATGAGGAAGTTGCTGAAGAGGAAGGGACTCATTGTTGTACAATGCTGATACTTGGGCATGTGAAACTTGAGGTTTGAAACTACTTCCTATCTAGAACATTTTGGTTGTCATTATCTATGTCTGATACAATGGTGTATGCTCATGCATGAGATCTAGGAGAACCTAGCTGAATTCGGCAAACAAGGTGATTTTGTACAGGAGGGTCATAGCTTCAGTGACATTATTTAGATAAATGATCAGATTTATGCTCTTGGCTGTGGGCTGTGCTACAGGTTAGAATACATCCGTCTAATACTTCTGTTTGGGGCTGGGAAAAGAATTTTATCCTGAGAAACTACTTTTGTAGAAAAACATTCAGTTTGAAACTAATCTGAAGTAAAAGACGTTTAAACATAAGAACTCATCTGAAATTATGTTAATGCGTGTTCACCATTGAAGACCATATGTTCTTTTTCTTCTTAAAAATGGTGCTTTCAGAAGTAAGTTTTAAGTATGATACGTTGCCCTACCTGTAGCTTGCCATTAAGTGAGAACCCTATGGCTTTACCAGGTGTATGATTTGGTGATTTACTATTTTACTCTACTATTTAATGGGCAATGATCTAGGTTGACTACAAGAATAGTATCAGGTGAACTTTGTCATTTGTGTATCTGTTTACTTAGGTTTGGTTTGTGCTTGCAAAAATTGACAATAGCCTATTACAATGTTGCCTCCTCTAGCGATCATCATTTCCTCTGGCTATGTTCCGTTAATCTCCACCTGGCCGGGATCGAGACGGAAACCACGTGGGTCAGCCGGGATCAGCTCGACCGGGATTTAATCCCGGCACACTCTCGAAGACGTCTTCGGCATGTGCAAGGTTTCAGAATAGCAAGAAAGAAAAACTGAAAATGGTTACAAGACTGCTGTACATTGGAACAGTATTGGAATTTGGAATAGTTTGCTGTTTCAAATGTTCACCTTCCTTTTAAAGCGCTGCCGTGGTCTGAGCATCAACATATGTACGAGTATATTACTTCCTCACATCCATAAAGTTGAGGCATTAATATGAATCAGAGGGAGTACTTCATTCTTGCGTGAAAACAGCAAATGAAAATTTTGTGGCCATTTGCTTATCAACAGATGCTGACCCTAGACTTTGATTCTTTTCGATTCATTCACAACGACACACTGGAGATTTTTGGCCTCCGAGAGCTCCAGTGCTCTTTCTATTAAAAAATAATTCAAAATCATAATTATGATTTCCAACAAATATTAAAAAAATGTGGAGTAGCCCACAATTTATCCCACAAACGTACAAATATCAATTTCAAATATTTTATACTCTGAGCTGTACCAAAATGACATGGTGTCGATTTGTGCAAGTATGTTTTCAAATCATCAAATTTTATCAGATTTGTCATTTTTATGTAGGCCAAATATAAATAATTTCATGTCACCATGCTTGTGATACAATATTGATTATGCTGGGATTTTTTAGATATTTTTAAAACCTATAAAATATTGTTTTAATTTTTTTCAAACGGATAGAGCACCGGTGCTCCGATTCACAACCATAATATTGTGGACACTGCTTATCGGCATTTCATTCCTTACGAAAATCAACCGTGATTCCATCGATGTTTCTGTATTCTGTAATTTTGTAAGCTTGCACATCGAGACTCTGATCGTTCTTGATGATGAAATTGTGGCATAACCACAGGTATTTGAGATGGTTGACGAAGTTTTGTTTGGTTACAGCATCTGAACTTTATTGAGCAACAAATCCATGATAATTGATAACAAACCAAACTACTAAAAAAATCGACAAAGAAAAGACAGACTATCAATCGCTGTAGAAGCTTTTTGCGACCTTGCCCTCCTTGGTCTTCTTGTTCCTCCGCCGGCGACGGTCGGCTTCCTCCACTCGCCGGACGGCGCGCTCCAGCATATCCACCCGCTCCGCGAGGGCCCCGATTAACGCGCACTGCTGCGCGCTCCGCTCACACAGTGCCGCCACCATCCCCATTACCTTCTTGGCATCCAAGCCGTCGGCAGTCGTAGCCTCCGTCTTCTCTCCCGCCGCTTCTTGTTGCTGCCCTTTAGATGGTGGATTCTCGCCGGCGAAGGCGTCATCTCCTGTTACCATCTCCCTTTCGACTTCCGCCTCTGCCGCCTGTTCGCCGGCCATCATCAATTCCGCAGCAATTGTCTCGGCAGCTGCGGAATCCGCCTCCTCTGCCCTAGCCACAGAATCCGCCTCCTCTGCTCTGCCATCGTCAACCTCCATATCCATCTCGTCAGCGGTTGTCTCAATCGCCGAAGAATCCGCCGCGATGTTAGCTCCAATCTCCTCCCCGGGTTGCGGCAACTCCGGCGCCAACGAGTCCGCGGCCGCAGGCATATGACTTACCGCCTGGGCCGGCTTCGCCTCTAGGGCGTCGACGGCATCCTGGAGCGCGAGCACCTTCTTGGTCACCTTCTTGCGGTACTCCCTGACGCCGCGCACCGCGTCGAGGCGGAGCAGCAGCCGCATGAGCTCCTCTCCAACGCCGATCCTGCCTCGCGAATCCACGCGCAGCGCCTCCGCTTGGGACGCGATCCTCGTCGCGACCACCTCCGCCTCCCGCTCCACCGCACGCACCTCCCGCACCATCCTCCGTGCCAGGAAGCCGCGCGCCGCCGCCTGTACGGTCACCGCCGCCTCCTCCGCCGACGGTGGCTGTTTCTTCGGAACTGCCGCGGTCTTCCGTTCCGGCTCCAAGTCTGACCCGACAAACTGGACCGGGACGGAGACCGACCTCGAGGACCTAGGCCTGGGATGCGTCACCGGCCGGGGGCTCTCGACCTCCGGGAAGAAGGCGGCCTCGTTGTGTGCCGGGGCTCGAGCAGAGAATGGGTAGTGGTGATAATAGGAGTGGGGATGCACGGGACCGCCGTCTCCGTGCTCTCGAAGTCCTGGAACGCGGCCGGGTGGTGGTAATAGGGGTGGGAGTAGTTGTACGGCGAGGTGTAGTAGTAGTCGTAGGGGTCGTAGCCGAAGAAGCGGCGAGACGCCATTGTCGATCTTGTGTTCGAGGTTGATGGAATTGGTTGCGATTTTGTCTGTTGTAATGGGGAGAGAAACACTCGAAGGTCTGTATATATGAGGAATCAACGGAAGGTTCTAGAACGCGCATGATGTTTCTGGAACTCTTCAGGAGCGACTGACTCCAGAAAGTCCTGGAAGAGCCCGGAAGGAGACAAGGGGTGTGCGGTGGATGACGCTTGGGCCAGATTGAACGCCTCAGCCAGTATTGACAGTTTTCCATAACAGTAACATATGATTTCTTCTACCGTTTCAGATTATAAAATGTTTTAACTTTTTCTAAAGTATTTTAGTTGTAAGCTCGGAATTTGAAATGGAGGAATCACGTCCGAATGTAGACAAATCTAAAAACATTAATCAAGATCGGAGAAAGTAAAAAAAAAAAGCAGAGTAATTTTGTTGCATTTGATGTATGTATTGACGACAATTTGATAATTGTTCAAAATATTATAGATTTGTACTTAATAAAAGATTATAAAAGTCATAATCCAACATTGTATGCAACAATTGTCATGCCCATGTCTATCTCCTACTCCCTCCGACGCGAATTAATGGCCGCAGTGGTCTTTTTCTAAAGAAAATCTCTGTGTTTTTCTGACACAACCTTCATTCCTCCCTTCGATTTCTCCCCTTCGTCTCGCCACTTGCTCTCGCCCACACCGTTCGCTCGCTGGCGCTCCCTACCCGGCGACGACTCGCCTGCGCTGCTCGCTCCTCCCAGTCCGCTCTCCCGCCGACACGAACCCACTTCCACCATCGAACCCTAGCCCCCGACCTCCAAGAATCCTAGCCCCCACCTTCGCATTTGTCGTGTCCTCGCCCGGACATCCACCTCGGTCGCGTCTAAGATGATACCTTGGCGGCTTCGACAGCCAAGATGGTGCTCCTCCTCCATGGATTTAGATGGCCGCCTTTGCTCCCGACCTCCGCTTCCCCCGCGTTAAAGATGGTACCTTGGTGGCTCCGGTGGCTAAAAGGGTGCTCCTCCTCGAACAATTAGATGGCCACCCTCGCCCCTGACCTCCGCTGTTGTCGCGCGCTCGCCCCGACTTCAGTGGCCTTCGCATTCCTCGACCACCTCTGCCTCCCCAAGGCGCATCCCCTTTTCTAGATATTTTGTTTCTTGGCCACATCATATACAATATTAATCTGAATTCTGAATTCAGTAGTGCATAAATTCAGCATATATAAAACCGGTTTCATTGGTCTGTATATATCTGTGTTAACCCTTTGTGTGGCTAGTTTATGCCTTGATTACTCTAAGTTTATGCAATTCAGGAGTAACAGAATGTTGATTGACCTAGTTTATGCAATTCAAGAGTAAAAGAATGCTGCTACTCACCTACTAGATGTACATTCAATAATTTTGATTGATTATCCATTGTAGATTAGGGTACTCCTAGATGTGCATTCACGTTGGTTTTAGTGGTCTGTTATCATGTTTCCAGTGGTTTTACTTCTGAATTGCATTTTTTCTATACTCCAATTCATGAAGTGTGCTCTCCAAAGTTTCCATCGGTGAATACTGGGTGCTGACATGCGCTTGTTTATTCACTTTTACTTATAGGGATCTTCCATTGGAATAATGTGGTGTTTTGCTGGTGTCACTGTTGACTCTCATCTTCTGTGATTATCGATTGGTCGACTGGAGCTCTTCTATTTCATAGATGGGCATTGTGAAGGCAACAAGTGGTGTGACAACAATACAGAATGACAACACCGGTGGAAATGATGACCTTCTAAGAGAGGAGAGGTCAAAATTTTCACCTCAGCTATTTCTCTCTTTTGCAATCACCAACCATTAACCATCCCGATTTTTATCTCTGAATCTTTCTTACTTGCACGCATGTATTACACACACTCCTTAATACTCCTGTCCTCTCAGCCTTCTATCTTGATCACTGCCCAGCTTCTCTTCCATGCCGTCCGACAAAGCCATGCCGTGCATTATCATAGGTCGGTTCAGGTTCAGCCTTGCCCCTCTGCTTTGCTTGTTCTGTTCATCTTGTGCTTTAATTTCGACGAGGCGGGCACTGAATATTTTGTCTGTCTGTTTCTGACCGAATTCTTTGTACTTGCAGTGACAACCATTATTTTAGTACATGTCTTTTCTGAAGGAGTTATGCCCTACAGGCAAATAATAAAGTGTATTGTTTGATATATTTCTTATATGTTCATAATATGTTTTATACTGTGCTATAACTGTATTAATGTGAAACGTTAATACACGCGTGGAATGTAAACAAACCGTGTCTCTAGTTGCCTCTAGAGAATTAGTTCATTGGTCATGAGGATGATCTGGGTTTCAAGATCATGGGCATTTATGTCAATTGACAATGAGATCACGTCATTGGTTGAATGACGTGATAGACAAACATCCCATAGTTGTATCTCAATGAGTTCTAGTTACAGAGTTCATCATTGATGATAAACGCATGAAACCTCACAACCCGATCCTTAAACTGTGAGATAATGCAAATCACCGTTCTGGAGGGATCTTAGATGGTTATCAAGTATCATACCGTGATTGGGTGATAAAAAGGTGCCACTCAGGTTTTCCAAAGGGGCACGTAGAGGAGTACATATCAAGACCAGGATTTGGCAGTCCATGTAATGGATAGATACATATGTGGCCATCTCGGTGATGTTGCATTAACGAAGCTTGTAAGCGTGTGACTGGGTCATAGAATGCAACGACATGGGAACAAGTAAACAAGTTCATCGGTAATGAGGTCTAACTAAGGTATGGAGATACCAAAGATCAAGTCTCGAATAAACTAGGTATCAAGTGGCAAATGGAACGGGAAACGACTACTCATGATTCGAGCGATAAGATTCGTGGAATGCATGAGGGTCATCATGGTCATCATGGGCATCCAGGTCCCGCTGATGATCATTGATATGAGAGGTCTCAATTATGTCCAGAGTGTTCCCGAACCGAAGGATGTCACGCTTAAGGACGGGGACGCTTAGGGTAGATGAGGTAGCATAGGAGAAATAGAGAAAGAGAAACCGGAATAGTTCCGGGTAACATCTAATGAAGATCGGAAGGGGTCCAGAGGGTGTTCCGGAGTGAAGGAATAAGATAATATATGTATTTGAATGTTAATTAGAGAATTAATATTAAATATTTTTATTTTATTTTATTATTAAAGGCAGCCCACTGCTAATGGGCCTCACCTGAAGGGGAGGCCCAATAGGCAAGGCGCCTAGGGAGAGGGGGCCAGCCGGCCTGGGCTTAGTGGGCCGCCCCAGTAGGGCCCACCTAGGGCCAGCGGCTGCCCCTAGGTGGCCAGCGGGTGTGGGGATTAGTCCCACACCGCCTGGCCCCTGGGTGGTGCGCCTCCTCCCACTATATATAGGGGTCTCCCTCCTCCTTTGGAATCATCCCATTCTCTCTCTCTCATCCATTGAGGACTTCTCCAGAGTATTGGAGAGGACCTCCTGGGTTGTGAGTTATCCACTTTCACACCACCATCATGTGATCAGCGATCCGACATCTACTTCTTCCGCTGCTCTGCTGGATTGGAGCCCAGGAGACGCCGCCTACACCGGACGTGTGTAGTACTTCGGAGGCACAACACTTGGGGTGCTTGGAGCTGCTCGGCTTCATAAACATACGCCTTCCCATGCAAGGCGTGCCTCGGTCTTCAAGGGTATGCATACGTCTCTCTCTTTCCGTTGCTTGTGTCTACATAGTATAGATCCTGGTATTAGTGTTTGCATAGTTAGAAAATTTTGTTTTCTACTATGGAACGCTTCAGTGGTATTAGAGCGGGTCTATGGGTAGACATGTCGTATGGATAGAACACATAGCAATATGTGGGCATTGATTTTCTAGTTTCTACCCTCTTTTATGTTCTTGTTCATATCGCGACACTGTTTGATGAAGCGGCCCCCAACCAACCTCACGTGGTGATTCACGAGACTGGTCCACGAATCAAAGTGGCTTAGGGGGTGTCTGTCTCTCTACAGTAGTTGATATGGCATCGACATTGGAGGGCCCTGAAAAGGGAAGTAAAACGACAATCATTGAATCTGTGTTGTGGCTCCACGTTCGTAGGTGGGAAGGGGTTCTACCGCGAAAGCCCTAAAGCCGCGTAAAACTTGCAATAGATAATATAGAGGCGTATATTTTTATTGTTGCATAGGGGAATGTGTTGAGACATGGTCATGACTAGTTTGCGAAACTTTCATTGAAGCTATTGATGTCGATCAATGCGCTGCAACCACGTCATAGCACTTTACTTTATAAAGTATTACTTATTATTCTAGTATAATTATATATTCGATGGTATCATAGTAAGATAATCCCTCATAGTATTCCAGTTATCGTATTCCCCTTGTGTGTGCACCACCAAGAAAGTTCTTCGGTATGAGGCAGGCCGTGACGATCGGGTGTCAGACATATCTACGTCCGCATACAGTGGGTGTAAGCCATGTTGCACTGTGAATACACACAAGTTAGAACTAGCGAGCCTAACATGTGTACACATGGCCTCGGAATACAAGAGACCGAAAGGTCGAGCATGAATCACATGGTTGATGTGATTGACATTAGGGAATGTCCACCTTTGATACTGCACTGATGGTTGTGATGATCGGGGGAGGTGCAGGGGATTGGGATCATGTCATCACTAAACGAGTGGAGGGATGTTCGTTTGAGTGGGAGTTCTTTTTGTTTTAAGTACGATAGTACAATCAAAACTTGAACTCATTATTATGAACATAGTTTAAGTACTTTGCAGATCCATTATAGATGTTTGGCCCACCCACCTTCAACCTTAGTGCTTTCCTCGAGAAGGACAAGCCAAAAACTAATGGAACCAACTTCACCGCATGGTTCCGCAATCTTAGGATCCTCCTAGTCCCCTACAAGTTGACTTATGTCATAGAGGCTGATCTTCCGGCTAAGCCTGCAGATTCCGCCTCCTAGGATGAAAAGAATGTCTGGCAGTCCAAGGAGGATGATTTCTCCCTCATCCAGAGTGGAATGCTCTATGCCATGGAGCCGGAGCTTCAAAAACGTTTTGAGAAGATGAATGCTTTTGAGATCATTGAAGGTCTCAAAGCCATCTTTGCTCCACAGGCTCGCGCAGAGAGGTATGACGCTTCTGAGCTCTTCTTCTCTGCTAAGATGGAAGAGCACAACAGTATTAGTGAGCATGTAGTCAAAACGTCTGGCTACGTTAAGCATTTGAACGCACTGGATTGCAAAATCCCGGAGGAGCTCGCGATTGATAGGGTGATGCACTTACTGCCCTAGCTATAAGAGCTTTGTGAACTATAACATGCAAGGGATGACTAAGACCCTTGCTGAGGTGTTCGCCATGCTCAAAACTGCTGAGTTAGAAATCAAGAAGGAGCACACGGTGTTGATGGTCAATAAAACCACCAACTTTAAGAAGCTGGTGCAAAAGGGAAAATGCAAGGGAAAGAAGCCCTAGAAGGATGGCAAGTTCGTTGCCAACACCTCTAAGACTGCCAAGCCTGGCCCTAAGCCCGGCACTACGTGCTACTACTGCAAAGGGGATGGGCACTGGAAACGTAACTGCCCCAAATACCTTGAAGGCAAGAAAGCCGGCAAGATAGCCGCCAAGGACAAAGGTATATATGATATACATGGTATTGATGTGTTCCTTACAAGTGCCAGGAGTAACACCTGGGTATTTGATACCAGATTTGTTGCTCACATTTGTAACTCTCTGCAGGAACTGCAGAGTAGGAGGCGCCTGAGGAAGGACGAGGTGACGTTGCGCGTCGGCAATGGTTCGAGAGTCGAAGTGATGGCCGTCGGCACCCTGCATCTTCGTCTACTGTCAGGATTATCTTTGGTTTTGAATAAATGCTACTATGTACCTGCATTGAGTATGAATATTGTGAGTGGGTCTTGCTTGTTGCAAGATCATTATTCCTTTAAATCTAGAACAAATGGTTGTTCTATTTATATGAATGATATTTTCTATGTTCATGTGCCTATGTGTAATGGTTTATTCTTACTTGATCTTGATTGTGATACTCACATCCATAGTGTTGATGCTAAACATTGTAAGCATAATGATGATAATTCCATGTTTATGTGGCATTGCCGTCTTGGTCACATTGGCGTAAAGCGCATGAAGAAGCTTTATTCAGAAGGACTTCTTGGATCATTGGATTTCAAATCCCTTGATACATGTGAGCCATGCTTTATGGGCAATATGACTAGGACACCATTCTCCGGGACAATTGAGAGAGCTATAGACCTACTAGGAATCATACATACGGATGTATGTGGACCAATGAGTGTCTCAACGCGCAATGGTTATTGTTATTTTGTTACCTTTACTGACGATTTAAGTAGATATGGAATATCTACTTAATGAAGCACAAGTCTGAAACCTTTGAAAAGTTCAAGGAATTTTAGAAAGAAGTATAGAATCAACTTAACAAGATAATTAAGCATCTTCGATCAGATCGGGGAGGCGAGTATTTGAGTTATGAGTTTAACATGCACTTGAAGGACTATGGGATCATCCCACAGCTTACGCCAGCCGGAACACCACAGCGTAATGGTGTGTCGGAACGACATATCCGAACTCTATTGGATAGTATACGGTCCATGGTGTCTTTAACTGATTTGTTTGTGTCATTTTGGGGATATGCATTAGAAACTGACACTTTTATTTCAAACCGAGCACCATCCAAATCCGTGGAGACAACCCCATATGAGATATGGCATGGCAAGAAGCCAATGTTGTCATTTTTTAAAGTTTGGGGTTGTGAGGCTTATGTCAAGAAACTATAGCCTGACAAACTTGAACCCAAATCGGAAAAATGTATATTTATGGGATACCCAAGGGAAACAGTTGGGTATACTTTCTACAACCAGGCCGAAGGCAAAACGTTTGTCGCAAAAGCCGACACTTTTCTCGAGAAAGAGTTTCTTGCTAAAGGATTTAGTGGAAGGAAAATTGAGTTAGATGAAGTTGTTGACCCTTGAAATGGATCGTATGGGCACCTAGAGGGGGGGGGGGGGGTGAATAGGTGCTACTTCAAATTTTAATGCTTTTTCAATTTTAGGCTTGACACAAAAGGTAAATTCTGTAGATATTCGACTATGTAGAATTTCCCTATATGCAAACCTAACTACTAGCGAGTAAATGCGAGTGAGAGTGAGGAACGAGGAAACCGTAGTGGAGCACGCAGAGACATAGTATTTGTTTTACCGCAGTTCCTTCCTTGTTAAGGGAAGTACATCTATGTTGGAGGGGTGGGCGGTACTAAGACCACCACACCACAATAGGCCTCACCCTGTTCTCCGATGGATCTCGCCACCAAAGGCTTGATTCACCTTTCCACTATTGGAACCCTTTGAGGCGGGAACCGGCGCCTTTACACAACTAGCGGGGCAAAACTCCACAACCAAATTGGAGGCTCCCATAATGACAACAATCTGCCACAAGAACAAATGTTATCAATATCGAAACACAAGATCTATATATTAACAAGAATAATAGATCGGGAATTCTCCAAGTAAATGGAGAGGAGTTGAAGCGCTTGATTCGTGATGACGATGAATGAAGTCTCCTCCTTCAATTCCCCCAAAGATCGAAGCCTTCGGGTGGTTGAAGTGGGAGATCTTGAATTAGAGCTTTTGCAACAGGCCTAACTTTTTGAATGAATCAAGAGATCTGACAGGAGGGGTGATTGGGGCTTTTATACCCCTGTCTAGACAGAGCCGTTGGAGTATTCTGGGGCCGGATTATCCGGCATAAGTGGGCCCTGGATTATCCGGCCTGGGGAAAACTCCACCCCAGACTCGGATTATCCAGTGGAAAATCCGCCCCCGAACAGAAGGTCGCGCCGAGCCATCCTTGGCATCTTCTTCTGGCGGCCGGATTATCCGACTGGGGGGAAAATCCACCACATCCACGGATTGTCTGGGGGGAAAATCGGCCCCTAGACAGAATCTCGCGCTGATCTTCCCTTGGCTACTTCCCTTGGGGGCCGGATTATCCGGCCCAAGAGAAGGCCGGATTATTCGGCTGGGGAAAAATTTCGCCCCAGCCACGGATTGTCCAGGGGAAAATCCACCCCTAGATAAAAGATCACACGCGACCAACTCTGGCCAAGAGGGTCAGGCCGGATTATCCGGTCCTTGATAGGGGCGGATTATCGGGCCCCCAACCACATGAATTCTTACCTGCTGCACTTGGCACACATGAGATACTCCATGGTATTGTTATCTAACACACAAAACACTAGAGATCATGAAATGTTCTTTCAATCTCCCCCTTTTTAGTGTTAGATGACAATACTGGGATTTGCAGGATAGCTCTAATAACACCAACATTTAGCAAATGAAAAAGATCCCCCTAGATGTGTGCATAATAAAAAATTGCATTTGAATACAAATGCACACATGTAGGTATAAGTCTATTTCATTGGAAAGAACTCTACAAAAACATGATGAGCTTAGTCCAAAAATATAATACCACCGTGAGAGAGTCGTCCTCAATATAGTATAAGAATGCCCAATGTGATAACCATTATAAACACCTTCCTCGAGATAGATATTCAATATAGCCAGTGTGATAGATGAATCCATAAGAATAATCCATGAGATAAATCCAGTGCCACACATAAACATAGTCTCATACAAAGCAAACCACGAATAAGAGTTCAACACTAAATGGGCACAAGCGATAAAAAAGACCGAAAAGATAACAAATGCTTGCGCCCGACCCATGCAAATCCACGAAGACCTAATAGAACTACTTCTCACCCTTTGGAATCGAAATTCCAAAAAGGAAGAAGACTGATGCTAGCGCCCCAAGGGATCACTCGTAGTCCTCATCGTGTTCCCTGTCCTCGTCCTCATCATCATACTCCTCGGTGTCTTCCCTCTCATCATCAGCTAGTGCAGCAGGCTCCCTCGTTGGGGTAGGAAACAAGTGACGCTCAAGCTCTCCATAGTTGAGCCCTGACGAAGAATTACATTGAGCATATGGAGAGGGAGAGGTAGGAGCAGGAGGATCGCCTGACGCCCCGGACACATGGTGAAGAATGAGCTGCTGAGTATGGGCCATCTCGTGGCGCTGCTTGTACGCCTCATACTGCCCCTTGCGAGTGTCCACCCCTGCAAAGAATGTTCTACTGGAACCAATTCAGCTGCTTGACCTCATGAGCAATAGGTGGCACTGGGGGCCTACGAGCACTGGCACGGGCATCCCTCATGAAGCCCTCAGAAGTAGAAGATGGATGTGAGGTCTTCCTATCCTTGTTGTATATCTTCTTCACCTTATGCTCAACATCAATGTGAAACTCTCCAGTGGGAAGCATGTGCTTGATCAACATCATAATATAAGGGGCATAAGGGATGGAGAGCCTATTGAACATTGCATCAGTCAACTCATGATAGATGAAATCCATCACATCTAGCTTGTAGTCCATAGACTCATCCTCACAAGAGGCCACCTCATAGGAAAAGGCAAGTAGCTGAACCAAATGACCACGAATACTGTTGTTGTTTCCCCCACTCGGAGTGATAGAGTCATAGAAAATTCCCACCAAGTTAGCATATAGAGGAGAAAGACCAGCAAAGGAACCCACAATGCCATTGTCAACTGTGCAAGGAGAGAGAGAGAGCAACATCTTTATTGGGCTTGAGCTGGGTGATGATACAATGGCCACTAGCATGGTCCCTGTGATGGAAAGGATATCCAAGCCCCCTAGCAAAGGTCCAAAAATTTGCATTGGCATGTCACAGGTCATCCACTTCATGGTGCGGTGCTCATCACCACAAATGACCAAAGTGGAGAAGAATTGCTTCACTACCTCGGAGTCATAGGAACACTGAAGAGCCATGAGATGGTGCAACCCCATCCTCTCAGTGACGTCCATATCATCAGTAAGTTGAGGATTTTCCATGGCCTCAGCAATAATCATGGGATGCATAGGGCGAATCTTCAGCTGAGCATAAACATCTTCATAAATAGACTTTTGGTCAGCACACCAAAAGCAGGAGTCACCAAGCTCAGTATCTTGCGTAGATTCTACAAACAGATCACGATGGCGAATAGAAGAGAAGTAACAACATCTATCTTCTTATAGTTGATATTTGGTTCCTTTCCCTTTTTCTTGGACACACCCTTCCTGCTCATGTCCCTCTTTGCCTGTTCAACCATATGGTCAGCCTCTTTGTTCCTCCTTCTCAGTTCAACCTCGTCCACGATACCACCCTCACCGTCGTCCCGGAAGTAGAGGCCATGGGGACGATGCTTGTAGGTTTTGGGAGAACTGGAACCACCTGTGAAATGAATAAGATGAATAGCATGGGGATAAGCACACACACAAGTCCCGGAGAGAAAGTAGAAATAGTAGACACAAAATCCACAGTCGACACATACATCATGCAATAATCCACAGAAAACTGAAGCAGAGGTTAATCTATCAGGTCGGATAATCCGGCCTAGCCAGGGGCGGATAATCCGGCCCTAGCAAAAAAATTCAGATCCTGTAAGATTAAGTGCAACAACATAGATCTGGCATAGGAATTGCTAGAATATGATTTCTACGTGAAAAACCAACCACAAGGAAACTCCTAGACCACGTTCCACCAACAAGTACCACATCAACACAAAAGATGGGAGAGAGGGAGTTACCCTCACTCATTGAAGGAAGAACGCAGAAGAGAAGTTACCCGGAGGCATGGGGAAGAAGATCCGGGGAGGCCCGGAGAATCCGGTGTTCGGAAGGGCTCTGGGGAGGGTTGGGGCAGTGGACGGCGGCTGGGGAGAGGGAGAGGGTTTGGGAGAGAAGAACTCCTCTGTGTGAGCCTTTCCCCCCGACACCTAGCCCTTAATAGACTGAATCCGCCACCGCCATATTATCCGGCCACCACTTGGGCCGGATTATCCAGCCTGATTTCTGAATTAATGTTATACACAGGTTCAGGCTCACACATCCCAAAACAAAACCCCCACAAGATGAACAATGGACTTGTGTGCTAGAAGAGATGGCTTAGGGATAAAGAGAGGCTTGGGATTAGACAACCAAACTGAGATGGTACTACACACCCAAGGTTGCAAGATCCAAATCAAATAAAAGCCAACATTGAGTGTGGTTTCCATAAAAACAAGAGATGAGCAAGAAAAACCATCAAGTTGCACATAGAACCAACTCTTCTCATGGAAGAGGGCGGTGGCCGAGTACACCTTGTTGGAGTGCATGGTATGAAACCACGAAGATATATCTTGGGTTCATGACCAATACTCATCAATAAACTCACATATCACAAAATGATATTAAGAGAAATGATTTTACTTGCTTTCGGGGGGGGGGGGGGGGTTAGCCCAATTAAATATGACCACACTCCCCCTATATCCATGCCCACACCTAAACCAAATAAGGATGAGATATAAGAGTGAGTGCATGGGTAATCAAGACAAGCTCCTTGAATCAACGATATTAGCTCATTCCTCAAGTAACAAAACCTTGCTTCATCAAGTGGCTTCATGAAAATATCAGCAAGTTGATTCTTCATGCTCACAAAAGATAGATCAATATCACCTTGAGCTATATGGTCCCGAATAAAATGATTCTGAATCTCAATATGCTTTGTCCTTGTGTGTTGAACTAGATTGTACGCAATTTTGATCGCACTTTCATTATCGCATAAAAGAGGCACTTTGTCACAACTGACACCGTATTCCTTTAGTTTGCCTCATCTATAATAATTGTGTACATGCACTAGCAGTAGCCACATATTCAGCCTCGGTGGTGGAGAGAGATATACAATTCTGATTTTTAGACGACCAACATACCAAAGACCTTCCCAAGAATTGACAAGCTCCAGAAGTTGATTTTCTATCATCCTTATCACCAGCCCAATCTGAATCAGTATAGCCACATAGAGAGAAGTTGGAACCCTTAGGATACCATAGACCAAAATTAGGGGAATGAACCAAATATCGGAAGATCCTCTTGACCTCCACTAAGTGGCTTTCTTTAGGAGCTGCTTGATACCTTCCACACACACCTACACTCAACACAATATCGGGTCTAGATGAGCAAAGGTAAAGGAGAGAGCCGATCATGGACTGGTATACCTTTTGGTCCACATATTTACCATTTGGATTGAGTTCAAGATGGAATTTAGTTAGCATCGTTGTGGCGACGCCATTAAGATCCATCATCTTGAATCTCTTCAGCATGTCTTGGATGTATTTTGCTTGATTTATGAAGGTTCCTTCTCTAAGTTGCTTGATATCAAATCCGAGAAAGAACCATAACTCCCCCATCATAGACATCTCAAACCTATCAGTCATAAGCTTTGAAAATTCATCATTAAAAGCTTTATTAGTAGATCCAAAGATAATGTTGTCTACATATAGTTGGCATACGAAGAGCTCCCCCTTAACTTTATTAGTAAAAAGAGTGGGATCGATTTGCCCAACTTCGAAGCCACGGTCTAGCAAAATCTCTTTAAGGTGCTCGTACCATGCACGTGGGGCTTGTTTAAGGCCATAGAGTGCCTTATCGAGTTTGTAGACATGATTCAGAAAGTTAGGATCCTCAAAACCCGGGGGTTCCTTTGCATATACCAACTCATGTAGAGGACCATTAAGAAATGCACTCTTAACGTCCATTTGTTGTAATTTAAAATTATTATGAGAACCATAAGGAAGAAGGATACAGATGGACTCAAGACGAGCCACTGGAGCATAAGTCTCACCAAAGTTGATGCCTTCAACTTGGGAATAGCCTTGTGCCACGAGTCTTGCCTTGTTCCTTACAACAATGCCATTCTCATCTTGCTTATTCTTGAAAATCCACTTTGTGTCGATAACATTGCGGCAATCCTTGGGCTTCTCTACTAATTTCCAGACCTTGTTGCGCTCAAAATTGTTTAACTCTTCATGCATAGCAGCAACCCAGTTTAGATCTTCAAGGGCTTCAAACACTTTCTTGGGTTCCACCATGGATATGTGAGCTTGATGCTCACCGAAGCTTGCTAGCTCCCTTCTTATGGACATCCTCCGTCTGGGATCACCTACAACTTTGTCAAGAGTGTGACCCCTTAATTCAAGATTCCTCTCTACACGAGCCTTGTGACGAAGTTCAATCAACTTGTTGTTTCTTGGAGGAATATCTTCATCATTTGATTCTTCATTGGAATTACTAGGTTGGTCTTGATCTCCAGCTTGATCAGCAGAAATTGGAGATGATGAATCTTGCCCTTGATGTGGATTAGCAGCCGTAACAGGAGGTTGCAGCTGATCTGAAGTTCCAGGGCCGGATAATCCGACCGAGGGAGTGGCCGGATAATCCGGCCTGGGAGAGCATGGTTCATCTTCATTATATTTTAAATCTCTAGCTCGAACTGGGGAGGGGCCGGATAATCTGGGGTCGGCCAGAAAATCCGGCCTGGGAATCGCAGTGGTTTCTTCAACAATGTTTTCAGTTCTGCTAGTTGAGGTAGGTTGGCTGGATAATCCGGTGTCCACCCGGATAATCCGGCCTGGAGCTTCCTGGAGCAGATGAACGGTGATCTTCAGCAGATGGAGGTGTTTGTGTAGAAGTTTCTCCATCTATTGGTGTTGGGTCCGCAGCATAGAAAACAAAATTTTTCCTACGATGAGAACTATACGCCAAGATCTATCTACTAGATACAGAGCAACGGGTGGACATACATCCATGGAGAACTTACCCTCGAAGACAACGAGTTTTGTTAACGAGTAGGAAATCGTGGTTGATGTAGTCGTACGCTTGCCGATCTCAAGATCGTGTGGAAGTCCGAGCGCCGCAAATCAGCAGCGCATCCGTCCTCGCACACACGTTCAAGCCACCGGACAACCTCCACCTCCTCGCTCCAGCGAATCAGCAGAAGCAGCAACTCCTTCCAGACGCAAGGCCATCGGGAACATGTATCTCGCTAATCCGAGACCATGGGGGAATATCTAGAGGGGGAGAGAGATCCTTCACGAGGAGGTGTGAGGATGAAGGAGGGAATGGGTGGCCTTTTATAGGAGGAGGGGGGTGCCCCCTCTCTCCATGGCCGGCGCATGGGGGGGGGGGGGTTGACCCCTCACCTCCCCCATTCATGTGGTGGTAACCCCTCCACATTAAAATGCCTCTTCACATTCCCTTTTAAAGTCTCCACTTTAAATGCATTAATTTCTCCAAATTTAATGCTCTCTCATTTAATAAAACTCTTTTATTATTTTTATTCAGAATTTTTGTTAATTACTTTAATTAACAAACATTCACATAAAACCCCTTGCAACATTTCAATATCACATGCAGAACTACTTTCTGCAATTTCACCCGAAACAATTCCGGTTTCTATCGAAACAATTCCTGTTACTATCGAAACATTTCCTGTGCTTTGCAAACCTTTTGTCTGGAACATATGTGCTCCTAAATGGTGTCCGGCAAACCTTGAGTGTGTCACCCTACGGTTCGCGAATAATGCAGACATGATTGAGACTCCTCTCAGATCAATAATCAGAAGCGGGACCTGGAGATCCATACTGACTCCTGCATATTCAACGATGACTTCTGTGATCGTGAGAACCTTTAATGTCAGCAATTTAATCCCTTTGTCTCATGATATAATACATGTCCGAGATTCGATCATCGGTATCCAAATACCTAGTTTGATCTCGTTACCGACATGCACTCTTTTCTCGTTCCCGTGATATAACATTCTAGTGATCACATCACTTGCTTGCAAGCTATCTTAATGTGATATCACCGGGAGGGCCCAGAGTATATCTATCCATCATCTGGATTGAAAAATTCCACTCTTGATCCATGAGCCTCAACATAACACCTTCGTAGTACTGAACCCATCTTTATAGTCACCCTGTTATGGTGTGACGTTTGATGTTATCAAGATACTCTTCCGGTGTTAGCAATTAACATGATCTCATGGTCTAAGGACTAAGACTACTTTGTATGATGTTATAGCAATATAAACATAATGACTTGATCGTAATGCTATACTTCGGATGAATGTTCATCACATCATTTCACAAATGCTGTGACCTTGTTATTAACAACATCCAATGTCCATGATCAGGAAACTTTGATCATCTTGTTAATCAACAAGCTAGTCTATAAGAGAGGCATAACTAGGAACCCTTTTTGTTTATTAAACACACATGTATTGATGTTTCCTATCAATACAATTATAGCATGCAAAATAAACATCTATCATATACAAGAAATATATAATAACAACTTTATTATTGCCTCTCAGGGCATATTTCCTTCAGTCTCCCACTTGCACTAGAGACAATAATCTAGTTTACACAGTGATAAATCTAACACCCATGGAGTTCTGGTGTTGATCATGTTTTGCCCTAGGGAGTACTTTAGTCAACGGATCTGCTACATTTAGGTCCGTGTGCACTTTACAAATCTTTATATCTCCATCCTTGACATGCTTGCGGATGGAGTGAAACCGACGCTTAATATGTTTGGAATTCTTGTGAGAACTTGGTTACTTTGCGTTGGCTATGGCTCCATTGTTGTCACAATAGATCACCATCGGGTCCAACGCACTGGGAACCACACCCAGTTCTGTAATGAACTCTTTCATCCAAACTGCCTCCTGCGCTGCTTCTGAAGCAGCAACATATTTCGCCTCCGTTGTTGATCCAGCCACCACAGGTTGTTTGGAACTCCTCCAACTAACTGCTGCTCCGTTCAAGAGAAATACGTATCCGGATTGAGACTTAGAGTCATCCGGATCGGTGTCAAAGCTAGCATCGACATAACACTTAGCGACTAGCTCTTCTTCACCTCCGTATATAAGAAGCATATCCTTAGTTCTTCTCAAGTACTTGAGGATGTTCTTTACCGCTATCCAGTGTTCCGAACCTGGATCAGATTGGTACCTACTAGTCAAACTAATAGCATGTGCCACATCCGGTCTTGTACATAACATGGCATACATTATAGAGCCTATGGCCGAGGCATAGGGGATCTTATCCATCATCTCTCTTTCTTCCGCCGTAGCCGGACTTTGAGTCTTACTCAATGTCTTGCCTTGCAACATAGGTAAGAACCCCTTCTTACTTTCGTCCATATTAAACTTCTTTAATATCTTATCAAGGTATGTACTCTTCGATAGCCCAATTAGGCGTCTTGATCTATCTCTATAGATTTTAATGCCTAATATATATGAAGCTTCACCAAGGTCCTTCATCGAAAATTTGTTGTTTAGATAACTTTTAACACTGTTTAAAAGATCTATATCATTTCCAATCAATAATATGTCATCCACATATAATATCATAAATGCCACATTGCTCCCACTCACTTTCTTGTAAATACAAGCCTCTCCATAAGTTTGGACAAATCCAAACTCTTTGATCACCTCATCAAAGGGAAGATTCCAACTCCGGGATGCTTGCCTCAGTCCATAGATAGATCGCTGAAGTTTGCACACCTTATCAGCATCCTTAGGATCGACAAAAACCTTTGGTTGTATCATATACAACTCTTCTTCAATATTACCATTGAGGAACGCAGTTTTGACATCCATCTGCCATATTTCATAATCGAAATATGCAGCAATTGCTAACATAATCCTAACCGACTTAAGCATCGCTACGGGAGAGAATGTCTCATCGTAGTCAACTCCTTGAATTTGTCGAAACCCCTTTGCGACAAGTCGAGCCTTATAGATGGTTACATTACCATCAGCATCAGTTTTTCTTTTGAAAATCCATTTATTCTCAACGGCCTTTCGATCGTGAGGTAAGTCCACCAAGGTCCAAACCTGGTTTTCGTACATGGATTCCATCTCGGATTTCATGGCTTCTAGCCATTTGTTGGAATCATGGCTCATCATCGCTTCTTCATACGTCGCAGGGTCATCTATTTCATCAATCATGAAATTCATAACAGGATTGCCGTACAGTTCAGGAGCTGCACGTGTCCTGCTTGACCTGCGAGGTTCTAGTCCTCTTTCGGAGTTTCATGATCAATATCATTAGCTCTCTCTTCATTAGGTGAAGTCAACTCCGAAACAACTTCCGGTGCTGCGCTACTCGCCATTTCATGAAGAGAAGGTTCAATAACCTCTTCGAGTTCTACCTTCCGACTATTCACACCTTTCGCGAGAAACTCCTCAAGAAAGGATCCATTCTTGGCAACAAAGACCTTGCCCTCAGATCTGTGATAGAAGGTATACCCAATCGTTTCCTTAGGGTATCCTATGAAGATGCATTTTTCCGCTTTGGGTTCGAGTTTATCCGGTTGAAGTTTCTTCACATAAACATCACATCCCCAAACTTTAAGAATGACAGCTTAGGTTTGTTTCCAAACCATAATTCATACGGTGTCTTTTCAACGGATTTAGATGGTGCCCTATTTAAAGTGAATGTAGCGGTTTCCAGTGCATAACCCCAAAATGACAGTGGCAAGTCAGTCAGAGACATCATAGATCGAACCATATCCAATAAAGTACGATTACGATGTTCTGACACACCATTACGTTGTGGTGTTCCGGCAGGCGTGAGTTGTGAAACTATTCCACAGTCTTTCATATGTGTGCTAAACTCGTAACTTAGATACTCTCCTCCACGGTCGGACCGCAGAAATTTGATCTTTCTGTTACGATGATTTTCCACTTCATTCTGAAATTCTTTGAACTTTTCAAAGGTTTCAGACTTATGTTTCATCAAATAGATATACCCATATCTACTCAAATCATCCGTGAAAGTAACAAAATAACGATATCCACCTCGCGCCGACACACTCATTGGTCCACACACATCAGTATGTATGATTTCCAATAAATCTGTCGCCCGTTCCATTGAACCGGAAAACGGCGTTCTAGTCATCTTGCACATAAGGCATGGCTCACATGTATCAAATGATTCAAAATCAAGTGATTCCAAAAGTCCATCAGAATGGAGTTTCTTCATGCGTTTAACGCCAATATGACCTAGACGGCAGTGCCACATATATGTAGATATATCATTATCAAGTTTAATCCTTTTAGCATCAACATTATGAATATGCGTAATACTACTATCGAGATCCAATAGAAATAAACCATTCAACACAGGTGCATGACCATAAAAGATATTATTCATATAAATCGAACAACCATTGTTTTCAGATTTAAACGAATAACCACTTTGCATCAAACATGATCCGGATACAATGTTCATGCTCAGTGCAGGCACCAAATAACAATTATTCAGGTTTATAACTAATCCCGACGGCATATGGAGAGGCAGCGTTCCGACGACGATCACATCAACTCTTGATCCATTGCCGACCCGCATCGTGACCTCATCCCTTGCTAGTTGTCGCTTGTTCCGTAGCCCTTGAACCGAGTTACATATATTAGCAACCGATCCCGTATCAGATACCCAGGTGCTACTGCGAGTACTAGTCAAGTACACATCAATAACATGTATATCATATATACCTTTGTTTGCCTTGCCAGCCTTCTTGTCCGCCAAATACTTGGGGCAGTTGCGCTTCCAATGGCCAGTCCCCTTGCAATAGTAGCACTCGGTGTCAGATTTAGGGCCAGCTTGGGGTTTCTTTTCAGGCGCGGCAACAGATTTGCCGCCCTTCTTTCCCTTATGCTTGCCTTTCTTGTCCTTCTTGAAACCGGTGGTCTTATTGATCATCAACATTGGATGTTCTTTCCTAATCTCCACTTCTGCAGTCTTAAGCATTGACAGAAGCTCGGGAAGAGACTTCTTCATGCCCTGCATATTATAGTTCATCACGAAGCTCTTTTAGCTAGGTGGCAGAGATTGGAGAACACGATGTATGCCTAAGTCAATGGGAATCGTTATTCCCAAGGACACAAGCTTATCGGTGTACCTAGACATTTTGAGTACGTGCTCACTAACGGAGCTGTTCTCTTCCATCATGCAGCTAAAGAACTTTTCAGAAGCATTATAACTCTCTACGGCAGCATGGGTATCGAAAATCATTTTCAATTCTCCCATGGTATCAAAGGCATTGCCATTTTCGAAATGTTTTCGAAGTTCTGGCTCTAGCCCATACAGTATGCCGCAATGAACTAAGTTGTGGTCCTCCGGACGAGTTATATAAACGTTCTTTTCCTCGCCAGGGGCATCAGGAGCTAGTGGGGGGCCTAGCGGCGCCTCTAGCACATATTGCTTTTGTGCAGCAGTGAGGAGAATCCTCAAATTCATAGCCCAATTGGTGAAGTTGCTACCATTCTAGCAAGCTTCTTTTTCTCCATGAACACACTGAAATTAAAAGCAGGTGGTGCCATCTACAACAGAATTTGTAAAATATATTTAGACTAAGTTTTATGATAGATTGAGTTCAACTAATCCAAATTACTAATGAACTCCCACTCAAAAACGACATCCCTCGTGTCCTTTTGGTGATGACATGAACCAAATCCACTACACCAAGTCCGATCATCACGTGAGTCGGTGTAGCTTCAAAGGCGAGTATCTATATAGGCATCATATCAACTATATGACTCATGCTTAACCTTTCGGTCCGTGTTCCGAGGCCATGTCTGTACATGCTAGGCTCGCCAAGTAAGAACCTTAGTATTCGCGTGTGTAAAACTGTCTTACACCCGTTGTATGAAAGCGTAGAGTCGAGAACACCCGATCATCACGTGATGCCTCAAAGCACGATCCACAAAACGGTGCATACTTAAGGAAGAACACATTTTATCTTGATATCTAAATGAGGGAGCATCTTATAATGCTACCAAAAGCGCCAAACTAGCAATATAAGATGCTAACATCTAATGTGTGAAGTGAGGTAATATGGTCCATGCATTTGATCTCTATCATTTGCATCGTGGTATGATCTCTATCATTCCTTTGTGTGTAAGGCCAAGGTCTATGGAACTTACACGTTAAGTGAGTTTTAAGAGTATCTATAATACATCTACTTACAACAATACCATATCAAGACAGTAGCCCAGCAACGATCTAAACTAGACGCCTCTAATTTATCAATTGCAAGTTTTACGTGGCTTAGGGATTTCGGAGATAGAACCGGTCTTACCTACGAACATGAACCACAACGAGGATAACCAAGTTATTAGCAACTCGTTGTAAATCAGATATTGACTATAGTAGGAGAGACAGACACCCGCCAGCCACTTATGCAAAACAAGTTGCATGTCAGTCGTGGAACCGGTCTCATGTACGATGACATGTAAGGTTGGTCCGGGCCGCTTCATCCCACTATGCCACCAATATCCAAAGTACATAGAAGATGCAATAACATGATCATCATCGCCCACATATAAACATATATGTACTATCCGTGCAAAGCACCTACGCATAGATCAGGCTCTGATACCACTGTTGGGTCCGCAGCATAGAAAAACAAAAAAATTCCTACGATGAGAACTATACGCCAAGATCTATCTACTAGATACAGAGCAACGGGTGGACATACATCCATGGAGAACTTACCCTCGAAGACAACGGGTTTTGTTAACGAGTAGGAACTCGTGGTTGATGTAGTCGTACGCTTGCCGATCTCAAGATCGTGTGGAAGTCCGAGCGCCGCAAATCAGCAGTGCATCCGTCCTCGCACACACGTTCAAGCCACCGGACAACCTCCACCTCCTCGCTCCAGCAAATCAGCGGAAGCAGCAACTCCTTCCAGACGCAAGGCCACCGGGAACATGTATCTCGCTAATCCGAGACCATGGGGGAATATCTAGAGGGGGAGAGAGATCCTTCACGAGGAGGTGTGAGGATGAAGGAGGGAATGGGTGGCCTTTTATAGCAGGAGGGGGGTGCCCCCTCTCTCCATGGCCGGCGCATGGGGGGGGTGACCCCTCACCTCCCCCATTCATGTGGTGGTAACCCCACCACATTAAAATGCCTCTTCACATTCCCTTTTAAAGTCTCCACTTTAAATGCATTAAATTTCTCCAAATTTAATGCTCTCTCATTTAATAAAACTCTTTTATTATTTTTATTCAGAATTTTTGTTAACTACTTTAATTAACAAACATTCACATAAAACCCCTTGCAACATTTCAATATCACATGCAGAACTACTTTCTGCAATTTCACCCGAAACAATTCCGGTTTCTATCGAAACAATTCCTGTTTCTATCGAAACATTTCCTGCGCTTTGCAAACCTTTTGTCTGGAACATATGTGCTCCTAAATGGTGTCCGGCAACCCTTAAGTGTGTCACCCTACGGTTCGCGAATAATGCAGACATGATTGAGACTCCTCTCAGATCAATAATCAGAAGCGGGACCTGGAGATCCATACTGACTCCTGCATATTCAACGATGACTTCTGTGATCGTGAGAACCTTTAATGTCAGCAATTTAATCCCTTTGTCTCATGATATAATACATGTCCGAGATTCGATCATCGGTATCCAAATACCTAGTTTGATCTCGTTACCGACATGCACTCTTTTCTCGTTCCCGTGATATAACATTCTATTGATCACATCACTTGCTTGCAAGCTATCTTAATGTGATATCACCGAGAGGGCCCAGAGTATATCTATCCGTCATCTGGATTGAAAAATTCCACTCTTGATCCATGAGCCTCAACATAACACCTTCGTAGTACTGAACCCATCTTTATAGTCACCCTGTTACGGTGTGACGTTTGATGTTATCAAGATACTCTTCCGGTGTTAGCAATTAACATGATCTCATGGTCTAAGGACTAAGACTACTTTGTATGATGTTATAGCAATATAAACATAATGACTTGATCGTAATGCTATACTTCGGATGAATGTTCATCACATCATTTCACAAATGCTGTGACCTTGTTATTAACAACATCCAATGTCCATGATCAGGAAACTTTGATCATCTTGTTAATCAACAAGCTAGTCTATAAGAGAGGCATAACTAGGAACCCTTTTTGTTTATTAAACACACATGTATTGATGTTTCCTATCAATACAATTATAGCATGCAAAATAAACATCTATCATATACAAGGAATATATAATAACAACTTTATTATTGCCTCGCAGGGCATATTTCCTTCAATTGGAGCATGTTGAGCTTGTCTCGATGAGGGCTCTACTTGAGTAGAGCATTGTCTTTCCCGATCCGCCACAAGGGGTTCCTCAATGGGGCAGAAAAATCCCATGCCCATTCTTCTTATGGCATCTTGGGGTATTTCAACATCTGCATCACAAACATCAACTTGCCCCGCACGAGAGCCATCATTTTCTTTGAACACCACACTACAAGATTCTACAACAGTTCCGGAGAACTTATTGTAGACTCTATAAGTGTGGGATTCAGCACCATAACCAACAAAAATGCCTTCTAAAGCCTTAGACTCGAATTTAGATAGACGAACTCCTTTGATGAGAAAGAAACACTTACAACCAAATACCCAGAAGTAGGAGATGTTTGGCTTGTTACCGGTAAGTATTTCATAAGGTGTCTTGTCCAAGATTTTATGGAGGTAGAGCCAGTTGGATGAGTGGCATGCGGTAGAAATTGCTTCAGCCTAGAAATTATTATGGTGACTTGAATTCAGCCAACATAGATCTTGCCATGTCCATTAAAGTCCGGTTCTTCCTCTCGGCTGCACCATTTTGTTGAGGGGTGTACACAGCGGAATATTGATGTCTTATCCCCTCTTCACTTAGGAATTCATTCAGAGTGTAGTTCTTGAATTCGGAGCCGTTATCACTTCTAATTGCCAATATTATGTTGAACCTCATTGGCAAAATCGATGACCGTTTGTTGAGTCTCGCTCTTCAACTTGAAGAAATAGACCCATGTATATCTTGAATAATCATCAACAATTACGAGGCAATATTTCTTCCCTCCGAGGCTTGCATGAGATGGAGCACCAAAGAGATCCACATGAAGGAGCTCCAAAATTTGATGAAATAATAGTCTTCCATCGATGGGGAGAGTCATGCATTTTCCCTTCAACACAAGCCCTGTAAACACGATCTTTGGCAAAGGAAACATTTTATTTTAGTACAAGGATGTGGCCACCCTTGTGAAGACTTTGAAAAGTTTTCATATTGACGTGGGCTAGTAGGCGATGCCATAGCCAACCCGCGTCGGCCTTTCCGAAAAGACACATCGGGCCTGTAGTGGTTTTCCCCGAGAAGTCCACCACATACATGTCATTTTCGACGTATCCCACGAAAGCGACCTTTAGAGACTTGCTCCATAAGAGTACCACCAAATCACTATCAATAAAGACTGCGAATCCCATCTTACCAAGGGCACGAACAGAAAGTAAATTGTAACCGAGGGTCTCAACAAGCATGACATCCACGAGAGAGATACCGTGAGCAACCACAACCTTGCCAAGACCCAATACCTCAGATTTTGACTTGTCACCATAGGAGACGGTTATGTGATCATGATTTGGCCGCATCTCCGAGATGACTAGTGCACCCGCTATCGAGCACCCATTTGGACCCACCGAAAGCATAGCCCTGCAAGAAAGTTACTTCTTGGTTTTAGGTACCCATTTTTCAATGGGTCCTCTCATGTTAGTGACAAGGGTCTTGGGAACCCAAATAGACCAAGAGATGTAACTATCAAATGGACCAACATAGCTAGCATAGACATCACCATAATAATCACAAAATAATTCATAATTCAGATTATTAGCCCCTGCAAAACCAACATAGTTAGTCGTGTCATTAGTTGTGGTGCTTGTCTTTGTTTGAGCAGTTTTGCTCTTCTTCTTCTTCTTTGTCTTGGGAATATATCCAAGACCTTCTTTCCATTGTTTGTCCTTTGCTTGCTAAGGATCTCTTCTGGGAATTCCTTACCCTTGGGTTGAGATACCTTGACAAGTTCTTCTTTCAATCTCATGTGTTCCTCAATAATATCTTCATGTCCACACAATGGTGTGGAGGTGCTAGGCATATCATACTTATCCAATTGAGTTTGGAGCTGACCACGAGACTCATTTAGAGTAGAATGTTCACTCTCCAATGCCTTGTAGGCAATGTCAAGTTTCTCAAACTTCTCTGAGAGTTTAGCATGAGCAGCCCCAAAGTCAATATTCTCATTCTTTAGTTTCTTTACCTTAGCAAGAGCATTGTCACGTTCTTTTATGAGCTGGGCAATGATAGCTATGAGATTCGACACATTTTTGATGGCTTTTATTGACGGTTTTCTCCCGGATATGATCATTTTCTGGCTTTACCTAACGCTAATACTTCGGTAGCGAAGAAAACTTGGATTTTAATGTGTGTTTCAGGTTCTGAACATCAACAGAAGGATTTAACTAGAGAAATACAATATTCTAGAGAAAACAAGCAAGTCCCACTTTGGAAGCATGCGAGGGGAGCTCACAGACGGCGTAACGACCAACTATACGGTGGGAATGACCGTATAGTTCCCGCTGTAGAGTTGCCACCACCTCTGTCTTGTCAAAAGGGACAACTTCCATGAAGGGACGGGGGACGAAAACACAACACAGCAGCCGCCACACCATCTAGAAGGGAGAAAGAAGAGATCCGGAGAACAAGGAGAAGACGTTCTTCATCTTGCTCCACGATCTTCGACCTACTAGCCAATACATCCCATAGCCACTACTTGTACTTGAGAGAGAGAGGGATCTCTACCTTGCAAGACTAGGGTTTGAGATTGTTTCTTCCCATCTTGAATTGTGTTGGATATTTTTTATTCTTTTTGTGGATCTCCATGGTAACACCAAGACGAATTCCCTTTATTAAATTATATTGATGATCTATTCTTCTCTCATGAGTGAGTAATTCCTTTGGGCGTGGGAGATGTAGGGGATTGGTGAGATGTGATGTGCCTTCATCTATTTTCCGCTAATTTGAGATTGATTCTAAATACTATAATATGTGTGCTTGACTATCTGTGGGATGCCTAATGCTTGTTGTCCAATTAAGGGCCCAGACCACATGATACCTTGTTCTACATAGATAAAATCTTGTACGCTAGTGGACCAGCGACCCCTGGGTGACACATGGATAGCAAAGGAAAGCTAGTTGACCCGAGTATAACGAGTAACCACTGTGCTTATTGCATTAGTCCGATCCAAGGAGCTTGATTGCTAAGCAACCTGAAGGGTCTTAATCATCTAGTGTCTGAACATGGTTTTGGTAGCAGGCTAGTAGGATTATTGAAGTTGGGATGAAATCTACCAAGAGGAGTTCCGGTTAATTATGGGTTACTCGCCTACACATATATCTATAAGATTATAATTGTTACATTTACCATTCATCCACCTAGCATAGTCACTATCACCATGAACCGAATCTCCCTATGCCTTCTTTCGTCATCTGCAAGAAACAACAAGCAAGCAAAGCCGTTCTTTACTTTTATGCTTTATATTTTTTTGAAGTTTACATTTTTAAGTTCTATTTACATCTATCGCATTCAATCAAAATCCCATTATTATTTCAACACTTGCAGTCAATTCACTCGAAGACTAGTGACAACTTCAGGTGTGACAGAGACTTCACCAATAAACACTTATCTTTGGGCTCCCTATGGGATCGATATCTGAACTTCGAAACTAGCTACAAACAATCTATACTCTTGAAGTAATCAAGCTATTTTCTGGCGCTGTTGCCGAGGAGCTAAGCGCTAAGTGTTTGTCTTTTGACATTTCAGGTGTTGCTACTACAAAATGTTCTCCTTAGGAGACAAAGGGTCTACACGCTCTGGTAGGACCTATCTGCCAGATTATATTGAGCGCGTGCCTGCTCAGAGGCGCGAAGAAATTATTGAAAAACTTTTAAGATCAAATAAAGTTGAAGTTGAAAAACTGAGTTATATTATGGAAATTATGTCTATTTATAGGACAACTCCTATGAAACCTGAGAAAAATCTTAGGGAATATAGTGCTCCAAGTTCTGAATTTCTTAAACAACCAATAGATTTCCCTAATCCTGGAGTTAGAGAATATCGATTAGATGATGGAATTATTAAAATTTTGTAGAGAAAGCTTTCAGTGGAAGGGAAGAAGAAGACCCAGGAAGACATATTACAGAGTTTGACGATGTGATAACATCACTTGGACCAAAAGGTTTGCCAAGAAATTTCTCTCATCTTAAATTATTTCGATGGTCTCTTAAAGGTAAAACTCTAGACTGGTTATATTCTCTCCCTTGCCATTACATTAAATATTGGGAAAACTGCATTACTAAATTTATGGACAGGTTTCTTCCTTTTAAAAAGGTAACTGAACCGAGAAAGAACATAGGCAACTTTAGTTTGAACGTGGGAGAAAACTACCCACAAGCCTGGGAAAGATTCTTTGGAATGATCAATAGTATTCGTAATCATGGCTATTATGAACTAACAATTTGCCATTTATTTTACCATGGTCTCAATACTCAATGTAGAGAGTTGCTTGACTTCTTAGAAGGAGGATCAATAAATACTTTAACTATTAAAGAATGTTTGGAATTAATGTCTACTAGGGCTAAGAATGATTCTCTATATAATCCTAATTTTGGTACTAAGCCAGAAAGAGGGATACTTCAGATAACTCCTGATCTTATGCCCGAGGTACGCAAAACTATGAAATAAAAAGGTATACCTTCTGAACTTTCTAAGGAAAACAAAAAATATTTGTTCCAAGTTTTTATTCAAGAAGATGAAACTAGAAAAGTTTTCAAGAATTAAAACGTCGACAAGTAAAATCTCATAATAACTTGCATAGGCATTTCCAAAAACATAAAAAGATTTTGGCAGAACTCACGGAAAGTTATGATGAGATAGGCCAAGAAATAAAATTATTTCATAAGTATCTTAGTATGATTGAAAACTAGTGTGAGCAAATAGCATCTGGTTATCAAATTTTTCTTCGTGAAGGAGGGGTGCAGTTGTTACAGGACCTTTAGGACCACCGGAATACGAAGTTGAAAAAGAGCAAAAGGAAAAAGCCTTGCTCGCAGCAAGCCAAGAATATGATACATTGGTGGATCCTCAAGATGAAGTTGAAACCCAAGAACAAAACAAGTAAGATTAGAACGATGCACAAGATGACCATTATGACTCTGATGCAGAAACGGTTGATCCAAGAGAAGATAAAGAAACAAGTAAGGAATATGAAGTTGTTGTAATAGAAAAGAAGAAAAGCAATAAGCAACAACAAAAGAAAGCAACAAAAGAGCCTGACCCCCCCAAAAGGTAAAACACAAAAGTAAGTCAGGTGAGAAAAAGCTTTCTTATCTTGATTGAAAAAAGAAAGCACCGGATGAGGTAATTTATAATTCTTTTACAAAGGCACTTAGTGATTTTCATCTGGAAATCCCATTTGCGGATGCGATCAAAGTCCCTACTTATGGTAAATTCTTTCATGATATTCTCAGTAGAAAGAAAGAAATAACTGAAACTGTTGCCATGGTAACTAGCTATCCTGCTAACGGGAAGTTGTTGTCTAAGTCTCGAGATCTCGGAATACCAACTATTTCATGCTCAATAGGTAAAACTGATATTCACAATGCCTTGTGTGATCTAGGAGGAGTTAGTGTAATGCCATACTCCCTCTACAAAAGGTTAGGATTAGGGGAGTATTCTCATACAACTATCACTTTACAAATGGCCGACAAGTCCACTAAACTACCTGTTGGTATGATTGAGGATGTCTAACTTAGGATAGATGAACAAGTTATTCCCACTGATTTTATTATTCTTGAAATGTCGGAAGATGAAAGATTATCTATAATACTTGGAAGACCTTTCCTTAATACTGGAGGTGCATCTGTAGATTGTGCAGAAGGGAAGATAATCTTTAATGTTTATGATGCTGAAATCATCCGGTATTTTCCAAAGAAGATAGAAGCAGGAGAAGGATATGTCCCACCGGCAAAACGAGTTCACGTGGTAAGTGCCATTGATAAGGGGCAACCGAAGGTAAGAATTCGAGAAAAGAGAAGAGGTTGAGCTATTCAACCATTCTTAATAAATGCTTGATGGAAGTCAACCCATTTTCATCAATTTCCTCGTCCAGGCCATTGTCCCCTCGTACTCGAGGCGCAGATTGGGGGTTTCGACATGAGTCATGTCTTCATGGATGGCGGCAGCGGGATTAACCTCATGTTCACGAGTACCCTGCAAGCGATGAGGATCCCTCTGACGTGTCTAGAAGTTTCAGACACGATGTTCCACGACATCGTCCCAGGGAAAGGCGTATATCCCCTGGGTAAAATCAACCTCGACATCATCTTTGGCACGTCGCAAAACTTTCGGCAAGAGTGCATCAACTTTGAGGTCATCGACTGGCCTTCACAATATCACTGCATCCTCGGACGTGTTGTGTTCGCGAGGTTCATGGTAGTGCCACACTACTCCTACCTGCAGATGTAGATGCTGGGTCCAAACGACGTAATCACAATCAACGGCAACTTTGAAAGGTACGACAGCTGCGACAGGGAATTCAACAGAATCTCCCAGTCCATCGGCATGCAGGAGGAACTCGCAAGACTAAAGGAGTCAACAGACAACAGTCTGCCTCCCCTGAGCAGGCCAAGTTCACCTGACCTGTCCTTCGACTCATCGGTGCACACGAAGAAAGTCCAGGTCCACCCAACGGACCCGACCAAGACGGCCCTCATCGCCAACAACTTGAGTTCCGCATAGGAACTCGCGCTCGTCGAATTCCTCCGTGAGCACTGGGAAATCTTTGCTTGGTGTCCAGCGGACATGCCAGGGGTTCCCAGGGAATTCGCCGAGCACGCACTCAACGTAAATCCAGGCGCAAGGCCAGTCAAGCAGACAATTCAGCGACTGTCTGAACCAAGAGCAAAGGCAGTCGGAATGGAGATCAATAGACTCCTCGACGCAAAATTCATACGCGAGATCAAGGAAAGAACCTGGCTCACCAACACAGTGCTTGTGCCCAAAAAAGACACGGATATCCTACGTATGTGCGTGGACTTCACCTCCCTGAATAAGCACTGCCCAAAGGATCACTTCCCGTTGCCGCGAATCGACCAAATCATCGACTCCACCGCGGGATGTGAGCGTCTCTACTTCCTTGACGCCTACTCAGGCTACAATCAAATTCGAATGAAGGAGGAAGACCAAGAGAAAACAGCATTTACGATGCCCTTTGGTGTGTTCTGCTACAACACGATGCCTTTCGGGCTAAAAAACGCAGGAGCCACCTATCAGCGGTGCATGCAGGCCTGTCTCAAGAATCAACTTGGTCGCAACATCCAAGTCTATGTTGATGACATCGTCATCAAAACAAAAGAGGAAGCCTCGCTAATCGACGATCTACGCGAAACCTTCACCAACCTAGACCGCTATCAGATCAAGCTTAATCTGGACAAATGCGCCTTCGGTGTACCATCTGGGCAATTACTCGGGTATCTCATCTCTGCGAGGGGGATCGAGGCAAACCTGAAGAAAATAAAAGCCATACTGGCCATGGAGAAGCCGAAGAACGTAATAGGCGTCCATCAGCTTGCTGGGTGAATCGCGGTGCTCAGTCGATTCATCAGTCGAATGGGCGAAAAGGCACTGCCCTTCTACCAACTTCTCCGCAAAACTGACAAGTTTGAGTGGACAAACGAGGCGCAAGAAGCATTCGAAGATCTGAAGCGTCTATTATCCACCTCGCCAGTACTGGTGACTCCACGTGAAAAAGAGCCGCTGTTGCTCTACATCTCTGCCACCAACCAGGTGGTCAGCACGGTGCTCATGGTGGAATGAGCCGAGGAAAACAAGGTCCACGGGGTGCAGCGACCAGTCTACTACCTCAGCGAGGTGCTCATGCCAACAAAACAGCGGTACCCGCACTACCAGAAGCTGGCATACAGCATCTTCATGATATCTAGGCGACTACGCCACTACTTCCAGGAGAACCCAATCGTGGTGGTCAACGACGCCCTGCTCGGGCATATCCTCAACAACCTTGATGCCACCGAACGAGTCGCGCTTTGGGGAATCGAGCTGTGTCCACGAGACAACTCATATGAAAAGCGCGACACGATCAAGTCGCAAGTCCTCCCTGATTTCCTTGTGCACTGGATGGAGAACCAGCTCTCCGAAAAACCAGATATGTCTTATCTCTAGACAATGCACTTAGTCCAAACGAAATGACGGGGCCAGCGTAGGTGTCATACTGACATCGCCCCAGGGGGACAAGCTGAAATACATTCTGCGAATACAGTTCACGGCCTCCAACAATGAAGCTGAGTACGAGGCCCTACTCCATGGGATGCGGATGGCGAAATCCTGCGGCGCCAAGAGGCTCATCATCTACGTCGACTCCAAACTGGTGGTGAACCAGACAATGCACAAGTGCGACGCACTGAGCGACAACATGATCGCCTACCGCGACCTCTATGACACACTCGGAGGGGACTTCGACGGCTGTGAACTGTGGCACGTAGGCCACGAAGCAACGAAGAGGAAAACACACTCGCCAACATTGGCTCCACCTGTGCCCCCATACCACCTGGGTTATTTCTCGAGCGTATCTGTGAACGCTCCATCAAGCCAAAGGCCACAGAGAAGAAAGCAAGCGCGTCAATGGACTCAGGGGCTACGCCACTCAATGAGCCAATGGCACTCGATGACCTAGAGCTGGACACAGGACTTGAAGGACCAATGGGTGTCATGATGATCGAGCCATCTTGGACTCAACCCTACATCACATATCTTCTCAACAAGAGGCTGCCTGACGACCCGACTAACGCGCGACACATTGCGCGGCGATCCAAGGCATTCGCCGTCATCAACGGCAAACTATACAAGTGCAACATCACAGGAGTACTCCAACGGTGCGTCTCCAACACGGACAGAAGGGCCGTCCTCCTCGACATCCATGAAGGGACTTGCGGGCACCATGCTGGCAGTCGGGCCCTCATCGCCAAAGCTGTACAAGATGGATTCTACTGGCCCATGGCCATGCGTGACGCCAAGGACATCGTCCAGCACTGCAATGCTTGCCAGTGATTCGCAGACAAACCGCACGCACCTGGCGCGGAACTCCGGCCAATACCATTGGCATGGCCCTTTGCGCAATGGGGACTCGACATGGTCGGCAAGCTCCCGGAATCCTCGCGAGGGGGTTACGTCTACCTCCTGGTCGTAGTCGACAAATTTACCAAGTGGATCGAGGCCATGACGGTGACAAACCAGTCAGGAGCCAATGCCGTCAAGTTCTTCGAGTCCATTGTCTATTGCTTCAGAGTGCCACATAGCATCATCACGGACAATGGAACGAACTTCACCTCTAAGGAGTTCCAGGGTTTCTGCGAGAACCTGGGAATCAACATAAGCTATGCCTCCCTAGCTCATCCACAAACCAGCGGTTAAGTCGAAAAGGCCAACGGCCTCGTCTGCGATGCAATCAAGAAGCGACTCCTCCAGCCACTCGAACAAGCCACCGAATGTTGGCTAGACGAGCTGCAGTCCGTACTTTGGAGCCTGCGCACAACTCCAAACAGCACCACGGGATACACCCCGTTCTTCATGGTGCACGGTGCTGAAGCGGTGGTACCCACAGAAATACGCTTTATAGCCCCATGGGTGGTTGCGTACAACGAGTAGGAGTCAACCCTTGCACTCGAAGACTCCGTCGATCTCCTTGACAAGGCACGGGACATTGCAGCAGAAAGATCGATGATCTACCAGCTGAACCTGCGCAACTACCACAGCAGAAGGCTACGCCCCAGATCCTTCGTCAAAGTATACCTAGTACTACGACTGAAGCAAAAAGGGCACCTCAAGCTCGAGTCCCATTGGGAGGGATCATATGTGATTACAGAAGTAATCCTAGGTGGCGCCTATCGCCTTAAAGATTTCGAGAGTGGAGTCGCATACTCCAACCCCTGGAACGTTGCACAGCTGTGTCGCTTCTACCCCTAGTCGTTTGTACATTACAAACAAGGCGATTCAGCCAGGCTACTTAGCCACACATTGTACCTCGTACTATTCTGCGAATAAATAAAGCTAAGTGCCCCGAAACGCTGTGTTTTCCCTCATTTTTCTGGCAATCTTATCACTCGGGGGCTACGCCACCCTTTATATCCTCGTTCTACGACCAAGTCGCAGTATCCCGAGTAGCTGACACAACATCAATCGAACCCTTGATAAAACACCAACCCAGTTGCAACGCATCTGACAGGTTGGCAAGGTGCTGAGATAAAATAAGTCAGGCTAACAAAAAGGAACTATAGAATACAAATACACTCGCAAAACATATAAGCTAGCCAGCTCTTTACATATCAATAGAAATTAATTACATCCAACATATCCATATGAACTTTACAACACTTATACAATTATGTGCAGGATACAAACTAAAGCTACTGCTACAACAGAAGAACGTTCATCTGCTACTTGAAGAAATCGACGATTTCTTCTGCTGGGCGATCAACTGCCTGATAATGTGGAACCATGTTCTAGGTCGAACCTTCCAGTGGGGTCGGCAGCCCAGCAGCAACAACTGTAACGTCTACATCTGGCCTATGCAGTCGCACCAGCGACAAAGCATCCTTGTCACCAGCCACTAACTGCTACCGCACACACTCGCGAACGACACTCAGATCTTGGAACTTCGCCAGAAGAGCCAACAGGCTTGAAGGGACGGTGTCCAGCGGAAACATCGTTTGGTAGATATGCCTAAGGCACGACTGCGCCTTCTTCAAAAAATGGAGTACTCGAGAAGCACGATCCTGCAGGGTGACAAGTGCGATCGCACGATCATGGTCCACCCAAAAGTACCCACTCGCCTGAAGCTACTCTTGGGTCAGGTCATTCATTCGAATGGCGATTCTTTCTTTCTCATCCCGCAGATGACGAGCACTGACAACTACACCAAGCAAAAAGGGCAAAGTATGAAGACAAAAAATTGCCGCGACTGACTAAAAGAAAAGATAAGAGGGCAGAAAGCTAACACTTGAATTGATCGCCCAGCTGCGTCACCTCCTCCAATAGATAGTGCTCACGGGAGGTAGCCTTCTCCGCCCTCGACTTCCATACATCCGCGTTACCGCAGAGGATGGGGAACTCACGTTCCAACTGCTTAACGCGGTCACGTAGTCGTGAAAGCAGGGACAACTCATCCACCCTTGCGTGCGGCTGCACCAAGGTCTCATCAGTGGATGATGGATCACGAGGATCACTCGAAGGACCACTCGATGTACCCTATCACGAACCAAGCAAAAGCAAAATAAGAGGCCGAGGATACATTGACAAAAGGCTTAGATGCATTCAAACATATCAAAGTCCTGACTGGGGTACCCCCTTCCACAAACAAAAGGCCAAACACTAGAGCTATTACACAAACAAACTACGGAGCATTTTTCTTTGACTTGGATTTGGGCTTCGGGGGCTTCATCACATCTGTGGCAGTCTCCGATGCCACGGACTTGCTGACAATACCCCCAGATGCCGTAGCCTTTGCAGCCTTCGCTTGACGCCGCTCCTCGGAATACTTGGCGAGTGTCTCGATAAGCCGAGGACCATAATTTTTGCATTTACCAGCAAAGGAAGAAAACACTACCTGCTGGCCTCCAATGTCGACAGGCATCGCCTCAGAAATAGCGGCAGGATCCATCTCCATGCCATGGGCTTGCACCATTGCGAGCGCCATGGTGGCACCGACGGAGCGCTGCGAGTTCTTGAAGTTTGCGGGGATTCCTCCAGCCAGGGTCTCCACCAGGTCTCCAAGGTTGTTGATCAGTCCAACCTTGGGGGTTAAGTCCTCGGGGATACGACTGAGTACATCCTTGGCCTTCCCCAACGTCTCCTGGAGGGATACACTACGGTCTTCGACTATAGTGACGGCGCCTGCCAAAGCATCCGCGCGGCGCAGAGATTGGGCGTCAAAGCTCAAGCCGCTGGCATCTGCATACACAAAAGTGTTAGTATAACAACCATACGTCAAAGCACAAAAGAGAAAGACACATCTAGATGAAAAAGAAGACCTGAGAGGGACTTGGCAATCGAGAAAAGTTGCTCCTCGAAAAACTTCTCCCTCTCAGCAGTGGAGACACGGAGATCCTCCTCTCGCTTCCACGAATCCTCCAAAGCTGCGACCGCCTCGTCCCGATTCTTCGTTGCCGTGGCCAGCGTCTTTTCCAGTGCAACAGCATGGCGAAGTAATTCATTATGCTCAGCTGCGACATACAGAGAATATCACCAAATCGAATCAATGAAATTTGCAAAGATAAAGACGAAGTCAAGACTTACTTTCGACAATGCGATGGCGATTGTCTAGTCGCGCATGCTGTCGAGCCATGTCAAGGACTTGCTCCACCAGGCGGGCAACTTCCTTCAAGATGAGCTGCATCAGGAGACAATAAAAGTTCAAGTAAACAGCGCCAAGAATAAATTCGACTGCCAATTACAAGATACCTACATGATCCTCCACAGACTCCGAAGAAGGCTGTCGCACAGTCATCCGGGTAACCATCTGATGTTCCCCAGCTTGTGGGGAACTCAATGAATTATGCCCGGAGTGGGCCGCCAATGGAGGAGAAGGAGACCGTGAGGCCATCTTCTTGGCCTTGGAGTTTGCGACTCCGGACTCCTTCACAAATTGCATGTCGTCATAAGACGACGACGCCGCTTGGATACAACACAAATCAAGTAAAAGCTTCAAGAAAAACAGCAACTCAAAGAAGAAACCAAAATAAGGTCGCGAATACAGAACTTACCTGTCAAATCTATCAAGATCGAAGGATTGCTCCTCTGACTCCGACAATTCCTTTGGCAGTCGAAGCTTCTTCCGGGCCGGAGGAGCCATGGAGCGCACATGAACGGCGGGGATTGGCTCCTCTACAACAACATAGGGGCCTTCTGGCGTCGTTGGCGATGAGGCATCCGAGTCCTTGCTACAGGAATGCTTGCGAGTGTCCTGGTCGCTGGACTCGGGGGCTCCCTTCTCCTCTTTGACTGGGACGGTCGACTCTGACTCGTCATCTTCATCCACTTTACGTGGGACAATCCCCGCAGGCAGAGGGGGCAAGATGGGAGACACCTTCCAGTCCTACATTCAGAAAATATGACAACATATGTCAAAACACCATAAAAGTAGTCGACAAAGGAAACTACTTCATAGAACACTTTTACCTCAGGAGGAGGGTTGGAAGCATTGAAAGGGGGCACGACTGGTTTGCTCGGTAGAACCTCCTTGACGGTGTATTTGGTCACCAATCACACCCTCTTATCAACCTCACCCACGGAAATGCCATCGTCAGATACGCAAGTGGCATCGTTTGCGCCAGCCCAGCGAAACATGGGATGGACTCTGGCCTGCAGAGGCTGGACGCGACGGTGCAACCATGTGCGAATAAGGGCAGCGCCTCCCTCTTCTTTACCTATGCGACTCTCGAGGTCACAGACGTGTTTGTACAACACTTCCATCTCCTCTGACTCGCCAGGCATCACTATGTTTTTGCAAGAACGCCTCCTCTTACACGACGTCGCAGGATCGATGGGTGCGAGTCCAAAGTGCTCTCCGTCAGCCTTCTGGTCGCGGATGTAGAACCACTTGTCTCTCCACCCTTGGATGGAGGCCGTGAGTTTGATATCAAAATAGGTGGTGGAAGAGTCGATATGGATTACGTAGCCTCCTACGTCATAGACTACAGAACTAGATGCTGACTGGCGTTTCAGCTTGAAAAGCCTCTTAAAGAGGCCGAAGTGCGGCTCAATTCCGAGCCAGCACTCACAAAGAGTAATGAAGGAGATATGAAGAAAAGAATTCGGGGTCAGCTGATGTAGCTGGAGCCCGTAGAAGCAAAGGAGGCCCATGAAGAAAGGATACAGGGGTAGAGAAATACCTCGGATGATGAACGCAAGGAACATCACCCGGAAACCAGCAGGAGGGCAAGGAATTACCTCCATGCGGGGCACTCGCGAGTCATCCTCCACGGAGGGAAGAACTCCATCTTGATGCAGGAGATGAAGCTCAGAGGACTTGATGATGGATGCGCGCCAAGAGACATTGGTAACGCGGGTACCCGCGCCCTTCTTCTTCCCAGTGCTGGCGGCGCCGGTGCCCACAGTGGTGGAGCCGCCCTTCTTCTAGGGGGCGGCAATGGCAGCGGCAGACCCAGCGGCGGTGCCTCCCTTCTTCTTTCCCATCTTGTGATGGTGGTGAGAACAGAGGAAGTAGATCGGAAAGACACGGAGTTGGTCCAGTGCCATGAAGAGGATTTGCGCAGGGAAGTAGAGAGCAGCAGCAATGGCAATGGAGGCACGAGCAGAGAAAGGCAGATGGGAAAATTACCGCAGCTGCGCTGCTACTTAACCTCCTCGCGGATGCCATCCAACAGCTAGCAGAAACCCTACTGGACGCGTGGCGCACACTGCCATCGACACGTGGTGAAGCCAAAACACGAACCTTCCCCCACTATCTCCATTACGCTCGGAAATCGAGGAGACACAGTTAAAACAGAAGATTACGCACGCCCGATCAAATCAAAGTCAGAAAGTGGGACCCACCACTCATCACGTCCCGTCAAAGCCGCTCACGCAAGCAACCAAGGTCATCACATCGTTAGCACTATCATCATTTCACTAGCAGAAGATTTCGACTACTTTAGTCCTTGCTGGAGTCTTCGACTCAACCAAGCACTCGGGGGCTACTCCCATAGGGAGCGCTGGTCGCGCTCCCTCCGATATATCTTTCTGCAGGTATAAGAACATTAAAGGCATACCCACCATTCGAATCTATGATTCGATTGAGGATTATGGGTTACTCCCATAGGGAGCGCCGGAAGCAAATTCGACTAAAACAAGCAACAAAAGACGACAGCAGTCGCAAAAAGTTTTAGTCCCCGCCTGAGTCTTCGACTCAACCAGGCACTCGGGGGCTACTCCCATAGGGAGCGCTAGTCACGCACCCTATGATTATTTATACATCGTACTGTGTGTTGATAACATCCACACTCGAATGATATGGCGACTCCGCCTCATACTATCCCTACAAAGAGAATGCGTCTCCTGGGCCACCCAAATCATCTCCGCGATGACAAAAATTCGAATGCCACGCTTACAACATGAAGATAAGACCTGAATAAGGCCTGACAACGCATCTACTGCGCACTACTAGAAACATATCCATGCCTGCAGGTGCGATGAACATGCCTTGACGGACGCGTCGAGTGCTCACACCCATACACTAGAATTCGACTCCTGTAAGACCTCCGCGGCCTAAGTCGAATTACACCAACACTTTTTCGAATTCGAGTCCGAGGACTCGAGTTTGAGTAGATTGCGTTGTTTCCCCCTAAGGCACTTAACTGATACCGATACATTGGCTAAATCAGGCACGTATATCAACAATCCCTATGACATAAACTGAACACTTGATAAATACTCAGTCATGCACTCGAAAGGCTTCATAAAGTCCCCAGTCGAATCTGCGATTCCACTAGACACTCAGGGGCTACTAACATGGGTATACCCTACGGGTACTCGAGCTTGGTATATATGGTCCAGATACGGCAGAAGCCCACGGCATTGCCAAGGCCCGGTAAAGAATTCGAGTGGCCCACGGACCCTCAATTGCTTGCGAGACAAGAAGAAGCTTAAGATAGAAAGTTCAAAGGGAAAAACCCTAATCTGTAACCAACTCGACCTGCTACCCGAGACCTAGCCCATATATATAAAGGCTAGGAGGGGGCGGCGACAAGGACACACACAACCCTTGTTTCCACAACTCTCGCTAGATTGCATCTGCGCGCCCCTGTAATCTTCGATTCCTTCGTTAATTCCAAGAGCAGACAAGCAGGAGTAGGGACCTCTACGAGGCCTGAACCTGGGTAAACCTTGCATCCCTGTGTGCTTGTTTTCTAGCCGATTGATGCCTCCAGCGCTCCCTCCTTCTCCAAAGCCCAAGTCCATAATGATGGGCATTGACGAGTTAAACCCTCATCAAGTAGAATAAAAAATAAAAAATTCATCGCATTCCTACCACTTTTTCACAAAAATTCTTGCGGAAGCGCTCCTGTGAAGATGCAGCTGTCAAAAAGTAGTAGAAACATCGATTGAATAAGTAGAGAATAATAATAAGAATAAAACTTTGAGTTTTCTATTTACAGAAGCTAAAATTTTGCTTTTAATATGCTAATATTGGTCAACAGTTTTTACTGTCATTTTTCTGTTAAAAACTAGGTATTTCGCTAAGTTATGGAATAAGAAGGTATCCTCGAAGAAATATAATTTTTTGATGTTTACTGATGGTTTAACGACCAACTATACGGCGGGAATACAAAATTCCGTCCGTATAGCTCTGGTTGTATAGTTATATTTGCATCACCAAATTTTCTTCGAAGGCACGGAGAGTTTAACGACCAACTATACGGAGGGAATAAAAAATTCCGGCCGTATAGATATCGATGCCTCCGTACAAAATTTCTCAAAAGGTACTAGGAGTTTAACGACCAACTATACGATGGGAATAAAAATTCCAGCCGTATAGCTGCAGACGTATAGATATCGATGCCTTCGTAGAATTTCATTCAAAAGTTACTAGGAGTTTAATGACCAACTATACGGCGGGAATAGCAATTCTGGCCGTATAGTTCTGGTCGTATAGATATCGATGCCTTTGTAGAATTTTGTTCAAAAGGTACTAGGAGTTTAACGACCAACTATACAGCAAGAATAACAATTCCGGCCATATAGTTCCGGTCATATAGATATCGATGCTAGTTTTAGAAATTTATCTCGAGGGACAGGCGGTTTAACGACCAACTATACGGCGGGATCATTTTGATCCGGCCATATAGTTGCGCATGTACAGTTGGTTTATGAATAAAGAACCCCTAGTTTGCTGTGCCGCCGCAACTATACGGGCGAAACAACTTCATCCTCCCATATAGTTCTGGCCATATAGGTCGGCGTGACCACTTAATCGCACCGGACGGCTAGGGCATCCTGCTCTCCTCATTATTTCTCTCATATTCTCTCTCCAAACCTCTCAAAATCCACTTAGAACTCTCAATTCTTTATGGATTTCGTTCGTTTGAGTGGGGGAATCAACATATCGGTATGTTTCTCTCCCTATCCGTGCTTTATTTTCAGATTTCCATGGTTGAAACTCTCACATTGATCTAGTGGATGAACTCAAGCTTATATTGTTTTTCCTATTAATTTCTCACGTTAGGATTGAATTTTTTCACGTAGAATTGTTCATATATCATATAGAAACTATATGCCTAAGGTTTTATGGTGAAATTTTTCAGTGCATCACAATGAACAAAATCGGTAACCTTTTTCGTTCGAGCAAGCGCCAATGGGGTGAGGGATCAAGCTCGGGGTCCCGAGCCTCGCACAACCCCAAGATGGACGTTGTCTCAGCAAGGAGGGTGCTGCCCACATGTTGGGTCGACCACAACTTTCTCACCGCGACAGGGTTGAAGGAGAACTTCGACCTCATGTGCAGCAGGTCAGGGCTAGCGGTGGTCAGTTTCGCAAGCGACAACACCTACACTGAGCTCACCCACGAGTTCCTTGCCTCCTTCTACGACGACCACAAGGATAAAGGTAACATGTGCACTATCAACTTCAACATGAACCAGTAGCACTATGACATAAGTTACGAACAATTTTGCACTGCCTTTAGCCTCCCCCTACTGGGGAGCCCAATATTACTAACCTCTATATCTTCACGAGTGGGACGACTTGGGAGGTTATTTCTATTAACGGTGGCAGACATTTTTATCAGAAGAATATGTCCACCATTTAGAACCCAACCATTCACTACTATGCTCTGTTCCTCGCCAACACACTACTGGGGAGAGGTCATACAGGCTCCATGGCCAACGCGGACATGGCAATGATCACCAAGGCTCTTTTCCCTACTTCGCCACAGAGCCCCAGCCCTGCAGCTCTACTCATCCAGCACTTCCGCCACCAAAGCAACAAGACCAAGGGTGATATTCACATTGGTGGATAGGTAACCCACCTTGCCTTTGCATTGAATGTTGTACTACCTATCTTGGAACCTGTTGATGGCTCCAAACTTATGGACGTCAAGTATTTGACTGCTTGTGGCTTTCTTAGTGTTTACCATGTCGAGGCTCCGAGCATATCAATTTGGTTATCTTAATGATGTGCAGGCTGAGCAGGTTCAGCTGCCACGTCCCCAAGCCTTCTCGATTGTGGAGAAGGACCCTTGGATCCTCACCAAGGACCAAGTAACGGAGTTCTTCGCCAAGCTCCAGCCCGAGGAAGAGGAAGATGAAGGGAAGCAGGATGATCAGGAGTAGGGGTAGGAGCAAGAGGGAGAGCAGGGACACAACCCTGCTTGGGAAGGATATCAGCAGCAGCCAGGAGGAGCCTGGGAACCATGGCCCACCCAACCATAGCAAGGGTACTGATGACCCACAAGTATAGGGGGTGTATCGCAGTATTTTCGATAAGTAAGAGTGTCGAACCCAACGAGGAGCAGAAGGTGCTGACTAGTGGTATGGATCAGGAATTCTCTGCAAATACTTAGCAAACGGATTTTTAGGGGTTTTTGATAAAGCAAGTAAACAAAGTACGAGTAAATAAAAGACAGTGGGAATAAATGCAGCAAGTGGCCCTATCCTTTATGCAGCAAAGGACAAGCCGGTTGTATTACTTAAGATGACCAAACGATAATTCAATGGTTCACTCAATAGCATCAACTACAAAGAGTAATCAACACCGGGAAAGTTTCCGCTATGAACTATGCAAGATTCAACCCAATTGTTATAGCAATATGGAGATGGTGATGAGGGTGCTGATGGTGATGATGGTGGTGGTGATGATGATGAACCCGATGAAGTCCAGCTTGATGGTGGTGATGATGATGATGATCTCCCCTTTCCGGGAAGGAATTCCCCCGGCAGAAATCTATCTGCCGGAGAGATCTCTCTCTCTCGGTGTTTTCCGCCCCGCAGAGGCGGCGAAATCTTTCTATGGTCGCCCCCCGAGTATTAGGGTTTCAGGAGGATAATATACGCCAGAGGGAAGAGCCAGGGGTGGACCAGGGCGGCCACACCACCTGGTGGCGAGGCCTAGGGTGGCCCGCGCCAGGGGGTGGTGTGGGCTCCCTGTGGCCCATCTCCAGCCCCCCCTTCTGGCTTTCTTCGTCTTTTGGAAAAATAGGATTTTCCATGTATTTTCCCGGATTTTCCGATCTTAGTGAATTTTGCCTCCAAACAACACCTTTTCCATCAGAATCATGACTGCAGCGGTCCATGCTCCAAAAGTCATCAACCATGCAAAAATAGATGAAATAACATAAGTATCACCTCTTAATATGAAATATATCAATGAATAATAGTAAATTATGACATAGAATAGTGATGCAAAATGGACGTATCAACTCCCCCAAGCTTAGACTTCGCTTGTCCCCAAGCGAAACTGAGCTCAATAAACATGGCCTCAGGTTTATGGAGTGAAGAGTCGATAAAAGAATACGGACAAGAAGCATCACATTCATCAATACATAGATCATAATAGAAGACAACTCACTATTATATAACTTAACTTGCAATAAGTAAAGGAAACACAATGAAGATACATGAAGTAAATCATAATTGGTAATGGCAAACTTATCTCTTGGTCAAAGAATAGTTGATAATTTGCTGGAGTTCACAAATAACCTGTTTTTCAATGCTAGCTTTCAAAGTAGTAAACATCAAGATAAGAGCAAAGTGCAAAACAAGGAACATAAGAAACATGATTGAATAAATCATCATATGAATGAATGAAACACAACAACTCAAGGTACTTGCTGAGATAGAAGGGAATAGGTTTACTGACTCAACTAAAAAGTAAAAGAAAAGGCCCTTCGCAGAGGGAAGCAGGGATTGTAAGTCTCATAAAGAGCTCCCAAAAATTATGATACTTACTAGCTTTCAGCTCTCATTGCCCCTACCATAGGCATCTTTAGGTGATTAAGGTTAAAGTGATCAAATATGAGGATATGCTTGACTAGTTGTAAATTGAGAATCTCATGTCCCTTGAATACGAGGTGCGCTCCTCATGCTACTCAAGTTTAGTCACCGGTAAGTTCTTGTCATCGTAAGCATATGTGTATCATAGAGAACCGCCAACGGGGTACCCCTTTCCCAATGATACAGAAGAATCCCCATATCAAAATGACAAGGCAAGCAGACAACAAGCATCTCAGCAATCTTCTTATTTACCATGGGAATATGGTGCTTTTTTCTCTCTTTCCTCTTTTAATAATCTCTTTTTTTCTCAATATCGTACTCTTTTTTTATAAGAAGAATGCTTCATAGATGCTCGTTATGGTTACACTGCAGGTTTCCACCATGTCAGCATGGATTAGACTAGCGGCCCAGGTGTTTCTCTAACACACCTGCATAACTCCATGGACTTACAAGCTCCCCTTTCAATTCACACCGACGACATCCATAGACAAAAGAATATGATATCAACTAGGTACTAAGTACCAGTGCAATGTTGAAAGCATTCCCCATGACATCATGTTTCTGCTAATTCACAACTTACAAAACGCAAGCATATACGCAACATAGGTGAGCACAATGGTTCAAGTTTATTAAAGGAAAGAAAACTAAAGTGTGCCATCAAGTTCGTGAGAGATTTAATCACTACTTTTCACATAACAAGTTTAATTTGGGAGGTAGAGAACAAGAATTTACTTGGAATATCAATAGTGCTAATAGGTAGGTATGGTGGACGCAAATGGCATGGTTTTTGGCTTAAGGAAGTGGATGCACGAGAAGTATTTCCTCTCAGTACAGGTTTTTGGCTAGCAAGGCTGGGTAGCAAGTACAAGAGTTGAAGGAAACAAACAAACATACAAGTGATAAAAACAAACATGCAATCTTCCTTGGAAGCACAAAAGATCTTAACTAGAGAATACTAGACTTATGAGCAAATAAAGAAAGAAAGATGATGAAATTATATTTCTTAGAGTACTTTAATATTTTCATTCAACTCTCAAAAATAGTGTTGCTACTGACCGTGCCAGGTTTGCCAAAACCAACTAAATTAACTTTGATGATCCCAAAGTGATACCAATACTAACAACAAGATCAATCATATAACCACGAATTGAAAACTAATATAAGCTATGCAAAAGAGTGAATGATAGAACTTCTCATTAATATTCCATAACGGCAACTCACACCAAGGGATACATATCTAACGAGAGAGGGGACACTTCCATAATGCAAACCATCCTACATAATAACTTCTCTATTCATGATATGACTCTACTAAAAAGGTAAAAAGATAGAAGATAGTGATGTGATACCGCGGCACTCCCCCAAGCTTGGAACAAACCTAGGGGATGCCAAACCTGATGACGAATTACTCCTTTGGTGGTTGTATCCTCTCGATGAGCTTCTTGACCAATTTCCCCAAGTCCTCAATCTCGAAAGTGAGGGTACGAATCAACTCCGAGTTGTGCTCTTCTTCCTTGCGGTCTTCTTTTCCTGCATGGTTATGGATAAAGGTATGGAAGGGACTCTTGGTGCTTGGAGAAGGTGTCCGTGGTGCCAAGCAGTGACGCGGAAGCTTCCCTCCAGTTGATATCCGTGCAGTCCTTCTGATCTTGACAGGGTTCGCCACCACTCCAATGCTTGCAATGGTAGTGCTAGTGTGCTTTGCCTCCTCTTCACCTTCACTCTTGATCTCCTTCTCCTGCCCGGGGTCTTGGAGATCTTCCTCCATAGGCTCCTTTCCTTTATCCTTGGCAGACACCATTGTGCTTCAAAGCTTTCAAAGATAGTTCCTGGCAGAAACTGATCGAAATGAAAACACGATATACAAACCTTGGGAGGTCCGGGGGGTTATATATTACGAAGTTTCACAACAAAAGGAAGGTATTGGGAGAAAACGGGTCGAAGACGGAGTCCGGGGTGGACTCACCACCTGGTGGCACGGACAGGGGAGGGCCCGCGCCACAGGGTGGTGTGAGCCACCCTGGCTCCATTTCCGTCCCTCTTTCGCTTCGTAGCTTTCCTTATTGTCTAAAAACTACAAAAATATAGTTGGATAGTATTTTGGCGGAACTTTTCTTACTAGAACTGTTACCTATTTGAAAACGGACTCTGCAGGTCTCTGAATTTGGTATTTAGTAGATTCTTCTAGAGTCACCACTTGAATAACATCAATATCTTCATCTTCATACACTTATTACTTGAGTCATGAAACCTTTCGCTTTCTCATTACACCATTATCTCCACTACCTGGAAATTTCATTCACACAAAACTTCACACAGTTCTCATTAGCAACATTAGTACAAGTGAAGTGATAAAACTTTTTGAGTTCAACCTCAACTGAAAACCATCAAAACATAAGCTACTGTAGCAACTCCTTCCGAAAACCCAAAAAAGAATTCAAAAAGGAAATCGAATAAAGAAGCAAATGCAAGAGTGGCAAAATCTGTCAAAACAGACCAGCAGGTAAATATTAATTTGTTCGAAAATCTTCTGTTTCTCAAATCAAAAAGTGCAAAACTAACGAAAGTTAAATAACAACCTGGGGCAGTAGCACAAAAAATTACAGCTAAATCCGACATACATAGATCTCTCACGAATTTTTACGGTGAAGCACAAAAATCTGTTTCGCGACAGCAACTTCCCCAAATCTTACTTCTCTCTCATTAGAGGTTGATGTTGACACAAAAACCAAACAAAAGGATACGGAGAGGTTATTACCGAAGTAATAACTTCCAAGACTCAAATAAACACAAACAAACTGAAAGCAAAAAATAAATTGGATTGTCTCCCAAAAAGCTCTTTCTTTATAGCCATTAAGATGGGCATGATAATTTTGAAGATGCTCACATAAGAATATGAATTGAAGTGAAAGAGAGCATTAAGAAGCAAAAATACACATGTTTAAGTCTAACACACTTCCTATGCAAAGGAATTTTATAAACAAACAAATTGTTGAAACCAGAGGCTACTTGCATAAGAAGGCAAAATAAGTGCAACATAAAAAATTTCAGCATAAAATGAGGAAACTTGATATTATTGAGATGCATAGGAAAACTTTTCCCTCTCTCATAGTAACTTTCGTTATCAGGCATAAACTTAACAATATAGCTACCATAAGGGCCATCATAACAATGATCACTTATTCTAGCAGAAAACACAAGTATACTAGCTAACACTACTTTGTGAAATACTATTAGAGGTATCCTTATAAAGGATAGTGTGTCCCTCTTCTACATATTTAGTGACAAAGTGTTTCACATTTGCTATTATAGGTTCATCACCCATTTGTTTATCATGTTCAACAGCTTTATTTATACTTTATTTAACCATACTAGCTATCATAGAATGTTCCTTTATCTTAACTGGGAAAGACATTTTCTCAATGTAAGGTTTAGGTAAGATATGATTGGCAGTATAAACTTGAGTATTTCTTGCAGGAACACTCTTAGCAATATCTTTATAAGGTTCATGATACTTATTCCACTTCTTTTTAGGCACTTCAATATAGGAAGCAAAAGCCTTAAAATAAGAAGTAATAGCTTGAGAGTCTAGACCATAAGCATTTTTAATATTTTGAAAGTCATCAGTTCCCATAAAAGATTTAATGCATTCATAATCATAATTTATACCTGACTTTCTTCCTTTGTCATTCTCCCATGCTTCAGCATCTTCTTGAATACGGTCTAGAAGATCCCATTTAGCTTCTTCTTTGATGCGAGTGAATAATCCAGCGCAAGAAGCATCCAGTTAATCCTTATCATGTATAGGGAGCCTTGCATAAAAGTTATTGATAATAATATTGTTGGGGAGCTCATGAATGGGACATTTGTGCATTAGTAACTTCAATCTCCCCCAAGCTTGAGCTGTACTCTCTCCATCAAGAGGCCAAAAGTTGTATATTTGATTCAGATCTTTAGGAATCTCACTAGGAGGATAAAACTTTGAATAAAAGAGAGGCACTATTTCCTCCCATTCCAGAGCTTGACCATTCTTCAGCAGCTTATATCATTCCTCAGCTCTTCCTTTCAGTGATAATGAGAATAACTTCTTCTTAACTTGATTTGTAGTAATACCTGCACACTTGAACAACCCACATAATTCGTGTATAAAGAGTAAATGATCACCAGGATGGACAGTTCCATCCCCAACATAGTAGTTATCCATAACATGATCAATAACTCTTGTAGGTATTTTAAAAGCATCATTCTCAGCAGGTGGTGGTTCATCTACTACCTTAGCAGTGGTAGTAGCATTACCAAATAAGAAACTCAGCGAATTATCCATAACGAAAATAAAGCAACTAACAGAAGATGACCAAACGTTCTCGAGGACACATGGGAAGACTGTCAAGTGCTTTCGCTTCATATAGTTGATTAATCTTCTTTAGCTTGCTAAGTGTTGTGTGGGTGAACCTGTGCTAATGTACCGACCTTCCTAGGAGTAATACATACTTGTGATTATTCCCCTTGCAAACATCCATAAGTACAAGAAAGTAATTAAGGTAGAAACCTAACCACAGCTTTAAACTCTAAGACCCTTATGTCCCTTGTGCAATGGTTTCCTAACGGGGGTTTAGGTTTTTGACACTCCGGCAACCCCTACGATTAGTAGCCAAATACAGAATGCATTCCCCTAGGCCCATATAGGTGAAGTGTCATGTAGTCGACGTTCACATGACACCACTAGAAAAGTACACCACAACTTAAATATCAAACTAATGAATCTTTCTCAACACAACTCCACTACTAACAACATGACTTCTCCCATGTCCTCAAGAACAAAACGAACTACGCACAAGAAATCATATGGATCATGATCAGAGATGGAATAATGATGTATAACAATCTGAACATAAACGATAATTCAATGGTTCACTCAATAGCATCCACTACAAAGAGTAATCAACACCGGGAACGTTTCCCCTATGAACTATGCAAGATTCAACCCAATTGTTACAGCAATATGGAGATGGTGATGAGGGTGCTGATGGTGATGATGGTGGTGATGATGATGATGATCCCGATGAAGTCCATCTTGATGGTGGTGATGATGATCTCCCCTCTCTGGGAAGGAATTCCCCCGACAGAAATCTATCTACCGGAGAGATCTTTCTCTCGGTGTTTTCCGCCCCGTAGAGGCAGTGGAATCTTTCTGTGGTCGCCTCCTGAGTATTAGGGTTTCGGGAGGATAATATACGCTAGAGGGGAGAGCCAGGGGTGGACCAGGGCAGCCACACCACCTGGTGGCGCGACCTAGGGTGGCCCGCGCCAGGGGGTGGTGTGGGCCCCCTGTGGCCCATCTCCAGCCCCCCTTCTGGCTTTCTTTGTCTTCTGGAAAAATAGGATTTTCCATGTATTTTCTCGGATTTTCTGATCTTCGCAAATTTTGCCTCCAAACAGCACCTTTTCCATCAAAATCCTGACTACAGCGGTCCATGCTCCAAAAGTCATAAACCATGCAAAAACATGTGAAATAACATAAATATCACCTCTTAATATGAAATATATCAATGAATAACAGTAAATTATGACATAGAATAGTGATGCAAAATGGACGTATCAGGTACAGCTACATGCCCTATCAGGAGTTCCAGCAGCTCAACCAACGCGTTGGGGAGATCGACCACACGCTTCAAGATGTGAATAAATATGTGAACACTCTGACTCACAACTTCAATCACTTCATGACCCACTTCCCCAACTTTTACCAGCAGTATCCGTGCTAGCCGCCAAATGACGACGACAACTGAGCCGGGCAACAACCCAAGCTTGGGGGAGGTTTGAAAACCTCCGAACTTTGCATTCATGTTTTTTACTTCTTCTTTTGATTTATTTCTTCAAAAATTGCATGTTTATTTTCAGTTTTGCATTCATAAACCAAAAATACAAAAAAATAGTTGTAATTTTATTTGCAAGTTGTTTCTTTGTTTCTCTTGGAGATTGCTTGATTTTAGGTGATTTGGCAATATGGAAATATAGGAGAGGTTCGACTTGAATACAAGAACAAAGCAAGCAAAGAGGAGGTATCACATTCCTTTCATCACACTCCTTGCAACCTTAAATTGATCCTACAATTATTTACTTGCTTGCACTTGATTCACTCCCCACTTAGCTTGTTATCCTACAAATTCTATTCCTTTGCTAGTGTATCCTTTTTAGCTTTGAAACAATGAGCAATGAACTTGGTTAAAATACTTCCTACATTTTTACAACAAGAAAAAGCATCTAAAAGATGACTTGAGTCCATGCTTAGCTCAAAGAATTTGATTTTAGAACTACTCCATCCCAATTTTGCTTAATATTAATAGACTCGATAGTACCCTTGATTAAAATTCTTTGATTAAATGGATGCTTCGAAGTAGTAGAAATTATGCCACTACTTTTTCTAATAATTACCGTAAGATATTGCTTTATGCGTGTCATTACAACTCTTTCATGCTCCATGGGGAACTACTAACTCCACTGGCCAATGAACGATCCAAAAGTGGGAAACCACTTGATTTCGGCTATTGAGTTATGTAAACGTCTGTAGCAGCAATGCTATGACGTGTAATTTTTTTAGTCTCCTCATGGTTTCACGTTCCAAGTGAAGTTGTAGTACTCCTATGGCCCATTATTGCTCAACATTATCTATTGGCATGGTCACGAGTGCACAACACAACCCCAATTGACATGTTAAAATAGTGGCATGATTTCTCTATGAAAGAGCTGAAGTTTTTGAAAGACAAGAGAAAGAAAAAGGTGCTTTGAGAGTCTTGAAATTTTGACATGGGAGTAGATGAGTTGTTCTTAACTTAAATATTTTGATGCCAACTTGAGTACTCTTAATTGGTTAAATAAGCAATAACAAAAAGTTTTCATCTCTCAACAAAGAGAGGCACCAAAAGAATTTGTCTCACCTTCCTAGCTAAAACTTCTAACACTTTCTTGGGCATATGATTTATTTTCTAGCAATATATACGTGGTTAGGAAATGGACTCAGTGCAATCTTGTGAATACTTGTATGATCATATTTTAGATTGCAGGGATTGAGACGAAAAGAATTTGACACCACTTCGAACTTGTAAGTTCCTTTACTTTCGGTCTCGAATCTCCGCTATTCCTTATTTCCTTATCACTCGAGGGCGAGCAACATCTAAGCTTGGGGGAGTTGATAGCTATGAGATTCGACACATTTTTGATGGCTTTTATTGAAGGTTTTCTCCCAGATTTGATCCTTTTCTGGCTTTACCTAACGATAATACTTCGATAGCAAAGAAAACTTGGATTTTAATGTGTGTTTCAGGTTTTGAATGTGAACAGAAGGATTTAACTAGAGAAATACAATATTCTGGAGAAAACAAGCAAGTCCCACTTTGGAAGCACGCGAGGGGAGCTCACAGACGGCATAACGACCAACTATACAACGGGTATGGCCATATAGTTCCCGCCGTGTAATTGCTGCCGCCTCTGTCTTGTCAAAAGGGACAACTTCTATGAAGAGATGGGGGGCTAAAACACAACGCAACAGCCGCCACATCATCTAGAAGGGAGAAATAAGAGATCCGGAGAAGAAGGAGAAGATGTTCTTCATCTCGCTCCACGATCTTCGACCTCCTAGCCAATACACCCCATAGCCACTACTTGTAGTTGAGAGAGAGAGGGATATCCACCTTGCAAGACTAGGGTTTGAGATTGTTTTTTTCCATCTTGAATTGTGTTGGATATTTTTCTATTCTTATTGTGGATCTCCATGGTAATACCAAGACGAATTCCCTTTATTCAATTATATTCATGATCTGTTCTCAGGAGTGAGTAATTCCCTTGGGAATGGGAGATGTAGGGGATTGGTGAGATGTGATGTGCCTTTGTATATTTTCCGCTAATTTGTGATTTATTCTAAATACTATAATATGTGTGCTTGACTATCTGTGGGATGCCTAATGCTTGTTGTCCAATTAAGGGCCCAGACAACATGATACCTTGTTCTACATAGATAAGATCTTGTACGCTAGTGGACCGGAGACCCTTGGGTGACACAGGGATATCAAAGGAAAGCTAGTTGACTCGAGGATAATGAGTAACCACTGTGCTTATTGCATTAGTCTGATCCAAGGAGATTAATTGCTAAGCAACCTAAAGGGTCTTAATCGTCTAGTGTCTGACCATGGTTTTGGTAGCAGGCTAGTAGGATTATTGAAGTTGGGATGAAATCTGACAAGAGGAGTTCCGGCAAATTATGGGTTACTCGCCTACACATATATCTATAAGGTTATAATTGTTACATTTACCATTCATCCACCTGGCACAGTCACTATCACCATGAACTGAATCTCCCCGCGCCTTCTTTCGTCATCTATAGGAAACTACAAGCAAGCCATTCTTTACTTTTATGCTTTATATTTTTAAAGTTTACATTTTTAAGTTCTATTTACATCTATTGCATTCAATCAAAATCCCATCCTTATTTCAACACTTGCAGTCAATTCACTCGAAGACATGTGGCAACTTCGGGTGTGATAGAGACTTCACCAATAAACACTTACCTTTGGGCTCCCTGTGGGATCGATATCTGAACTTCGAAACTAGCTACAAATGATCTATGCTCTTGCAGTCATCAAGAACCAACCTCTTCATGGAACTCCTTGATACATTGCAAATGTATCTATAATTTTTGATGTTCCATGCTTGGTTTTATCCAGTTTCTTGTGTTTTGTTCCAACTTTGGAGTACTTTTCATATGATTTATTGGACTAACCTATTAACAAGAGCCACAGTGCCAGCTGCCTGTTTTCTGCTGTTTTTGGTTCCAGGAAAGTCAGAAAATGAATATTCTCGGAATTGGACGGGACAAAAGCCAAAGTGCCTATTTTTCCGGAAGTCATCAAGTGCCAAAATACGAGACGGAGAAGGGCCAGAGGACGGCCACACCATCTGGCCGCGCGACCAGGCTTGGCCCACGCCAGGGGGTGGTGTGGTGGCCCCTGGCACCCCCTCGGCCTCCCCTTCCGACTATGAGATGTCCTCGGGACGTAAACCCTAAGTACCCGATCAAAGATCCATGAAAGAGTCTGTAGCCACCGTCGTCTCCATCCCTAGATCGGGAGGGATCTGAAGCTCTTCCCGGCACCCTGCCGAGAGGGGAATTCACCCTGGAGGCCTTATTCATCACCATGCAAGCCTCCGGTGTGATGTGTGAGTAGTTCATCCTTGGACTACGGATCCATGTAGTAGCTAGATGGCTGGTTCTCCTCCTTTGTGCTTTCATGTTTAGATCTTGTGAGCTCCGTTCATGATCAAGATCATCTATTTGTACTTCTGCATGTTGTGTTTGCGGGGATCCAATGGATATTGAGATGCTATTTCAGATTGATTATTGATTCTATCACGTCTTTGTTATTTGTGATCTTGCATGCTTTCCATTGTTAGTAGCTATCTTGGCCAAGTAGATGCTAGCAACTCCAAGAGTTAGTATTTATGCTCGATAGTGGGTTCATGCCTCTGGTAATCTAGGGAAGTGACAGAAATCTCTAAGGTACTAGATGTGCTGTTGCTACTAGGGAGAAAACAACAATCCTTTGTTCATAGAACAATCGTATTGTTTACTTTACATGAAGTTCGTAAAGCAATAATCTGTTGCTTGCAACTTAATACTGGAGGGGGTTCAGATGATAACCTGAAGGTGGATTATTAGTCATAGATGCAGTTGGATGGCGGTCTATGTATAATGTTGTAATGCCCAATCAAGTCTCAAAGGAGTCAAGATGATTAGTATATTCATGTATTGCTTTCTCAGTGTTTGTCAATTGCCCCTCTAAAATTTGTTCACCTAGCATGTTATCTATCTTAAGGAGAGCCACCTCTAGTGAACTATGGATCCCGGTCCTTTTTCTTTACATACAATCTACAACTGTTTAATGCTTTGTGTTTACTTTCTGCAAACTTTTACTTCTTTCCATTCGATACGTTTAATCCTTTGTTTTCCGCAAAACACGGTGAGATTGACAAGCTCATCGCAAGTTGGGAACAAAGTTCTATGGTTGTGTTGTGCAGGTCTCCACGTTGCTACTAGCACCGGTAGTGCGCCCTACCAAAGCTCATCTAGTAACACCTTTGGGGTGTTTCCTTGATCCTACTGGTTCGATTAAACCTTGGTTTCATAACTGAGGGAAACTTGCAGCTGTGCTCATCATACCTTCCTCTTGGGGTTCCCAACGAGCTCTACATCAACACCGCCATCAAGCATTTTTCTGGGCGCCGTGCATTGAGCCATCAAGCGATTTTCTGGCGCCATTGTCGGGGAATCAAGGACATCTTCACAAGGGGAGTCCCTCATAACCAATCTCTTTACTTTGTTGTTTTTGTTTTGCTTAGTTTTCTTTTTGCTTTGTTTGCTTGTTTTATTATCAAAAACACAAAAAAATTAGTTTTACTAGTTTGTTTTCTTATTTCAAAAACACAAAAAAATAGTTCCTGCTATAGTGGTTATTTTCGTTGTTCTGTTGTTGTCTTGATTTATCATGCTTTCTATCAATGGTTGGTTTCTTTGAAACTGAATCTTATTGGCAAGGTGGGTTCACAGAAGAACAAAAATATTATTATAAGGAACACCGCTTGTCACAAAAAGGGAAACACTTATGGGAACAAATTGATAAATTGTATACCATTGCAAAAAATGTGTGCTCTACTTATAATGTTAGTTATTGCTTTGATAAATCTTGTTGCTGTAGGAGGTATAAACACCTCCCTTTTCAATGTGAGTATAATGATAATGTTACCATATCTTCTTATATGAAAGGAAATTATGACTTTTATGATGTGGAACAAATTGAAGAATTTATTGCTTGGAAGGGTGCTTTCGAACTTGCTCATTTGCTTGAAAATATTGATGATGCACCTTATAAATATGAGGTTTATGATATACTTAAATTTTGCTTTGATAACTACAAGGAAGAAAATGGCTATATTCTTGAATATCTTAATAGATGCTCTCCACCAATGGAAGAGACTAATGCCTTGCAGGAGACTATGGAAGAAGAAGTTGCTGAACCTGAAAGCTCATTAGATGAAAAAGGGGGAGAGTCATGAACAAAAGGAGGAAGAATGGATCTACCCATGTCTACCTTCTAATGAGAGTAACTCTTTACCCCTTACATTATTTGATTGTCCCCCATGCTTACCAAAGGAGGATGAATGTTATGTTCCTGTGGATTCTTTTAAAAATGTTTATAATAAAGCTCTAGTATTTGTAGATCATGAAAAGCATGCTTTATGTGATAGTTATATTGTTGAGTTTATTCATGAGTCTACTGAAAATTATTATGAGAGAGGAAAATATGGTTGCAAAAGTTTTCACGGTACTGAAACACCTCTCTATTTGCTGAAAGTTTTGAAGGTACTCTTGTTTTATCTTCCTATGCCTGCCACTTTGTTCTTTGTGAATTTATTTTCATACAAGATTCCTATTCATAGGAAGTGGGTTAGACTTAAATGTGTTTTGAATTTGCTTCTTGATGCTCTCTTTTACTTCAATTCATATTTCTTATGTGAGCATCTTCTCAAACTATTATGCCTAACTTAAAGGCGTTAAAGAAAAGTACTTATTGGGAGATAACCCAAAAGTTTTAGATGAGTCTTGGAAGTTATTACCTCTGTAATAACCTCTCCTTATCCTTTTTATTTGCTTTTTGTGCCAAGAGTAACCTCTAATGAGAGAGAAGTAATGATTGGAAAAGTTGCTGTCCCGAAACAGATTTTTGTGCTTCACCGTAAAAATTCGTGAGAGATCTCTGTATGTCGGATTTAGCTGTAATGTTTTATGCTTATGCCCCAGGTTGTTATCTAACTTTCGTTAGTTCAACACTTTTCGATTTGAGCAACACAAGGTCTTCGAAAAAATTCGTCTTTACCTGCTGCTCTGTTTTGACAGATTTCTGCCATTTTCTGCATTTGCTTCTTGTTGGTTCCTTCTTGAGTTCTTTTGGGGAATTGAGCTTTTTGAGGGAAGTTCTACAGTAGCTTGTGTTTTAATGGAAGTTTTGTTGGTGTTGGAACTGAACCCAAAGACTTATTATCTTAAGTGCACTAATGTTGCTAATAAAGATTGTGTGAAGTTTTGTATGAAGGAAAAATTTTAGGTGTATGGAAGGAATGAGTAATGAGATGAAGGATGGACTAAAGCTCAAGCTTGGGTATGCCACGCGTGTCATCCCAAGAAATATCCAAGAAGTACAAGCGTCAAAGTTTGGGGATGCCCAAGGCATCCCCTTTTTCATCAATAAAAATCCCAGGTTTCTTCCAAACGCTTCATTTTTATTGTTTCATGCATAGTTGTGTTGTTCTTGGAGCATCTTATTTTTCGTTTTGGTTTTTAGTTTGCTTTTGTTTTCTTAGTTTTCTGAATAAATTGGTTGGACCCCCTCTTTCATTCGTTGGTTTGCAAATAGTTTGGTTTGGTTTGGAAAAGAGTAGGAAAGTTCATGCTCACGTGGTAAAAAGAGCTCGTTTTTGACTGTGGCCTATGCTTTGTCATGCCATGCTTGATATTGTTTTGGCTTTATGCTTAGTATTCTTTGCTGTAGCATGAATTGTTATAAACAATTGACATTGCTTAATGTGCCTTGGATGAATCATGCGTTGTTTTAGCATATTAAAGCATAGTATAGTGGTATTCTCCTTTGATGCTTTATTTGGGTTGACTTGGCACATGCTCACACCATGTTATGACTATCTCAAGTCACCATAGCCTTTATGACCCTTTAGTTTTCAACTTTTAGTATCACGTTATGCTTTGATCAATGATGTTTTGTCGCTCTGCATGATTATGGCCATTATTGCTCTCTTAGTTTGTCGCTCCCAGTCTTTTGCTAGCCTCCACAACAAAGTATGAGTTCCACTCATGCATCTAACTCCCTAAACCAAGTTATTCCAAAGAGTCCACCATACCTACCTACTAGCTTATGCTATTCCAAGTATATTCATGCTTTTGTTTATCTTCCAAATTAAACTTGTTATGAGAAAACTAGTCATTAAAGCTCTCACGAACTTGATGACACACTTTACTTTTTTTGCCTCTAATAAACTTGAACCATTGGGTCCTTGTTTGTTGCGTATATGCATGCGCTTTATAAGTTGAAATTAGTAGAACCATGTACCATGGGGAACGCGTTCAACATTGCGCTTGTACTTTGTACCCTGTTGATATCTTGTTCTTTTGCTTACGGATCCCGGTAGTGTGAGTAAGATCATGGAGTTTGTATGTGTATTAGAGAAATGCCTGGGCCGCTAGCCTAAGCCATGCCTAATCATGGTGGAAACTTGTAGCATCACCATAATGAGCACTCTATGAAGCATCCTCAATAAAAACCTATGCAAATAGCAAATAAAAAGATCGCTGAGATGCTCATTGTCTGCTTGCCTTGTCATTTTGATTATGGGAAAGCTCCCGTATCATGTGCAAGGGGTACCCCGTTGGTGGTTCTTAATGATACACATGTACTCAATGACAAGAGGTTACTCGTGACTGAAGTTGAGTAGCATGAGGTTCGGTCTTCGTAAGTAAGGGGCATGAGATTTCGGTTTATAACTTGTCAAGCATATCCTCTTAGTTGTGTCACTTTAACCTTAACCACTTCAAGATGCTTATGATAGGGACAATGAGAGCTGAAAGCTATAAGTACCATAATTTTTGGATGCTCTTTATGAGACTTGAATCCCTACTTCCTTTTATAAAGGCCTTTCTTCCACCATTGCATTGAGTCTCCACCTTCTATCTTTATGCACTTACTTTGAGAGCATAGTGGTCATTCTTAGTTCTATGTGCATTGTCCCAAGACTAGTTGATTGATGCATACTTTGATATTGCTTGTTTTAAACTATTGTATCTAGTCACTCTTATGAACTTTGAAGGTGTCCTATGCATTTATATTTGCTACTCTATTGAGGGACAAGATGAATACTATTATGCTATGTTTTCTTTATGTGAAACGAACAAACGTCTTGCAAAGCATTGTTATTCATGAATCTTTTGTTTGTGCCTTTTCATGTTGCATCATAGTTTCTTTGCTTATTGCTAGAACTTTGTCTTTCATGTTATGATTGAAATACTATGATCCCAGCTTTGAATGTTTTACAAATACTTTGATCAAGTCTTTGATGGTGCGTGTCACCTCAAAAATTATTCTTTCTTTTTATCACTTACCTACTCGAGGACGAGCAGGAGTTAAGCTTGGGGATGTTGATACATTGCAAATGTATCTATAATTTTTGATGTTCCATGCTTTGTTTTATCCACTTTCTTGTGTTTTGTTCCAACTTTGGAGTACTTTTCATATGATTTCTTGGACTAACCTATTAACAAGAGCCACAGTGCCAGCTGCCTGTTTTCTGCTGTTTTTGGTTCCAGGAAAGTTAGAAAATGAATATTCTCGGAATTGGACAGGACAAAAGCCAAAGTACCTATTTTTCCGGAAGTCATCAAGTGCCAGAATACGAGACGGAGAAGGGCCAGAGGCCGGCCACACCACCTGGCAGCGGGGCCAGGCTTGGCCCGCGCCAGGGGGTGGTGTGGTGGCCCCTGGCACCCCCTCGGCCTCCCCTTCCGACTTTAAGATGCCCTCGGGACGTAAACCCTAAGTACCCGATCAAAAATCCACGAAAGAGGGATCTGAAGCTCTTCCCGGCACCCTGCCGGAGAGGGGAATTCACCCTGGAGGCCTTCTTCATCACCATGCAAGCCTCCGGTGTGATGCGTGAGTAGTTCATCCTTGGACTACGGATCCATGTAGTAGCTAGATGGCTGGTTCTCCTCCTTTGTGCTTTCATGTTTAGATCTTGTGAGCTCCGTTCATGATCAAGACCATCTATTTGTAATTATGCATGTTGTGTTTGTAGGGATCCGATGGATATTGATATGCTATTTCAGATTGATTATTGATTCTATCATGTCTTTGTTATTTGTGATCTTGCATGCTTTCCGTTATTAGTAGCTATCTTGGCCAAGTAGATGCTAGCAACTCCAAGAGTTAGTATTTATGCTCGATAGTGGGTTCATGCCTCTGGTAATCTGGGGAAGTGACAGAAATCTGTAAGGTACTAGATGTGCTGTTGCTACTAGGGAGAAAACAAGAATCCTTTGTTCAGAGAACAATCGTATTGTTTACTTTACACGCAGTTCGTAAAGCAATAATCTGTTGCTTGCAACTTAATACTGGAGGGGGTTCAGATGATAACCTGAAGGTGGATTATTAGTCATAGATGCAGTTGGATGGCGGTCTATGTATAATGTTGTAATGCCCAATCAAGTCTCAAAGGAGTCAAGATGATTAGTATATTCATGTATTGCTTTCTCAGTGTTTGTCAATTGCCCCGCTATAATTTGTTCACCTAGCATGTTATCTATCTTAAGGAGAGCCACCTCTAGTGAACTATGGATCCCGGTCCTTTTTCTTTACATACAATCTACAACTGTTTAATGCTTTGTGTTTACTTTCTGCAAACTTTTACTTCTTTCCATTCGATACGTTTAATCCTTTGTTTTCCGCAAAACACGGTGAGATTGACAAGCTCATCGCAAGTTGGGGACAAAGTTCTGTGGTTGTGTTGTGCAGGTGTCCACGTTGCTACTAGCACCGGTAGTGCGCCCTACCAAAGCTCAGCTAGTAACACCTTTGGGGTGTTTCCTTGCTCCTACTGGTTCGATTAAACCTTGGTTTCATAACTGAGGGAAACTTGCTGCTGTGCTCATCATACCTTCCTCTTGGGGTTCCCAACAAGCTCTACATCAACACCGCCATCAAGCATTTTTCTGGGCGCCGTGCATTGAGCCATCACTCCTCAATTGACTCGAGTTTCTCCTCTAAAGAGACTCGAGCTTCTTCTTCCTGTAGAGCGTTCTTCAAAGATGCTATCTCCAAGGCATCTTCTCTTTCAGATCTTCCCTTCTCTTTGAGAAATTATTCAGAATGAGCAAGTTGACTCAGAGCATCAAAATGAAGTTTGTGCTCACCTTGGAAGTTAGTGAAAAAATTGTCCAAAGCAATAACTTCTTCTTTTATCCTAAGACTTGTATGTTCATCCATATCCATATCTATAGTAGTCTTAGGAAATGAAGAAGTGGAGATGATACCTCAGACCCTATTTCCATAAGGCAAGTGACGTTGTTGTTGATGACATTTTCGTTTGGAGAGTCGAAGAGCGATGTGGGGCTATCTGTGGTGGCTATAGCAGCCTCCTCTCGAGAGCTATCTTCATCCTCTTCGTCTTCACTTGCAGAAGAGTATTCCTCTTGTGCCACCAAGACAATCTTGGGTTGCTTCTTGTAAGGGCCATTCTTCTTGATAAATGGTTTCTTTCGAGGTGCCTTTGATTTTTTTGAGGATGAGCTTTCCCCCATTGTCTTCTCTACTTTGATAAGGACACTCAGCCACAAAGTGCAACCGGTCCCCACAATTGCAAGTCCTCAGTTTTGGGCCATTCTTTCTTCGCCCACTTGACCCATTCTTGCGCTCAAGTTCAGACTTGGCCTTGGCTGGGTCCTTCCAAAACTTCCTTGCATAGAAGTCCATGTACTCACCATGAGCATGCTTGACCTCCTCAGGACAGCCCATGGAGACAACATCGTATCCTCTATCATCCTCATCTTGTTCAACAACACTGGCCTTTAGAGAAACATTAACTCCCTTATGCATCCCAATTACTCGAGCACGAGTGTCTTTGGAATTCTCAGAGGCAACTTTGAAGGCCACCATTTCTTGCATGACTTCATTGGAAGTCATTTTGTGGTAGTTGTGTCTACTTTGCAAACTCTTCAAGTCCGTTGGCTCAAATGGCATGAGGGCGCTCACATATTTCCTTTTGATCCAAGCATCATCAATGTCAGTGGCTCCATGCTTTCTAAATGTTGTTTCAATGCTCTTGAGCCTTCTATACATGTCTTCATGGTCCTCACCATCCAACATGTAAAATCCTTCAGCTTCATTGCTAAGAGCATCATACCTATTTCTTCTCATGCTTTCATTTCTGATGAATAGGTCAGTGAGAGCATCCCAAGCTTCTTTGGTGGTGTTGAAGTGCTTAATATGTGGCATGTCCTTGAGACCCACTGTGAGCTGAATCATGTGAAGAGCTATTGCATTTAGTTGACTATCCATAACTTAGTGGGGTCTCCAATATGAAGACCATCTTCAATGATCCTCCAAAGCTCAACTGACGAACTGCACACATGCGATTTCATTAAGAATTGCCATTGATTAAATGAAGATGCAGTAAGCTTGGGTGGATCATCCCTATTGTTTATATGAGGATGAGGGATAGGTGGGTCGGGAGAATATAAGTGAGAGACCTCACTATAATCCTCCTTACCACTTCCCTTCTTAGAAGCGGAGCCATTATTTTTATCACCCACCACCTCATCTTCCTTAGACTCGGCATGAGCCTTATCCTTAGATAGAGGAGTGGTGGCCTTAGAGGAGGATGGAGGTGGGGTCGTAGATGAGGTGAGACGAGCAATCATTTGCTGCATCTCTTCCATTTTAGTCTCAAAGGATTTCAACAAGGTTGTTTCCAACATCTTGAGGTCATCCATTGTGACCTTGTCCACAACCTCACTCCCATTTTCCTTAGTACCCATACTTCTCTTAGGCTGTTAAGCTCGAATAAAGAGCCGAGGCTCTGATACCAATTGCAATGGATCGTATGGGCACCTACAGGGGGGGGGGTGAATAGGTGCTACTTCAAATTTTAATGCTTTTTCAATTTTAGGCTTGACACAAAAGGCAAATTCTCTAGATATGCGACTATGTAGAATTTCCTATATGCAAACTTAACTACTAGCGAGTCAAGGCGAGTGAGAGTGAGGAATGAGTAAAACATAGTGGAGCACGCAGAGACACATGATTTGTTTTACCATAGTTCCTTCCTTGTTAAGGGAAGTACATCTGCGTTGGAGGGGTGGGCGGTACAAAGACCACCACGCCACAATAGGCCTCACCCTGTTCTCCGATGGATCTCGCCACCAAAGGCCCGATGCACCTTTCCAGTATTTGAACCCTTCGAGGCGGGAATCGACGCCTTTACACAACTAGCGGGGAACAACTCCACAACCTAATTGGAGGCTCCCATAATGACAACAAGCTGCCACAAGAACAAATGTTATCAATATCGAAACATAAGATCTAGATATTAACAAGAATACTAGATCGGGAATTCTCCAAGTGAATGGAGAGGAGTTAAAGCGCTTGATTCGTGATGACGATGAATGAAGTCTCCTCCTTCAATTCCCCCAAAGATCGAAGCCTTTGAGTGGTTGAAGTGGGAGATCTTAAATGAGAGCTTTTGTAACAGGCCTGAACTTTTTCAAATGATTCAAGAGATCTGATAGGAGGGGTGATTGGGGCTTTTATACCCCCTGTCTAGACATAGCCGTTGGAGTATTTTGGGCCAGATTATACGGCCTAAGTGGGAGTCGGATTATCCAGCCTGGGGAAAACTCCGCCCTAGACTCGGATTATCCGGGGCAAAATCCGCCCCCGAAGAGAAGCTCACACCGAGCCATCCTTGGCATCTTCTCCTGGGGGCCAGATTATCCGGCCCAAGTGAAAGGTCGGATTATCCGGCTGGGGGGAAAATCCGCCCCAACCACGGATTGTCCGGGAGGAAATCCGCCCCTAGACAGAAGCTCGCGCCGATCTTCCCTTGGCCAATTCCCTTGGGGGCCGGATTATCGAAGGCCGAATTATCCGGCTAGGGCAAAATTCCGCCCCAGCTACGGATTGTCCGTGGGAATATCTGCCCCAGACAGAAGCTCACACGCGACCAACTCTGGTCAAGAGGGTGTAGCATCCCAATTGTCTAACAATTGCAATGCTACTAGCCTAGTCTATATATATGCTACTTCCTACATATAATTGTTGCATCATAATTATATCATGCTCATGTCATCATGCCACATTGCATTTGAGCATCATATAAAACCCTTTTTCATTTGGTCCTTATCCCATATGCATTATTAATTGTATTTGCCTCTTGATATATTGTATTTGGTTCTTGATAAATGCTTGATTCCCAAGTTGAGTTGGGGGCATATCTTTTATTAACTCCACCACCTTTCTTGTACCACCCCATAATTCCACCATCCAACCATACGAGAGCTTTGCATTTATTTTGGTTTTACCTCTAGCTCATGAGGTTTGGGATGGATCCACTCCAATTCCACATGCTCCCATATATGCACCATATTGTTTTCACATTACGGATAGATGAGGAGCCACATGGCCACCTTGTCATGCTTTGTGAGTGGAACCCGTTCTCAAGCTTCCATATGGATTATTTTTGAATGTATGCTCATGTTGGATATTTTTAGACTATTATGCACCTAGTGGAATATACACACTAGCATGTCCAAATTATATTCAAATTTGAGCATCTCCATATACTCCACATGGAACACCCTTTTAAATTCCTTTTGCTTGGCTTTTACTCCATATTTTGGAATGCACATGAATATATGTCATGGGACTTTATTATTGTTTTTACAAGAATAAACATGGCATTTATTACCATGCATGGGCCATGCAAATCACCACTAACTTTTCTCCTTTGGTTTTCTTTGGTTTTTGAGTGGATCTTCTCTTTTGTTAAGCTTTCCTTCCTCTCTTACTCAAACCTCCTCATGCTTGATCTTGTCTTGACCATGCTCAAAACCCTACCCATCATCACCCCTCCTTGCTGTGTTCATGAGAAACCCTAACCTACCACCTTACCCCTACCCTAAACCCTCAGCCCTCTTTCTCTCTACCGAGCCGAGCCACCTCACCACCTCTTTTCTCACCCCACTCTTCTCACCTCGATCTCACCCTTGCATGATCTTGTTTAGATCACACCCCCTCACCAAAACCCTAAGACCCTACCCCTACCCTCTCTCCCTAACCCCTCTCTCTAAACCCAAACCGATGATCTACCCTCCATGCCGAGCACCCCCCTTAGTTGCTCTCTCTCTCTACCAACCAAGGACCCACCTCACCCCTAACCTAAACCCTAACCCGAGCTACCCCTCCAACCCTAGCTCCATGCCGAGCACCTCCCCTCTATCCCCTCTCCCTCTCTCGCTGTAGCCAGACCCCACACCCGAACCCCACCTCCCTGCATGCCCCAGCTGTAGCCCCTGTCCCCTACCGAGCCGTGCCTAGCACGTGAGCAGCTGGGAGAGAAGGAAAAGGTGGCCGAAGCCACCTTTATCTCCACCGAACCCCCATGTGCTCCTCTCTCTCACCATCCTTATCGACCCCCTCACGTCTCTCTGCCGTCCCCCATCTCCCCAGGCCCCTGCGCCTCCCCTTCCTTCCATCCACCCCCTGCTACTTTGCTTCTCCCAACTCCAGTCGCCACCCTCGGCTTTGGCTGCCACCTCTAGATCGAAGCCGGCGGGCGTGGTGTTCGGTGTCGAGGAAGGCCACGGAGGAACCCTGGACCACCCCTGCGCACGCGTCGAGGAGGAGGGAGCCCCTGCAACCCGCTGCACGCCGACGACGTCGAAACCCGAGCTCCGGCGGGTGCGTCTGCGCCATCGCTGATCCGCTGCTCCCTGGCCCGATCCTAGCCCTCCGACGACCTCGCGGTGAGCCCCTGTGCCTCCCAGACACCCCGTCTCTCGCCTGTTCTTCCTGGTCTCGCCGGCCTTTTTGCCGAAAGGTCTCTGTGCGCCGGCGTGCATGAGCGTCTGCTCGTTGCCGCGCCTCGCAACAGCCTAACTAGCCGCCTAGCCGCTCCCTACCAGCATCCCTACCCCACCGCACTAGTTCCGTCCCGCTGTGCGCGCGCCGCAGGTCTCGGGTTCGATCCCCCGCGCCGCGCGCGTTCCCTGTCGAGCACAGTCCGGTCGTTAGTTTCGTCAGGAAGAGAAACAGTGGGCGTTGGCAACTTTGCAAATAACCCCCAAACCTTTTGTTGCTCAACCCGCGGTCCAGCCCAGGCCCACCTGTCGGCGGCTGTGTCCGTTTACAAAAAGGTACTCCGGTTTTTGTAATCCTCAACCCGCGCTCCCTCAGACCCCACCTGTCAGCCTCAGTGTCAACTTTACAAATGGCACCGCTACTTTGCGGTTCTCAACCCGCGGTCCGTAGCTTTGCCGTGTGGCCAACCCCCACTCCCCCGATGGCACGTGGGCCCGTCCGAGCGTCGGGTCCACCCGCCAGTCACCGCGGCTCACTTCCCCCGCGGTGAGAAAAGCCCCGGCGCGCGCAGTTGCGCCAGATCAGCTTGGGCCCGCTTGTCAGTGACTGTGGCTAGCTACCCTCAGAGTATAAAAAGTCTCTGGTTTATCTGTTTAAATAAAAACAATTTCAGAAATGTTTAAATATGATTTAAATTCTGTTTTTAATAACTTTTAATTGCTAATTCCAAATAATACAAATAATATATGTTTCTAAATCAGAAAAATATGAGGAATTCAAATATGCTATTCAAAATATTATTTGAGCACTTTAAATTTTCGAGATAAGTAAAATTACAATAAAATGCCCTTTTCTTAATTAATTAATAACTTTAGTTTTATAACTCCAAATTTAACAAATAATATGCCTAAATCGATCAGCGCGACAAGCCCGTTCTGTCTATGCATTCCATGTTATGAATTGAAGAATGCATCATGTCATTATTAAAAATCAGAACTATTTATGGCAATAAAACTTGACCAAATAATTAATAAAATGATTTATTCTCGTCCCCACACCTCACCCTTGCCATGCTACATTATTGCCATGAAATTTGTGCATCATTCATCATGGCATGCTTGTTTGCTTGTCGCATTTTAATTCATACGATTGTGCACTGTATTTATGTTGGCCCTTGTTTGTTTGGTTCTTCTTCGAATAGACGCCGAGCAGGGGACATATCAGGAATCCTAGGAGTACTACCCAGATCCGTCTCTCGCTTCAACTGAGCTGCCAGGCAAGCACTACCACATGCTTGCATACATATAGTACCTATTGCCTCTATCTTATTTTTGCATCATTGAGTCGCTGAATCCCAAGTACTGCATAGCCTTTACTTTTAAACCCCACCGAAGCTTGTTCCTCCATCCCATGAGCCATTACTACAGGAGTTGTTTGAGCCATGCGAGTCGTAGAACAACATGTGTAGGGTATGTGAGTGTCTGATAGATAACGAGGTACCTAAACAACTTAACCTGAGTAGTAATGGGATAACTAATGAAAGAGGCACCGGTGGGCAATATCTGCTATTTGGTTTTTCATGCTCACTTGTGGCCCGTAGGACCCCGAGTACTTGATTCCTGTTCCTTGAATATTCGGACTATCCACATCCGGGAGGCCGTGGAACCTCCTGAGCTAGAGCTTGATTCAATTCTATTTCTTGGGGCCACAAACTAGTTTGGGGTTTTATTAATATCCTGTACTTATGCCATGCTTTACTGTTTATTTACGATTGTGCGTGGAGCATCTATACTATTTTGGATCGTGACATGTTTTCGCTGTATCGACAAGCCCAGTCACACTTCCGGGTTCCCAGTCATTTACCGCCGTCCACACAAACCCCGGGTCCGTTCCGGAGCCGGCCAACTTCGTTGCGGGTAGCTTAGTGGGGTGGCCCCCTGAAATATTTCTGAATCCTGTGATCGCTTTGTCGTGAATGCCTCGTTGGGTTTTGATTTGGTTTTTCCGAGGTTGATCTAGTGTGTGTTGCTATTTGTGCACCCCTGCAGGGTAAATATTTCTGAAAGCCGTGTCCGCGGTTATGGACGACTTGGAGCACAGTTTCTCGATCATAGACAAATATAACTAAAGTACCGCTTTTAATCTGACTAAATACCTGACTTGTAAATAGTGCAATACCCATGGAATGGTTAATAAAACTGCCAATGGATGGGTTGTTCGTCCGCCTTCTCGTTGGTAAGCGAGAAGGAGGATGGATCTGTTACTTTTTACTGTTATAACTGTTGTTACTAATTAACGGACATCTGTCTATCACTGTTTAGGCGGATGGTTAGCGAGTATCTATAGACTTGTTAGTTATTATCTTTTGTTGCAATTGCATCACCCCAGGTATATGTCCCCTTTAGAGGCATAAAGACTTGCTGAGTACCCCTAGGGTCTCACACGATAAATTGTTTGATTCAGATGAACATGTGTATTCGCAAGATGGATACTGGGTGGAGGATATAGATGATGTTGGCAACAATCACTCGGTGTAGAGATTCCGGGGATGGGGATCCGTGAGATCTGTGGGGGGGGGGATGTGTTTATTTATGTGTCATCTTATGCCGATTTGCTTCTTATCCGTACTCGGGTCTTGTTTTCCGCTTCCACCTGATACTATGATGTTTGATGTATGATGAGCTATCCTAAACTATTTTCTCTATCTAGGATATTTGAATCTTGCCGTATGGCATTGCAATATTTCTATTTTTTTAGATGGAATGGCTCTGAAAACTGTTGTATGGTAGCTTGCATACATACTCACTTGTGTATGTATTTGATCTCTTCGCCTGTTGCCTACGCCGCTCGCTCTTGTCCCGATGTCTTGGAAGTGGTTAGGACGGCCGACGGGTCTACACGTGGGCGGTCCTCTAGGCCCCCGCTGTACTATTTTAACCACTTCCGCTTCATCCAGGCTCGAACTTAGAGCGTAGGGTCCGAGGTAGTTACAAATGGTATCAGAGCCATCCCGCCCTTCAGGGTCTCAGCCAAATGGTCGTTGTCAGTCTAGCAAATATTTTGTAGTTATGTATACTAGGGAAAAACAAAACGTGAGAGTAGGACTGCTTCCACTTTTCTTCTTACCCACCCACCCACTCTTTTCTGGTAAGGAAGTGTAACATTTTCAATCCTCTTCTAAAAGTTCAAACTAGGATTCACGTGTTCTGGGTTCCGTAGTACCATAGGTTGTGTGTGTGTGTGTGTAATTCTTTGTCTATCTGTTGCATCCAACTTGTTATCGCTATCTGCCTTTGGTTATCAACTGTTGGTACATTCCATACTGACAGATTTTTGTAAACCAACATCATCTATCCGACTCCTTGTTAACCGACGCAATCTTGTTAAGGGTGTTCTTCCTTCCAGCATGCTTTCACAGAATGTGGAGTTGCTAATCTCTGTCTGATAAGTGGTTTTGCGCATCTATTGGTATTTTAATGCCGAAAAATGCGGGAAATTTTTCTTTGATACATCTGTGTTTCCACACTCCTCTTCAGTCGTGTGTGAGACATTATCTATCTCCCTTTCATCGACATGTTCATGCTAACCCATTCTGGGCCAGGCCGGATTAACCGGTCCTTGATAGGGGCGGATTATCCGCCCCCCAACCACATGAATTCTTACCTGCAGCACTTGGTACACATGAGATACTCCATGGTATTGTTATCTAACACGCAAAACACTAGAGATCATGAAATGTTCTTTCAACCCCCCTCTCCAATTTCCGAGTAGCGCAACGGAAGCTGTTCTGAAATCGCTCTCCAACATGGAAGAAGAGTCCATTGATGATGATCAAAACAACAACATCGAACTCCCACGGTTCGCTAGTCTATAAGAATCCGTGCCACTCCTGATTGGTATAGTAGCCTTGTGATGTCTATCATTCTAGATGAACAGGAAGAACCTGCAAACTATAAAGAAGCTATGGATAGTGCTAACTCCGAGAAATGGCTAGAAGCCATGAAATTCAAAATAGGATCCATGTATGAGGACCAAGTTTGGACCTTGGTAGATCTTCCGAAAGGCCGCAAGGCCATGGAAAATAAATGGATCTTTAAGAAAAAGACATATGCGGATGGTAATGTGACCATTCACAAAGCTCGACCTGTCGCAAAGGGGTTTCGACAAATTCAAGGAGTCGACTACGATGAGACTTACTCTCCCGTAGTAATGCTTAAGGCTGTCCAGATTTTACTAGCAATTGCTGCTCATTTCGACTATAAAATTTGGCAGATGGATGTCAAGACCACATTCCTCAATGGTCACATTGATGAAGAATTATATATGATGAAACCAGAAGGTTTTGTTGATCCTAAGGTTGCTGGGAAGGTATGCAAACTACAACAATCCATTTATGGACTGAAGCAAGCATCTCGGAGCTGGAACCAACATTTTGATCAAGTGATCAAGAGTTTTGGATTTGTCCAAAATCAACAAGATTTCTATGTTTACAAGAAAGCGAGTGGGAGCTCAGTGGTTTTCCTAGTAGTATATGTGGATGACATATTACTTATGGGAAGTGATGTGGAACTTATGAAAATCGTGAAAGCGTATTTGAGTAGTCAATTTTCCATGAAGGACTTAGGTGAAGCTGCATACATATTAGGCATCAAAATCTATAGAGATAGATCAAGACGCCTGGTTGCATTAAGTCAAAGTACTTACCTTGAGAAGATTTTGAAGAGGTTCAAAATGGAGGATGCCAAAAGAGGTTTGGTGCCTATGACAAAAGGTAGCATACTGAGTTTGTCTCAATGTCTGGTCACGGATGCTGATAGAGAAAGGATGTATTACATCTCCTATGCCTCAGCCATAGGATCTATCATGTATGCAATGTTAAGTACTTGACCTGATGTGGTGTTGGCTCTCAGTTTGGCGAGCCGATACCAAAGTAATCCAGGAATGGATCACTGGACAACTGTGAAAAATATCCTAAGGTATCTCGAAAGAACAAAGGATATGGTCCTAGTCTATGGAGGTGATGATAAACGTAACTGGTTACGTGGATGTGAGCTGGCACTCAGATCCTGATGACTCGAAGTCTTAGACAAGATTTGTGTTTTTGGTAAATGGTGGGGCGGTAAGCTGGAAGAGCAAGAAGCAGCCGGTAGTTGCACAATCTATAATGGAGTCAGAATACATCACTGCTGCTGATGCGGCGAATGAGGCTATTTGGCTAAGGAATTTCGTCATTGAACTGGGAGTTGTTCCAAGTGCGCAAGACCATGTGACAATCTATTGTGACAACACGGGAGCTATTGCAAACGCAAAGGAACCAAGAACTCATTCCACAACCAAACACATCAAGCTACGGTTTCACATCATCTGGTAGAACGTTGACAAAGGTGAAATCAAGATTTGCAAAGTGCACACAGATCGGAGTGTGGCAGATTCGCTGACTAAAGCTCTCATACAAGCCAAGCATGAACAACACCGGGATGCTATTGGTGTTAGGTTCCTGCCTGTTGTAAACTAGATTAATTTGTACTCTAGAGCAAGTGGGAGACTGAAGGAGTTATGCCCTAGAGGCAAATAATAAAGTGTATTGTTTGATATATCTCTTATATGTTCATAATATGTTTCATACTGTGCTATAACTATATTAATACAAAACGTTAATACACATGTGGTATGTAAACAAACCGTGTCTCTAGTTACCTCTAGCGAACTAGTTCATTGGTCATGAGGATGATCTGAGTTTCAAGATCATGGGCATTTATGCCAATTGACAATGAGGTCACGTCATTGGTTGAATGACGTGATAGGCAAACATCTGATAGTTGTATCTCAATGAGATATAGTTACAAAGTTCACTGATGACTGCAAGTGCACAAATCGTTTGTAGCTAGTATCGAAATAAAGATATCGATCCCACAGGGATCAGGACTCTGAAGTCTAATAACTCTTGGAACTAAATACTGAAATAGTAATGCTAAATAACATTCTAAGTAACAAGATAAAGTGCGAGTTTTGTGTAAAAGATATTTTTGGGTTTTCAAATAAGAGAACAATAAGTAAACTAAAGCTGTAAGTAAACAAGAGCATGCAAGTATAATTACGAAAGTCTGCAAGATGATAGAAAGAGTTCTCAGGGAGTAGTGGATCCACTGCTAGTAATTAGAAAGAGTGATCAAAATTATTATAATGAATAAGACCATTTATGATATGTGTGGGAGGAGCTCCATATATGGACGAATAGGAAGCAACCACTGCACACATCATCCATCATGACCACAATAGACAGCAATCGACATCAATCAAATTACTGCGCTATTAAGGGACTTTACCCCGTAGGATGTATCCCATGGCATGGACAATGTTCCGTGAGTTCTTGGTTCCCATGCTGATACATAAGGAATGTCAATAGCTTTATAGTAACCGTAAGTGCTATCATCCCTCCGTCTACCAACAAGTAGTTCCCTCCATCTAGTCCTCAGTGAGGCAAATATTGAGTGGCGCGCTTCACCCAACATCAATATGAAGGAAATCTAACACAGATACATAATGAACAATATCACATAATAATCATTATCTCAATTCAATCTCATACTAGCATTTATCCATCTCCCCAAGAACAAAGGAAACTACTCACACATGAAGACAATACACATCATGGATAGAATATGGATGAAGTATGATGATACAATTGAAGACAAGTGCAAATCCAAGATTCAATCTAGAATTACAACAAGTAACCAAAGGGGACCGGTGATGGATACATTGTTGATGAAGATGACGATGTAGATCGATGTGGAGGCCTTCAAGATCCTAGTCCCTTCTCCTCTTGTGTGATGGTGATGGTGTAGATCTGATTGGAGGCAGCTATGGCGAAGGATATGGCTTCGTTGCTCTCTCTCAGGTCCTCTCTCCTTTATATAGGCCTTGGGGGTGCCCTAGGGTTCCGCCAATACCGTCATATGACTTAGGGAAGATTCTAGAGCTTCTCTAGGGCAAAATCCTGTCGTTTGCGACCTTTTTACCGACTATACGGCCAAACTATAGGGCGGTAACTTTTAGTTTCGGCCGTATAGTTGGTCGTTGAACTTGCAGATCCTTTAGTATTTTGGTCGCCATTTCTTCATACGAACTCCATTTTGGGTGTTCTTGGGCTCGTTGAGTTTGTCTCGTCGAGGGTTACAACCCCATGGTCTTGGATATTTATTTTGAGAAGTTGAATTTTTTTATTTTTTCCAACCTCTCAAATGCCTAAGTCTGGTCCCTGTAGCTCCTCCATACTATGCTCTCTTTGTTCTTTTTTATCCATAATCTTCACCAACACCTACACACATGTCATAGACAAGGAAGTGATAAAATTCTACCTAAACTATTAAATGTGCAAAGCTCATATGAAAGTAAATGAGAACTAGAAGTCATACATATAAGGCATAGCTATAGCTGGAAGAAACATGATATGAGAGATAAATGACACATTTTATATGGCTAAAAGAGGTGGCATTTCACAGCCATCATTCACCATTGATGATAAACACATGAAACTTCGCAACCAGGTCCTTAGACTGTGAGATAATGCAAATCACCGTTCTGGAGGGAGCTTTGATGGTTATCAAGTATCATATCGTGACTGGGTGATCAAAAAGGTGCCACTCAGGTTTCCCAAAGGGGCACATAGAGGAGTACATATCAAGACTAGGATTTGCCAGTCCATGTAACAGATAGATACATATGTGGCCATCTCAGTGACGTTGCATTAACGAAGCTTGCAAGCATGTGACCGGGTCACAGAATGCAACGACATGGGAATGAGTAAACAAGTTCATCGCTAACAAGATCGAACTAAGGTATGGAGATACCAAAGATCAAGTCTCGGATGAACTAGGTATCAAGTGGCAAAGGGAACAGGAAACGGCTATTCACGGTTCGAGCGATAAGATTCGTGGAATGCACGGGGGTCATTGATACGTCCATTTTGCATCACTATTCTATATCATAATTTAGTGTTATTCATTGATATATTTCATATTAAGAGATGATACTTATGTTATTTCATCTGTTTTTGCATGGTTAATGACTTTTGGAGCATGGATCGCTGTAGTCAGGATTCTGATGGAAAAGGTGCTGTTTGGAGGTGAAATTTGCGAAGATCAGAAAATCCGGGAAAATACATGGAAAATTCTATTTTTCTAGAAGACGAAGATTGCCAGAAGGGGAAGTGGAGATGGGCCATACGGGGCCCACACCACCCCCTGGCACAGGCAGCCTTAGGCCGCGCTAGCAGGTGGTGTGGCCGCCCTGGCCCACTCCAGGCTCTCCCCTCTGGCGTATATTATCTCCACGGAACCCAAATACCTACAGAGCGACCACAGAAAGATTCCGCCGCCTCTGCGGGGCGGAAAACACCAAGAGAGAAAGATCTCTCTGGCAGACAGAAGTCTGCCGAGGGAATTCCTTCCCGGAGAGGGGAGATCGTCGCCATCAACACCACCATCAAGCTGGACTTCATCGGGATCATCATCATCACCACCATCATCTCCACCAGCACCATCATCACCACTTCATACCGCTGTAACAATTGGGTTGAATCTTGCATAGTTCTTAGGGGAAACTTTCCCAGTGTTGATTACTCCTTGTAGTTGATGCTATTGAGTGAACCATTGAATTATCGTTTATGTTCAGATTGTTACATATCATTATATCATCTCTGATCTTGATCCATATGATGTCTTGTGAGTAGTTCGTTTAGTTCTTGAGGACATGGGATTAATCATGTTGTTAGTAGTGGAGTTGTGTTGAGAAAGATTCAATAGTTTGATATTTAAGTTGTGGTGTATTTCTTCTAGTGGTGTCATGTGAACATCGACTACATGACACTTCACCTTTATGGGCCTAGGGGAATGCATTGTGTATTTGGCTACTAATCGTAGGGGTTGCCGGAGTGACAGAAACCTGAACCCCCATTAGGAAACCTTGGCACAAGGGACGTCAGGGTCTTAGAGTTTAAAGCTGTGGTTAGGTTTCTACCTTAATTACTTTCTTGTACTTGTGGATGCCTGCAAGGGTTATAATCACAAATATGTATTATTCCTAGGAAGGTCAGTACATTAGCACAGGTTCACCCACACAACACTTAGAAAACTAAAGAAGATTAATCAACTATATGAAGCGAAAGCACTTGATGATATTCCCGTGTGTCCTCGAGAATGTTTGGTCATCTTAAGTAATACAACCGGTTTGTACTTTGCTAAAGAAAGGATTGGACCACTTGCTGCATTTATTATTATTTTCTTTTATTTACTCGTACTTTATTTACCTGCATTATCAAAAACCCCTAAAAATCCGTTTGTTAAGTATTTAAAGAGAATTCCTGGTCCAAGCCATTCGCCAACACCTTCTGCTCCTCGTTGGGTTCGACACTCTTACTTATCGAAAATACTGCGATACACCTCCTATACTTGTGGGTCATCAAGACTATTTTTTGGCACCGTTGCCGGGGAGTGAAGCGCTATGGAGAGTGGAACTGGTAAAGGAAACTTCTACTATGAGTATTGTTTATTTCCGTTAGTTGCTTTATTTTCAATATGGATAATTCACTGAGTTTCTTATTTCTTAATGCTACTACCACTGCTAAGGTAGTTGATGAACGACCACCTGCTGAGAATGATAGTTTTAAAATACCTACAAGAATTATTGATCGTGTTATGGATAACTATTGTGTTGGAGATGGAACTGTCCATCCCGGTGATCATTTGCTCTTTATACACAAATTATGCGGGTTGTTTAAGTGCACAAGTATCAGATCAAGTCAAGAAGAAGTTATTCTCGTTATCACTAAAAGGAAGAGCTGAGGAATGGTATAAGCTACTGAAGATGGTCAAGCTCTTGAATGGGAGGAAATAGTACCTCTCTTTTATTCAAAATTTTATCCTCCTAGTGAGATTCATAAAGATCGGAATCAAATTTACAACTTTTGGCCTCTTGATGGAGAGAGTACAGCTCAAGCTTGGGGGATATTGAAGTTACTAATGCTGAATTGTCCTATTCATGAGCTCCCCAACAATATTATTATCAATAACTTTTATGCAAGGCTTCCTCTTCATGATAAGGATTTATTGGATGCCTCTTGTGCTGGATCATTTACACGCATGGAAGAAGAAGCTAAATGGGTTCTTCTAGACCATATTCAAGACAACGCTAAAGCATGGGAGAATGACAAAGGAAGGAAGTCAGGTATAAATTATGATTCTGAATTCATTGAATCTTTTATGGGAACTGATGACTTTCAAAATATTAAAAGTGTTTATGGTCTAGACTCTCAAGCTATTGCAACTTATTTTAAGGCTTTTGCTTCCTATACTGAAGTTCCTAAAAAGAAGTGGAATAAGTATCATGAACCATATAAATATGTTGCTAAGTGTGTTCCTGCAAGAAATACTGAAGTTTATACTGCTAATCATGTTTTACCTGAACCTTACATTGAGAAAATACCTTTCCCAGTTAAAGTAAAGGAACATTCTATGATAGCTTGTATGGTTAATGAAGGTACAAATAAAGCTTTTGAACCTGATGAACAAAAGGATGATGAACCTATAATAGCAAATGTAAAATATTTTGTCACTAAATATGAAGAAGATGGACACACTATCCTTTGTAAGGATATCCCTAATATTGTGTCACAAAGTAGTGTTATGAGAGCTAGTGTCCCCGTGTTTTCTATTAGGATAAGTGATCATTGATACAATGGTTCTTGTGATAGTTATATCATTAATTTATGCATGATACTGAAAGTTATTATGAGAGAGGGAAGACTGTTCTTATGCATCTCAATAATATCAAGTTTCCTCGTTTTATGCTGAAATTTTTTATGTTGCACTTCTTTTGCCTTCCTATGCTAGTAGCCTCTGGTTTCAACAACTTTTTTGTTTACAAAATTCCCTTGCATAGGAAGTGGGTTAGACTTAAACATGTGTATTTTTGCTTCTTAATGCTCTATTTCACTTCAATTCATATTCTTATGAGAGTATCATTGAAATTATCATGCCCATCTTAATGGCTATAAAGAAAAAACTTTTTGGGAGACAACCCAATTTAGTTGTGCTTTTAGTTTGTTTTTGTTTCTTTGAGTCTTGGAAGTTATTACTTCAGTAATAAACTCTCCTTATCCTTTTTGTTTGGTTTTTGTGTCAAGATCAACCTCTAATGAGAGAGAAGTAAGATTTGGGAAAGTTGCTGTCCCGAAACAGATTTTTGTGCTTCACCGTAAAAATTAGTGAGGGATCTCTGTGCGTCGGATTGAGATGTAATTTTTTGTGCTTCTGTCCCAGGTTATTATTTAGCTTTTGTTAGTTTTGCACTTTCTGATTTGAGCAACATAAGATTTTTGAAAAAATTGATCTTTACCTGCTAGTCTATTTTGACAGATTTTGCCACTCTTGCATTTGCTTCTTAAATCGATTTCCTTTTTGAATTCTTTTTGGATTTTTGGAAGGAGTTGCTACAGTAGCTTATGTTTTGATGGATTTCAGTTGAAATTGAACTTAAAAGGTTTATTACCTCGCTTACACTAATGTTGCTAATGAGAATTGTGTAAAGTTTTGTGTGAAAGAAATTTCCAGGTTATTGGAGAAAATGGTGTAATAAGAAAGTGAAAGGTTTCATGACTCGAGCAATATAAGTATGAAGATGAAGATATTGATGTTATTCAAGCGGTGACTCCGGAAGAATCTACTGAATACCAAGTCCAAAGACCTGCATAGTCCGTTTTTGAATAGGTAACAGTACTGGTAAGAAAAGTTCCACGAAAATTCTGTCCAGTTCTATTTTTGGAGTTTTTATCCAACAAGGAAAACAACAAAGTGAAAGAGGGACGGAAACGGAGCCAGGGTGGCTCACACCACCCCCTGGCGTAGGCCCCTGGCCGCGCCAGTAGGTGGTGTGGCCACCTCAGACTCCATCTCCGACCCGTTTTCTCCCAGTACCTTCCTTTTTTTGTAAAACTTCGTAATATATAATACCCCGGATCCCCCGAGGTTCGTATATCATTTTCCCATCGTGTTTTTATTTCGATCTGTTTCTGCCAGGAACTATTCTTAAAAGTTTAGAAGCACAATGGTCTCTGCCAAGGATAAAGGAAAGGAGCCTATGGAGGAAGACCCCGGGCAGGAGAAGGAGATCAAGAGTGAAGATGAAGAGGAGGCAAAGAAAAGCCACCATCCGCACATCGGCACAACCATTGCAAGCATTGGAGTGTTGGCAAACCCTGCCTAGATCAAAAGGACTACACGGATGTCAAATGGAGGGAAGCCTCCGCGTCACTGTTTGGCTCCACGGTCACTTCCTCCACGCACCAAGAATCCCTTCCATACCCTTATCCATGAGCATCAATTCCAGAATATGCCCAAGGAGAAACTACCCTCCAATTGGGACATGCCTCGTTCTAACCATGCAGGAAAAGAAGACTTCAAGAAGGAAGAGTGGGGAAAGAATCACAAGAGCTGGAATTCGCAACCCGACATGATCATGAGCCACATTGAGCAAAACTCGGAGTTGATTCGTACTGTCACCTTCGAGATTGAGGACTTGGGGAAATTAATCAAAAAGCTCATCGAGAGAATACAACCACTACCGAAGGAGTAATTCGTCATTAGGTTTTGGCATCCCCTTGGTTTGTTCCAAGCTTGCGGGAGTGCCGCGGTATCACATCACTATGTTCTATCTTTTTACCTTTTTAGTAGAGTCATATCATGAATAGAGAAGTTATCACGTAGGATGGTTTGCATTATGGAAGTGTCCCCCCTCTCGTTAGGTATCTATGTATCCCTTGGAGTGAGTTGCCATTATGGAATATTAATGAGAAGTTCTATCATTTACTCTTTTGCATATCTTATATCAGTTTTCAATTTATTGTTATATGATTGATCTTGTCGTTAGTATTGGTATCACTTTGGGATCATTGAGTTAATTTAGTTTGTTTTGGCAAACCTGGCTCGATCAGTAGCAGCACTATCTTTAAGAATTGAAAGAAAAATATAAAAGTACTCTAAAGAAATATAATTTCATCATCTTTCTTTCTTTCTTTCTTGATTTTCTCATAAGCTTAGTATTCTCTAGTTAAGATCTTTTGTGCTTCCAAGGAAGATGGCATGTTTGTTTGTTTCCTTCAACTCTTATGCTTGCTACCTAGCCTTGCTAGCCAAAAACCTATACTGAGAGGGAATGCTCTCATGCATCCAATCCTTAAACCGACCTATGCCATTTGTGTCCACCATACCTACCTATTAGCATTATTGCTATTCCAAGTAAATTCATGTTTTTATCTACCTTTCAAATTAAACTTATTATGTGAAAATTAACAATTAAAGCTCTCACGAACTTGATGGCACACTTTACTTTCCTGCACTTAATAAACTTGAACCATTGTGCCCATCTATGTTGTGTATATGCTTGCGCATTGTAAGTTGTGGATTAGTAGAACCATGCTGTCATGGGGAACGCTTTCAACATTGCACTGGTACTTGTACCTAGTTGATTTCATGCTCTTTTGCCTATGGATGTCGTCGGTGTGAAATGAAATGGGAGCTTGTAAGTCCATGGAGTTATGTATGTGTGTTAGGGAAACGCCTGGGCCGCCAGTCTAATCCATGCGTAATCATGGTGAAAACCTGCAGCGTAACCATTATGAGCATCTATGAAGCATTCTTCTTATAAAAAAGAGATAGAGATTGAGAAAAGGAGAAAAGGAAAAAAAATAAAAAAAGAGATGAGAAAAGAGGAAAGAGAGAAAAAAGCATCATATTCCCATGGTAAATAAGAAGATTGCTGAGATGCTCGTTGTCTGCTTGCCTTATCATTTTGATATGGGGATTCTTCCATATCATCGGGCGATGGGTACCCCATTGGCGGTTCTCTATGATACACATGTACTTACTATGACAAGAACTTACCGGTAACTAAACTTGAGTAGCATGAGGAGCGGCCCTCCTATTAAAGGGACATGAGATTTTCAACTTGCAACTTGTCAAGAATATCCTCATATTTAATCACTTTAACCTTAATCACCTAAAGATGCCTATGATAGGGGCATGAGAGCTGAAAGCTAATAAGTATCATAATTTTTGGAAGGTCTTTATGAAACTTGAAATCCCTGCTTCCCTCTACAAAGGGCCTATCTTTTACTTTTTAGTTGAGTCAGTAAACCTATTCCCCTCTAACTCAGCAAGCATTTTGAGTTGTTGTGTTTCATTCATTCATATGATGATTTATTCAATCATGTTTTTATGCTCCTTGTTTTGCATATTTGCTCTTATCTTAGTGTTTACTACTTTGAAAGCTATCACTAAAACCCCTTTATGTGTGAACTCATGCAAATTGTCAACTATTCTTCGACCAAGAGCTAAGTTTGCCATTACCAATTATGATTTACTTTATGCATCTTTATTGTGTTTCCTTTACTTATTGCAAGTTAAGTTATATAATAGTGATTTGTCTTCTATTATGATTTATGTGTTGATGAATGTGATGCTTCTTGTCCGTATTCTTTTATCGACTCTTCACTCCATAAACCCGAGGTCATGTTTATTGGGCTCAGTTTTCGCTTGGGGACAAGTGAATTCTAAGCTTGGGGGGAGTTGATACGTCCATTTTGCATCACTATTCTATATCATAATTTAGTGTTATTCATTGATATATTTCATATTAAGAGATGATACTTATGTTATTTCATCTGTTTTTGCATGGTTGATGACTTTTGGAGCATGGACCGCTGCAGTCAGGATTCTGATGGAAAAGGTGCTGTTTGGAGGCGAAATTCACGAAGATCAGAAAATCCGGGAAAATACATGGAAAATTCTATTTTCCCAGAAGACAAAGATTGCCAGAAGGGAAAGTAGAGATGGGCCATAGGGGCCCCACACCACCCCTGGCGCGGGCAGCCTAGACTGCTCCAGCAGGTGGTATGGCCGCCCTGGCCCACTCCAGGCTCTCCCCTCTGGCGTATATTATCTCCACGGAACCCTAATACCTGGAGAGCGACCACAGAAAGATTCCGCCGCCTTTACGGGGCGGAAAACACCGAGAGAGAAATATTTCTCCGGCAGACATAATTCTGCCAGGGGAATTCCTTCCCAGAGAGGGGAGATCATCGCCATCAACACCACCATCAAGCTAGACTTCATCAGGATCATCATCATCATCGCCACGATCATCTCCACCAGCACCATCATCACCACTTCATACCGCTGTAACAATTGGGTTAATCTTGCATAGTTATTAGGGGAAACTTTCCCGGTGTTGATTACTCCTTGTAGTTGATGCTATTGAGTGAACCATTGAATTATCTATTATGTTCAGATTGTTACATATCATTATATCATCTCTGATCTTGATCCATATGATGTGTTGTGAGTAGTTTGTTTAGTTCTTGAGGACATGGGAGAAGTCATGTTGTTAGTAGTGGAGTTGTGTTGAGAAAGATTCAATGGTTTGATATTTAAGTTGTGGTGTATTTCTTCTAGTGGTGTCATGTGAACGTCGACTACATGACACTTCACCTTTATGGGCCTAGGGGAATGCATTGTGTATTTGGCTACTAATCGTAGGGGTTGCCGGAGTGACAGAAACATGAACCCCTGTTAGGAAACCATTGCACAAGGGACGTCAGGGTCTTAGAGTTTAAAGTTGTGGTTATGTTTCTACCTTAATTACTTTCTTATACTTGCGGATGCTTGCAAGAGGTATAATCACAAGTATGTATTAGTCCTAGGAAGGTCGGTACATTAGCACAGGTTCACCCACACAACACTTAGCAAACTAAAGAAGATTAATCAACTCTATGAAGCGAAAGCACTTGATGATATTCCCGTGTGTCTTTGAGAATGTTTGGTCATCTTAAGTAATACAACCGGCTTGTCCTTTTCTAAAGAAAGGATTGGGCCACTTGCTGCAGTTATTATTGTTGTCTTTTATTTACTCGTACTTTATTTACCTGCATTATCAAAAAACCCTAAAAATCCGTTTGCTAAGTATTTATGGAGAATGCCTGGTCCAAGCCATTCACCAACACCTTCTGCTCCTCGTTGGGTTCGACACTCTTACTTATCAAAAATACTGTGATACACCCCCTATACTTGTGAGTAATCAGTCATCATGGGCATCCAGGTCCCGCTGATGATCATTGATATGAGAGGATTCTCAATCATGTGCGTAGTGTTCCCAAACCGAAGGATGTCACGCTTAAGGGTGGGGACGCTTAGGGTAGATGAGGTATCATAGGAGAAATAGAGAAAGAGAAACCGGAATAGTTCTGGGTAACATCCGATGAAGATCGGAAGGGGTCCAGAAGGTGTTCCGGAGTGAAGGAATAAGATAATATATGTATCTGAATGTTAATTGGAGAATTACTATTAAATATATATATTTTATTTTATTATTAAAGGCAGCCCAATGCGAATGGGCCTCACTCGAAGGGGAGGCCCAAGAGGCAAGGCGCCTAGGGAGTGGGGGCCGGACGGCCTGGGCTTAGTGGGCCGCCCTAGTGGGGCCCACCTAGGGCCGGCGGCTCCTAGGTGGACGTCGGGTGTCAGGATTAGTCCCACACCACCTGAACCCTGGGTGGTGCGCCCTCCTCCCACTATATATAGGGGTCTCCCTCCCTCTTTGGAATCATCGCATTCTCTCTCTCTCTTTATCCATTGGGGACTTCTCTGGAATATTGGAGAGGACCTCGTGGGTTGTGAGTTCTCCACTTTCACACCACCGTCGTGTGATCAGCGATCCGGCATCTACTTCTTCCACTGCTCGGCTTGATCGGAGCCCTAGAGACACCGCCTACCCCGGACGTGTGTAGTACTTTAGAGGCACCACACTTGGGGTGCTTGGATCTGCTCGGCTTCATAAACATACGCCTTCCCGCATAAGGCGTGCCTCGGTCTTCAAGGGTATGAATACCGTCTCTCTCGTTTTGTTGCTTGTGTCTACATAGTATAGATCCCGGTGTTAGTGTTCGCATAGTTAGAAAATTTTGTTTTCTGCTATGGACCACTTCATTTTCTTCTCATGAAGAAAATGCAGAGGAACTCTACGCGTTGGGATGGCTGGAGCAAAGAATATTTTCCAGTCCTTTGATCAAGGAAAGGTATACTGGGACTATATACTTTATGCTACTCCTATTTTGTATTACTAGAACTATATGCATATAAGTTTGCTGACTAAATAATTACCTAATTTGATCATTATAACATGTGATTTATATACTCTTGTACAACTCTACTTATTTAGATATCAGCTGCAAGGTAAAATATTTGTTAAAAAGGAAAATTTAGATATCATCATAAAAATATGGTTGCATAGCCATCGCAAACAATCTGCGACCCAAATATCACTTTCAAAGTAAGATTTATTGTATTTATAATGTTAATGAATGGTTCTTAATACTACATAGTTTATGATATTACCTAAGTTTATGAAATTTATGTTCATAGCACATAGTTTTTGTGTGATGCTAGATAAATAAGGAGGTTAACGTTCAAAGTCTGTTCCTTTAAATTGGTACCAGTTGAATATCTATGACAATTTGTATGTTCTGGTTGAAATTATAAGTAGGGTCCAATCCACTTGTGAAATGTAAAAATGATTTTCTAATGGTCTCTAGAATAGAATCACAAAATAGAATTGCTTCATGAATTAAAGTAAAATATAATAATCCTCAGTAATAGATTAATTCTTATTTTCAACCATGGGTATATGTACCCATGGATATCCAATTATATGAATAGGATAGTATAGTCTGGGTATAATATCCTTAATGTTAAATAACTAAATTAGTAATGGGATGGACATGTGTATTATTTTGTTCAAGATTGTTACCCGATTAATACTTAGATAATTAAATAAATAGTTCTTGTTCCATAAGACATATCAGTTGTCGCATATACATCACATATACTTATAAAATCTAACTCCATTGTGAAGGAGTATGCTCTAGAGGCAAATAATAAATAGGTGTATTATCATATCTCAAATTAATTTATGATAGTTTCGCGTGTTCTATAACTTTATCAAGTGGAAACTTTGATACATGTGTTGTGTATAAACAAACCTCGGTCCCTAGTAGCCTCTATACAACTAGTTCACTGGGCAACTGATGATCAAGATTTTCTGATCATGGAGCATTTATGCCAGTTAACAATGAAGCCACTTTATTGGTATATAATGTGATGGACATTACCCACATAAGTATTGCAATGTGATGAAAGTTATAAGACTCATCATTGCAATAATTAGAAACAAAGACATTTTCCCCAGACTGTGAGATCATATTTAATCATTGTCACGCACAGCTTGTTTGACTATATCAACCGTCACACCGTAGCAGGGTGACCATAAAGGTACATGTTGGGTATTTCAGAGGGATCAAGACCGGTATTTGTTCATCCACGTGATGGGAAGATACATTGGGCCCACTCGATGACATTGTATCCAATAAGTTGTAGTGTATGACTAGGTCATAGGGATACGATATCACGATAACGAGATGAGTAGACTTGTTAGTAACGAGATTGGTATGTTGATACTAATTATTAAATCTCGGACAAGTAATGTATCAAAGTAACAAAAGGGATCATACACAGATTTTATGGTTCAAACGACAAATACATCGTGGAATGCATGGACATTATTATGGGCATCCTGGTCCCGCTATTGATCATTGATATGAGAGAGTTCTCGATTATGTCTATGACATTCCTGAACTGTCGGGTAACACACTAAAGGATCTTACGATGTTCTAAGATCATTATGGAAGCGATGGGATAACCGATGAGAAAGAGAGTGTTGGAATAATTCTGAAAGATATCCAGAATAGTTCCAAAGAGGAATCCAAAGATGTACGGAAGGAGCTTAAAGTGTTTCAAATTAAAAGGGATTTCATAATATACGCTTATATATTAAATATATTAAATAAATAATTGAAATTAAAATTAATAGGGCAACTTCCTCGATTGGGCCAAATCCCCAAAGGGAAAGGGGCCTAAAGGGAAGCAACACCAAAGTTGAGCAACCGCCGCCGCAGCTGGGCCCCATCGACCGGCCCACAAGGTGGGCAGGGGTGGGCGCGCTAGCAAGCCCCGGGCAAGTCCCACCCGGCCAGTCATTGCCTCGCGCCATGGGTCACAGGAGAGCAGGCTAGCGGGGCCCACCTGGCCGGCCGCCCGCAGCCTTTCCTGGCCGACAGGCCTCCCACCTCCTCTCTCCTTTTTCCACCCTGGTACTTTGGGGAGAAGGTTTCTCCCCTTTCCCCTATATAAAGAGGGGATATTGATGGATTAAATACAAATAATAAAAGGAGGGATTTCCTAAGGCATTTTTCCTTACGGAATTCTTCCCTCTCTCTGTGGAATCTCGCGAGTGCAGTTCAAGAGAATTGTGCACGTGGTAGACGACACCACCCTAGAATATGCCGTCGCACTACTAGATCCTAGTTCTAGCGGTTCGCATCCCGACTAGATCAAGGAGAACAGGAGTCATCGTCGGACACCAGACATGTGCGAAACCATAGAGGTGCTGCCATTAGCGGCACCTGGGTTGTCATGCAAAGAACCAGGAGGTGACTTGCGAGGAGCTTCGTGACCTTGAGGTCGTTTACGAGTTTGACTACTTCATCCACGTTCCTCATGGGATATTAACCGTGTTCGGTCTACAAGGGTATGTCACCGAAACACCATCATTGTTAGTGCTTAACTCATAGATAGATTCTAGCATTAGTGTTGCGATAACTAGGATTTTTATGTTTTGCTACGAACCCCTTCACATTGTTCTAATACTTCTATACTTGAGTTACCTAATTACTTGTTATATCATTAAATAGTTCTTATTCTAAATGATATATAAGCCTTGGCTGATATATGACATGTATTATTAGAAATCTTACTCCCTCCGTTTCATATTATAAGACGTTCTACAATTTTTCGACAACACCCAAAAAGTGCGAAATGTACAAAGCACCCTCCCGAACTTGTCAGAAACAACGATCCAGTTTGAATTTTGAACACATCTCAGCATCCTTTCAGCCCGAATCGATCCACGAGTGATCCACGCGCGTGGCTGGAATCGATCCCCCGCGCGCGTGGCCGAAATCGCCTAGCTGAGCCAATCGATCCCACGCGCCAAGCTGCACGATCGATCTCGCACGCGCGTTGCTAGAATCGCCCATCTGAGCCAATCGATCCCGCATGCGCGTGGCCGGAATTGCCCAGCTAAGCCAATCGATCCCGCGCGCCAAGCTGCACGATCAATCCCGCGCGTGGCCAATCCATCTCTAGGAATCGATCCATCTCAAGGAATCGATCCTGCGCGTGGCCGGCGTCGTCCAGCTACACCATCTCCCGGAATTGATCGATCCCACGTGCGTGGCCGGAGTCATCCGGCTACACCATCTCTAGGAATCGATCCTGATCCCGCGTCGTCCAGCTTCACCATCTCCAGGAATCGATCCAGCGCGCACTACTGGCGTCGTCTAGCTGTGCCATCTCCTCCAGGAATCAATCCCACTCGTGTCGCCAATCAGCGACAGGTCGATCCTCTAGCACTAGATGGCCAACAGCGCCAGATCCACCCTGGCTACCCCTGCGCCGCAGGTCGAGGAGAGCTGGAGCTCAGTTGTACGACAAGCTGCCAGCAGCTCATCACCGACCTCTCGGCTGCGCAGGAAGAAACGCCGGAAGCTCCAGCAGACCACACCTGACCTTCCAGCCATGCAGCTTCTCGACGACGACATCTCCTTCTCGCCGGCCACCAATTCCTTCCCCGCATGCTGCTCAAGGGCTTCCCCGCGTTCCCAGGTGCCGAGGGAGTCATCGCCCCTACTAGGGAGTCGAGGGAGTTGCCTAGGGCCAGAAAGAATGGCACACCGGTTGTTTGACCTTAATTGTATAGCACCTGACAAACAAGAGGATGATTAGAATCAAAATGAGTAAGAAATGGAAGATCAAGGTCAAGAAATGAAAGATAACAATGATCAAGGAATGGAAGATAATAATGATCAAGGAATGGAAGATATCAATGATCAAGAAATTGAAGGTAAATTTCTACTGAATTTGCCTCTGTTTCTCTCAATTTATCTCAAACCTTGCACCAGAACCAGTCTTGCTCAATGAAAACAATGATACCATGTAAATGCAAATATGGACCCGATGACTGAGAAGACTACGGAAGCATATCCCCAGGTGATTCGGCTTGGTCTCAACTCGACGATATGGGCCTCGTGCGCGACGCTCCGGAAAGTCGTCCTCGACCTCCCAGCTGCGCAAGAGGGAACACCGGAAGCTCCGGCAACTCGCTCTTGACCTCAACAATATTGCAGAACTGGGGATAAGAATATTTGATCTTTCATCCTGCAGGGGAAATTTACCTTAAATGAGACATTTGACAATATTTATACTGACATAGGAGTATGTTTCAGCAATTAGCAGAAATATAATCTTGACATGCATAAGCTACAGATTATAATCTTGGAATCCATAAGCAAGACCGCACGAAAAATACTTCAATTTAAAGTAAACATTCTTCAGATTTAAACATGCCGCTGAGTAATTTAGTAATGTCACTTGTGTGACCTGAAACCAGTGAGAGGACTCGCTTGTCGTGGTGGTGGTGGTCGTCGTGCTTCTTTTTAATCCTTTTTTGAGGAAGCTATTTGCTCCTTTTTAATCCTTTTTGAGGAAGCTAGAGGAAGATGGACTTAATGGTCGCGGTGGTCGTCGTCGTGTTGATTGACGACGGCCCGGTACTCACCGGTAGCAACTTGTCGTGGATCTAGTCTCGGGGAGGAGCTTGAGAGGCAGCAGCTCTAAAAGAACCTCATCCGTGTCTCCCTGTCACGGATGCAACCACCGGCCACCACGATTGGAGCTCACCTCTGACCATGGATGGATAGATCGAGCACTTCCTCTGCAGATACGACCTCCAGCACGGCGGTGGCGGCCTCTAGCATGGGAAGCTCGATGAAGAGGCTCCACTGGTCCCTCCCAGCGCTGACGCACATGACATCATCGTCGTTCCCGGTAGATTGAGTGCATAAAAGTGCGAACTTTTATGGGGGGCGGCAACGACGCGGGCCTGCCAGGCCATGGAGAGGCGGTGGCGCGAGCCATGGAGGGGCGGCAGAGAGAGGGAAGTTAGGGGTGGCAGCGAGCGGGCGAGGGGTGGCGGCGACGTGGGCGAGGGGCAGCGGTGACGCTGGCGAGGGGCAGCAATGGAGGGGAAGGGAGAGACCAAGCGCGGCACGAGATGGAGAAGAGTGCGCCGGCCACGTGCGACACACGATATACGCAAGGGTATATTCGGAAACTCGGGAATTCTCCATGCCTAAATTTTTTTGAACGTGACAACCTAAGATGTCTTATAATACGAAAGAGGGAGTACTCTCTAATTCTAGTATGTAGTTGTTTTTATAAAGAAGTGTGAATCTTATTTTTATGCTATATATGTGTATTATTATTAGGAAATGTTTAGAGGACACAATTATAACACAAGTACACATACATAGGAGTATGTTGTGTGGTTCTTTTGATAAATCTCACTGGATTCTCCTAGGACACAATTAACACAAGTATACACACAATTGGCTTGAGCTTCTCCTTTAGTGACTAGCTGCGATTTTCCCTGGCCAAGCTTCTCCTTGGATGAGATTAATTCGGGCAATCTTGACATACACCATTGACTCGGCACCTTCTACGGAAAAGGCTTAATGGGTCATTCAACCATGTCTGATATATATTTCTTGAGATAATTGTTTGATCATTCACAATTACTTGGGGGCCCATACTGCGTGCTTTTCGAGCTATTGTTTCTATGACTTGTTGCTCATAGTCAGCTACCATATCTAAGGTTTTTCGATAGAGTCCACCATCAATGTTTAGAGTGTTAGGAAGCATTCCCTCCCTTTGGGGTTTTTTCTTGCCCATGTGGGGTGTCTTATTTTTGTTTCCTCCTTGATGTCTCACGAGTTTTTCCACTTCATATGCATCATAAGCTTGTTCAATAGATTCAATCAGTTCTTTGAGATTGTTAGGTGCAATCTCAAATACTAAGAGCTATATATAATTAAAGAAGAAAGATCAAGTACATTCATGTCATGTGATTTTGGCGGTTGGTAAGTCAGCCTAATATCCATTCCTATAGCTTTAACGACCGCTATAAAAGCGGGATCATCTAGTAGAACATGCATTCTAGCATTGTCTTCCAATATGAAGATTGGTCCCTCATGCCCATCGCCAGGACACGATTGTGCTATAGCTACGACTACTTGTTCACATAGATATTCTTTTATGACATCTATAGTAACAAATATTGTCTTTAGTTCCATAGTTCCTTTGTCTCTATACTTAGAGTTGTATTTAGCTGCGCTCACTTTGACAAATGCCCAAATTCCTACCTTTCCATCGAAGGTTACATTTATTTGCTCATCGTGTTTGGGTTTCACAACTATAGTTAAGAACATGACCTTGCTATATTGTTCTTGTCCCAAACAGTGCGCCAAGGATTTTCTTCTTCTAGAAGTAAGTAATACGTTCTATTCCTCTTGGTCATATCAAACCATTTTTCATTGATATGAATTATGTTCTCCATAGTTTTTAATGAAGGCACTTTTTTTGTCGTTGTTTTATCAACCATTGAAATGCAAAACTTGAGCCTTTTAATCTTGTTTTCTGCAGACTAAAATGGTTTGAGGCTTCTTGTGTGGCGCCTTAAGTCGCCCCATGTTAACCTTTTTTGTAGTGTACTATAAGGGATATCCAGAGACCTTGCTAGCACCCTTAGTGTATCCCTTTTGTTGAGTGTAACTTGAGGCATCCTTTTAGTGAGATGAAGCTATTTCCTCTTTCAGCCACAATTGTCCTTCATTTTATTTGAAAAATCAAATTCTTCTTCCTTTTTCTCAATTTCTAGTGCTTGTTTCCAGATCTTTCAATGGTTCTAAGACATACTTCCAAAAGTTGAGCAACAAGTTTTTTATCGACCTTCTCAACTGGTCTATTTTTTTCAAGTGCTTTCAATGCAATATATTTCGCAAACTTATGACTATCCATCATATCTATATGTTGCCGCCTTGCAACAGTTTCTTCTTCGGGTATCTAGTATGGTTGCACAATTGTTTCTTCTTCCAGTATCTAGTTTGGCTGCACAACAGTTTCGTCTCCTTCTAGAACAACGTTGAAAACCAGGTCCATCCTTACAACCTCCTCCTCTATTAGTCTCACGTTGACATCCATATCATGTTCCTCTTCCGACATTGAGGTCTAGGTACATCCTTCCAACCTCATCCTCTACTAGTCTCACGTTGACATCCATGTCCTCTTCCTCTTCTAGACCGATGCTGAGACCCATGTCCATCCTCTTACTCTTCTAGGACTCAAGGAACTTTCCGCCTTATGCGCCTACAACACTGAGCAATTTTTTTAGAATATATATCTAGAGAAACAAGCAATGATGCATAAAGATCCAACTTAACTATTTTGTGTACAGTGAACAAGGAGCCTTGGAATGCAACAATGATAGTAGACAACATATAATTTCAATATAAAGCTTCTATGCATATCATCATTTTGTATTCATTCTTTCAGTATAAAGCTTAGCTTTGGATATTTGAGCATTCTTCTGGCATACCACATCATTTTTTATTCATTTGTTTCTTCTTATTCCAAGTTTCAACTTGCAAGTTAGGGAAATCATTAACTACTGTATCAATATATTAGGGCAATCTCTACTACAGGAAGTAACTCACTAATATATCAAAGTCCAAGTGACATAGGTATTCCCTATGGGTACCTATTATTGGTCTATCTGGGCCAACCCGACGGGTGGCCCACATGACGATCTGCAGTTGACAGAGAAGCCCATGAAAATTCGGGTGAAGCCAATCCCACGAAGGACTCTACTCCTTGCCGTCTACAACAAGACTAGACATGACGCTTTAGGGTTTCATCCTCAATCTATAACCGACTCAGATGTCTCCCGGGACCTGTCCTCCCCATATAAAGGCCAGGATGGAGCGACGAGAAGGGTAATCAATACTATCGCACATACACCCGCTATATTTCATATGTGAACCCTTGCCATCTCGGCGTCCTTGTAACCTTCGGTTCATCAATCAATCAAGAACAGACAAGCAGGGGTAGAGTTTTCCCTCCGGGAGCCTGAACCTGGGTAAACATCATGTCCCTATGTGTTTGTGTGTTAACCGATGAATTCTCCAGCACGCCTCTCTTCCGTAAACCCAAGTCCATCAAGCATGGGCATTGAGGTGATAACCCCACGTCACCAAGTTCCAACATACTAACATGAATGAATATATTTTCACATGTTCTAATTTCTTATACTTGTAGTAGATAAGGTACACTTGAGTACCTCTACGTACAGATGATACAAGTGCCACAACCATTCACATAACAAGGATTTGCAAAGTTGGATATGCAGATGGCATTGGTATGTTCACTATTTATATACAGACACATGTTGTCTAACATGCTTGCTGCTACATTTTCTCTATTCATTTCTGTTGAAACAAGCAAGAGTTCTGGTTTCTATATTTGAAGTCCTTTCAGTAAAGTAGTTTTTAAATCACATTTATGTATGGTTTATACTAGAGGTACAAGAAAATGGAAGCTTGTATAACAACTATCCTAGATGGAGCACAAATAGAGAAGTTTCTAGAGAGACTATTTGTAGTCCCTCCCAGAATTCTACAAGGTACCCTAGGTGTTATAGAAGAAGTGTATGAAGACAATAAGAAGTTCTAGAAGAAGCATGTAGATGCATACAAGAAGATAAAGTGGTGTAGGTTTTAGTTGCTTGCAAAAACTAATGGTCAGTCTTGAATTGTTTTCCACATCTGTGTCACATCTGTAGGTTTTGACTTCAAAATTGAGATAAGATAACCAAATCTCCATGTTTATTTTCCACATATGTGTCACATTTGTAGGTCTAGAAGATATATTGTACTAATCCTTGTTCTAAACCAGATGCTATCATTGGAGTTGTTGTAAAGGAAGATATATTGTACTGATCAAGATCACCTCGCCATGTATATTTAGCTTGGTGAGTACTATGAGTTCATGTAACATTAGAAATTAAACTCTTTAACTGAAAAAAGTACATGTAGGATCACGACGATGAGCACGGCGGGCTGCAGCGCTGCTGGTGGTAATCTCGTGTGCAGGAGTACAGCGAGATGTTGCAGCCTCGGAGTGTGTTGCACTGATGGGCGGAGTGCGCAGAACTCCGGCAAGGATATAGAGGATGTAGAGCACCAGTATTATGCAGAAGCGAAACTCTGGCAAGGGCGCGGAGGATGCAGAGCACCGGCAGGACGCAGACGTGGAGCTCCAGCAATGACGTGGAAGACGCAGAGCACCGGCAGGACGCTGAGGATGCGGAAGCGGAGATCTAGCAAGGACTCGGAGGACACATCGAGGACACAGAGCTCCAGCAAGGATGTGCGGAGCAGGCAGTCTGACAGGGAGCAGCGGGCGGTGGCAAAGGCCGGTAGGTCGGACGAGTGGAGGGGAGCAGCAATGGCCGTCAGATGAGTAGAAACCTACATCGCGGGGAGGAGCGGCAGCCTACAGCCGGCGGACAAGCAACATCCTACATTGTGGGAAGGAACAATGCGCGGAGGGAGCAGTAGCCTAAGCGCATGAAGGAGTAGTGCGCCGACGAAGCAACAACCTACAACGCAGAAAGGAGCGTGGCTCGGGGTGGAGCTGCTGGGGACCCAGGCCGGAGCTACCGGCGATTACGTGTGGGAGGATGGAGGCGAGATCGATCGCGGGTGGATTTGAATCTCAGGATACTTTTATGAAGATTTGAATTGCTCGGGTATTTTATTCTAAATATTCATTTGTGAATGAGCCACGACTATTAATTCGGGCTGGAGGGAGTAATGTTTTCTATTCCTAGACGTCCGTTGTAGCGAAGCCAACCCGATAGCGATCTTGCTCACTATAATGTTGTTGGAAACCGCATCATATTCCCGACAAGAGATCGTATAAACCAAGGTACAATCGATAAGATGCTAGTAACGATAAAGAGAAATGTATCTTCATACCCTTGAAGATACGAGCGATTTTTTTATTGAACGTGGTTGATGTAGATTCTCCCTCCGCGATCCAACCAATATGACCCCACAATGTGCAGTGCCTCTGAGATATCCACATGTACGGTATAACAATGACACGTTCTTCTTGATGCAAGAGATATGGAGATGTAGATGGGATCTAGGCTAGCACTATGACATGTGGTGGTTATGGTGGAGGTTTCCCGCGGACAGACTTTTGGCAGTGCGCAGGAGGAGAAGGAAGAAATACTACGGGGGTGCAGCTGGCAGCTAGGGCTGAGATGCCCCTTCCCCTTGCACCTCTTCGCCTTATATGGACGCGGGGGTGCAGGGGGACTGCCCCCAAGGGGTTGAGGGTGGCCAAATAGGGGGGATAAACTTTGTGTCCCTTCAATACACACCCCACTAGGGTTTTTCCCTGTGTAGGGTGCATGGGCCTTAGAGGTTCAATGTATCACACACGTAGCAAAAGCAACCTCCTAGAGTTCCATACAAGCTAACTGGATTATGTGTGATGTTCCTAAGGGCATGTTTGATAGGATGGATGAGGCCTAGGCAATCCCTGTGGAGAAGTTGGGTTGATTGCTTGTCTGGCCGGCCTTTGCGTTGTTGCCATCACGAACTTTAAAGCACTCCAGAACCGGCCTGCTGGGAACTGTCGAATCAACAGTTTCCGTGGAGCCAGGCCCATTGCAGCGCAAGGGGTGGCCTCCGCTATATGCGTGGAGAAGGCGGGGGGTGTCGCGTCCCTTCGGGAACATACGCTATAAATCCTCTCACTTCCCCTCACCCTCTCACTCCCCTTGTCTCATTCTTACTGTCACATCACATCGGTGGTTCCTTTACCGACGACCCATCGTTCACGATGACGCAAGGAGGAAGACGACGGTGGCGATGCGACCGCCACTACTAGGAAAACATCTATAGGTAGACAATATATTCTGTGGCGCATATGTAAAACCATGCGCCACAAATAAGTATCAGTGGCGCACTAAAAAATGCGCCACTGAAGTTTGGCAGTTCTGTGGCGCACGAAACCGATATGCTCCACAGAAGTCCAACATTTCGTGTGCACATTTCTATGGCGCATATAGATGTATGCGCCACAGAAAATTGATGGGACCCATCACGGAAAAAGGAAGGAGACAATTCTGTGGCACATATGGACATATGCGCCATAGAATATGGAAAACTAGACCCCCCTTGTGGATCGCGTTTTCAATTTTATAAAAAATAAACGAAAATGATAAAAACTTAAAAAAAAAATTCTTTGAGATGTAGTTATATTTTAGGGTGTAGTTATAGTGAAAATTTAAATACATGAATTTTGACGTATTTTTCAAAAATAGGTCATGGCATGGTAAAACGGCCATAACTTTTGCATACTCTATCTGGCAGACAATAGCGGTTCTCCTCCTCTACTCCATGGTGCTTGGCGACAACGGACGCGACGGCGGAAGGATGCGCACACTCATGCCCATGGTGGTGCTCGCGAGAAAGCAGAATAAAAAGGGGGCAGGGGCACAAGATAGGGAGGCTTGTAGGGAGCTAGGGTTAATGGGTGCGATGCTGGGAGTAGAAAGGGAGGGAGGCTCACTCGCACGGTGGAAGGGGTGTGACGAGGATGACGGTGAAGGACGCCTACTTGCTCCTCCGTCTAACGATGGATAGAGAGAAGAGGCCGATGGGAGGAAGATGCACAGGAATAGAGTGAAGGGGGTATCAGAAGGGCTGGGGATCGTTGGGGTCAGCCCAAGGGGAAGGAAGAGAGGGACCCGTGTGGGCTCTGGTGCTGTTGGGATGATGCGGCTCTGGTGTGGTGGGCTGGGCCAAGTAAGGACTAGGTATCTCCCTCTCTCTCCTTTTTTTTATTAATTTCCTGTTTCCTTTTTCTTATTTGTTTAGTTTGTTTTGATTCCAATTCAAACAAAAGTTTTAACTCATAATTCTTTTGAATCTTTGTAGATTATTTTGAATAGAGGATTTTGACAAACAAAAAGACAAGAGGGAATGATACATAGGAAAAGATGACGCCCACAAGTAATTCAATTTGGTCATTTATACAAGAATATGAATTAGGAGTTTTGCAATTGAATAAAATCATTTAGGAAATAACGGACCCTAGCAAGTGGGTCCCAACTTGTAGAAAACATAAACAAGGAGTTTGAAATTAGGGAGAGAGAGGTGATAGCAACAACAACACAACAAGACAATAACATATGCAAGATTTGATATGATGCTCAAATGCAATGTGGCATGATGACATAAGACGATATTATGGTGATGCAATAAAGTAAAAGAACAAGAAAATTTTAATTGGGGAATTTCCAGGGTGCTACATATTCCCATAGGGAGGGCTAAACATGCACCCGACAACTATAACACTTACCACACACCCAACAAATATAGTGTTGGCCGCACACCCGACAAAAGAAGTGTTGGTCCCACACCCGACAGAAACAACCGCGTCAACTCCATCCGTATCGGCGACTCACCCGACTAAACACCACATGACTCTGTCGCGTCAACTCCATCTGCAGCGTCTACTCCTTTCAGCTGTGGATCACTCACTGCCCGATACAAGACCTTTGAGTTTGAGTCTCTACTTGAGTCTACGATTCGACTAGAAACTCGGGGGCTACTCCTAGCAGAAGCGCTGGTCACGCACCCAAGAAATTTAGGGTCTAGTGTAAGCCCATAATACTATAAATTAAAGAGATCCAGCATAAAACTTGAGTATTTGCCTAAATCTACGATTCTACCAGGCACTTGGGGGTTTGCTCCAAACTGGAGTGCTGAACACGCACGTATGCGATCTTTGAGTGACACACTCCAATTCCCCATTCAAATTTGCAATTCTAGTAAGGACTCAGGAGCTAATCCTGTAGGGAGCGCTATTTGGGCATTTGAAAATGTGCTGCACTGACGGCATTCGCATGATCATCCTAAGAACTTCTGGATCGACTTAGTCATGCAATCAACAACTTTCCGTTTCTACTCGAGTCTACAACTCGAACAAACACTCGGGGGCTACTCCCATATGGAGCGTTGGTCACGCACCCTATTTAATGAAGGAGATATGCCCTAGAGGCAAATAATAAATAGGTTTTTATTGTCATATCTCAATTAGTTTATAATAGTTTCATATTGTGCTATAACTGTGCCAAGTAGAAACATTGGTACATGTTCGATATGAAACAACAAAGTCCCTAGTAGCATCTATGCATACTAGTTCGTTGGTCATGAGGATGATCTGGGTTTCAAGATCATGGGCATTTATGCCAATTGACAATGGGGTCATATCATTTGAGAATGATGTGATGGACATTCCTCGAAGGATTGCAACACAATCAATTCATATAAGTTCATTGTTGCAACAACTATACTTAGACTCCTTTTCCTTAGACCATGAGCTCATATGACTCACTGTTTCCCGAGGCTACTTAGACTGCATCAACCGTCATCTGGTAATACGGTGGCCATAAAGGTGTATGTTGGGTATTCCGAAGGAACAGTAGATGACATGTGACTGCAACACCAGGATTTGTTCACCCACATGACGGGTAAAGATACATATGGCCAGCTTGGTGAGATTACATCCATAAATGTTGCAACATGTGACTCGATCACGGGGATGTAATATCACGGTAACAAGAAAACAGAACTTGTTGTGAACAAGATTGAACAAGGTATGTGATACCAATAATCGGATCTCGGACAAGTCGTATCAAGAAACAAAAGGAATTGGATGCTATATTTAGCGGTTCAAACGACATTTTCATCAGGAATGCATAGGGGTCACATGGATATCCCCGGTCCATCTGTTGATCATTGACACATATCATGTCTAGAGCATTCCCGAATCATGAGAGGATACACTTAAGGGTACGATGAGAGCGATCATTCGTAATATGGAATCACAGTAGAGAAAGAGAAAGCCGGAATCGTTCCGCAGAGAGATTCGAAGTTGTTCGGAGAAAGAATAAAGGACCGGAATCATTCCGGGAAAGATCTGAAGTCATTCGGAGGAAATCGAAAGGGAACCGAAAGGTGTTTCGGGTCAAGACGGATTTTGTAATATGTATTTACATATTAATTAATGTAATTACTATTAAATATAATATTAAAATCTAATTTGAAGGGGTATTCCACTAATGGGACAAACTTCCTAGGGAAAAAGGGCCCAGGTGGGAAAACCAAAGGAGGGAAGGGCCAAAAGGCCAAGGCCTAGGCGCCTCAAGGGGGCCCACCTGGCTAGCCTAGGTCTGTGCGCGGGGTGGGGCCCACCCCTGGCCGACCTGCCCATGGTGCCCTAAGGGCCCATGCGCCTCCCCCTCTTCCTTGAATAGTCCCACATGGGAAGCCCAAAGGGGAGGGCACACCCCTCCCCCTATATAAAGGGGTGCCCATGGGTGGGATTAGATACACCATCAATTAGAGAAGTCCTTTGGTTGACTTCCTCCTTCCCTCTCTCTCTAGCCCTTGTGACCATGGCCCCAAGTCTGGGCTATGCGAACGAGGCATACCTGCAGTACTCTGTTGCGCTACAGGGATTCCTAGCCGGATATCAACTTCCGCACTCCCGGTGGGATTGTGGAGCCGTAGATCTTATCGTGCACCGGATGTGTACAAAGACACGAGGCGCAACACTTGGTGCGCTTAAATGTCATGAGCCGGAACTGCTGCACCTATGAAGAAGGAGCAAGGGGTGACCTGCGAGGAGCTTCGAGACCCTAAGGTCGGCTATAAATACGACTACATCAACCACGTTCCCCTCGGAATGTTAACCACGTACGGTCTACAAGGGTATGTATTCTCTATGCATTGGTCGTTACCGCATTACTACATAGATAGCTCCTAGGCAGTTTTGGGGTTCCAACATAGGAATTTTTTGTTTTCTGCTACGGATCCCCTTCAGTGGTATCAGAGCCGATCTATGCGTAGGAGTGTTGTACGGCCAATACGCACAAGTATTGTGTGGGCATTGATCCCTTAGTTGTTACCCTCTAACATGTACTTGTTTATATTGCGGTATTGTTTGATGAAGTGTCCCGGATCGACCTTACGCGTATTCGTACGCGAGACTGGTTCCACACTCAACATACGGCTTGTACCGTATAAGTGGCTAGCGGTTGTCTATCTCTCATCCGATAGTTGATATAGCATTTGCAACGGGGGGGCCCGAAAGGGGTGTAATAGAGACAACTATCGGATCCATGTTGTGGTTGGCAAGTTCGTAGTTTAGAAGCTGTTCTATTGCGAAAGCCCTAACAACTACGTAAAACTTGCAATAGATAAAGTAGAGGCGTCTAACTTTATTTTACAGGGGGCATGTGATTATGATATGGCAATGGTCGTTACAAAGGTAAAGTAGTTTACTTTTATGTTACTAAGTATAGTAATAGTCATCGTCCCGATGGACGACCTGGTAGAGGCGTCATGGACTTGGCGTCAAACCAAGGGCAAGATGGAGATCATGCCAGAGCGCTCGATGGAGATCAAGGCGCAAGAAGGACCATATCATATCACATTATACATATGATGTTGATATCTATTTTACATATTATTGTGTGCTAGTATTTAGATACTCAACAGTAGCAAATAAGATAATCCCTATTTAATTCCAATGTTCCGTGTTCCCCTTGTGTGTGCACCACCAAGAAAGTTCTTCGTTATGAAGCGCCCTGTGTTGAGTAGGGGTCAGACATATCTATGTTCGCATATAGTGGGTGTAAGCCGTGTTGCACAACGAATACACACAAGTTAGATTTGGCGAGCCTAGCATGTGCAGACATGGCCTCGGAACACAAGAGATCGAAAGATCGAGCATGAGTCACATGGATGATGTGATTGAAATTATTGAATGTCTACCTTTGGTACCACACTGATAGCCGTGACGATCGGGGGAGGTGCAGAGGATAGAGATCATGTGATCACTAAAATCGTCTAGGGGATGACAATTTTAGTGGAGACCAATTATAAATTGATCTCTTATTATAAACTTAGTCTAGATGTCTGTTTGCAAATATCTTAGTAGATCACGTCCTATCCCATTGAGGTCCTTTGCGACCATGGAATATATTGCTTATATGGAACTTAGCAAAAGGGTCCAAGTTCATATTTTAATACCCACGCCTGAGGGATATACTCGTAAAAGGTGATCTTCTCTTCTTGATACAATAACCATTAGGAGATAATTCAATGACTCCGGAATGTTTGTGTTTTCTCTATAATCATCCAGTAAGCCATTCTCCATTCGATGGAGAGTTGGGCTACATTTTGTATTCTACAGAATCAGGCACATAGAGTATGATCCGTTGGATGGGTTTTCCACCATCATGGATGAAAAGAGATTGTTTGGAAAAACACTTAGCGATCTTGCATTAGAGTTGAGAACTCTTGGAAGGGCTTGATTGCAATAGGAGGTCATGAATGAAAAGGGTATATGTAAGATATACAAAGTTATAAATGTAATTCTTGCAAAAACTCGTTACAGTTTGCAAAGTATTTGATACTTGTCCCGTTTTGTGAAAACAGGAGGATCTGCTTGAGAATTGCTGTTTTTGAGGTAACGTGACTTGATGACGGCAAGAAAAATAGTTGATGGCTGACATCACCTCTTCCCTCAAAGTTTATCATTTGGATTGGTGGACTTGAATACAAATTTATAATCCCTGTTTGTGTGTCTTGCTTTTGGCGAGACAATTATTCATATGAACAAGTTACAAGCCAGTTTGTACTATTCTTATGAACAATACCTTATGTTCACATTATGATTATAAATAATTTATTCTCATCACTATGTTAATGATAATGGTTTAAACATTTATAAAAGGATTAGAATGCTAAAAGATATCCAAAGTTTAATAATGAAATAACACTATAGTTTAAGTCATTTTGGTTACTGCATGTTCTTTATGAAGATTGGGGTCCTAGATTCTTAATCTAGAGACTTTGCAAAACCATGCCTCTTGGGTAGAATGACTAAAACTCCGCATTCTGGTAAAACGGTGATATGCGAAGAAATGTTGAATCTTATACATAGTGATGTATCATATTTTCAACAAATAGTGGAAACCATTAGTTAATTGTGGACTTAAGTGAATAAGCGTATTTACTTAATGAAACATAAGTTTGAAACAATTTGAATTGTTCAAATGAGTTCACAATAAAAGGAGGATATTGAAGTTAACAAGAATACGAAGTCTCTTCGATTTGATCGACATGACTAAAGTATTCAAGTTAAGTTTAGCATAAAAGGGACTTGTGAAAGATGTTTTACAAATTATGATAATTGGATGAATTCAAACTGTGTTGAAATATCTAAACATCATAATCATTATGTATTAAGATACATATGGTATAATATCATCTCTTATAGGGGTTATAGTTATCTTTTAGAGTTAAAGATGAAAATAAGCAAACACTCATTTGAAATACAAAGGAACATCTAAAAGATTCATGGAAACAACACCATAAGTGTTATGGCAAGATCGAGTTTCTGGAGATTTCGGTAAGTCGAAATCATGACGAATAAACAAGCCTTTGTAGAGCATTCTTAGGAAGCTATGAATGCATCTTCCACAAAAGGGGCAAACCTGATGTTGTCCAAAGTTGATGTGTCTTGATGAAGATACAGGTGGAAGAAATTAAAAGATCAAAACAAGGTATTTAACCTTACCTCCGAATTGTTGAGTGGCGCAGCGGAATTTGTTTCGTGAATCCAAACTCTGCAAATAGAGGAGAAACCAATGATAATGATCATACAGTTTCGGTGAATTCTTTTACTAAAGAAAGTAGGATTCAAGACATACCTACGAATTACAAAGAAGCGTGATGGACCTGAGTGCGAGAAATGACTAGGAGTCATAAAATCCTATATTAAGTTACATTTAAGATTGCAAAGTAACATGTTACTTGATCTTATTAAAGTAAAGAACTTTACTTGCTATTTCTAAATGACTGCAAAGTCATAAGAAGGAAATAAAACATAATGAATGAAAGAACGCTCGATTTGTCACAAGTTTGGACAAATTCAAGGAGTTGACTACAATAGTAGTGATGCTTAAGTCTTTTGGATTTACACTAGAAATATATGGATATTGAAATCTCGTAATTGGGATTCTCAAATTGATGATGATCAAAGAATTTTGGAATGTCCAAGATTATCGAGAGGACCTGGCTTTGAGTGGGAGCAAATCAGCTTGGCTAATTCATAATATGTAGCTGGCATATTTTGAGTGGGAGCTGAGTGAAATCCCTGGATCTCAAACATGAATGTCATATTTGAGTGGGAGCGTGAGATCATTCTGGGATATGTGGACGACACATGTGAATGATGTGATTGGTGTTAATAATATTTAAGTTAGATAAATAAGGATGAAGTTGAAGTTATTAAACAATAAGATCTATCAAGATAGATTAGTGAGTTTAATAAACACTAAATGTCGAATGCTTCCTGGACTTGATTCTGAAAGATGTTCAGAATGTCCTAAGAAAGATTATGAAGAAGCTCATAATGGAACAAGGTAAGAAAGAATTTCTTACTATAAGAAGCATTGAGTTAGTATTGCAACTATGGTTGAAAGAAAGAGATGCGTTGCATCTCCTATGCCTCAGTCATAGGTTCTTCCATATAACCATGTTGTATACTCAACACAAAGTGACCCAAAGTTCTGGTTGATAGGACAAAGTCTTAACTGTAAGAATGTGTCTTTAAGTGATTCATGAGTTGATCACAGAACCAGAATTAAGTTTGTACATAAATGGCAAGAAGCAATGTAGGTGGCATAGTTGCATTTCATGCACTAGGATCTACATAGATATAGAAGTATAAAGGCTCCATCTGATGTGATGTATAATGTTATGGCGGGGCTAGTTCACTTTTAACGTAGAATGATGTGTCCCAGGGCCCAGTGCCCATGAGAAAGCCCTCAAGGTTGATCTAAAGTCACTGTAAGCTCCTGGAATCCGGCCTCGTTCTGCTGCCATGACTACAGTATATACACAAAGGATAGCAAAGTGTGTTTCGAAGTTTAGATGACAACAATGAAAACGACCGTCATTATAAACACTAGAAACAAAGTCTCATTTTTTTTGCCAAACAAATGCTTCGACCCATTATACGATAATGGTGTGAATGTCAAAATTAGGAAGACATTAACGATTTGCAAAAGACATAATGATCTGATAAAACAGAACATGGACATGACGTTTCCCATGAGCATGCATGATCTGTAAACGCATATGTTATATGGTTTATATGAGTAAAATGCGAGCTAGATTATTTGTACTCTAGTGCAAGTGGGAGACTGAAGGAGATATGCTCTAGAGGCAAATAATAAATAGGTTTTTCTTGTCATATCTCAGTTAGTTTATAATAGTTTCATATTGTGCTATAACTGTGCCAAGTAGAAACATTGGTATAGGTGTGGTATGAAACAACAAAGTCCCTAGTAGCCTCTATTCATACTACTTCGTTGGTCATGAGGATGATCTGGGTTTTAAGATCATGGGCATTTATGCCAGTTGACAACAGGGTCATATCATTGGAGAATGATTCGATGGACATTCCTCGAAGGACTGCAACATGATAAAGTCATATAAGTTCATTGTTGCAACTACTATACCTAGACTCCATTTCCTTAGACCTTGAGCTCATATTACTCACTATTTCCTGAGGCTGCTTAGACTGCATCAACCGTCATCTGGTAATACGGTGGCCATAAAGGTGTACGTTGGGTATTCTGAAGGAACAGTAGATGACATGTGACTGCAAGACCGGGATTTGTTCACTCACATGACGGGTAAAGATACATACAGCCAGCTTGGTGAGATTACATCCATAAATGTTGCAACATGTGACTCGGTCATGGGGATGTAATATCACGGTAACAAGAAAACATAACTTGTTGTGAACAAGATTGAACAAGGTATGTGATACCAATGATTGGATCTCAGACAAGTCGTATCAAGAAACAAAAGGAATTTGATGCTACATTTAGCGGTTCAAACGACATTGTCATCAGGAATGCATAGGGGTCACATGGATATCCCTAGTCCCTCTATTGATCATTGATACATATCATGTCTAGAGCATTCCTGAGTCGTGAGAGGATACACTTAAGGGTGTGATGAGAGCTATCATTCGTAAGATGGAATCACATTAGAGAAAGAGAAAGCCGGAATCATTCCGCAGAGAGATCCGAAGTTGTTCGGAGAAAGAATAAAGGACCAGAATCATTCTGGGAAAGATTCGAAGTAGTTTGGAGGAAATCGAAAGGGAACCAAAAGGTGTTTCGGGTCAAGAAGGATTTTGTAATATGTATTTACATATTAAGTAATGTAATTAATATTAAATATAATATTAAAATCTAATTTGAAGGGGTATTCCACTAATGGGCCAAACTTCCTAGGGAAAAAGGGCCTATAAGGGAAAACCGAAGGAGGGAAGGGCCAAGGGCCAAAGGGCCAAGGCCTAGGCACCTCAAGGGGGCCCACCCGACCAGCCTAGGGCTATGAGCAGGGTGGGGCCCACCCCTAGCCGGCCGGCCCATGGTGCCCTAAGGGCCCATGCGCCTCCCCCCTCTCCCTTGAATAGTCCCACATGGGAAACCCAAAGGGGAGGGCACACCCCTCCCCCTATATAAAGGGGTGCCCATGGGTGGGATTAGATACACCATCAATTGGAGAAGTACTTTGCTTGACTTCCTCCTTCCCTCTCTCTCTAGCCCTTGTGACCATGGCCCCAAGTCTGGGCTGTGCGAATGAGGCACACCTGTAGTACGCCGTTGCCCTGCAGGGATTCCTAGCCGGATATCAACTTCCGGACTCCTAGCGGGATCGGGGAGCCGTAGGTCTCATCGTGCACCGGATGTGTACAAAGACACGAGGCGCAACACTTGGGGCGCTTAAATGTCATGAGCTGGAGCTACTGCACGATGAAGAAGGAGCAAGGGGTGACCTATGTGGAGCTTCGCGACCCTGAGGTCGGCTACGAGTACGACTACATCAACCACGTTCCCCTCGGAATGTTAACCGCGTACGGTCTACAAGGGTATGTATTCTCTACACATTGGCTGTTACTGCATTACTACATAGACAGATCCTAGGCAATTTTGGGGTTCCAACGTAGGAAATCTTTTGTTTTCTGCTGCGGATCCCCTTCATTTAAAATAAAAAGATCTACATAATGTTCCTTTGTGTTGACTACGTCAACAATGTTGACTTAACCACAACAATCGAATACATTGGCGACTCTGCCGACACACGTTGTATTGTCAAGTTCATATACAATGTCTCCTTTACCACCTGAAACACCTCCACAGTGATAATCATTCGGATGCCGCATCTACAACGTAAAGATAAGATCTATAGATACAATATGATGGCTTGGCAAACACATCCATTGTGCTCTACTAGTTAAATATTGCACCAGCAGGTGTGACAAAAATCCCGATGGATGTTTTGGGTACATATGCACTACAACTAGAGTTTAGCTCAGTAAGGCCTCCACGACATGAGTCGAACTACACCAGCAATTTCCGAATTTGAGTTCAGGGACTCGAGTTTGACTAGGTCATGTTGTGTTTTTCAAGATAAATTAATTAGTCCCGATTTGTCAGATGAACCTGAAAGAGATATGCCCTATAGGCAAATAAGAAATATGGTATTATCACATCTCGAATTAGTTCATAATAGTTTCATACTATGCTATAACTGTATCAAGAGGAAACGTTGATACATGTGTGGTATGTAAATAAACCAAGTCCCTAGTAGCATCTATTCAACTAGTTCATTGGGCAACTGATGATCAAGGTTTGTTGATCATGGAGCATTTATGCCAGTTGACAACGATGTCATATAACTGAGAATGATATGATGGACATTACCCACATAAGTATTGCAATGTGATCAAGTCACATGGTTTATCATTGAAGTAATTAGAAACTAATTGACCTTCTCCATAGACTGTGAGATCATACTAATCACTATCTCCCATGTCTGCTTTGATCACACCAAAGGTCATGACCATAATTGGGTGACAAAAACTGTGTATTGGATATTCCAGAGGAATAGGTTGCGGCCTATGCATCAATATCATGATTTGTTCACCTGCACGACAAGAAGATAAACTGGGCCCACTCGGTGAGACTGTATCCAAAAGGTTGCAACAATTGACTAGGTCATGGGATACAGTATCACGGTAATGAGTTAGGTAGACTCATCGGTAACGAAATTGGTATAGTGATACCAAAGATCAAATCTTGGATGAGTCATGTATCAAAGAAACAAAATAATATGGACAGGGAGTTTATGGTTCGGAATGATAGAGTTTCATGGATTGCATGGGGGTCATTATGGACATCCCGATCCCGCTACTGATCATTGATCGGAGAGAGATCTCGGTCATTTTTGTGCAATTCCTGAACCATAGGGTAACACACTTAAGGGTTTGACGATGTTCTAAGATCATTATGAAAGTGAAGGGATCACTGATAAGAAACAGAGCATAGAATTATTCCGAGAGAAAAGATTGCTGGAATAGTTCCGAAGAGGATCCAAAGTTGTTCGGATAAGGAAAATAGCCAAAAGGTGTTTTGGATTAATAGAAGATTTTATAATATGCATTTATCTATTAATTGTGGAATAAAATATTAAATAAATATTTATAATTAATATTTATGGCGCAACTTCCTATGTTGGGAAAAATCCCTGGAGGAAAAGGCCTAGGCTGGGCCCCACAGGCCAACTCACGTGGGTGGGCACGTGCAAGTGGACGCGAGCGCTAGTGGGTGATTTGGATGGTGGTGTTGGCTGGCCCGTCGAGCCATGCAAGCAGGGGCGGGCACATAGGTGGGCCGCGGGAATTAGGCTAGCACAGGGCCCACTCGGCCGCTGCACCGCCTCAAGCCCGGTCGACTGCCTCCCTCCTTCTTCTTTTCCTTTAGTCCTACCCCAGGACTTTAGGGGTGGGAGTGCTCCCTTTCCCCTATACAAATAGGTCTATATTGGTGGGAAAAAGATACAGTAAAAAGGGATTTCCTAAGGTTATTTTCCTTAAGGAATTTTTCTCTCTTCCTCTGTTGAAACTCATGAGTGAGGTTCCACAAAGAACTACGCATGAGAGAGTCGACACCACCGGCACGCCGTTGCGCTGTTGGATCCAGTTCCAGACGGTCTACTTCTGCATCCCGACTGGATCAAGGAGAATGGGAGTCATCGTCGATCACCGTACGCGCGCGATACCTTAGGAGCGCTGCCACTTGTGGTGCCGGAGTTGTGGTGCAAAGACTAGGAGGTGAAAAGCGAGGAGCTTCGTGACCTTGAGGTCGGCCAAGTTCGACTACATCATCCATGTTCCTCGCGGGATGTTAATAGTGTTCGGTCGACAAAGGTATGTAACCAAAACTCTTTCCTTGTTACTGCATTAACTAAAATATAGATCCTGGTGTTAGATGTTGCACTAGCTAGGAAGTTTTTGTTTTTTGCTACCAAACACCTTCAGTGGTATCAGAGAGAATCTATGTGTAGTTATGATAGTACAGGTAGAACACATGTTGTATATTTGCATTGATCGCCTAATTGTTACCCTCCCATGTGTAGTTGTTCATATCACGGCACTGTGAGATGAACTGGCCCAGACCGACCTTACGCGTAATCTTACATGAGACTAGTTCATGCTTTACATATGGCTTCTATATCGTATAAGTGTCCAACGGGTATCTGTCTCTCTCACTAGTTGATATGACATTTACAACAGAGGTCCCCAATAGGGGTGTAATAGAGACAACTATCAGATCAATGTTGTGGTTGATATTCGTAGGTATAAATGGTTCTATCTTGAAATTCCTAAGGGCCACATAAAATCTACAACTAATAAAGTAGAAATGGCTAGCTTTATTTTGCGGGGAGGGTCTTGGCTTGTGATGTGGTCATATTCACATATCCTTCGGGCTTCATGTAAAACAACCAATTGGTAGCACCACATAAATGGTGTCATACTGGTGGCGCGTGATGAGAATCAAGGTGCGATGTATGATGGTGATCATAGCGCATGACATGAAGCACCACGTCATATCATAGTTATAAAATTGCATGTGAAGTTGTTTTGTGCATATTGTTTTGCATAGTTGTATTAGATACGCAACAGTAGTAAAATAGGGTGATCCCTAAATAATACCAACTTTAGTGTTCTCCCTAAGTGTGCACCACCAAGAAAGTCCATCATTGTGAAGCAGGTCATGATGATCGGGTGCTAGACACATCGACATTCGCATACGGTGGGTGCAAGCCATGTATGCACTACGAATACACATAGGTTGAATTAGCAAGCCTAGCATGTACATACATGGCCTCGGAACACAAGAAGATCAAAAGATCTAGAATGAGTCACATGAATGACGTGATCAATGAGATTTGTCCACCCTGGTGATATCAACGAGGTACTAAGTACCAATGCAATGTTGAAAACGTTCCCCAAGATACATGGTTCTGCTAACTTGAACTTATAAAGCGCAAGCATATACGCAACAAAGAAGGACACAATGGTTCAAGTTTATTAAATGCAAGAAAATAAAGTGTGCCATCAAGTTTGTGAGAGCTTTACTAACTAACTTTCTCATAACAAGCAAACATTTTATTCGGAAGAAAACAAGGCATATTGAATATGCACAGAAGTAGCAAATGATGCTAATAGGTAGGTATGGTGGACACTTTGGCAATATTGGGTTTTAGGGAGTTGGAAACATGAGTAAAACATACTCAGTGAAAGTGAAGGCTAGCAATAGTAAGGGAGCAACAAACGAGAGAGCAATAGCTGTCATAATCATGCTTGCAACAAAACAGGACTAATCATGGCATGAAAGTGATTCAAGATCCTCAAGGCAAAATAATTCATTGAGGCTTAACTGATTATTATAGTCATGTGCATGCGTGAGCATGTGCCAAGTCAATTCAAATAAAACATTCAGAGGAGGATACCACGGTGTCATACCAAATTATGAGTAGAGTAATGCAAGCAAACATTCATAAGACATGATACAAACTATTAGCAAGCTGGAACTAATCATATGAAAGCAAGAACTACTAAACATCCAAACATAACATACACCTTACATGAACAAACTAAGCATTGCCCACAGTGATGAGTATATGTACAAAAATGAAAACAAATAGAGTTCGTTACCAGCCTCTTACCATGCCTCAAGTTGTCATTATCCTCATTATTGCTCTTCACTTGTGTGGCTTGAATAATAATATGAAACCAATATCCACTGAGGACTGCTGAACCCTGTAGCAAACTCACAAAACCAAAGAAGAACGACAAATATTTTTGTTGTTTTTGGTTTTTAAAGCAAGAACCAAAAAAAAGGAAAAATAAGCAAAGCAAAATCTTTTTGGGTTTTTCGAATAATTCAAACAAAGCAAAAAGGGAAAAACAAACCAAGGCAAAAGAAGAAGAAGAAGCAAACCAAAGAAAAACAACAGAAATATTTTTGGTCTTTTTGTGTTTTAGAAAGCAAAAGCAAAGAAAGAACGAAAACTAAAAAGAGAACGAAACATGAATACACAAAGTACCGACATAACATGATAAGGAGATGAGTGCGATGTCGGCGTACCTCCCACCAAGCTTAGGCTTTTGGCCTAAGTGGGTATCAATCCCAAGCCGGCCAGGATGACGTGTCACCGTAGTATGACGAGGAGGTACCCTCGTCCTGGTGCGAGCTCGAGTACGTCCCTCTGTTGTTTGTGGAGTAATCATAGGAGGGTACATCCTCCTGGTGCTGCTCGTGGAAACCCAGCAAGCAAAGCTGCTCGTCCACCTCCTCCTTGGTGCGCGACCACAGTCTCCTATGAACACTAAACAAATAAGACTATGGCAAAGGGATCTCCCTCTCATCCCCATCAGTAAACAACATCCTATATACTAGACTGTCCAAATCAGAAGCAGGAGTGACAAAGTGATGAGTTTTCATAGCAATAAGGTCAAGCCTTTGTGGTGCCAATACAGTATCATTGGGGTCCAATAAAATACCTAATGCATTGAACATACGCGAGGCAATGATGCCCCCATAGATAGGCCCCCTAGCAGCTAGGCGGCGAGCAATAAGCGAGCCAAGGTTGTACCAAGTATCATTGTTAAGCGCAGCAGCAAGGAAGGCTAAATGATAGTTGGAGATATTAGTTGTGTTCTCCCTACCAAGTATGCTAGTAGCAAGATAATATGCAAAGTATCTGAGAGCAGGGAGTTGGATGTTTCTTATCTTTCCGCGTTCCGCCACCCGATCATCATCATTGGTCACCCCTCGGTAAAGCTCCAGCAAATCAGCAGGCCACCCTTGAATTTTCTTCACAGTCTTTGTCATGCTTACACCTACAATACCGCAAAATCTTTCCAATGGCATGGTAAAGGGCAGATTATAAATTTTGAAAGAGACAGTTGACTGATAGGGCATTTTAGTAAACGTGAAGCTCTCAACAAAGGTTTTGGTGAGCATAGCGTATTTCTCACTCTCATCTTGCATATAAGAGGTCAAACCAACCCTCTCAATCAATAGCAAGAAATCATCAAGAATCCCTGCAGCTTGTAAGAAAGTAAAACAAGGAAAAGTAGATGGGTGAGCATCCTCATCATCCCTTTCATTACCAATACAAGTTGCAATGAGATCTTCGTTGTATGATGGCCTAAACCGAGAGGCTGATCTTGAGGGCCTCGACCTCCTAGGTGCATCCCTCTCAAATATCTCTCCAAAGGTATGGTTGTTCATGCTTGGTATTCTGAAATTTAAACACCTATTAAACAAGTGATTGCAAAGTGAATATAATGAAGGGTACTACTCATAGGGACTTGTAAGAGGCCTAAACATCCTATCACCTATAGCAGAAAAATACTCAAGATATAATCCACTAAACACAAATCTACTTGGACAAGGGGAGGAGTCACATACTAGAGAACAAGTGCTCCAAATTTCAGCAACAAAGATGGGCTGAGCAAGGAGATCGAGAGCAAGCACAGCAAGAACGCGATTTTGAGCAATGAATTGGAGCTTACTCGAGAGAGAGAAGAAAGTGGCAGGTGAGAGAGTTAGTGGAGGGCCAGGGGTGGCCCACACCATGGCATGGCGCCACCCAGGGCAGGCCGCGCCACCAGGTGGTGAGCCTGCTTGGTGGGTCCCCTTGACACCTTCCAGGCACTCCTCTGCCCCTTTTTTCACGTAAAAATTTAATATGAATTTTCTGGAATTTTTCGAGACACTTTATTTTTGGGCATTTTTTAGGTATAGAAGAATGATTTTCTGACAGACAGAATTTTCTTTTTGGAAAATGATGCAATGACAAAAGAAGGCTAGAACTACAGAAGTTCTAAGACACTCTAACAAGCAGGCAACTAACAACAAAAAAGAACACTAAACGAAATCAAAAACTAAAATGGATAGAATAGAATACACGGAAATAATCATAGTGAAAACATTGTTTTGTTCAATAAAATCCTTTTGTTAACAAGGTTGATCAGGTCTTGTTACCAAAACAATTCCATATGATACAAAACTTTGTATTCCACTAATGATTATGTTACCTCAACCTTGATAACAATAATCCCAATCATAATAGTTTCAAATTTTTCTCTTGGTATGGGACAATATATTTCTCCAACTTGAATGCCCTCAACATGTCCAATTGAATTCAAACCATAAGTCCTTTCAATCTTCTTGGAGAAATAGACAGTATGTTCCTTGTCATTAACATTGAAAGTCACCTTTCCTTGATTACAATTAATAATAGCTCCTATAGTATTAAGAAAAGGTCTCCCAAGAATAATGGACATATTATCATCTTCAGGCATTTCAAGCACAACAAAATCAGTTAATATCAAGCAATTATGAGCCACTTGAACAGTTACATCCTCACATATACCAACGGGGATAGTGGTAGATTTATCAGCCATTTGCAAAGATATATTAGTTGGTATTAATTTTTCTAGTTGAAGCCTCTTATAGAGAGAGAAAGGCATAACACTAACTCCAGCTCCCAAATCACACAAAGCAGTTCTAACATATATGTTCTTAATAGAGCAAGGGATAGTTGGAATCCCTGGGTCTCCAAGTTTCTTTGAAACCTTACCATTAAAGGAATAATTAGCAAGCAAAGTAGAGATTTCTTCATTAGGGTTCTTCCTTTTATTCGAGACAATATCCTTCATATACTTTGAGTAAGGAGGCAATTTAATAGCATCAGTCAAAGGAATTTGTAGGAATAAAGGTTTCATCCACCCACAAAACTTATTATAATGTTCATCTTCCTTTGACTTGTGTTTCTTATCAGGGAAAGGCATAGGTTTTTGGACCCAAGGCTCTCTTTCACTACCATGTTTCTTAGCAATAAAATCTTCTTTAGTGTATTTAGTATTCTTAGTGTGCTTTTCAGGTTCTTCTTCAACTTTTTCTTCATTAGGAACTTCATTTTCTTCATTACCACTTTCAGTTTCAGCATCAGAGATAGATATACTATTAGGATCTATAGCAGGTTCTTAGGGTTCTACAACAGTTTTATGTTTCTTTTTTCTTTTCTTACGAGTAGTACCATTATCTTCAGCTTGTTGAGAATCCTGCTCAATTCTTTTGGGATGCCCCTCAGGATATAGAGGATCCTAGGTAGCAGCACCCCTCCTAGTTCTAATTTCATAAGCATGTTTTTCTTTAGCAGCATTAACAAGCAAGTCTTTTTGCATTTTAATGAGTTGATCTATTTGAGTTTGAACCATTTGAAAATGTTTAACAATCATTTTAACACCATTAGAGGTTCTTTCCACAATATCTTTTAACTCAACAATAGCTCTAGTGTTTTCCATTAGATGATTTTGCACCCTTTTATTAAAATTATCCTGCTTAACAATAAAGATATCGAATTCTTCTAAGCATTGATCAGGAGGTTTAGAGTAGGGGATATCACCTTCATCAAAGTTTTGGAGAGAGTGTACCTCAATAGTGGATGAGTAGGGGATAGGCTTACATAATTCTTCTATAGGAGGTAAATTTTTGACATCTGCATCTTTAATTCCCTTCTCCTTAAGACATTTCTTAGCTTCCTTCATCACTTCATCATTTAATTCAATAACTCCCCTCTTCTTTGATGTTGGAATAGGCACCGGAATAGCTGGTTTAGGTATAATTGTTTCAGGTATAGCTGGTTCAGGAGGAGTCCAATCTTCATAGTTCTTGCTTATTTTAGCCATTAATTCCTTAGCTTCCTTGGGAGTCCTATTCCTGAAAACACAATCAGCACAAATATCTAGGTATGTCCTAGATTCTTCAGTTAGTCCATTATAAAATATAGCAAGAAGCTCATTCTTAGGTAATGGACTTCCAGCTTGTGCATGAATCAAAGCACAAAACCTTTCCCATGATTTAGGAAATATCTCTTTTTCTCCCTGTTTAAAATAAAAAAGTTCCTGCAAAATAGCATGTCTAGCACTTGGAGGAAAATATTTCTGCAAGAAAGTACTAATCAAGCAATCAGGGCTATCAATAGATCCAAAAGGTAAATTACTAAACCAAGTTTTAGCTTCTCCTTTCAGAGAAAAGGGGAAAATCTTAGCAACAAAGTAAGTACGCATCTTAATATCATCAGAAAACAAGCCACTCATGATAGAAAGCTCATTCATATGTGCTACCGCAGTTTCATTATTAGTCCCACAAAAAGGTTCTTTCTCAACAATAGCTATGTACGATAGATCGAGAGAGAAATCATAATCTTTATCTATAATGTTTATGGGAGAAGCAACAAACTTAGCAATAGGAGACAATTTGGGTCTAATAGTACGCCTCTCAAGGAGACTCTTAGCAGCGCTCCTATCATGGGTGTTTTTACATTCTTTAATAAATTCATCGGTCATCTCAACATAACCATCTTCAATATCATAACTTTCACTAGACTCAAGTGAACTAACAGGTGTAGTAGTGTCTTCATTAGGAGTTTCAGTATTTCCAGCTATAGTTCTAGCAATCGTAGCATCTAGGAAAGGACCTAATGAACCACTCTTATCAAGCATAGTGGAAGCAGGATCATAAGCATCAGAAGTTTCAGATTCAGCAGTAGTAGCAGTGTGTGTACCATGTGTATGTGGTGGTGTAACGAGCTTACTCATAACAGATGGTGAATCAAGAGCAATAGAGGTGTTCAGAACCGTACCTCTTCTTGTAGTGGATGGTAAAATAGGAACCTTGCCATCACGAGACTTACCCATGATGGATGGATAGCCGCGAACAATAGAGAAGTGAACTTAATAAATAAAGCTATGCTCCCCAGCAATGGCGCCAGAAAATAGTCTTGATGACCCACAAGTATAGGGGGTGTATCGCAGTATTTTCGAGGGAAGTGAAACCCAATTTATTGATTCGACACAAGGGGAGCCAAAGAATATTTATAAGCCTTAACAACTGAGTTGTCAATTCAGTTCCACCTAGAAACAATCTTGCTCACAACAGTTTATCAGTAGCAATAGTTTTGTAGTAGGAATAGCAAAGTAGCAGCAGTAGTAAGTTAAAGACAGCAGTAACACTAGCAGTAAACAGTAGGATTCGAGTGCGGTAGGCATAGGGATGTATGGACGGGCGTTGCATAGACACGGCAATTCACATAGCAATCAGAACATAGGGAAATTGCAGATAAATAAGATAAAGCATCCAAGTACTAGATAATCATAGACATGTGTTCCATATATAGTCATACATGCTCGCAATGAGAACTTGCACAACATCTTTTGTCCTGGCAGCCCGTTTGCAGCGGGGCCTCAAGGGAACTACTGGCAATTAAGGTGCTCCTTTTAATAGAGCACTGGAGCAAAGCATTAACACTCCATGAACACATGTGATCCTCACATCAAAGCCATTCCCTCCGGTTATCCCGATTTCTGTCACTTCGGGGCCATTTGTCGTGGTATTGACCACGGCAGATGCTACAAGGTAGCTTACGTAGAGGAAAGGCAAGGCGATGTAGGAGAATCCGGGAGCGAGATTGGCACGCGATGTACCCAGGTTCACGTCCCCTCAGTGGAGGATCGCTACGTCCTGCTATCAATCCAGTATATGATCATAGATTGGTTTACATGGAGCCGCCAGAGGCGGAGGAGGAGATTGGATCTAATATGAAGTGGGAGAGATCGTCCCCAGTGGGGGTGCCCCTGGTGGCTTTATATATGCAGCCAGTTAGGGTTTACAAGTGCTAATGGGCTTTCTATCGGAGTCGCCGTCTTGGGCCTCCAGTTAGCGTGGCGTTTGGGTCTAGTACGTGCCAGTTGCCGTATTCAGCGAGTCGGTCCGCCCTGGCTTGGCTTCAATCGGCTCGCTCCAGCCAGCAACTCTGCTTCATGGGTATACCCCAATTGTTATTCCCCCATCAGTAGTCCCCGAGCGTGTCAGGGACTCGGCGATGACTTCGAGCCGTCGAATCGGCATAGGTGATTCCAGGGTGGAGTCGATGGCGAGTCGTTGGCGAGCTCCTGAAATAGAGAAATAGCTCATGAAGTAGTCCATTCGCCTGGGCGAGTCGTTGGCGAGCTCCTGAAACAGAGAAATAGCTCATGAAGTAGTCCATTCGCCTGGGCGAGTTGACGCGCCAGGCGAGTTGACGCGCCAGGTGAGTCAGTGTTGGGAGGGGTTGCCCCTTGGAGAGGTTTGACCGGCGCCTTGTTATCTTGTTGTAGAAGTAGGTGCTGAAGAATAGCGGACGTGTGGAAGCCACCAAATCGTCGATGATGAAGTCATCGAGTCGGCACGGGAAATTCCGTGAGGGCGAGTCCCCGAGCGTGTTTAGTACGCGAGGGTGAGTCCACGGTGCTGAGTCCCCGAGCGTGTTGAGTACGTGAGGCCGAGTCCACGTTGGTGAGTCCTCGAGCATGTTGAGTATGCGAGGGCGAGTCCACGTTGGCGAGTCCCCGAGCGTGTTGAGTACGCGAGGGCGAGCCTGCGGTGGCGAGACCCCAAGCATGTTGAGTACGCGAGGGCGAGCCCGCGGTGGCGAGTCCCCGAGCGTGTTGAGTACGCGAGGGCGAGTCCACGGTGGTGAGTCCCCGAGCGTGGCCAGCCGCAGTCGTGGAACCACGCGCACACGTAGTATGCCTAGGAGTAGTCCCCGAGGCTCGAGTTGGATTGTAGAGGCAACTTGAGGCTCTTTAGAGATGCATATTCTAAAAATAGTAGTGGTTGTTGCTGAGCATGGCGAGTCTGCGTGGGGAGAGTTCATAGTGAGCGAGTCCTCGAGTGTGCCGAGTCTGCGAGGGGAGAGTCCCCGAGTGTTGCGAGTCCGCGATGATTGCGAGTCCGTGAGGGGAGAGTCCCCGAATGTGGCGAGCCAGCGATGATTGTGATTCGGCGAGGGGAGAGTCCCCGAGTGTTGCGAGTCCGCGATGATGTTGATTGCGCTGTTTTTGTTAGCGAGTCTCTCATCTTGGCCTGGGGGGGGGGGGGGGGGGAGTCGCATGGCGACTCCAAGTATGGCTCTCGGCTTAGCGTTCTTCCTGGACGATCCGAGGCTTGGTTTGCAAGTCCTCGTCCGCAGTACTTGGCTGTGCGAGTCGCACTGTCTAAGGTTGAGGAGGACAAATTGCTGTTTGTGTAGCACTGCCATTTGTCTTGGCCCGGAAGGCCAGTCAAGCAAGGCGACTCCAATGATGGCTCTCGGTTAGCGTTTTTCGTGGATGATCCGAAGCTCGGTTTGTGAGTCCTCGTCCGCACTACTTGGCCATTGCGAGTCGCTCTTTCAAAGGTTGACAAAGGCGAACTGATTTTTCCCAGGGGGAAGAGACGCCCAGTGGTGAGTCCATGCAGCGTGGCATGCGACCCTCTCTGGCGACTCGGACGATGAAGGTCCCTTAGTAGGCGCAGCGTACGCATTCGACATAGTTGGAAAGATTTGACGCGGCGGAAGTATGGTCGCGCTTTGGAGAAGTCGACGCGGCGGACACGGGGTCGACGCGGCGGACAGAGGTTGCGCTATGGCGAAGTCGACGCGGCGGACACGGGATCGACGCGGCGGACGGAGGTCGCACTTTGGCGAAGGGAGGCTGCGCTTAGGTGGAGTCGACGCAGCGGATGTAGGTCGCGCTAGGGCGAAGTCGACGCGGCGGACACGGGGTCGACGCGGCGGACGGAGGCCGCGCTAAGGCGAAGTCGACGCGGCGGACACGGGGTCGACGCGGCGGACGGAGGTCGCACTAGGGCGAAGTCGACGCGGCGGACATGGGGTCAACGCGGCGGACGGAGGTCACGCTTGGGAGAAGTCGACGCGGCGGACACGGGGTCGACGTGGTGAACTTAGGTCGCGCTGGGGCGAAGTCGACGTGGCGGACACGGGGTCGACGCGGCGGATGTAGGTCGCGCTGGATCGAAGTCGACGCGGCGGACACGGGGTCGATGCGGCGGACATAGGTCGCGCTGAGGCGAAGTCGACGCGGCGGACACGGGGTCGACACGGCGGACGTATGGTCGCTCTATGGCGGAGTCGTGCAGCGGTTAGCCGGTAGGATGGCGAGTCTGAGACGGACGAGTCGCCGAGCGTAGCAAGTTCAGGTGGGCGAGCCCACGATGGTGATTCCCCGAGCAAGGAGAGTCAGCGAGGGCGACCCCGCGCATGGAGAGTCCCCGAGCATGGCGAGTCCGCGAGGGCTACCCCACGATGGCGAGTCCGTGTTGGCGTGTTGCCGAACGTGGCGAGTCCGCGACCGTAGCGAGTTCGCGGCGGGCGAGTCCTAGAGCGCGGTGAAACCGCGAAGGTGAGTCCGTGGCGGGAGAGTCCACGGCCGTGACGAGTGCACAACGGGAGAATCCTCGAGCATGGCGCATCCGGGATGTCGAGTTCCCGGTGGAGAGTTCGCCACGTCGTTGACGCGGACGAAGCCGTCTTGCGAGGCCGTGCGGAAAAGATGACGACTTTGATGTATCCTCCATCACATTGCATGGTACTTGCATTCCAAAATAAATATATGAAGTATTAGATCAATCGGAGTAGTAATCAATGCAATAAAAAGAATGAGATTAAAAAAAGAATCCATTGGTCATGACCACCCGGATCAAGCTCGTGTCTGTCCGATAGCTTTTTTTTTCTTGTAGAGGTCAAGATCTGCGCGACTGCTTGTCCTGTATTGATTTACTAGTCTCCAAACAATGCACATCATTAAGTAAGATTAAATCTAGAATAAATAATTAGTTAACACAGCGATCAAGAAGAGACTGGATATAAGATTTAACATCCAGATTCGATCTTGTGTGATGATGCTGGACATACGAAACTGATCTAGTGTTTGGCGGCACGTGCGTCTGCTAGTGTCGTGCCCGCATGAAATCAAAGTAGACCTCGTATGCCGCGTATGTGGGCCGTAAAGATGATGATTACCATGCTTTTTCGTTGTAGGCCAAGATTAGGATTCGAGGCTGCCTCATCTGCATGGATGCCCGATTTAGGCGCTCTTTATTTTCGCTGCGAAGGCCACGATGGCATGGCTTCTGGATTGATTTATCCACCCTCCAAACGATTCACGTCAATTCCAAACAAGAGGTTAGATTAAATAAGATAATAAATTAGTAGATCAATTAAAGAGAGATTGGAATAAAATACTCATTGATCAAGCAGAACGGATCGCAGGAGTTTCCAAGTTGGTCTCCATGCTCATATTCACGTCAGCCGCGCTGGGGGCAGTAGATCGGATCGATCGGCCTCTAAACCGCACGTCCTCAAGCAATACTTTGGACGTGCGATCTATTCGCCGGCGAAGGTGAGGGATCCCGTCCGGATCATCACCTCCAAGCACCGCTTGTCCCACGGTGGGCGCCAACTGTCGTGGTATTGACCACGGCAGATGCTACAGGGTAGCTTACGTAGAGGAAAGACAAGGCGACGTAGGAGAATCCGGGAGTGAGATTGGCACGTGATGTACCCAGGTTCACGTCCCCTCGGTGGAGGATCGCTACGTCCTGCTATCAATCCAGTATATGATCATAGATTGGTTCACATGGAGCCGCTGGAAGTGGAGGAGGAGATTGGATCTAATATGAAGTGGGAGAGATCGTCCCCAGTGGGGGTGCCCCTGGTGGCTTTATATATGCAACCAGTTAGGGTTTATAAGGGCTAATGGGCTTTCTATTGGAGTCACCGTCTTGGGCCTCTAGTCGGCGTGGCGTTTGGTACCAATACGTGTCAGTCGCCGTATTCGGCGAGTCGGTCCGCCCTGGCTTGGCTTCAATTGGCTCGCTCCAGCCAGCAACTCCGCTTCATGGGTATACCCCAATTGGTATTCCCCCATCACCATTGGTTCCAGACAACAATGTGTGTAAACAACTTGCAGATAATACCATAAACAATACTATCATAATGAATCAATAACATGTTCAGATCTGAAATCATGGCACTCGGGCCCTAGTGACAAGCATTAAGCATAACATGTTGCAACAAAGTCATAAAGCACTAATAGAAGATACTAGGCACCATGCCGTAACAATGAGATTAAAAAGGACACGAGCTCTGGATGAACCTGACCTAGGCGACTAGGGTTTCCTGACCTAGGCGACTAGGGTTTCCGTCTCCTTGTCCGAGGACGCCTCTGGTTCCTTCTCCGATCCGGTCTCCGTCACTTGGTTGAGATTGCCATCGTGATTCGGACCTGGCTCTGGCTTTATTCGCACGATCTCCTAGTGTTCTCTCATCGAACTCGATAAACCCTAGATCGGTTTCAGGGTCTCCCTGTGTTCTCTTCCGTCTAGGTGATGTCACAGAATTCGAGCTCTGGCAGTCAGATGGGGGAAGGTTCAAGCCGCAAGGGGGAGGAACCTCTGGGTTATCTCTTACAAAGGCTTGGGATTGATGGTGATGAGATTGATGACCTAGTGTTTGAAGATGTTGCCGATGCTCCTATTCAAGGAGTGAAGTGGATGGCTTTGGCCAAAGTGCATACGCTGAATTTCTTTAGCCCTAAACTTTTGAACAGCACATGCGCATTGCATGGAGCCCGACGAGAGAGGTTGATTTCCGCCACCTGGGAGGGAATCTGTTCACGGTCCGTTGCTACTATCTTGGCGACTGGACTAAAGTTACAAAGGGAGGCCCTTGGCTGTTCCGCCAGAATGCAGTGGCGATTGAAGAGTATGATGGACTTTTGCTGGCTGACTCAATTGATCTAAATTTTATCGCTATTTGGGTTCAGATTCACAAACTGCCGGATGGTTATAGGGTGGTGTCTGTTGTTAAAAACCTAGCTGAGAAAAGGATTGGACAGGTCATTGAAGTTGAGTCTGTGCACCATGGCTTGGGGGATTTTATCAGAGTTAGAGTGAAACTAGATATCCGTAAACCTATTGCTCGATTTGTCACTGTGTCAAGAAACGGGAAGAGAGAATTCTTTCTACTCCAATATGAGAAAATTCCTAAATTCTGCGAAGCTTGTGGACTGCTCGGTCACGTCCATGAGGAATGCAGGACAGGTCAATTTGATATTGCTATGCTGAAGTGGGGAGACTTTCTAAAAGCTAATAGAGAAACATGGTTTGGGAGGGTGGCTTTTGGTGCTGCGAGGGGAGGTTACCGTCGTGGCCGCTCTCGTGATTCTGGTGGAAGAGGACGGAATGGCTCTGGGGGAGGGGAATAGACATCAAAAATACCCGTGAGAGGAGAACTAACAATCAGCATGATGGTGATACAGTTGAAGATGAGTCTACGAAGGATACTGCTTCTAGCCCTATGAAAATTGGGGATTCAACAATGAGGGAGGGAGACATAGCTGATAATATTACGAAACATTGCATTGATTTCAGTTTGACAAGCCCCCATACTAACGGGCAGGAGCCTTTAAAAGATATGAACATGGAGACTGATCTAGTAGCGCAACCCCTTCAAAATTCTCTAACGATGGGGGATAATGATCGCGCTAAGAGGTCAAAGGTGGATGGTGAGAACTCAGGAAGAACCTTAGGATCGGCGGGCTCTGGTGAGCCTATCCGGCCGCAATGAAAACCTTAGGCCTCAACTGCCGTGGGTTACGTAAATCCACGGCAGTTCGAGCGCTCCTGGTTATCCAGGTGCGCCATAAACCAGATGTTCTTTTTCTATCCGAAACACATCTGAGTAAAGCTAGGGCGGAGAACTTAAAGCGACAAATGGGTTATGACCATCTCATTATGTCAGAAAGCGATGGTCGGAGCGGGGGTCTTCTGTTACTATGGAAGAATGACCTGAATGTGACCTCAACAAGAGTTCACACAAACTATTTGGATATTCGTATTAATGAGAATACTAGTGATGCTTGGAGACTCACTGGTATATATGGTGAACCCAATGGTAGCATGAAACATCTAACATGGGATTATATGCGTGAATTACATGATATGGCTAACCTGCCTTGGGTTATGCTTGGATATTTTAATGAGATCTTAGTTGGAGCTGAGAAGGAGGGCGGAAACTTGCGCCCCCAAAGATGTATGCAAGGGTTCCGTGATGCCCTCCAGGATTGTAACTTGGATGATCTGGGGTTCATCGGAGAGAGATTTACTTGGAGAAGAGGCAGAATGAGGGAAAGGTTAGACCGGGCAGTGGCTAACCCTGAATGGTGTGCAAAGTTTCCCATGGCCGCTTTGACACATGAGGATTACTCGAAGTCAGATCATCGACCGATCCTATTAGATGACTCATATTTGGACTCTCCCCAGGTGATCAGAAAAAGTGAGAGGAAATATTTTGAAGCTACGTGGCTTCTAGAGGAAGCATTTGATTCAGTTGTGGGATCGGCGTGGACCAAGGCTCAAGGGAATCAACAGGGAAATTTAGCTCAAAAATTGAAAGATGTCCACCAGTCCTTGCATGCCTGGGATAAGGACACCCTGATGAAACCCCGACGACGGCTTCCTGAGCTACAAAGTGAATTGAATGAAGTCATGAATGGTCCCTTATCGGATGATGCATCAAGAAGATAGCATGAGCTTCAAGTTGAGATGGAAAATATCCATGAGCAGGAAGAAATTAAATGGGTACAACGCAACAGGGCCAACTGGATGAAGTATGGGGACCGCAATACTACGTTTTTTCACAATTTTGCATCAGCCAGGAAGAAGAAAAATCTCATCAAAAAGTTGAAAGATAATAATGATGCTTGGATCGAGGATTAGCAGGACCTCTCTGACCATATTAAAGATTATTTTGCGGGGCTCTTTTCCAATGAGGTGGATCAACCTGACCCTATGGTAATTAACAAGGTGAAGCCGTGTGTTACCCAGGAGATGAATGATGTCCTTTGTGCAGTTTATACTAGAGAAGAGGTGAAGAAAGCTCTGTTTAACATCGGGGACCTTAAAGCCCCTGGACCTGACGGATTGTATGCTATCTTCTTCAAGAAATATTGGAGTCTATTTGGCGAGGAATAACTGATGAAGTACTTCTGGCGATTAATACTAAAACTATCCCTGATGGATGGAATGATACTGTGGTGGTTTTAATACCGAAGGTGGACTCTCCAGAGAAGGTAACCCATTATCGACCTATTAGTCTCTGCAATGTAGTTTACAAAGTTATTTCGAAAGTGGTGGCGGCTGGCTGAAAACAGTTTTGAATGAGATTATATCTCCTAGCCAAAGTGCTTTTGTTCCAGGAAGGCTTATTACTGATAATTTTCTGGTGGCTTATGAATCTTACCATGCTATCAAGAATAAGAAGTCAGGCAAATATGGCCTTTGTGCAATTAAACTTGATATGCAGAAGGCATATGATCGTGTGGAGTGGTCTTTCCTTGAGAAGATCTTATTTCGGTTGGGGTTCAAGGAGGAGTGGATCCAACTGATCATGAGTTGTGTCAGGTCTATCAAATACCAAGTCAGGGTTAATGGGCAAGATTTGGACAACATTATCCCGACTAGAGGCCTCCGACAGGGAGACCCCTCTCCCCTTACTTATTTCTTCTTTGTGCAGAGGGTTTTTCAAGTCTGTTGAAGCATGAAGAATATGCGGGAAATCTTATTGGGGTGAAGGTGTGCCGCAATGCACCTGTGGTATCTCACCTTTTGTTTGCGGATGATTCGCTTATACTACTCAGAGCTGATATCTCAAATGCTTCAACTCTAAAAAAAGTGCTACAAGACTACTGTTCTTCTTCGGGCCAACTAGTTAGTGTGGATAAATCCAGCATTTTCTTCAGTCCTTGTACATCTGTGGAGAACAAGGTGGCTGTTTGTTCAGAGCTAAATATATTAACCGAAGCCATTACCGACAAATATCTTGGGCTGCCTCCTATTGTTGGTATGGACAGAACCGATTGTTTCATGCACTTGGTTGATAGGATCATTAAAAGACTGAGCGGTTTCAAAGAGAAATTATTATCTTATGGTGGAAAGGAAGCTCTTCTGAAAGCTATTGCGCAGGCTATTCCTGCATATGCGATGTCGGTATTCAGACTCTCTAAACAAGTAATCAAAGGGATAACATATGCTATGTCCCGATACTGGTGGGGAGATGATGATGATGATAAGAAACATATGCACTGGTTCGCCTGGTGGAAAATGTGTATTCCAAAAAAGAAAGGTGGTATGGGGTTTAGGGATCTGCATTGTTTTAACCTTGCATTGTTGTCCAAGCAAGCATGGAGACTGCTTTGTGAACCTGAATCTCTGTGTGCTCGTGTTTTAAAAGCAAAATATTATCCTTCTGGCGATTTGTTAAATGCAGAATTGAAAAAAGGATCATCTTATACTTGGCAAAGTGTGTGGGCTGGTATTCAAACTTTTAAAAAGGGCTACATTTGGCGGGTAGGAAGTGGAGAAAACATTAATATCTGGGAAGACCCATGGATTCCATCTTGTCCGATAAGGATGCTAGTGACCCGTAGGGATGGTGCCATCCCTACTAAAGTTTCTGAACTGATTAACTCTAACACAAGGACATGGAACGAAGACCACCTCAGGACTCTATTCCTATCGGTTGATGTTGGGAGAATTTTGAGGATTCCACTTGCTATTGGGCTAATGGAAGATTTTGTGTCCTGACACTTTTCTAAGCAAGGCATACACTCAGCTCGATCGGCTTACTATGTAGATTGGGACTTTCAACATGGCAGAAAGCTTATTCGGACCAATGACAAAGGGCCTGCTGATATTAACCCTGTTTGGGGCAAACTATGGTCACTAAGAATCGCCCCTAAGACAAAGATTTTCTCCTGGAGGGTGTTACACGGTACGGTCCTGTGTAATAGGGTTCTCGCAAATAGACACATCATCCCCAGTGGCCAATGTCCCGTTTGTGATCTATACTGTGAAGATATTCTGCATGTTTTCTTTTAGTGTCCAAGGATTCAGGAAGTCTGGCTTCATCTTGGACTATTGGACTATATAAATGAGGTGTCGCTAATTGACAGATCGGGATCGTCGGTTCTGGAGGCACTCATCCGAGCTGAGGATCGAACAACGTCGAGATTAGCTGATGTTGATGTAAAAGAATTGATCACTACAACGTGCTGGTATATCTGGTGGCAGAGGAGATTGATAGCCCACGGTGAGAATGTGGCCTCTCCTGCACGCTCGGCTCAGGATATTCTTGCCATTACTTCGAATCAGGTTCGATCAAGATAGAAATCTATCCAGGAGTGCAAGGACGGTTGGCAAAAACTCAAAGAAGGATATTGTAAGTTAAACGTCGATGCTTCTTTTGTAGCTGATCTTTGTTCTGGTGCAACATGGGCTGTTATCCGTGACTCCTATGGGGCGTTTATTGCGGCTGGTAACTATAGCATCCCAAGCATCCAGGACCTGACCATGACTGAGGCGAGAGCACTACGTGATGGCCTCATCTTGGCGGGACAAGTTGGCTGCTCAAAACTTATGGTGAGTAACGACTGTTTGGAAGTCATTGAAACCATGTTGAATGGAGGCAATTCTATTGGAGCTGCTGCTGCTATATATGAGGAGTGCACCTTCTTAGCCAGGGGTTTTGCTCACGTAGTTTTGGAGCACACTCATAGAGAAAACAATAGAGTAGCTGATCTTCTTGCTAGTAGGGCGGAGGGACCCCAGACCACTTGGCTGGAGGATCCGCCAGATTTTATTTCTGAGCTACTCACAAATGATGTAACCGTTTTTGTGCAGCAATAGGTTTCTGACGCACTCTTTTCCTTCCAGGATACCTAAGGGGACTAGAATGTTTTTAATGAGGCGGCCTATTTGCTTAATATATAATGATTTAAAAAAAAGAGATTAAAAAAAGAATCATTGGTCGTGACCCCCCGGATTAAGCTTGCGTGTCTGTTCGATAGCCTTTTTTTTGCAGAGGTCAAGATCGCGCGACTGCTTGTCCTGTATCGATTTACCAGTCTCCAAACAATGCACATCGTTAAGTAAGATTAAATCTAGAATAAATAATTAGTTAACACAATGATCAAGAGGAGACTGGATATAAGATTTAACATCCAGATTCGATCTTGTGTGATGATGCTGGCCATACGGAACTGATCCAGTGTTTGGCGGCACGTGCGTCTGCTAGTGTCGTGCCTGCATGAAATCAAAGTAGACCTCGTATGCCACGTATGTGGGCTGTAGCGATGATGATCCCCATGCTTTTTCGTTGCAAGCCAAGATTAGGATTCGAGGCTGCCTCATCTGCATGGATGCCCGATTGAGGCGCTCTTTATTTTCGCTACGGGGTCCACGATGGCATGGCTTCTGGATTGATTTATCCACCATCCAAACGATTCACGTCAATTCCAAACAAGAGGTTAGATCAAATAAGATAATAAATTAGTAGATCAATTAAAGAGAGATTGGAATAAAATACTCATTGATCAAGCAGAACGGATCGCTGGAATTTCCAAGTTGGTCTCCATGCTCATATTCGCGTCAGCCGCGCTGGGAGCAGTAGATCGGATCGATCGGTCTCTAAACCACACGTCCTCGGGCAATACTTTGGACGTGCGATCTAGCCACCGACGAAGGTGAGGGATCCTGCCCGGATCATCACCTCCAAGCACCGCTTGCCCCACGGTGGGCGCCAACTGTCGTGGTATTGACCACGGCAGATGCTACAGGGTAGCTTACGTAGAGGAAAGGCAAGGCGATGTAGGAGAATCCGGGAGCGAGATTGGCACGCGATGTACCCAGGTTCACGTCCCCTCGGTGGAGGATCACTACGTCCTGCTATCAATCCAATATATGATCATAGATAGGTTTACATGGAGCCGCCGGAGGCGGAGGAGGAGATTGGATCTAATATGAAGTGGGAGAGATCGTCCCCAGTGGGGGTGCCTCTGGTGGCTTTATACATGCAGCCAGTTAGGGTTTACAAGTGCTAATGGGCTTTCTATTGGAGTCACCATCTTGGGCCTCCAGTCAGCGTGGCATTTGGTACCAATACGTGCCAGGCGCCGTATTCGGCGAGTCGGTCCGCCCTAGCTGGCTTCAATCGGCTCGCTCTAGCCAGCAACTCCGCTTCATGGGTATACCCCAATTGGTATTCCCCCAACACCATTGGTTCCGGACAACAATGTGTGTAAACAACTTGCAGATAAGACCATAAAAAATACTATCATAATGAATCAATAACATGTTCATATCTGAAATCATGGCACTCGGGCCCTAGTGACAAGCATTAAGCATAACATGTTACGACAAAGTCATAAAACACTAATAGAAGATACTAGGCACCATGCCCTAACAATCTGATGCCATTATATGAACGATCTCATCCAATCCCTACCATCCCCATAGCCTACAGCGGGAGATTACTCACTCATAGATGGGGGAAACATGGATGGTCGATAGAGAAGCGATGGTGATGATTATGGCGATGATCTCCACAAGTTCCCCGTCCCGACAGGGTGCTAGAACGGAGTTTCTGGTGCTGTTTCGTGGAATCTAGTGGTGGCGGCGGAGCGGAACTCCTTCTGGAAAAACATCAAACCCCCTTGAGTTTTTAGGTCAGAAGGCAACTTATAAGCAAAGAGGGAGACCGAGGGGGATTCTGGGGTGGCCAGACCACCCCCTGGCGTGGCCTAGGCTTGCCCGCGCGACTAGGTGGTGTGGCCTGGGCCCAGCCCCCCTCCGTCTCGTATTCTGGCTCTGGGAGTCTTCTGGTGAAATTGGATTTTTGGCATATTTTCCGGAATTTTTCCTGATAGTTGATTTCTTGCACAAAAAGTAGACACCAGGGCAATTCTGCTGAAAACAGCTTCAGGCCGCGTTAGTTACATTCAAATCACACAAGTTTAGAGGAGAAACAATAACAAAAGTGTTCAGGAAAGTATATACGTTTTGGACATATCACCTGGTATCTATATCAAAGGCCGTGACGATCGAGGATGATATAGTGTAAAGGGATCATGTGATCGCTAGAATCATTGTAGGGATGATGATTTTAGTGAGATCTCTTGTAATAATTTGATTATAAAACTAGAACTCAAAATTATGATCTTAGTCTTATGTCTTTGCAAATGTCGTTGTAGATCATGGCACGCAAATCTGTGCGTTTCAATCATGGTTCCCCTTTTCATGATGAGTTACTTAGAGTAGACGGGTCCAACTTCATAGACTGGTATGAATGCTTAAAAGATGTCTTCATAAATAGTGATGTGCTCTTTACTATACAAGACCCACTTAGAGATCCTCCCAATGCTGGTGCAAGTCAGGACTATTATGATGAGTTTCGTGGATGTTGTGAGAATTTTGTCTATGCCAGAGGTGCTATACAGTTCAACATTGCTCCTAAACAGCATGAGCTATTTATGGATGCTCAATCGTATGATATAATGGTCGATTTAAAGGTGATGTTCGAAGAACAAGTCATACTTCTGAAGTTTGAACTCCTTGACAAGTTTCTTTCACAAAAGATGGAAAAAAACACGTGCCTAGATGATCACATTGGAAACAATGCATGAGTCGCTCATATATAATGCAGAATATTGGATGGATGAAACATTCGCGATAGATGGGGTGTTGTGATTGCTTACCCTATCTATGATGATGTTGTAAAAGGATACGTCATGAGGGAGTAATAGTTCACCTTTTGTGAACTATTGCAGCAATTGAGAACTATGAAGGTAGAACCCATCGCTAGGGAAATCATTGATTGGGAAGGTATATATGGCATACAATTTATAAATGTGTTCCTCACAAAACACAATTGCAGTTGCATCAAGTATACTGATACTTGTTCTTGAGTGTTGCATGGAGAAGACAAGGAGACTAGCCGTGTTGATGGCATACAAGATGTAGATAGCTAATGGCATTTCTCCTTCTACATTTATCGTCTGGATTAGTTGATATTTGAATAGATTTGTAATCGATTTAGAGTGTGAACCTATTTGTGTGTCTTGCGTCTCGCAAGACGGTTATTCATATTGAATTTGTAACAAATTAGTTGTTCGATTATTATGAATGATTTCTATTGTGGTCACATTGTTCGATTATAGATATGTTATTCTCATTATAGTCCTGGTGATAATGTATTGTGCGTTCATAAAAGGAAAACAACCCTTCCATAGTTAAAAGGAAAACTAGTTGTTGTCTAATGCATCATTACCAACAAAAGTTTTCTCTATAAGAATGGTGATGTAAGAAAGTAAAAATTCGAAATCAAAATGTTCGATCTTGCGCAAGTCTACGTTGTGCAACGAAATGTGTTCCGTGAAACGAAACTCTCCAAGAAAAGGGTGAAAATAATGATTATGATCATGGCGTTTCGATTAAAACAATTTAATTAAGGAAGTAGGATCCAACGATCTATTTCCCACTTTGTGGAATTACATAGATTCACTTGTCATTTGAGAGTACATGACATATCTATGAATTACAAAGAAGCGATGATGGATTACTTAATCTTGTCAAAGTAAATGGTTACTTGATACTTCCCAAATAACTTAGAGTTATAAGGAAGAAATGCAACTTTAGAGAAAAACCATAAAGCTCGATATGTTGTGAAGATTGTCTTGAAAATTTTAATAGTTAACTATATTTTTATAAGATATGTAACATTCTTGGAGTCTAGTGGATTTAATTAGCAATTATTGCAATTTTGAATAATTGCTAGATGATTAACAAATTTGCATGTTCTCCAATATGAAATTGAAGAAAGGTTGTAGTCAGTACAACGAGCGGAAGTTAGTTGAATCATGTGGATGCTAAACATCTCGTAATGGGAAAATTCTCGGTTTGATAATTAGATCAAAGGATTTTGGGATTAATAAATTTTTGAGAGAATCCCATACTTGCAAAGTATTTAAGTGGGACATAAATCGCTTCTTGACTAAAAATGTGAACGACATATTTGAGTGTGACATATAGGGACACCACAAAGGGACTCATATATGATGGCATATTTGAGTCGAAGCATGATGAACATCCTAACATATGTGCTTGACTTATAATGGATGGAGTAATTGATATTAGTGATATTTAAAGGTTAAATATTCTATCAATGAAGTTGAAAAAATAGTAACTATTGAAATGTGTCGAGATAGATTGGTGTATTTAATAGACATCAAAGTCAGAATGTTTTTGTTTAGATTCTGAAAGAAGTTCAGAATATCCTAGATTGGATTCTAAAGAGAATTCAGAATGGAACAAGCAAGGTTATTTTGCTGGTTGAACTAGGTGAAACATGAAGGGGATCACAACAGAAAGCAAAAAGTTTCCTATGATGTAACCCCAGAAACTGCCTAGGATCTATCTATGTAGTGATGAAGTAACGGCTGATGCATAGAGAATACATACCCTTGTAGACTGTACGCGGTTAACGTTCCGTGGGTAACATGGTTGATGTAGTCGTACTCGTAGCCGACCTCAAGGTCGCGAAGCTCCTCGCAGGTCACCCCTTGCTCCTTCTTGATCTTCATCGTGCAACAGCTCCGGCTCACGACATTTAAGCGCTCCAAGTGTTGCGCCTTGTGTCTTCGTACACATCCAGTGCACGATGAGACCTCCGTCTCCCTGATCCCGCCGGGAGTGCGGAAGTTGATATCCGGCTAGGAATCCCGGCAGCGCAACGGCATACTGCAGGTGTGCTGTGATCGCACAGCCCAGACTTGGGGCCATGGTCACAAGGCATAGAGAGAGCGAGGGAGAAACTAAACCAAAGGACTTCTCATGTTGTTGGTGTGTCTCATCCCACCCATGGGCACCCCTTTATATAGGGGGAGGGGGTGTGCCCTCCCCTTTGGGTTTCCCATGTGGGAATAAACAAGGGAGAGAGGGGGGAGACGCATGGGCCTCATGGGCCGCCGGCCAGGGGTGTGCCCCACCCCACGCACAACCCTAGGCTGGCCGGGTGGGCCCCCTTGAGGCGCCTGGGCCTTGGCCCTTGGCCCTTCCCTCCTTCAGTTTTCCCTCATGGGCGCTTTTTCCCTAGGTAGTTTGGCCCATTAATTGAATACCCCTTCAAATTAGATTTTAATATTATATTTAATATTAATTACATTAATTAATATTTAAATACATATTACAAAATCCGTCTTGACCCGAAACACCTTTCGGTTCCCTTTCGATTTCCTCCAAACGACTTTGGATCTTTCCCGGAATGATTCCGGTCCTTTATTCTTTCTCCAAACAACTTCGGATCTCTCTACGGAACGATTCCGGCTTTCTCTTTCTCTACTATGATTCCGTCTTATGAATGATCGCTCTCGTCGTACCCTTAAGTGTATCCTCTCACGGCTCGGGAATTCTCTAGACATGATCAATATCAATGATCAAAAGAGGGACCAGGGATGTCCATGTGACCCCTATGCATTCCTGATGACAATATCGTTTGAACCACTAAGTGTAGCATCCTCTTCCTTTTGTTTCTCGATACGACTTGTCCGAGATCCGATCATTGGTATCCCATACCTTGTTCAATCTCGTTCACAACAAGTTCTATTTTCTTGTTACCGTGATATTACATCCCCATGACCGAGTCACATGTTGCAACATTTATGGATGTAATCTCACCAAGCTGGCCGTATGTATCTTTACCCGTCATGTGGGTGAACAAATTTCGCTCTTGACGTATATTGCCTCTACAGTTCCTCCGAGTACCTGAACACACCTTTATAACCACTGTATTACCAACTGGCGCTTGATGCTATCTAAGCACTCTCGGGAGACTGTGATTGATATCATCTCACGGTCTAAGGAGAAGGAGTCTAGGTATAGATGTTGCAACAATGAACTACATGACTTAATCATGTTGCAATCCTTCGAGGAATGTCCAATCACATCATTCTCCAATGATATGATCCCGTTGTCAGTCGGCATAAATGCCCATGATCTTGAAACCCAGATCATCTTTGTGACCAACGAACTAGTATGAATAGAGGCTACTAGGGACTTTGTTGTTTCATACCACACCTATACCAATGTTTCTACTTGGCACAGTTATAGCACAATATGAAACTATTATGAACTAATTGAGATATGACAATAAAAACCTATTTATTATTTGCCTCTAGGGCATATCTCCTTCAGTCTCCCACTTGCACTAGAGTACAAATAACCTAGCTCGCATTTTACTCATATAAACCATATACCATATGCGTTTAAAGATCATGCATGCTCATGGGAAACGTCATGTCCTTGTTCTGTTTTACCAAATAATTATGTCTTTTGCAAATCGTTAATGTCTTCCTAATTTTGACATTCACACCATTATCGTATAATGGGTCGAGGTATTTGTTTGGCAACACAGTGAGACTTTATTTCTAGTGTTTATGATGACGGTCGCTTTCAGCGTTGTCATCTAAACTTTGAAACACACTTTGCTATCCTTTGTGTATATACTATAGTCATGGCAGCAGAACGAGGCTGAATTCCAGGAGCTTACAATGATGTTAGATCAACCTCGAGGGCTTTCTCATGGGCACTAGGCCCTGGGACACATCATTCTATGGTAAAAGCGAACTAGGCCCGCCATAACATTATACATCACATCAGATGGAGCCTTTATACTTCTATATCTATGTAGATCATAGTGCATGAAATGCAACTATGCCAGTTACTTTACTTCTTGCCATTTAAGTGCAAACTTAATTCCAGTTCAGTGATCAACTCAGGAATCACTTAAAGACATGTTCTTACAGTTAAGACTTTGTCTTACCAACCAGAACTTCGGGTCACATTACGTCGAGTATACAACATGGTTATATGGAAGAACCTATGACTGAGGCATAGGAGATGCAACACATCTCTTTCTTTCAACCATAGTTTCAATACTAACTCAATGCTTCATATAGTAAGAACTACATTCTCACCTTGTTCCATTCTGAGCTTCTTCAGAATCTTGCTTAGGACATTCTGAACATCTTTCAGAATCAAGTCCAGGAAGCATTCGACATTCAGTGTTTATTAAACTCACCAATCTATCTCGATAGATCTTCTTGTTTAATAACTTCAACTTCATCTTTATTGATCTAGCTTAAATATTATTAACACCAATCACATCACTCATATATGTCATCCACATAACCTAGAATGATTTTACGCTCCCACTATAATATGACATTCATATTTGAGATCCAGGGATTTCACTTAGCTCCCACTCAAAATATGTTAGCTACATATTATGAATTAGCCAAGTTGATTTTCTCCCACTCAAATACAGGTCCTCTCGACAATCTTGGACATTCCAAAATTCTTCGATAATCATCAATTTGAGAATTCCAATTACGAGACTTCAATATCCATATATTTCTAGTGTAAATCCAAAAGACTTAAGCATCACTACTGTTGTAGTCAGCTCCTTGAATTTGTCCAAACTTGTGACAAATCGAGCTTTTTATCATTCATTAAGTTTCATTTCCTTCTTATAACTTTGAAGTCATTCAGAAATATCAAGTAAACTTCTTTACTTTAATAAGATCAAGTAACATGTTACTTTGCAATCTTAAATGTAACTTAATATAGGATTTTATGACTCCTAGTCATTTCTCGCACTTAGGTCCATCACGCTTCTTTGTAATTTGTAGGTATGTCTTGTTCAAAACATGATAAGTGAATCAAAAATATAATTCCACAAACTTTTAGAATATATATAGTTGAATCCTACTTTCTTTTAGTAAAAGTATTCGCTAAAACTTTATTATCATTATCATTAGTTGCTCCTCTATTTGTAGACTTTGGTTTCACGAAACAAATTCTGCTACGCCTCTCAACAATTCAGAGGTAAGGTCAAATACCTTATTTTGATCTTTTACTTTCTTCCACTTGTATCTTGTAACACCCTCGAATCGGCCCTATGCAAGTTTTAGCGCTTCCCGCCAAACCCGCATAGGAAACGATTCAAGGACGCCCACCAGGCACTTTCGTGCGGGTGGAAAACAAAGTAATATCATTACACAATAGTCCATGATAGAACCCACAGAAACATATATATACAACAACGACTCCATGAGTCAAAAATACAGATATACAATACAAAGATCCAAATCACCTTGAAAACAATTTAACATCCGAGTACGGATAATATGAAAATGGGGCTAAGAGCCCTGAAGAATAACCAATGGCGTCCATAACCCTGCCCGGGCCAAACCGAAAGGGTAACCCTGCTAACGACGTCGAACTTATACCTGTTGAACAAAAAGGGGTGCCAACAAAGGGCAAAGGAAAAAGGGAGTGATCTGTACTGAGGCTAGTACACGACGAGGATAGAATTCGGCGGCTGTCGCCTACATAGGTATGGTGGACTAAAGCGGCAGTGCAGCATGCACTAAACAATCTATAGAGACTCGATTCAACTGTCGGCTATTAGTGGGGGATAAGAAAGACCTATTCGGATCCAACCTGATAGTAACACCAATCATACCCATCCTGGCATTCCCCCTCGAGACCAAACGAGGAAGTCAAACCGAGGAACTCATACAGTTGGCAGTTTTATTCATTCCATTACAGTTGAAGCACTTACTAGTCAGATATAGATAGCATGAGTCATCCTAATAGCATAAGTAGTGGGCAGTTTTAGTTAACCATTCAGTTGTAGTTGCCGTACTTACTAGTCAGATACAATTAGCATGTGACATCCAAAACCCAGCAGTTGTTGGCACTTTTATTTCATTCCATTGGAGTTGCGATACTTACTAGGCAGGTATAACATGACACGATACACCCTAGTTCCACCAGTTATTGGCACTTTTATTATCCATTCCATTGTAGTGAAGTTGCTTACTAGTCACATATTAAGTCAAATTTATGGCACTACTTTAGTTATGCTTGTCTATGATCGAGATACTGTGCTCCAAGTCGTCCATAACCGTGGACATGGCTTTCAGAAAGATTTACCCTGCAGGGGTGCACAAATAGCAACACACACACGATCAACCTCGGAAAAACCAAATCAAAACCCAACGAGGCTTTCACGACAAAGCAATCACAGGATTCATAAAATATTTCAGGGGGCCACCCCACTAAGCTACCCGCAACGAAGTTGTCCGGCTCCGAGACGGACCCATGGTTTGTGTAGACGGCGGTAAACGACTGGGAACCCGAAAGTGTGACCGGGATTGTCGATACAGCGAAAACGTGTCACAATCCAAAACAGTACAGGTGCTCGACGCACAATAATAAATAAAAGCAGTAAAGCATGGCATAAGTACGTGATAGTAATAAAGCCCCAAACTAGTTTGTGGCCCAAGAAATAAGAAATGAATCAAGCTCTGGCTAAGGGGGATTCATAGAGTCTCTCGTATATGGATAGTGCGAATAATCAAGGAACACGTATCAAGTACTCGGGGCCTACGGGACACAAGTGGACATGAAAAACCAAATAACTTATATTGCCCACTGGTGCCTCTTTCATTAGTTATCCCAACTATTTTATAGTTGTATTTAAAGTCATGATCCTCTCCACCGTAAAGCATATGACAACATTCCAACAACTGTGTGGTACTTCATGACACGGGGTCGCACCTGAGCAAGCGACTACGACTCACCAGACCATCTATCTACCAAACAACAGGTTATAGGAGGTGTCCAAGGCAATATAATGGCTGCACGGAATATATCTGGTACGGAACACTAAAGCATCGCGACACAGATAGAAACAGATCAACAGGAGGAAATAAAGACTATAAATGCAAAATAGGTAGAAAGGGGGAGAATGCTCGCCTGCTTAAACATAGCCGAAGGTGCATTATCCGAAGAACTTGTCGATACTCACATCCACTCAACAACCTAATCCGTGAAGAAGCAAAGCACTAAAAGAAACACCGGATGCACTATTTAATACTACAATAGAAGATCGGGCATGTTCATGATATGATGCATGACATGGCAAAGATGCGATGCAATTAGGCAATATTAAGCGGAACCGGGATCCCGACAATTAATTAAGTGGTTCATGTTGTTTAGATACCCTGCAATTTAAATGTTCACTTAACAATGCAAAACATGGCATCGGTTCGCTACACAAATTTAAATGGTGGCGTTAATAGACAGGAATAACCCGCATATGCGCCCCATATTTAATTATGAGGTGAATCGACATAATGCCCCCAAACCACCAAACATGTATGCAAGCATGAATAATTATATGCAACAAGATATATGGAAAATTATAAAATAGGGTCGGGTTCGGTAGGGCCCACACATTGGGGTTCGGATCCGGGGTCTCGAGGTTCGACGGGGATCGGTCTTCGGGTCGGGGCTTTGGATCCGAGAGGAAGAACTTGGCACACCAGGGTTCGGTCTTCGGGAATCGTCGGGTTCTCTAGGATCGAGGTCTTCGGATCCAAGATGAAGGCCATGGAGTCCGAGAATGAAACTCAATCATCGGGTCCGTGAAGTAGATCTTCGTGTCGTCGACTCGTGAGGAAGAACTCTAGCTCGGTGTCTTTATTGTCGGTGTTGAACTTGGGTTCCATCTCGATGATACCCGACCTCCGTGTAGAAGTTCTTGTCGGTGCAGATATCATCCCATCTTTTGGTGCTTTGGTCCTTGTTCACCCTGATACTCTTGTCTGCCGGGAGATCTAGATTGAGCATCGCCCAGACGATGTGCAGCGGAGGGCCCGGAGATGCACGCGTGCACGGAAACAGGTCGTGTAACTGACCTCCAGAACACGCGTGGAGGAAGTCCACGGTCACCCATTTGACACAAAACGAACAGGCTCTCCCGAATGGTCGCACGGTGCAGAGATAGCTTGCATCATCAAGCGGTAGCAGGGGAGGCCAACGAGGAAGAGCTTGATGAACGCCAAGGAGGGCGGTGTCCGTGGCTCTGCAGCGGGGAAGACATGCACAGCGGGGATGGCGAGGCGGCCAAGATCGCGCTGCAGGGGCGGCCGGTGGCTGGCTCGTACCTGGCGGCGGCGGATCCACTCGAGGGAGGGGATCCCACAGGGTTGGTGGGGATTTTGTGATGGAGAGAGAGAGGGAGCAGGGTCACGGGGTGGGGTCGGGTGGCGACGGAGAGATCGAGCGGGGTTGGGTGGTTGTGTACGCGAGATGGGGGACGCGGGGTATGTGGTCGCGAGTGCTGCGGTGCATGATCGCGAGCGTGTCGACGCGTGCGTTACGCGTAGGGTCGACTGGGCCAGGTAGGTGGGGTGTGGGGTGAGTTGATTCGGTCGGGTGCAGCTGCGCAAGCTAGTGAGTGAGTGTGTGGCGGTGGGTAGCGTTAGGGTTAGGACTGGATAGGATGAGGGTTAGACTGGTTCTAGGTAGTAGGTGGCTGGCTGGGCTAGTGTTTGGGCTGGCCCAGTCAGCTTCCTCCCCAAAAAAAATATTTTATTTTAAAAGCCTTTCGTAAATAGTTTTTAGACAAAACAAAATATCTGAACAAGGCTGGGGTTTGATTTGAAATTAAAAGAGGGGGATATGTGGAAAACAAAAATAGGATTTTGCAAAACAGCTTTAGACAAATAAAAGATCCGGGCAGACCGAGGGTTTTATATTTGAAATAGAGGGGGGGGGGGTATTTAGAAGACAAAGATGGGCTTTTGGAAAATAGTTTTAGGCAAACAGATGCATAATGATGATGATGCTCAAATGCAATGTGGAATGATGACATGAGCATGTTATCATGATGATGCACAACATAGAAACACGACGATTTTCTAGTAGTGGTTTTATTGGGGTACTACAATTCGACACCACTAACAATGGATCTCGCCCTCGAGATCCGCCTCATGGTACCGGAAGAAGGCCGACGATCTGAATCTTCTTGCTTCGTGTAGATCCTCGTGACACCACTAACAAGGATTCTTTCTTCATCTAGAAATCGGTGACACCACCAACAAGGGGTTGTTGTCCATGATCGTCGAGAGAACACTCCGGAAACAAAGGACAAAGGTAAAGGTATTGCCAAATAAAGCCACCTCCAACTTTGATAGGAGGAGAGAAAAGATGCCTTCTATTCCACTTCAATGAACAAGAGCAAATAGAATGAGTAGTCGTCATGGGGGCCAATCCATCACGCACCCAAACTATTACCATGTACATGCAGTAGAAAATCGTGCAACCCAATCTCGGAATTCAGACTGAAGATCTCGACAAGCGAGGTTCGGAAAAAAAGGGGTGATGCAGGCTCTTCATCAGATCTGGCATAGATGACGCCGCTGTGTTAGAAAACACCGAAGATACCAAGAAACCTTTCAGTGGATCTTGATCCACCAAAAGGTACAACAGATGAAGGGTTCCTTAGATAGCATGAAGACCGGATATAGGAACACCGTTGCAACAAGAAGGATTAAAAACCCTGAAGGTATGACGGAAACCCAACCACGAGAAATCCTGGACTCGAAGAAAGGTAAGAGAATAGATTCAAAACACGCAGAGGTAAGAGGAGAATAGCATAGGGATAAGGAGTAAAAACAGACCTAATCAGATCTATCTAATCCATTTTGCAAAATAGTTTTTGACACTCCATATCGGCTATTAGCTAGGTTATCCTACAGGCTGGACTACTGGGGTATCACAACTGCTGAGATCTGATACCACTCTGTAACATCCTCGAATCGGCCCTATGCAAGTTTTAGCGCTTCCCGCCAAACCCTCATAGGAAACAATTCAAGGACGCCCACCAGGCACTTTCGTGCGGGTGGAAAATGAAGTAATATCATTACACAATAGTCCAAGATAGAACCCACATAAACATATATATATACAACAACGACTCCATGAGTCAAAAATACAGATATACAATACAAAGATCCAAATCACCTTGAAAACAATTTAATATCCGAGTACGGATAAGATGCAAATGGGGCTAAGAGCCCTGAAGAATAACCAATGGCGTCCATAACCCTACCCAGGCCAAACCGGAACGGTAACCCTGCTAACGACGTTGAACTTATACCTGTTAAACAAAAAGGGGTGCCAACAAAGGGCAAAGGAAAAAAGGGAGCGGTCAGTACTGAGGCCAGTACACGGCGAGGCTAGAATTCGGCGGCTCTCGCCTACATAGGTATGGTGGACTAAAGCGGCAGCGCAGCATGCACTAAACAATCTATAGAGACTCGATTCAACTATCGGCTATTAGAGGGGGATAAGAAAGACCTATTTGGATCCAACCTGATAGTAACACCAATCATACCCATCCTGGCATTTTCCCCTAGAGACCAAACGAGGAAGTCAAACCGAGGAACTCACACAATTAGCAATTTTATTCATTCCATTATAGTTGAAGCACTAACTAGTCAGATATAGATAGCACGAGTCATCCTGATAGCATAAGTAGTGGGCAGTTTTAGCTAACCATTCAGTTGTAGTTGCTGTACTTACTAGTCAGATACAATTAGCATGTGACATCCAAAACCCAGCAGTTGTTGGCACTTTTATTTCATTCCATTGGAGTTGCGATACTTACTAGGCAGGTATAACATGACACGATACATCCTAGTTCCACCAGTTATTAGCACTTTTATTATCCATTCCATTGTAGTGAAGTTGATTACTAGTCACATATTAAGTATATTTATAGCACTACTTTAGTTATGCTTGTCTATGATCGAGATACTGTGCTCCAAGTCATCCATAACCGTGGACACGGCTTTCAGAAAGATTTACTCTGCAGGGGTGCACAAATAGCAACACACACACGATCAACCTCGGAAAAACCAAATCAAAACCCAACGAGGCTTTCACGACAAAGCAATCACAGGATTCATAAAATATTTCAGGGGGCCACCCCACTAAGCTACCCGCAACGAAGTTATCCGGCTCCGAGACGGACCCATGGTTTGTGTAGATGGCGGTAAACGACTAGGAACCCGAAATCGTGACCGGGATTGTCGATACAACGAAAACGTGTCACGATCCAAAACAGTACAGGTGCTCCACGCACAATCATAAATAAAAGCAGTAAAGCATGGTATAAGTAGAGGATAGTAATAAAGCCCCAAAGTTGTTTGTGGCCCAAGAAATAAGAAATGAATCAAGATCTACCTAAGGGGGATTCATAGAGTCTCCCGTATATGGATAGTGCGAATAATGAAGGAACATGTATCAAGTACTCGGGGCCTATGGGACACAAGTGGACATGAAAAACCAAATAGCTTATATTGCCCACCGGTGCCTCTTCATTAGTTATCCCAACAATTTAATAGTTGTATTTAAAGTCATGATCCTCTCCACTGTAAAGCATATGACAATATTCCAACAACTGTGTGGTACTTCACGACAAGGGATTGCACCTGAGCAAGCGACTACGACTCGCCAGACCATCTATCTACCAAACAACAGGTTATAGGAGGTGTCCAAGGCAATATAAAGGCTGCACATAATATATATGGTACGGAACACTAAAGCATCGCAGCACAGATATCAATAGATCAATAGGAGGAAATAAATACTATAAATGCAAAGTAGGTACAAAGTGGGAGAATGCTCGCCTACTGAAACATAGCCGAAGGTGCATTATCCCAAGAACTTGTCGATACTCGCATCCACTCAATGGCGTAATCCGTGAAGAAGCAAAGCACTAAAAGAAACAGTGGACGCACTATTTAATACTACAATAGAAGATCGGACATGTTCATGATATGATGCATGACATGGCAAAGATGCGATGCAATTAGGCAATATTAAGTGGAACTGAGATCCCGACAATTAATTAAGTGGTTCATATTGTTTAGATACCCCGCAATTTAAATGTTCACTTAACAATGCAAAACATGGCATCGGTTCGCTACACCAATTTAAATGGAGGCGTTAATAGACATGAATAACCCGCATATGCTCCCCATATTTAATTATGAGGTGAATCGACATAATGCCCCCAAACCACCAAACCTGTATGCAAGCATGAATAATTATATGCAACAAGATATATGGTCGGGTTAGGTAGGGCCCACACATTGGGGTTCGGATCCGGGGTCTCGAGGTTCGACGGGGATCGGTCTTCGGGTCGGGGCTTTGGATCCGAGAGGAAGAACTTGGCACACCAGGGTTCGGTCTTCGGGAATCGTCGGGTTCTCTAGGATCGAGGTCTTCGGATCCAAGATGAAGGCCATGGAGTCCGAGAATGAAACTCAATCATCGGGTCCGTGAAGTAGATCTTCGTGTCGTCGACTCGTGAGGAAGAACTCTAGCTCGGTGTCTTTATTGTCGGTGTTGAACTTGGGTTCCATCTCGATGATACCCGACCTCCGTGTAGAAGTTCTTGTCGGTGCAGATATCATCCCATCTTTTGGTGCTTTGGTCCTTGTTCACCCTGATACTCTTGTCTGCCGGGAGATCTAGATCGAGCATCGCCCAGACGATGTGCAGCGGAGGGCCCGGAGATGCACGCGTGCACGGAAACAGGTCGTGTAACTGACCTCCAGAACACGCGTGGAGGAAGTCCACGGTCACCCATTTGACACAAAACGAACAGGCTCTCCCGAATGGTCGCACGGTGCAGAGATAGCTTGCATCATCAAGCGGTAGCAGGGGAGGCCAACGAGGAAGAGCTTGATGAACTCGATGCAGGACAAAGAGGGCCAAGCACGGCGTCAAGGCGGAGACGAGCTTGGCGGCTCGGAGGAAGGCAGAGGCGGGGCAAAGCCGTGCGACAGCGGGCCGAAGGGGGCCCGTAGGGCAGCGGTGCTTGTCCTGGCCGGAGATGCGGTAGAGGGCGGGAACGCCAGGAGGGGAGCTGTCCACGCGAAGGCTTGAGCGGTAGCGCGGCTAGGCGACGAGGTGGTGGCACCAGTGGATGAACGACGAAGCTGGTCGTGGTGACGGAGAGATGGAGCACGGTGCGACACGTGGTGGCGCACTAGCGCGACCGGCGGCGGCCACGCGCTGCAGTCGTGGGGAGCTTGTAGGAGGCAGAGGGGATGGCAGACAGCATCGAGGCCGCGGCCGGGAGGCGCTGCTGGAGAGCCGGGGCAAGGAGGGCGGTGGTCGTGGCTCTGCAGTGGGGAAGACATGCGCAGCGGGGATGGCGAGGCGGCCGAGATTGCGCTACAGGGGCGGCTGGTGGCTGGCTCGTACCTGGCGGCGGCGGATCCGCACGAGGGAGGGGATCCCACGGGGTTGGTTGGGATTTCATGATGGAGAGAGAGGGAGTATGGTCACGGGGTGGGGTCGGGTGGCGATTGAGAGATCGAGCGGGGTGGGGTGGTTGTGTACGCGAGATGGGGGACGCGGGGTATGTGGTCGCGTGTGCTGCGGTGCATGATCGCGAGTGTGTCGGCGCGTGCGTTGCGCGTAGGGTCGACCATGCCAGGTAGGTGGGGTGTGGGGTGAGTTCATTCGGTCGGGTGCAGCTGCGCGCGCTGGTGAGTGAGTGTGTGGCGGTGGGTAGCGATAGGGTTAGGACTGGATAGGATTAGGGTTAGACTGGTTCTGGGTAGTAGGTGGCTGGCTGGGCTAGTCTTTGGGCTAGCCCAGTCAGCTGCCTCCCCAAACAAAATATTTTATTTTATTAGATTACTAATTTATTTTAAAAGCCTTTCGTAAATAGTTTTTATACAAAGCAAAATATCCGAACAAGGCCGGGGTTTGATTTGAAATTAAAAGAGGGGGATATGTGGAAAACAAAAATAGGATTTTGCAAAACAGCTTTAGACAAATAAAATATCCGGGCGGACCGAGGGTTTTATATTTGAAATAGAGGAGGGGTATTTAGAAGACAAAGATAGGCTTTTGGAAAATAGTTTTAGGCAAACAGATGCATAATGATGATGATGCTCAAATGCAATGTGGTATGATGACATGAGCATGCTATCATGATGATGCACAACATAGAAACACAACGATTTTCTAGTAGTGGTTTTACCGGGGTGCTACATATCTTCATCAAGACACGTCAATTTTGGACAACTATAGGTTTGTCCCTTTTTGTGGAATATGCATTCATAGCTTCCTAGGAATGCTCTACAAAGACTTGTTTATTCGCCACGATTTCGACTTATCAAAATCTCCAAAAACTCAAACTTTCCATAACACTTGGGTGTTGTTTCCACGAATCTTTTAGATGTTCCTTTGTATTTCAAATGAGTGTTTACTTATTTTGATCTCTAACTCTAAATGATAACTATAACCCCGATAAGAGATAGTATGTATCTAATACAAAATGATTATGATGTTTAGACACTTCAACAAAGTTTGAATTCTTCCAATTATCATAATTTGTGAAACATCTTTCACAAGTTCCTTTTATGCTAAACTTAACTTGAATACCTTAGTCATGTCGATCAAATCGAAGAGACTTGTTAATTCAGTTAATTTAATATCCCATTTAGTTATGAACTCATTTGAACAATTCAAATCATTTCAAACTTCATGTTTCATTAAGTAAATACGCCTATTCACTTAAGTCCACAATTAACTAATGATTTCCACTATTTGTTGAAAATATGATACATCATTATGTATAAGATTTTACATTTCTTCGCATATCACCGTTTTACCAGAATGCGGAGTTTTAGTCATTCTGTCCAAGAGGCATGGTTTTGCAAAGTCTCTAGATTAAGCATCTAGGACCCCGATCTTTCATAAAGAACCTACAATAACCAAAATGACATAAACTGTAGTGTCCTTTCATTATTAAACTTTGGATATCTTTTACCATTCTAATCCTTTTATAAATGTTTAAACTATTATCATTAACCTAGTGATGAGAATAACTTGTTTGTAATCGTAATGTGACCATAAGGTATTGTTCATAATAATAGTACATACTGGTTTGTAACTTGTTCATATGAATAGTCGTCTCGCATAAGCAAGACACACAAACTAGGATTACAAAATTGTATTAAAGTCCACTAATCCAAATGACAAACTTTGAGGGAAGAGGTGATGTCGGCCATCAACTGTTTTGCTTGCCGTCATCAAGTCACGTTGCCTCAAAACCAACAATTCTCAAGCAGATCCTCCCGTTTTTCATAAAACGGGAAAAGTATCAAATACTTTGCAAACTGTAATGAGTTTTGCAAAAACCACATTTATAATTTGTATATCTTACATATACCTTTTTCATCCATGACCTCCATTTGCAATCAAGCCCTTCCAAGAGTTCTCAACTCTAATGCAAGATTGTTAAGTGTTTTTCCAAACATTCCCTTTATCATCCATGATGGAGGAAAACCCATCCAATGGCTCATACTCTATGTGCCTTATTCTGTAGAATACAAAATGTGGCCCAACTCTCCATCGAATGGAGAATGGCTTATTGGATGATCATGGAGAAAACACAAACATTCCGGAGTCATCGAATTATCTCCTAATGGTTATTGTATCAAGAAGGGAAGATCACCTTTTATGAGGATATCCCTCAGGCGTGGGTATTAATCTATGAAGTTGGACCCTTTTGCTAAGTTCAAAATTAAGCAATATACTCCCATGGTCGCAAAGGATCTCAATAGGATAGGCTAAGATCTACTAATATATTTGCAAACATACATCTAGACTAAGTTTATAATAAGAGATCAATTTATAACTGGTCTCCACTAAAATTGTCATCCCCTGGATGATTTTAGTGATCGCATGATCCGTATCCTCTGCACCTCCCCCGATCATCATGGCCATCAGTGCATTACCAAAGGTAGACATTCAACAATGCCAATCACATCATCCATGTGACTCCTGCTCGATCTATTGATCTCTTATGTTCTGAGGCCATGTCTGCACATGCTAGGCTCGCCAAATCTAACTTGTGTGTATTCGCTGTGCAACATGGCTTACACCCACTGTATGCGAACGTAGATATGTCTGACACCCATGCCTGTACCATGGATCGCCTCATACCGAAGAACTTTCTTGGTGGTGCACACACAAGGGGAACACGGAACATTGGAATTAAATAGGGATTATCTTATTTGCTACTGTTGAGTATCTAAATACTAGCACACAATAAGATGTAAAATAGGTATCAACATCATATGTATAATGTGATATGATATGGTCCTTCTTGCGCCTTGATCTCCATCGAGCGCTCCGGCATGATCTCCATCTTGCCCTTGGTTTGACGCCAAGTCCACGACGCCGCCATCAGGTCGTCCATCGGAACGATGACTATTACTATACTACTTAGTAATAGAAAAGTAAACTACTTTACCTTAGTAATGACCAATGCCATATCATAATCACATGCCCCCTGCAAAATAAATTTAGATGCCTCTACTGTATCTATTGCAAGTTTTACGTGGTTGTTAGGGCTTTCATACTAGAACCGTTTCTAAACTACGAACTTTCCAACCACAACATGGATCCAACAGTTGTCTATACTACACCCCTTTTGGGGCCCTCCGTTGTAAGTGCTATATCAACTATCGAATGAGAGACAGACACCCGCTAGCCACTTATACAGTACAAGCCATATGTTGAGCGTGGAACCAGTCTCACGTACGAATACGCGTAAGGTCAGTCTGGGCCGCTTCATCAAACAATACCGCGATATAAACAAGTACACGTTAGAGGGTAACAACTAAAGGATCAATACCCGCACAAAACTTGTGCGTACTGGCCGCACAACACTTCTACGCATAGATCGGCTCTGATACCTCTGATGGGGATCACAACAGAAAACAAAAAATTTCCTATGATGTAACCCCAGAAACCGCCTAGGATCTATCTATGTAGTAATGAAGTAATGACCGAGGCGTAGAGAATACATACCCTTGTAAACCGTACGCGGTTAACATTCCGCGGGGAACGTGGTTGATGTAGTCATACTCGTAGACGACCTCAAGGTCACGAAGCTCCTCGCAGGTCACCCCTTGCTCCTTCTTGATCTTCATCGTGCAACAGCTCTGGCTCACGACATTTAAGTGCCCCAAGTGTGGCGTCTCGTTTCTTCGTACACATCCAGTGCACGATGAGACCTCCGGCTCCCCGATCCAGCGGGAGTGCGGAAGTTGATATCCGGCTAGGAATCCCTGCAGCGCAACGACATACTGCATGTGTGCCTTGATTGCACAGCCTAGACTTGGGGCCATGGTCACAAGGCATAGAGAGAGGGAGGGAGAAAGTCAACCAAAGGACTTCTCAAGTTGTTGGTGTGTCTCATCCCACCCATGGGCACCCCTTTATATAGGGGGAGGGGGTGTGCCCTCCCCTTTGGATTTCCCATGTGGGACTAAACAAGGGAGAGAGGGGAGGCGCATGGGCCTCATGGGCCGCCGGCCAGGGGTGTGCCCCACCCTGCGCACAACCCTAGGCTGGCAGGGTGGGCCCCCTTGAGGCGCCTGGGCCTTGGCCCTTGGCCCTTCCCTCCTTCGGTTTTCCCTCATGGGCCCTTTTTCCCTAGGAAGTTTGGCCCATTAGTGGAATACCCCTTCAAATTAGATTTTAATATTATATTTAATATTAATTACATTAATTAATATGTAAATACATATTACAAACTCCGTCTTGACCTGAAACACCTTTCGGTTCCCTTTCGATTTCCTCTAAACAACTTCGGATCTTTCCCAGAATGATTCCGGTCCTTTATTCTTTCTCCGAACAACTTCAGATCTCTCTGCGGAACGATTCCGGCTTTCTCTTTCTCTACTGTGATTCTGTCTTATGAATGATCGCTCTCGTCGTACCCTTAAGTGTATCCTCTCACGACTCGGGAATGCTCTAGGCATGATCTATATCAATGATCAACAGAGGGACCAGGGATGTCCATGTGACCCCTATGCATTCATGATGACAATGTCGTTTGAACCGCTAAGTGTAGCATCCTCTTCATTTTGTTTCTCGTTACGACTTGTCCGAGATCCGATCATTGGTATCCCATACCTTGTTCAATCTCGTTCACAACAAGTTATGTTTTCTTGTTACCGTGATATTACATCCCCGTGACCAAGTCACATGTTGCAACATTTATGGATGTAATCTCACCTGGCCGGCCGTATGTATCTTTACCCATCATGTGGGTGAAAAAATCGCGCTCTTGACATATATTGCCTCTACAGTTCCTCCGAGTACCTGAACACACCTTTATAACCATTGTATTACCAAGTGGCGCTTGATGCTATCTAAGCACTGTCGGGAAACTGTGATTGATATCATCTCACAGTCTAAGGAGAAGGAGTCTAGGTATAGCTGTTGCAACAATGAACTACATGACTTAATCATGTCGCAATCCTTCAAGGAATGTCCAATCACATGATTCTCCAATGATATGATCCCGTTGTCAGTCGGCATAAATGGCCATGATCTTGAAACCCAGATCATCTTCGTGACCAACGAACTAGTATGAATAGAGGCTACTAGGGACTTTGTTGTTTCATACCACACCTGTACCAATGTTTCTACCTGGCACAATTATAGCACAATATGAAACTATTATAAACTAATTGAGATATGACAATAAAAACCTATTTATTATTTGCCTCTACGACATATCTCCTTCAAAACATTGGTATGAACAACAAATGTTGATGGGAAGAAAAGGGATGATGTTCATCCCATATGATTATATCATATGTCTCTTCTGTGAAATCAACATGTTGTATCCTTGACTAAAATGTGACCCATGGTTAATAGAACAGGTTTTGAGGTGATTCAAAAATCACAGAACCAATAATAAGAGAATCATCAAAGACTTAGAGAAGAATTTACATAGATGTTGAAGTAGGTGAATACTTCAAAGTAATACGAAGTATGACCAGTTTGGTTAAAGAAGTTCGACTTCAACTAAGAGCATTTCTATTATAATAACAACAGTGGAAGTTCTCATGATTGATCGATCGTCATTGGAAATAGTCAGAAACGAAGTCTCACTTTGTCACTGAACAAACACTTCGATACATTATGAGATAATGTTGTACGTGTGAAAATCAGGAGGCACTTAACGATTTGCAAAGGAGATACTGATATGGTAAAACAGCTCAAAGACAAGACGTTTCCCATACGCAAACATGATCAAAATAGTTGTATGATTAGTAAAAAATGCAACTAGATTATTTGTAATATAGTGCAAGTGGGAGACTGAAAGAAATATGTCCTAGAGGCAATTAATAAATAGGTTTGTTATCATATCTCGAATTAGTTCATAATAGTTTCACATTATGCTATAATTTTATCAAGAGGAAACATTGGTACTCGTGTAGTATGTAAACGAACCAAGTCCCTAGTAGCCTCTATTGAACTAGTTTGTTGGGAAACCGATGATCAAGGTTTCCTAATCATGGAGCATTTATGCCAGTTGACAATGAAGTCATATAATTGAGAATCATATGATGAGCATTACCCACATAAGTATTTCAATGCGATCAAGCATATGGTTTATTGTTGCAATAATTAGAAACTAAGTGACCTTCTCCCTAGATCGTGACATCATACTAATAACTGCCTTCCATGACTGCTTTGATCACACCAAACGTCATGACCATAACTGGGTGACAATAAAAGGGTGTATTGAGTATTCTAGAGGAACAGGTTGAGGTCTATGCATCAAGATTGGGATTTGTTCACCCCGCGTGACAGAAATATACACTAGGCCCACTCGGTGAGACTATATCCAAAAGGTTGCGACCAATTGACTAGGTCATGGGATACAATATCACAGTAACGAGTTAAGTGGACTTGTCGGTAGAGAGATTGGTATAGTGATACAAAAGATAAAATCTCGAACAAGTCATGTATAAAAGAAACAAAAGGATATGGACACAAAGTTTATGGTTCAGAAGCATAGAGTTTCGTGGAATGCATGGGGGTCATTATGGACATCCCGGTCCCGCTATTGATCATTGATTGGAGAGAGATATCGATCATGTCTGTGCCATTCCCAAACCATAGGGTAACACACTTAAAGGTATAATGACATTCTAAGATCGTTATGGAAGTGAAGGGATCACTGATGAGAAAAAGAGCATCGGAATTGTTTTAAGAGAACGTATTGCCAGAATAGTTCCGAAGAGGATCTGAAGTTGTTCAGAGAAGGAAAGACACCAAAAGTTATTTCAGATTAATAGAAGATTTTATAAAATGCATTTATATATTAATTGTGAATTGATATATTAAAACAAATTGAAATTAATATTTATAGGGAAATTTCCTCTATTGGTCCAAATTCCCGGAAGGAAATGGCCTAGAGGGAAGCCACCCCAAAATGCTGCCGCATCTCCTGGCCCCACCGGCCAGCCCACGTGGGTACTAGCGGGCGAGCGGGCTAGCGGCGTTGGCCGTCCAGGCCGGCCACACGGGCGCACGGGTAGGCTGCGGCCAGGGCGCACCCTGCTAGCCAATGCCGGGCATGCGAGCTGGGTCACGGGTATTGGGGTGGTGCGGGGCCCACTCGGCCGCTGCACCGCCTCAAGCTTGGCCGGTTGCTTCCCTCCTTCTTTTCCTTTAGTCCCACCCCGGAACTTTAGGGGTGGGAGTCCTCCCTTTTCCCTATATAAATAGGTCTATATTGGTGGAAAAAAGACACACAAAAATAAAAAGGGATTTCCTAAGGCTATTTTCCTAAAGGAATTTCTCTCTCTCTTCTTGTGTTGAAACTCACAAGTGCGGTTCTACAAAGAACTGTGCACGAGAGAGTCTACACCACCGGCATGCCGTCACGTTGTTGGATCCCAGTTCAAGAGGGTCTACTTCCGCATCCTAGATAGATCAAGGAGAACAGGAGTCATCGTGGGACACCATATGTGTGTGATACCTCGGGGACATTGCCACTTGTGGTGCTGGAACTGTAGTGCAAGGACCAGGACATGATGAGCGAGGAGCTTTGCGACCTTGAGGTTGGCCAAGTTTGACTACATCATCCACATTCCCCGAGGGATGTTAAGCGTGTTCGATCTACAAGGGTATGTAACCGAAACTCTATCTTCATTACTGCATTTACAAATAGATAGATACTAGCACCGGGTGTTGCGCTAGCTAGGAAAGTTTTGTTTTCCGCTACCGAACCCCTTTAGAACCAGGAACATGTGTCATGATCCCTATGAACCAATTAAATGCTTGAGTCGAGCTCAATGAACTTTCGAGTCCATGTTGTTCTCCAAGTGACTTCAAAGTCTCCATCTAAATCTATGATTCGAATGGACACTCAGGAGCTACTGACATAGGTATGCCCTACGGGTACTTTCTATTGTCCTATCTGGTCCGACCCTACGGGAGGCCCACGTGACGATCAGCTACTGACAGAGAATCACATGACAATTAGGGTGAAGCCAAGCCCATGAAGGACTCGACTTCTTGGCGTCTACAGTATGACTAGATAGGACGCTTTAGAGTTTTATCCTCAATTTGTAATCTACTCGGATGTCTCCCGAGACCTAGCCTCCCCATATAAAGGCCAGGAGGGAGCAGCGATAAGGGTAATAAATACTCTCACACATACACCCACCAGATCTCATATGCGCACCATTGACATCTCGGCGCCCTTGTAACCTTCGGTTCATCAATCAATCTATCAAGAACAAAGAAGCAAGAGTAGGGTTTTCCCTCCAGGAGCCTGAACCTGGGTAAACCTTGTGTCCCCTTGTGTTTGTCTATTAGCTGACGAAGTCTCTAGCGTGCGTCTCTTCCCTAAACCCAAGTCCATCAAGCATGGGCATTGACGTGATCACGCCACATCACCAAGTCCAACATACTAACATGAATGAATATATTTTCACATGTTCTGATTTCTTATACTTGTAGTAGATAAGGTACAATTGAGTACCTCTATTGTATAGATGATACAAGTGCCACATCCATTCACATAACAAGGATGTGCAAAGTTGGAGATGCAGATGGCATCTGGTATGTTCATTATTTATGTACAAACACATGATGTCTAACATGCTTGCTGCTACATTTTCTCTATTCATTTCTGTTGAAACAAGCACATTTTCTCTATTCATTTCTGTTGAAACAAGCAGGAGTTCTGGTTTCTATATTTGAAGTCCTTTCAGTAAAGTAGTTTTTAAATCACATTTATGTATGGCTTATACTATAGGTACAAGAAAATGGAAGCTTGTATAACAGCTATCCAGAATGGAGCACAACTACAAAAGTTTCTAGAGAGACTATTTGCAGTCCCTCCCAGAATTCTACAAGGTACCCTAGGTGTTATAGAAGAAGTGTATGAAGACGATAAGAAGCTCTGGAAGAAGCATTTTGATACATACAAGAAGATAAACAGGTCCCTTTACCAAGGATTGCTATTCAAGTTGACTGTAGGTTTTAGTTGCTTGCAAAAACTAATGGTCGGTCTTGAATTGTTTTCCATATCTGTGTCACATCTGTAGGTTTTGACTTCAAAATTGAGATAAGATAACCAAATCTCCATGTTTATTTTCCACATATGTGTCAGATTTGTAGGTCTAGAAGATATATTGTACTAATCCTTGTTCTAAACCAGATGATATCATTGGAGTTGTTGTAAAGGAAGATATATTGTACTGATCAAGATCACCTCGCCATGTATATTTAGCTTGGTGAGTACTATGAGTTCATGTAACATTAGAAATTAAACTCTTTAACTGAAAAAAAGTACATGCATGATCACGACGATGAACATGGCGAGCTGCGGCGCTGCTGGTGGTGATCTCGTGTGGAGGAACATGGCGAGCTGTTGCAGCCTCAGAGTGTGTTTCACTGATGGGCAGAGTGCGCAGAGCTCCGACAAGGATATAGAGGACGTAGAGCACCAGTATGATGCAGAAGCGAAACTCTGGCAAGGGCGCAGAGGATGCAGAGCACCGGCAGGACGCGGACGTGGAGCTCCAGCAATGACATGGAAGACGCAGAGCACCGACAGGACGCTGAGGATGCAGAAGCGGAGATCTAGCAAGGACTCGAAGGACACATCGAGGACACAGAGCTCCAGCAAGGATGTGTGGAGCAGGTCGTCCAGTAGGAGCCCTGCAACGGCAATCTGACAGGGAGCAGCGGGCGGTGGTAGAGGCTGGCAGGTCGGACAAGCGGAGGGGAGCAGCAATGGCCGTCAGATGAGTAGAAACCTACATCGCGGGGAGGAGCGGCAGCCTACAGCCGACGGACGAGCAACATCCTAAATTGTGGGAAGGAACAACGCGTGGAGGGAGCAGTAGCCTAAGCGCATGAAGGAGTAGTGCGTGGACGAAGCAGCAACTTACAACGCAGAAAGGAGTGTGGCTCGGGGCGGAGCTGCTGGGGGCCCTGGCCGGAGCTACCGGTGATTACGTATGGGAGGATGGAGGCGAGATCGATGGCGGGCGGATTTGAATCTCAGGATACTTTTATGAAGATTTGAATGTCTCGCATATTTTTTTTCTAAATATTCATTTGTGAATGAGCCACGACTATTAATTCGGGCTGGAGGGAGTAATGTTTTCTATTCCTAGACGTGTATTGTGGTGAAGCCAACCCGATAGTGATCTTGCCTACTATAATGTTGTTGGAAACCGCATCATATTCCCGACAAGAGATCGTATAAACCAAGGTACAATCGATAAGATGCTAGTAACGATAAAGAGAAATGTATCTTCATAGCCTTGAAGATACGAGCGAATTTTTTTATTGAACGTGGTTGATGTAGAATTTCCCTTCGCGATCCAACCGATAAGACCCCACAATGTGTAGTGCCTCTGAGACATCCACATGTACGGTATAACAACGACACCTTCTTCTTGATCCAAGAGATATGGAGATGTAGATGGGATCTAGGATAGCACTATGACATGTGGTGGCTATGGTGGAGGTTTCCCGCAGACAGACTTTTGCCAGCGCGCAGGAGGAGGAGAAGGAAGAAAAGCTACGTGGGTGCTGCTGGCGGCTAGGGCTGAGATGCCCCTTCCTTGCACCTATTCGCCTTATATGGACGCGGGGGTGCAGGGGGACTGCCCCCAAGGGGTTGAGGGCGGCCAAATAGGGGGGATAAACTTCGTGTCCCTTCAATACACACCCACTAGGGTTTTTCCCTATGTAGGGTGCATGGGCCTTAGAGGTTCAATGTATCACACACGTAGAAAAAGCAACCTCGCTCCTAGAGTTCCATACAAGCTAACTGAATTATGTGTGATGTTCCTAAGGGCATGTTTGGTAGGATGGACGAGGCCTAGGCAGTCCCTATGGAGAAGAAGTTGGGCTGATTGCTTGTCTGGCCGGCCTTTGCGTTGTTGCCATCACGAACTTTAAAGCACTCCAGAACCAGCCTGTTGGGAACTGTCGAATCAGCAGTTTCCGTGGAGCCATGCCTGTTGCAGCGCAAGGGGTGGCCTCTTCTATATGCGTGGAGAAGGCGGGGGTGTCGCGTCCCTTCGGGAACACACGCCATATATCCTCTCACTTCCCCTCACCCTCTCACTCCCCTTGTCTCACTCTCACTCCTACTGCACATCACATCAGTGGTTCCTCTACCGACGACCCATCGTCCACGATGACGCAAGGAGGAAGACGAGGGCGGCGATGCGACCGCCACTACTAGGAAAACAGCTATAGGTAGACAAGATATTCTGTGGCGCATATGTAAAACCATGCACCATAGATAAGTATCAGTGGCGCACTAAAAAAATGCGCCACTGAAGTTTGGCAAATCAGTGGCGCACGAAACCGATATGCGCCACATAAGTCCACATTTCTGTGGCGCATATTTTCGTGTGCGTCACAGGAAGTGATGATTCTGTGGCGCATATAGATGTATGCGCCACTGAAATTTGATGGGACCCAGCACCAAAAAAGGGGGGAGACAATTCTGTGGCGCATATGTCCATATGTGCCACAGAAAGTGATGTTTCTGTGGCGCATATGGACATATGCGCCACAGAATATGGAAAACCAGATCCCACCCCCTGTGGATCGCCTTTTCAGTTTTGTAAAAAATAAACGAAAATGATAAAAACTTGAAAAAATAATTCCTTTGAGATGTAGTTATATTTTAGGGTGTAGTTGTAGTGAAAATTGAAATAATGAATTTCTATGTATTTTGCAAAAATAGGTCATGGCATGGTAAAACGGCCATAACTTTTGCATACAATGTTAAAAAAAATCTTTAACCTATCAAAATGATCGTCTCGAAATTTCCTACTCGATTTCAACCAACTACAATTGTTCTGGATTTTACAGAATCCCCAAATTCGAAAACACTAAAAAGTTATGGCAGAAAGAAGATTTTTTACTGCAAAAAAATAAAAAAGGGGGAAAAACTTCTGTGGCGCATTTCTCCCATATGCGCAACAGATGTCTTGGGCGGGATTCAAAATTTGAATCCCGCCGGCGCCCTTCTCCCTCCCTTTTTTCTTTTTCTTCCCCCCACTTCTTCTCCCTCCCCACTTCTCCTCCCCTCCGCACTTCTCCCCTTCTCCTCCCTCCTCCCTCCTCCTTCTCCACTCTCCGACGACCTCCTCCTCCTCCTCCACCACCAACTCCGGCAACCTCCTCCTCCTCCTCCTCCACCACCAACTCCGGCGACTTTCTCCTCCTCCACCACCAACTCTGGCAACCTCCTCATCCTCCTCCACCACCAACTCTGGCGACCTCCTTCTCCTCCTCCTCCACCACCAACTCCGGCGACCTCCTCCTCCTCCACCACCAACTCCGTCGACCTCCTCCTCCTCCTCCACCACCAACTCCAGCGACCTCCTCCTAGCCCTCCTCCAGCCACTAGCCAATAGCCAATAGCCACCAGCCACCAGCCACCACCACCACTACCACCTCCTCCGGCCAGATCTAGATCTGGCCTGTTTTTTTCTGAAATTTGAAAAAACTTCTATGGCGCATATTGGCCATATGCGCCACAGAAGTTTGAGATCTGGCCTGCCTTTTTTTGAATTTTGGAAAAAAACTTATGTGGCGCATATAGGCCATATGCGCCACTGAAGTTTGAGATTTCTGTGGCGCATTTCAATATGCACCACAGAAGATAATTATCAGAGGCGACTAAGATATGCGCCACCGAAGATAGATTTCCATGCGCCACAGATGAGCTGTTTCCTAGTAGTGCGTGAGATGTACATCCACCATGACCTCGATCCAACGGCCTCTTCGACATCCCCGTGCACTACCTCCTCGATACCGTCCTCAACAAGTCAACCATGGAGGTAAGCACTCATCTGAAACTTATGTACATCCGACCATGTTGGATATACGAGTAGATGACAAGTAATGGGTTATGCATGATATGGAGTGCAGATATGCTTAGATTAGCGTTCTGCCTAGGGTTCGTAATATTGAGTATTAGGATTACAATCTGATTTGGGCTATTTCTTGACCGATTGTAGGCTTGTTCATGTATTGCTCATGGATTTTAGAACCTCCTACTGACCGAGTACAGCTAGGGATGAAGTTTCCCCCAATCAGAGTATGATTCACATGTAGTCCTTGTAGGGTCAATAATTTAAATTTTCTACAATGCATGTTTTTTCAGGGACGCGAATCTAGTGCAATGTACAACAACACATTATGCTTGGCCCTTAATTCGCTAACCCCGTCTCTGAAAGCTACAAATGCATGAGGCCCTTGTGCTAGTAGTTTGGTTTTTTCTTTGGCCGACGATTAGAAGGAGGCATCTATTTCCATGAGGTAATCCACATTTACCATGTGGCATGTACATCCTCTATGTATGTTCTGGTTGTCATTTGTTAACTGTCTAATTATCTCATGAGTACTGTGTGCAAACTTTTATGTTACGAGGATTTCAATTTTCAGTTGGTAGTGTTATGTGTGGCCTTTTTTGTTCTTCAGTTTCTTGAAATGACCTATGATTACATGTGATGTACGAGCCCCTTAGATATATGGATTGCAAGGGATGATCTTATCATACCTTGATCATATACAAGCATTTATCCTTGGACAATTCTCTTGGTATGTTAGGACCATATCTTTGTAGTGTGTCTAACTGATCAACGGTATTTCACATTTTACAATGACGCATTTCTTCATTTCTTAGTAAGAGCAAATGATGATAATGTATGTCGACAATATGATCCTGGTAGCATGAACTCTATCAAACTGATGTGATTGTGCTATGCTTATGCTCAATTTTTTTGTTGCAATTCTAACCATTGTTGTATTTTTTGTAGGTACTACAGCTTGGTAAACCTATGGAGGTAGAGGGGGAGGGATCCAACAAGAGGCAAAGAGGAAGGCATGTCAATGTTGGGCAATTCCATGAAGAATGAAGCCCTAGGCACTTCATCAAGTGCCTCTTTGCATTCGGGTTGGGGGTTCTACAAATCCCTCCTAGATTCAGGAAGTACTTGTTGGGTTCGCAACATAGAAAAAAATCCTACGATGGGAACTACTAAGCACCAAGATTTATCTATCTAGATATAAGCAACAGGTGGATATACATCCATACAGAACATACCCTTCAAGACTGACAAAGTGTAACACGATTGGACTCGTGGATGATGCAGTCGATCGCTTGCCAATCTCAAGATTGAGAGGAAGTCCTAGCATCACAAATCAGCAGCGCATCCGTGATCGCACACACGTCCGGTCCACGGAACAACCTCTGCCTCCTTGCTCTAGTGATGTAGTGGAAGAAGCAACTCCTTCCAGACAAAAATCCACTCGGAACATGTATCTCGCTAATCAAGACCATGGGGGAATAATTCTAGAGGGGGAGAGAGATTCTTCACGAGGAGGTGTGCTTTGTGAGGAGGAGAAGGGGGCCTTTTATAGGGAGAGGGGCAACCCCTCTCCATGGACGATGGCCAAGGGGAGGTTCCCCCACCTCTTCCTCATTCATGTGGTGGAATATCACTCACATAAACATGCCTTCACTCAAAAGTACACTCACATGCATTAAATTACCACCAAATTTAATGCAACTCTCATTTAATAAAATTATTTATTTATTTTATTCAGAATTTTGTTAATTACTTTAATTAGCAAACATTCACATAAAACCTCGTATAAAATTTCAATACCATATGCAGAACCAATTTTAGCAATTTCACCCGAAGTAATTCTCGTGTGCATTGAAATAATTCTAGCGCTTTGCAAATCTTTTCTATGGAACACATTTGCTCCAAATGGTGTCGGTATCCCTTAAGTGTGTCACCCTACGCTTCACGAATAATGCAGACATGATCGAGACCCTTCTCCAATCAATAATCAGTACCTTGAGATCCATAGTGACTCCCACACATTCAATGATGACTTTTGTGATCATGAGAACCTTTAACGCTATTAACTAAATCCCTTTGTCTCGTGATATATTACATGTTTGATATTCAATCATCGGTCTATCAATACCTAGTTTGATCAAGTTACTGACATGCACTCTTTTCTCGTTCCTGTGATATAACATTCTAGTGATCACATCACTTGCTTACAAGCTATCTCAATGTGATATCACCGAGAGGGCCCAGAGTATATCTATCCATCATCGGGATGGAAAAATCCCACTCTTGATCCATGAGCCTCTACATAACATCTTCGGAGTATCCGAACCCACCTTTATAGTCACCTTGTTATGGTGTGACATTTGATGTTATCAAGTTACTCTTCTAGTGTTAGTGATTGACATGATCTCATGGTCTAAGGACTAGAATTACTGCGTATGATGTTATTGCAATTTAAACACAATGACTTTGATCGTATTTCTATACTTCGGATGGATGTTCATCACATCATTCCACCAATAATGTGACCTCGTTATTAACAACATCCAATGTCCACGATCAGGAAACCTTGATCATCTTGTTAACCAACGAGCTAGTTTATAAGAGAGGCATAATTAGGAACCCTTTATTTGTTTATTAAACACACATGTATTAAAATTTCCAATCAATACAATTATATAATGCAAAATAAACATCAATCATATACTTGGAAGACGATAATAACAACTTTATTATTCCCTCTCGTGGCATATTCCCTTCAGTCTCCCACTTGCACTATAGAAAATAATCTAGTTTAGATAGTGATAAATCTAACACCCATGGAGTTCTGGTGTTGATCATGTTTTTCTCTAGGGATAACTTTAGTCAATGGATCTGCTACATTCTGACCCGTATGTACTTTACTGTTGGAAATATGCCCTAGAGACGAATAGTAATGAGGACTATTATCATATTTCATAAAGTTTATGATTAAGTTTTATATCATGCTATAACTGTATTGAAAGGAAATGTCAATACACGTGTGATATATAAACAACAAGGGGTTCTCGGTGAAACTCTAGTCATTGGTTCATTGGTCAACAAATGATCAAGGTTTCCTGATCATGTGGCATTTATGCCAGTTGGAATGGAGTCATCTCATTTTGAGAATGAGATTATGAACCAATACTCAACCTAAACATCGTGACCCGTTCAAGTTATGATGATCAGAATAGACCTAGTAGACCATTCCTTAGACTGTGAGGCTATATCAATCATTGTCTCCCGAGGGTGCTTTGATAGCATCAAATGTCACTTGGTAATACAATGCTCATAAAGGTGTGTTCAGGTATTCGGAGGAACTTTTGAGGTAATATATGTCGACAGCGGGATTTGTCCATCTGTGTGACTGAAAGATACTCGAGGGCCCACTCGAAGAGGTTATATCCAATAGTTGCGCAGCGTGTGATTTGATCACATGGATGTCAGTTGTCGAAACGAGTCAAGTAGCATTTGTTGGTAACGAAACTAAACACGACATGGTGATGGCATTGATCAGATCTCAGACAATGAAAGTATCGAGAGACAAAAGGAATAAGACTCGATAGTCATGGTTCAAACGACGAAAGATCTTCATGGAATGCATAGGGGTCAAATGGCCATCTAGGTCCCTCTGTCGATCATTGGTCCGAGAGAGTCCCGACCATGTCTGGAGTGTTCCCGAACCGTGGGGTATCACGCTTAAGGGCTTGGTGCTTCCTAGAGAGTTTTTACAAGATCGGTAGAATCACCGAAGAAAGAGAAGAGAGAAAACCGGAAGGGTTTCGGTAAGTCTAGAAGTTGTCCGAAATGAGAGGGAATGGTTTCCACATCAACGGGGAATTAAATAATATGTAAATATATGTTAATTATTGAATTATATATGTATTTATATTTTTTTAATATTTAAATATGATTTAATGGGGTAGCCCACCTAATGGGCCAAATCTCGGAGGGGAGAAGGCCCAAGAGGGGGCCGCCACCCTAGGAGGGGCCTAGGAGGGCCGCTAGCCACATGTGGACTGCTCCCCACGTGGGACCCATGTGGGACCTGGCCAGCACGCCTCCCCACCTCCTCCCTTATTTAGTCCCACCCCGGGACTTTGAGGGAGGGAGTACCCCCTCCCCCTATATAAAGAGAGGTATTTTGGCTAAATAAATAAACAAAATAACCAATAAAGGTTCCCTCTCTTTCCGGGATACCTCTAATTGATATTCTCTATCTCTCTCGCTCTCTCTCTCCCTCTCTCTCTCTTTCTCTCTGTCTCTCTCTGTCTCTCTCTCTCTCTCTCTCTCTCTCCTGTGACCGTGGTCCCAAGTTCAGACTGCACGAATGAGTGGCATCTTCACCACGAAGCGCATTCGTGCTGCGGGATTCGGATCCAGGAGCTCTACTTCCGCAGCTGCTACTGGATCGGGGAAGCGGGAGTCATCTCTAGACACCGGATGCATGTAACTCCCCGCGAGGTGTCACACTTGAGGCACCAGAAGTCGTTGGAGCCACAGGAGCGCGATGACACCGGAGCGCGGGAGTCAGCTTCAGCTCGTCTACATCAACCACACTCTCCTGAGCATTGACACTGCTTTTTGGTATTCAGGGGTAAGTTCACGAAAATCCCCTCCCATTATTGCATTACTAATATATAGGTCCTAGCAACATCAGGGGTTCAGGGGCATAGGGTAAAATTTTATTGTTTTCATACGCGAACCCCTACAATGGTATCAGTGCTAGATCTATGTGTAGTAATGCTAGTATGGGTAGAACACATGAAGCGGCCCCCAACCGACTTTATGCTAGATCTATGTGTAGCATGTGGGTGTTGATCTCTTAGTTGTTACCCTCCGACGTGTAGTTGTGTATACCGCAGTAATGCTTGATGAAGCGTCCCCCAACCAACTTTATGCGTTCATTCGTGAGACTGGTCCACGCTTGACATACGACTTGTACCGTATAAAGTGGCTTAGGGGGTGTCTGTCTCTCTCGCATTAGTTGGTATACCATTTACAATGGAGGGCCCCAAAAGGGGTGTAGTATAGACAACTACTTGATCAGCGTTGTGGTGAAATTTTGTAGGTAAGAAAGGTTCTTGTGCGAAAGCCCATTCAGCCACTAAAACATGCAAATATAAAGTAGAGGCGTCTAACTTTGTTTTGCAGGGGCGTTGCTTTGTGATATGGTTGTGGCAAAGGTAAAGTGCTTACCTTATGTTATTAAGTAGTAGTAGATAGTCACGGAGGTGACGGACTACCATGCCGGAAATGCACAGGTACCCTGGTGTCTACGGTGCCGGAACCCTGGCGCCGGAATCTAGTGACGCCGGAATCCGGTGACGCCGGATGGAGATCACAATGTGAAGGACCATATCACATCGCATTTACATTCAATGTTATTGTTTTTATATCTTATTGTGTGATAATATTAGATACTCGACGGTAGCCTAATAAGATGGTCCCTATTAAAAATTCCAATGATTGTGTTCTCTCTTAGTGTGCACCACCAAGAAATTTCTTTCGTATGAGGTAGCACCGTGATGATCGGGTGTCAGACATATCTACGTTTGCATATAGTGGGCGTAAGCCATGTTGCACAGTGAATACACTAAGATTGAGTTGGTGAGCCTAGCATGTGTAGACATAGCCTCGAAACACAGATGGTCAAAAGATTGAGCACGAGTCGCATGAATGATGTGACCGACGTTTAGGTGTCCACCCTAGCACCGACATTGATGGCCGTGATGATTGGGGTAGATGTGGGGAAAAGGGGTCGTGTAATCACTAGAACCCTTCAGGGGATAGGTGTTTTTAGTGGAGTTATTATATTAACTCATTTAATTATAAACTTAGTCTAAATTCCTTTTGCAATTATAAATGTAGAAAAATGGTTCTCCCTGATGCTACCTTCCCTATTGACGATTGGTTAGATGGAGAGAAGCTCAGGCTAGACGGATCAAACTTCTCTATGTGGGTTGTGCGTCTCCGCGTTCTCCTTAGCGAGAATGACTTGGTCGACTATATACTCAACAAAATGGACTTGGAGCTGGCCAGTATCTTAGAGACTCCAGAGCAGTGGGAATACCGCTATTACCGTAATGAGATGTCCACCTTCATATCAGTGATGATATGTTTCGGGATGGCGGATGAGCTGTGGTCAGTCATGGGTAATGTTGACCCTCGTACGGTAATGGTACATCTTAGGACACATTTAGTGGAACAAGCACGCATATGGGAGCAAGAGCTGATGGGAGGTTTCCTCTCCTTTAAAATGGAAGAAAACTCCTCAGTTGAAGACCACTTAGAGCGCAGACATGATGCGTACATGAGGCCCGCATACTTTCTGGATAGCTGGATGATGAGCTCTTCTACACATGTTGTTGTGCTACGGTCGCTTCCACCAAGCTACCAAGCACATGTCGGGATTAGCATCATGAGAGGCAATGCGGAAACACAGGATTTCCACAGGTTCGTATCACATCTCCAGAATGTGAAGGTTGAACCCATTGCGGGTGAGGTGATCAATGACAAAGGTGTATATTTGATATACATTTTTATAAATGTTATAATCTTGCAAACACATATTGCAGTGTTAAGTATATTTGATACTTGTTCTGTTTTGCTGAAAACAGGTCCTTCTGCATGAGAGGTGCTTGCTGGAGAGGAGGTGACGTTGCGTGTTGATGGCGAGCATGATGATGATGGCCGACGACACTCTCCCTCAACATTTATCATTTAGTTTATGGTTTTGGATAGTTATTGTAATCGATGGATATGTGAACTTCTTTAGTGTGTCTCACACTTCATGAGACATTTATTCATATGAGTTTGTAACAAACAGTCATTCCACTTTTATGAATAATTTCTATTTGCATTCATGTCTTGTTTGATTATGTGTGAATTATCCTGGTTGTTTGAAACTAATTAATAATGCATGAACATTTGTAAAATATTAAAATGCCTTGAACATAACCAACTTAATGATATATTCATTTGGAATGAAACCATTGTTTAATTCAAAGTTATATTGATAATATGTGAAAGACACTTGTATTCTAGTCACATATGAATCATGCCAAGTTTGGCAAGATAACTCAAACACCATGTATTACATGAATACGAAGTGTTTGGTGAACTGTTGAAAGTGAATGCATATTCGATGTATTGTATTTCAACAAAATGGAAATTATCATTATATGATTATTTAAAAAGTGTAAAGAAGTTTACCAAAGGAAACATGAGTATGAAACTGTTTGAGATGATCAAAGCATTTCATCCTCCAAGGGTATTAAAGATAAATAAGAATCTAATTATTACAATTTGATCAATAGTAATGAAATTCAACTTTATAAGAATGGCATAAAGAAATTGTGTAATACAATGCGTTTGAAATGTCAAAATGCAAAGCATCACAATATTATATTAGATATCAAGTGGGTGAATAGATGGCGTCAAATAAATCATTGTAGTATAGATATAAAGACCATTAGTTAGAAATAGTTAGCACTCGAATAGAATACTTAGTGAACCATCTGGATTCGTGAGATCATCGTCGTAACTAGTATGGATCACCGTGAAAGTTTTGGGGTTATTCGATATAACCAAAACAATAGCGAGTAAGTCCTTGTAGAGTATTCATTGGAAACTTTGAATACAAAATCCATGGCTAGAACCAAAAAGGAAAGCAAAACTAGTATTGCTTGGATTTTGGGGCATTCTCGAGAAAGTTCATACTTAGTGGTATTACTCGATTATGAAGCTTTTGGAAGATAGTGAAAAACACGATGAGGATTCAAAACCCTGCATCAGAGTGTTGAGAAGCGCAATGGAAAATGTTCCTGAATGATTCTCTTCATAAAGGAAAGAATCAATGATAATGATCATTGTGTTTCCCCGCTAGTGTTTTCACTGCATGAAGTAGGATTCAAAATATACCCCATATCTTGTATGGAGACATTTGAGAATCATTTGTCGTATTAGGAATATGACATACCTATGAACTACGAAGGAAATAATGGTAAACTAAAATTGTGAGAAATCCTAAAGCAAAATTCACTTAAGATTAGAAAGCAATTCGTTGCTAAATCTAACCAAAAAAAGGTTACTTGGATTTTCCCAAATGATTGCAAAGCCATAGTGGAAAAGGGGGTGAATGACAAAAGCACAATTTGTCAAGTATTGGACAAATTCAAATGAATTTGATTCAAGTGTGCTAAAAGCCTAGTGGATTTAAAACTAGTAGTGTACTAGTATCTCATAGTAAATCTCTCAGTTTGATAATTTATCAAAGGATTTTGAAGTCGTTCAAAATAGTGACTGGATATGCAATTTGCATGAAATTGATTGGGAGCTATGAAAGTCTTCCTAAAACAATATGTGAATGACATATTTTTTAGTTGGAGCAAAATAAGTCTTAGATTCAAATATGTAGGAACGTATTTTGAGTAGGAGTAATGACTCATGCTCAAATATGTTGGGAACATATTTTGAGTGGGAGCTTAAGGAGTAATTCTTAAGTGTGTATACAACACATTAAGAATGAATGCACGAGTACCAATAAATAACAATTTATAGGTATTAGAAGTTTATGGTAAGAATATTACGATATTATGTAGGATTCCTAAAAGGGATTTTGAAAAGATTTCCAGTATAGAAGTTAATTAAGGAACTGGTCCTTGATAACTCAAATTAGGAATAGAAGTAAGTCTGACATTCATGGTTGAAAGAAAGAAAAGGATGATCATCATCCACTATGTTGAGACATAGGTTCTATCTTAGAAAACCATGATGATAACTTAACATATTATATGATCCAAGAAGGAACGTTTGAAAAGTGATTAAGTTCAAATCACAGAACATTAAGTTAAGTTTGTCCGTAGTATATAATAGAGAACTTTAGACATGTTTTTCAACTCCATAAAGGATGGCATATCTTAAAGCATAAAGGGTTATGTTATAAGGGAATATGTTGGAAACTCTTGTATCTATAATACCGACTAAATTCAAGTAGGAAGCGAGGTGAACAAAACATCGAAAGTTGCACAGGGTGTACTGGTGTTTCGATGATTACATTTATAATAATAGATAAGCATACCATCTAAAGTGATGTATAACGTTCTGGCGAGGCTAGTTTGTTTTTAACGTAGAATGATGTGTCCTAGGGCATAGTGCCCATGAGAAAGCCCATGAGGTTGATCTAAAGTCACTGTAGGCTCCTAGAATTCGGCCTCGTTCTACTACCATAACGATGATGCATACACAAAGATGTTATCATGTGATGATAAAGTATTAATGTCAATCAAGGTGACATTAGTAAGTTGCACAGGATTTGAGACTGTAAAGTACAGGCCCAAGACTCAACCTCTTCCATGAGCAAGCATGTTTAGCATATCGGGATATATGGTGCCAATGATTAAGAACAAATGCAGCTAGTTTATTTGTACTCTAGTGCAAGTGGGAGACTGTGGGAAATATGCCCTAGAGATAAATAGTAATGAGGACTATTATCATATTTCATACATTTTATGATTAAGTTTTATATCATGTTATGACTATATTGAAAGGAAACATCAATACACGTGTGGTATATAAAGAACCTGGGGTTCTCGATGAAACTCTAGGCACCGGTTCATTGGTCAACAGATGATCAAGGTTTCCTAATCATGTGGCATTTATGCCAGTTGGAAATGGAGTCATCTCATTGTGAGAATGAGATGATGAACCAATACCCAACCTAAACATCGTGACCCGATCATGTCACGAAGTTCAAGTTATGATGATTATAATAGACATAGTAGATTATCCCTTAGACTGTGGGGGCTATATCAATCACTGTCTCCCGAGGGTGCTTTGATAGCATCAAACGTCACTTGGTAATACAATGATCATAAAGGTGTGTTCAGGTATTTGGAGGAACTTTTTAGGCAATATATGTTGAGAGCGGGATTTGTCCATCCCCGTGAAGGAAAGATACTCGAGGGCCCACTCGGATAAGTTATATCCAATAGCTACGCAGCGTGTGATTTGATCACAGGGATGTCACTTGTTGGTAACGAGATTGAACACGACATGGTTATGTCATTGATCAGATCTCAGACAATGCAAGTATTGAGAGACAAAAGGAATAAGACATGACAGTCACGGTTCTAACAACGGAAGATCTTCGTGGAATGCACAGGCGTCACATGGCCATCCAGGTCCCTCTATCGATCATTGGTCCGGGAGAGTGCCGACCATGTCTGGAGTGTTCCCGAACTATGGGTTATCACGCTTAAGGGCTTGGTGATGCTTAGAGAGTGTTTACAGGATCGGTAGAATCATCGAAGAAAGAGAGGAGAAAAATCGGAAGGGTTTCGGTAAGTCCGAAAGTTGTCCTAAATGAGAGGGAATGGTTTACACATTAACAAGGAATTAAATAGTAGGTAAATATATGTTAATTATTTAATTATACATGTATTTATATTTATTTAATATTTAAATATGATTTAATGGGGCAGCCCACCTAATGGGCCAAATCTCGGAGGGGAGAAGGCCCAAGACGGGGGCCGCCGCCCTAGGAGGGTCGCCGGCCACATGTGGGCTTCTCCCCACGTGGGGCCCATGTGGGGCCTGGCCGGCACGCCTCCCCACCTCATCCCTTGTTTGTCCCAACTAGGGACTTTGAGGGAGGGAGTACCTCTCCCCCCCCGTATATAAAGAGAGGAATTTTGGCTAAGTAAATACACAGAATAATCAATAAAGGTTCCCTCTTTTTTGGGGAGACCTCCAATTTATATTATCTCTCTCTCCCGTGACCATGGTCCCAAGTTCGGACTACACGAATCGTGAGTGCATATTTGCATCATGTTTGATATTATTATCTTGCACTGTAATTGTAGGATCTTGGTATTTTACGGTGTTCACACACACGTTTTATGTCTATTTTCACCAGGATCTGGATAGATGATGGATACAATGGACACAATTCTTGGAGTAGTTGTATTGGGGAGAAAATGAGTCAAAAACAACGTAAATCGCGTATTTGGGAAATATTAATAACACCACAAGAAAACGCGAAGCGATGAAGGCATACCTACGGTTTAATGACCAACTATACGGCGGGAATAAAAATTCCAGCCGTATAGTTCTGGTCGTATAGTTGGTGACACCACCGCCTCCTCAAATAGTTTAGCCCCATGCGACTGGATTGGAGAGACGACATACAGAACACCCAGATATCGCAAAAACCTCACCTCCGTAAGGCATCTGGAGGGGGAACTTGCCCAAGGGATCCATCTTCGCCCTACGCAGATCTGGTAGGCCAAGGCATTGATCTTCATCTTCATCGACCGCTTCACCATCATCTCCATCCAGCCCATCTTCATTCCATCTAGATCTTGTTCTAATTTCCATACTCGTTGTGGATTTATACAAGAACTATTCATTTACAATTGTTAACTTTACCATTGCCATGATGTTGATTGCCACCATGTCTGAGTAGATCATTAGTTCTTGGGGAGATGGAGAAACCCTAGCATATGATTGAGATAAGATAGAGATTATTATGCTATACATCATTATGTGTATGTGTTAATTGTCTTCATCTTGATGTTGGGAGTTGTGCACCTCCTTAATATTTGCCTCTTATGGGGACACGATGAAGGGGATGACTTGTTGGTAGACGGAGGGATGATAACACTTACGGTGACTATAAAGATGTTGTCATTCTTTACATACTAACTTGGGGTAACAAGGAGAACTCATAAAGCCATGTCCATGCCATGGGAGAAATCCCTTAATAGCAGGATAATACGACTGATGTCATTTATCCATCAGCTATGGTTATGAAGGATGATGTGAGAAGTGGTCGCTGCCTATTTGTCCATCTATGGAGCTCCTCCCACATACATACATATCATGAGAATATTTGTTATAATAATCTTGATTGCTTAGTCTAAATTGCTAGCGGTGTATCCACCACTCCTTGAGAACGCATTTTTCCCTATTGTAGTTCGAGCTCTTTTACACACGTGATTCTTAATTTCTTCATTAAGTTTTACTTTACTTCAAATTGCTTCATTCAATAAAAAACCCAAAAACAACTCTACTTTTCTTGCATCTTAAAGTTATTCCTTAAGTACTTCGTTTAGTTTTAGTTAAAAGCATTTTACTCTTTCGCCTACTTCTCCCTATGGGATCGATATATTTATTTCGAAACTAGCTACAAACGATATGTGCACTTGCAGTCATCAAGCTATTTTCTAGCACCGTTGCCGGGGCGCTTAGAGCTATCAGTTACTTTACTTTTAGTTATTTAATTTCGTTGTACTAATTTTTAATTTAAGTTGTAGGACCACAACAATGGACAACACTCAGAATTTAATCTAGCTCGAGGTAGTAAGGAAAATGGGTTCGCCCATGGACGCTTTTATAATTGTCAATAAAAGCATAAATCCAAATGGAATTGAGATCCACCCTTTATTATTTGAACTACTACTGATGAGGGGTTAACTCATCAATGCCCATCGCAGATGGAATTAGGTTTGAGAGAAGTAGGGAGCGTTGTAGGCATCAATTGGCTAGCAAACAAGCACACAAGGGCCACAAGGTTTACCCAGGTTCATGCCTTGTAGAGGACCCTACTCCTGCTTGTCTGCTCTTGAAATTATCGAGGAGTCGAAAGTTACAGGGGTTCGTAGATGCAATCTGGCAATTGTGCGGAAACTAGGGTTACGGATATCCTCCTCGCCGCCCCCTCCTAGCCTTTATACAGATAGGCTAGGTCTCGAGATAGCAGGCCAAGTCGGTTACATGTTAGGGTTTTCCCTTTAAACTTCTATCTTATGTTTGCCGTGTGCTACAAGCAGTCGAAGTCTCTTGGGTCACCCGAATCTTGACTGGGCCTTAGCAACTTCATGGGCTTCTTCTAGGTTGGAGTGTATATGCCAAGCTCGAGTACCTATAAGGTATGCCCATATTAGTAGCCCCCGAGTGTCTGGTTGAATTGCAGATTCGAGTGGAGACTTATGAATCCTTCAAGTGTATAGTTGAGCATGTTTTCGAGTGCTCTAGTTTATATCATAGGGATTTTCTATATACGTTCCTGATTCATCCGATGTATCGGGATCAGTTAACTGCCTTAGGGAAAATCAATGCAATCTACTCAAACTCGAGTCCTCGGACTCGAATTCGGAAAAGTGCTGACGTAATTTGACTCATGCCACGAAGGTCTTATAGAGTCGAATCCCAGTGTATAAGTGTGAGCACTCGATGTGTTCATCAAGGCTTATTTCATCATACCTGCAGGCACGGATTATTTCTGGTAGGGCACAGCAGGTGTGTTGACAGACCTTCTTCAGGTCTTATCTTCATGTTGCAAGCGTGGCATCCGAATTTTGTCATCACGGAGATGATTCAGGTAGCCCAAGAGACGCAGTTTCTTTGCAGGGAAAGTACGAGGTGGAGTTGCCAAAGCTTTTGAGTGTGGACGCAGTCAACACACAATTATGTACAAGAAAAAATCATAGGGTGCACGACTAGCGCTCCCTATGGGAGTAGCCCTCGAGTGCCTATTCGAGTCGTAGACTCGAGTAGGGACTATGAGTGTTCTCGACTGCTGTCATCTTTTACTTGTTTCGGTCGAATATGGTTTCAGCGCTCCCTATGGGAGTAACCCTGAGTCCATAGTCGAATTGTTGATTCAAGTGAAGGGTTTTGAGAGGAAATACACTGTCATAATTCTTGAAAGTCTGTGAAGTTTATCGGGTGCACGGCCAGCGCTCCTGTTAGGAGTAGCCCCCGAGTGCTTGGTCGAGTCGAAGACTCGAGTAAGAACTAGATTAGTCGAAAGATGCTCCTGCTGGAGTACATGATGTTAGTGTTGACGATGAGATGACCTAATTTGCCCGCATGAGCGGTTTTGACGGGACGTGATGAAACTGGGTCCCCATTTTTAACTTGGATTTGACCAGGTGTGCGTAATCTTTGATTTTAACTACTTATCCTCGATTCTCACGCGTAATGGGAGGAGTGGAGCGACGGTTCGCTGTTTACACTACCACACGTCTATACCGATTTACGCCACGCGTCTGGCTGGTGCACTTTGGGCCATTGGATTGTATCTGCAGTGAGGTTAAGTATGGATTAATCTGTGGTAATTTTCCCCACAACGCATCTTCTTCCTTTGCGTGCTGCCTCCATTGCTGCTTTCTGCTGCTCTATTGCTCATGCCTCTGTTGATGTGCTGGACAGCCTCAAGGTCTTCACGAGGTATTTTCTATGCTCGCACCACACTCGCTAGATGGGGAAGAAGAAAGGTGCTTCCGCTGCTGGATCTGCGGCCGCCACTGTTGCGGCCAAGAAGAAGGGCGCCACCGCCACGGACACCAGTACTGTCGCCGCGGCTGGCAAGAAGAAGGGCGCATGCACGCTTGTCACGAATGGATCGTGGCAGCAGACCACCATCAAGGAGACAGAGCTCTTCAACTAGCACCAAGATGGTGCTCTCCCTGCTGTGGAGGATGACTGCCGGATTCCTAGCGACGAGGTAATCCCTAGTCCCCCACCGGATTTCTGGTGTTGTTCCTCGCATTTATCATTTGCAGTCTTTCTCTCCCCCTTCACAAGTTTGTGAGGGGGTTGCTCTGCTTCTACGGGCTCCAACTTCATCAACTGACCCCAAATTCTATCCTTCACATTGCTTGCTACATTACTCTTTGCGAGTGCTAGCTCAGAATCGAGCCACACTTTGGCCTTTTCAAAAAACTCTTCAAGCTGAAACGTCAGTCGGGCTCTAGGTCGGTAGTCTATGATATAGGAGGCTGCGGGATCCATGTAGACCCCAATGTCAAATATTTTGCCATCAACTTCAATGCATATGTCCAAGGGTGGAGGGAGAAGTGGTTCTATATCCGCGACTAGAAGGTTGATGAGGAACACTTCGGACTCGCGCCTTTTGATCTGAAGGCAGAATGCAAGAGAAGGAGGTCGTGATGAACACGGTGATGCCCGTCAAAGCCGAGGAAACTGAGGCTCTTTACAAGCATGTCTATGACCTTGAGCTCCGCATGGGGAAGGAACTAGGTGCCGCAGACCTCATTCGCACCTGGATGCGTCGTCGGGTGCAGCTGCTGCAAGCCAGGGAACATCTGTTGTGCTACTGGACTGGTGTTGATGATGTCACTCGCATCTCGCGATAGAATATTTCTTCGGGTGAAGTAGACAAGAGGATTCGGCTGCTGACCAAGTGCATATCCAAGGAGAGACTCCCTGGTGACTCGGTCGTGCCTCCCTTCTATGCAAGTCATCCTCCGCCTGAGGTGGCTTTCTTGTGAGCTCTTCTTGTTTCTCGATTGCCTGCTATGTTTCCTTTATACTGATGTTGCTCCTTGTGCCAGGACTAGAAGGTGACCACTGTGTTGCCTCCTTAGCCGGAGGGAGTAATCCCTCGTGAAGCCGAAGAGGAGGACGAGTCGGGCTCCACCATCCCTATTGGGGAAGAACAGGCAGCCCCCGAGTCCAGTAGGAATGGGACTCGCAAGCGTTCCCAAAGCAAGGACTCGGATGCATCGTTGCCGATGATGCGGGAGGTTCCTTCGACTGTGGTAGAGGAGCCGATTCCTGATGTGCATGTGCGCGTTGTGGATCCTCCTCCATAGAAGAAGCTGAGGAGACCGAAGGAGGCTTTTGAGGACTCTTTCGACCTCGACAATTTTGACGGGTATGCTTTGTACTCCTACTAGCTCGTCCTTATGTCCCAAAAAAATTTCTTCTGAAGTTGCTTTGTATGTTTTGTAGCCAAACTGCATCATCATTTTCTGATGATTATTGCTTCGTGAAGGATACTAGAGTCATAGACTCCAAAGACAAGGATATGGCGGCACGATCTCCTTCTCCCCAGGTGGCGGCCAACTCTTGTGCCAATTCTTCAAGTTCCCCCGACACTGGGGGCACTAGTTGGTTGCCCAGACGTCTATGTAGAAGGAAACTTCAGAGTCCCTGGAGGAACATGTAAGTTTTCTTGTCTTTGGTAGTCGAAATTGGGTTGATGCTCATGCTTCTCTTTTGCAGCCTGTCTTGAAGGAATCCACTTGCCTTGCCAAAGAAATTATTTCCTTGGGCCGTCGGCATGCTTTGTTGGAGGCCCGACATCGTGCCTTCAAAGGTGAGTTCACATTCTTTCCTCCGTGATGTTTGCACAAAAAATGTTGAGCTTAAGTTGTGATATTTCCATTTGCAGGCGAGCATAATGAGCTTCTTCGTCGCATTGACTCCCTCCAGAAGGGTCTTGTCGTGGCGGAGAAGAAATGCGACAAAGCACTCGAAGCCTTGGAATGCTCCACCCAGGAGTCGAAGAAGCACGAGGAGGACATGCTGATAGCTGCAACTGGCAGGGAGAAGGTGTTCGCGGATTAGCTTCTCTCTATTGCTGAGGCTCTATCGGGTATGATGGCTTGTCGCTGTTTTTGTGCTCTATATTTGCCAATTGTGTTTTCTATGCTTACCTATGTCTTCTACAGATGCTGCTGGCATGGGCTTCAACGCTCAAGCTTTGGCTCACTAGGACACTTTAGATGGTGCTGTAGCTGCAGTCAAAGACCGCAGCATCGCTGTCAAGGAATCCCTCCAGAAGGCCAAGGGCACACTTGGGCGTCTTCGAGAGGAGATGTTCCCCAAGGCCGAACTTATCGACAATCTTGAGGGCCTCGTGGAGTCCTTTGCCAAAGGCGTTCCCATGGACTTCAAGAATGCTCAGAGGGGAGTTGGAGCAACCATGGTACTTGCTATGGTGCAGGCTCATGGCATTGAGCTGAAACCCAGGGAGGTCTCCAAGGCGATGCCGGTCACTGCGGATGGCTACCAGGTAGTATTTTCTCCCTTTGCTACTCGCTGTCATAAATATGGGCCTCGGCTCATTGAGACACTCGCAAAGTACTCAGCGGAGCTGAGGCGAGCGAAGGCTACAAAAGCCACAGCATCAGAGGCTATAACCGAGAAGGCTGTGGCGTCCGAGACTGCCACAGACTCGAGGAAGCCCTCGAGTACCAACGTGTAGCTGTAGGCTATCAATTAATCGCCTTTTGTAATACACTAGCCTCTCCAGACTTCATTTTGAATTTCGTCATGCCATGTGGGGGTACCCCTTTTAAGACTTGTTGAACTTCGACATTTCTGCTTTTGGCCTTATTATGAAAGGTTGGTCTTGTCTACCTCTTGCTCTACTTTTAATAGGGTCCCTCGAGTGGTCCACCCGACTCACCTCCCACCGATGAACCTATGGCGTGACCATGTTCAAAGGTGGAGGAGCTATCGTTGCTGTCTCGATTGCGTGACCGCATAAAACATTTGGAGCGAGAGATGCCCATGATCCGTGGTAGCACGAATGTGTGGAAGTCGAAATCCGAAAAACCCAGCACATGCGAGAAGTACCTTCTAGGCGAGGTGGCTCAGCTGAATGAGCAATTTAATTGTTAGTTCTCTAGCTTCTTATCCTATCCCATCCACTCGTGGCAGCGCTTTGTCCTTACGCTTTGTACTGCTTTTTATAGTTGTTAGCGCTCGCCTTTCGCAAGAAGAGAGAGATTGAGTTTCCATTCAGCTAAACTGTGTTGGGAATATGCCCTAGAGGCAATCATGTATGATGTTATTCCCAATGTATTCATAAAGTTATTGTCCATGTATGAACTACTGATATGTATCATTGAATACGTGATTCGATTGTGGAACTACATATTCATGTTGTTCATACTAATTGTCCTTGGTCGTTGAGGTTGTGTTGGACACACAACTCAGACCAATGTGAAAGTCAGCAGATGACTCGGTTCCACTTGTCATGGGCATGGAGATGCTATTCCGACTTACACGGATTCGGCTAAAGAGTTTAGCGACTCGGACTAACCCATATTGAGGTACAACGAACAAGTCGTCATTTGTATGTCTCAATCAATGTAATCCTTACACCTGAGGTTATTGCACTATCCGAGTTGAGGATCACCGACTTAGGTTCTGTCAAACGATGTTCTGTCACTAGGAAATTATAAAGGGAGAGTTTAGGTCGACTGAGAATCAAGTTGCGTGATGTGAATAACCAAGATGGGATTTTGCCCCTCCGACTGGAGATATATTATATGGGCCCTCTCGGAAGATATGATTCGGAAAGCATGGCCATGCACGACTCGGTTAAGTGTTAACCGAGGCGACCGACTAAGAGTTAGTCATATGAATCACTTATCTCAGATCGAGAAAGAGAGTCGGAATATTAAAGGGATGATGATCATTCGCCTATAGTTCGACAAGGTATATCGTGAGGCAAAAGGGACTCAGATGAAAGTCGCATTGGAAGGTATGTCGCCATGACTTTTGGTACTTGGGAGTCAGCACGTTCTGCTAGGAGCCGCTACCGATTGATCGATCTCGAGTGAGATTTGGATCATGTCCGAGTTACCATAAGCCTGTCAGGTCACACACTTATGAGCGGGAGCAAGTTTGGGTTACACCCAAACCGGAAATCTATTTGGGTTGGACCCAAATAAGACAAGGACTAAGTCAGCAAGTTGGACTCGCAGTGACTAATATATGAATTTTTAGTGAATGGGTCACAAGTGAGGGGAGCCCACTTTCACTCCCTATATAAGCTAGGGCACATGTGCTTAGTGCACAAGGTTAGATCACTCCATGTGTTGGAAACCCTAGCCCTAGTCCGTCATGTCGCTGTCGTATTAGACCTAGCAGTCCAGCGCCAGTGCTCCTACCGGCGGAGGTGTTGTGCGATCAGCACATCGATGATCATGGATCGGAATGAATCGAGAGGACTGCACTGCATCAAGCGACATGCTTCATCGATTCCGCAACTGCGGGTCTAGTGGTAATCCTCGTGGCCTACTACCTCAGCTGGATCTTGGGATCACCACGTGGGGGGAAAGTTTTGTTCATCTCTGCGTGGCCCAATAGTGGTATCAGAGCGATAGCTTCTGGTTTTAGGATCGAGATCGCACATATGTGATATGTGGTTGGCGTTACATTTGACCTAATTGTAGTTTTGGTGGTCGATGTATGAGATAGACCGGTTTTGTACAAGGTTGATTGGATCAGCTATACTCGGGGAATTGGATGATCCGTTTTGTGTGATCATACTTCAGAGGTCATGGAACGACATACCCCTACCGGTCGGCTTCCGCCATCGAGGGAGACTGTGACACATAAATCCGGATGCGGTGATCGAAGATCAAAGAGTTTGGTGAGTCCAGATCGGATTTGGGTAAAATTGTTTTATCCGATGACGAAGTCCATGTTTGGAATACAGATGAGATATGATTTTCTGGAAAAAACGTCGGGCGTTGCTCCTTCGATCCCCGCCCGCTATCCAGCTAGCAGGACTGCTCGTTTTTCCCTGTCGTAGCGCCTTAGGTGTCGTTGCAAGTTTCACAGTGCCGGTAGATATCGTATCCTTGCATAACTTGTTTTTGCAGGATGATGTTGTGAATGGTATGGCTTATATGCATGTGATGTGTATAATCTATACGTGATATGCGTATCATGGTTTTTGTCAGCCGGCTGGAGCCTAGGTGCAATCATCTTATTGTATAACGATCTGTGTATCATATTCTCTATGTAACTAGCTAGTGTAGCTTTTGGGGAACCCGGATGGCATGCATGTCGATATGCAAGTCGGCTACATGGTGTAAGACGGCACGTGACAAGAGTTGGCACGAGTCAGATTACAAACTTTGTGGAGATGGAGATCGCCATGAAGAGAGCCATACCATTTCACATTATAATTGCTTAATTTTGTGTTATTGTTATGTCTCTGTTTTAACTCAATTAGATAGTTGGTAGAAAATAATCCGTCAAAGAAGGTCTAGTCGGGTTCCCCGCCAGTGTTGCACCACCACAAGTCGGACATTTTAGGTAGTGGGCTCATAAAATTGAGGTGCTATCAATTCTTTCCGACTAGGTGGGTTCAAGTCAGACTCTTACAGCGGAAGCACTTGGTAATCTAGACGGGTCTATCACAACAGTTATGGGACTCGGGGAAAAGTTGGATGGGAGCTGGGGCATGTGATTCCACCCATCCAACAGGAGTCGCATAAGATGCGATTGACAAGGAGTTGTCTACCTAGATCACTTGACGACTAGCGGTGATGCTAAAGCTCACTAGTCGACTTGCTTATTTAGGATCATGAATCACTAAGTAACCATCGGAGGGGTGTTGGTTCTAGTGGGAGCATAAATATTAAAGTGTTTAATATGCCTGCTCTTTTATGGATACATGTCTTAAGTGTTTTTGCATTACTTTTCTGTTGTAGATCAATGGCAACTAGCAGTCTTCCTCAGTTATCCAGTTTTTCTTTGAGAACCATCTTAGAGAAAGATAAGCTAAATGGAACTAACATCAACAACTAGTATCGTAATCTGAGAATTGTTCTCAAGCAAGAAAAGAGGGACCATGTCCTAGACAACCCACTTCCAGATGAGCTGAATGAGAATGCGAGTGTTGTAGCCACCAATGCCTACCGTAGGACATCTGATGAGTCTTCAGAGATTAGTTGTCTTATGCTTGCTCACATGGAACCGGACTTGCAACAACAGTTCAAGAATGTTGAGGCCTACGATATGATCAAAAGTCTCAAAAGTATGTTCCAGGCTCAGGCAAAGACTCAGAGGTATCAAGTCTCTCAGGCTTTGTCGACTTGCAAGCTTAAGGATAGCAATCCACTAAGTCTGCATGTGATCAAGATGGTTGGTTACGTGCAGTCTCTCGAAAGGCTGGGCTACACCATTAGTGAAGAGTTCGCTACAGACATAATTTTGAACTCTCTTCCTAGTTCATATGGTCAGTTCATATCGAACTACCACATGCATAGTATGGATAAGAAGCTCACTAAATTACATGGGATGCTCAAGCAGGCTGAGGCAGATCTTAAGAAAGGCGCCAGTCAAGTGTTGATGGTGCAGAATAAGGCTAAGTTTAAGAAAAGTTCTTGGACTAAAAAGAAGATGGCAAAGTCAGGAGGTAAGGCCGAGGACCCGGTCCAAAGCGCTTCCTCAAGAACTAAGCAATCTCATACAGCCGGATCCACTTGCTTCTATTGCAAGTCAGATGGCCACTAGAAGAGGAATTGCAGCAAGTATCTGGCTGATAAAGCCAAGAGTGGAGGTGTGACTTCCGGCTCAGGTACGCATGTTTGAAATGTTATAGACATCTATCTCGCAGATGCACCTGGTAGTTCTTGGGTATATGATACCAGACCAGTCATTCACATTTGTAACTCGTTGCAGGGACTGGTAAGCACTAGGAGCATGGCGAGAGGCGAGGTTGACATTCGAGTTGGCAACAAAGTGAGAGTCGCTGCATTGGAAGTCGGCATGATGTAACTTCATTTACCTTCTGGATTCTTAATGGAGCTAAATAATTGTTATTATGTTCCAGTGCTTAGTCAAAACAGCATTTCTGCCTCATGTTTGATGAGACAAGGCTATGCGTCAAATATTAAGAATAATGGTTGTTCTTTATATTTGAATGATATGTTTCACGGCTTTGCACCCGTCTAGGACGGGTTATTTATTTTGAATCTTGATGGTGAATCTGTCTATAATATAAATGTGAAAAGGCTAAAACCAAATGATTTGAATATGACTTACTTTTGGCATTGTTGGATTGGTCATATAAGTTGGAAACGCATGAAGAAGCTCCATGATGATGGACTCCTAACTTCGTTCGACTTGGAGTCGTTCGAGACATGTGAATCCTTCCTACTCGGCAAGATAACCAAGACACCTTTTGCAAAGAGTTGTTGAAGGCCGTCCGACTTATTGGGACTAGTACATAGTGATGTATGTGGCCCAATGAGCACGACATCCAGAGGTGGTTATGAGTACTTCATTACCTTCACTGATGATTTAAGTAGGTATGGATATATCTACTTGATGCAACATAAGTCGGAAGCCTTTGAAAAGTTCAAGGAATTCCAGAATGAGGTACATAATCAACTCAGCAAGAAAATAAAGTTTCTTCGGTTGGACCGAGGAGGCGAGTACAGGAGCCATGAGTTTGATGACCATGTAAAGAGTTGTGGAATAGTTCCCCAGCTCACTCCTCCAGGAACACCATAGAGAAACGGTGAATTGGAAAGGAGGAATTGGACCTTGTTAGACATGGTACGATCAATGATGAGTCGGGCAGATATGCCTATATCATTTTAGGGTTATTGTCTAGAAACTGCAGCATTCACACTAAACAGAGTACCATCAAAGTCGGTAGAGAAGACACCGCATGAGATGTGGACTGGTAAGAAGCTGAGTTTGTCTTTTCTTAAGATTTGGGGTTGTGAAGCTTTTGTCAAGCAACTTCAGTCGGACAAGCTTACATCCAAGTCGAATAAGCGTATTTTCATGGGGTATCCGAGGGAAACCTTGGGTTACTACTTCTTCAACCGAGAAGAGGGCAAAGTGTTTGTCGCTTGGAACAGTGCCTTCCTTGAGAAATAGTTTCTTAGTCGGGGAGTCAGTGGGAGCACGGTGGAGCTCGAAGAAGTTCGAGAGGTACCGGCCAGCAGCAAGTCGTAAAATGCCCTAGAGGTTGAGCCGGTCGTGGTACCTGAGTCAGCAACTGCACCAACACTGCGAAGATCGGCCAGATTGCGAAGTGTTCGTGATGTGTTGCTGTTGGACAGTGATTAGCCGGAAACTTATTCGGAAGCGATGGTGGGATCTGATTCTGATTTGTGTCTTGGAGCCATGAGATCCGAGTTAAAGTCCATGGATGAAAATCAAGTTTGGAACTTGGTTGATCTGCCAGACGATGCACCACCCGTCGAGTGCAAATGGGTCTTTAAGAAGAAAACTGATATGGATGGAAATGTTTCTGTCTATAAAGCATGGCTTGTCTTGAAGGGGTTCCGACAGGTTCAAGCAGTTGACTACGATGAGACTTTCTCACCCGTAGCAATGCTTAAATCAGTTCAGATCATGTTAGCCATAATAGCCTATTTTGACTATGAGATATGGCAGATGGATGTGAAGAAGGCTTTCCTTAATGGAAATGTAATCAAGGACGTGTATATGATACAGCCCGAGGGTTTGGTCGATCCGGCTAATGCTGACAAGGTATGCAAGCTTCATAAATCCATTTATGGGTTGAAGCAAGCATCTCAGAGTTGGAACACTAGCTTTGATGAGGTAGCCAAATCGTTTGGCTTCGTCAAGAGTGATCATGAATCTTGTTTATACAAGAAGTTTAGTGGGAGCAAAGTAAACTATGTGGATGGCATATTACTGACTGGAAATGATGTCCAGATGTTGCAAGAAACCAAGGAATCATTGGAAAAGAGTTTTTCAATGAAGGACCTGGGTGAGGCGACTTACATACTAGGAATTCAGATCTATAGAGATAGATCAAGGCGGCTCATTGGATTGAGTCAGAGTACATATTTGGACAAAATGTTGAAGAAGTTCAACATGGAATCGTCTAAGAAGGGGTTCTTACCGATGCCCCATGGCGTAAAACTTAGCAAGACTCAGTGTCCTTCGACAACTGATGAGCAAAGTCGGAAGAGTGCGATTATGTATGCTTCTGTAGTCAGATCCATCATGTACGCTATGATTTGTACTAGGCCAGATGTTTCCTATGCTCTAAGTGTTGGGAGCAGGTACCAGGCTGACCCTGGAGAAATCCACTGGGCAGCGGCTAAAAATATCCTTAAGTACTTAAGAAGGACTAAGGATATGTTACTAGTTTATGGATGTAAGGATGAACTCAGTGTAAGGTGTTACACGGATGCGAGTTATCTCACTGACTCAGATGATTCTCATTTGCAATCCGGATATGTGTTTGTGATAAACGGAGGGGCTGTGAGCTGGAAGAGTTCCAAGCAAGAGACGATATCTGCGTCTACAACAGAGGCTGAGTATATTGCTGCCTCGAAGGCGGCAAAAGAAGCTGTTTGGATGAGGAATTTCCTCATGGATCTTGGTGTCGTTCAGGGCTCATCCAATCCGTTAGACGTGTATTGTGACAACAATGGTGCTATCGCACAAGCCAAGGAACCTAGACAACACCCGAAGAACAAACATATACTCATGCGGTACCACCTGATTCGCCAGTTCGTGGATCAGGGTGATATCAAATTATGCAAGGTACACACGGATGCAAATGTTGCTGATCCGTTGACAAAGCCGCTACCACAACCTAAGCATGAGGCGCACCTGAGAGCTATGGGCATTAGATGCCTAGACATGTGATGTCGGATGATTGACTCTAATGCAAGTCGGAGACTATTGGGAATATGCCCTAGAGGCAATCATGTATGATGTTATTTCCAATGTATTCATAAAGTTATTGTCCATGTATGAACTACTGATATGTATCATTGAATAGGTGATTCGATTGTGGAACTACATATTCATGTTTTTCATACTAATTGTCCTTGGTCGTTGAGGTTGTGTTGGACACACAACTCAGACCAATGTGAAAGTCGGCAGATGACTCGGTTCCACTTGTCATGGGCATGGAGAGTCTATTCTGACTTACACAGATTTGGCAAAAGTGTTTACAGAGTCGGACTGATCCATATTGAGGTACAATGAACAGGTTGTCATTTGTATGTCTCAATCAATGTAATCCTTAGACCTGAGGTTATTGCACAATCCGAGTTTAGGATCACCGACTTAGGTTCTGTCAAACGTTGTTCTGTCACTAGGCAATTATAAAGGCAGAGTCAGGTCGATTGAGAATCAAGTTGCTGATGTGAATAACGAAGATGGGATTTTGCCCCTCCGGCTAGAGAGATATTCTCTGGGCCCTCTTGGAACATGTGATTCAGAAATCATGGCCATGCGCGACTCGGTTAAGTGTTAACCAAGGCGACCGACAAAGAGTTGGTTGGATGAATCACTTATCTCCGATCGAGAAAGAGAGTCATACTATTTAAGGGATGACAATCATTCGCCTATAGTTCAACAAGGTATATCGTGAGGCAAAAGGGACTCAGACGAAAGTCGCATTGGAAGGTATGTCATCATGAATTTTGGTACTTGGGAGTCGGTACGTTCTGCTAGGAGCCTCTACCGACTGATCGATCTCGAGTGAGACTCGGATCATGTCCGAGTTACCATAAGACTGTCGGGTCACACATGTAAGAGCGGGAGAAAGTTTGGGTTAGACCCAAACTGGAAATCTATTTGGTTTGGACCCAAATAAGACATGGACTAAGTCAGCGAGTTGGAATCGCAGTGACTAATATAGGCATTTTAGTGAATGGGCCAGAAGCGAGTGGAGCCTACTTTCACTCCCTATATAAGCTAGGGTGCAGGTTCTTAGTGCACAAGGTTAGGTCACTACTTGTGTTGGAAACCCTAGCGCCAGTCCATCATGTTGCCGCCGTACCGGACCTAGCAGTCCAGCGCTGGCGCTCCTTCTCGTATGTGTGGATGCCGACAGAGGTGCTGTGTGATCAGCACTTCGACGATCGTGGATCGGAACGGATCGAGAGGACTGCACTGCATCAAGCGACGTGCTTGAATGATTCCACAACTACGCTAGTGGTAATCCTCAAGGCCTACTACCTCAGCTGGATCTTGGGATCACCGCATAGGGGAAAAGTTTTGGTTATCTCTGCGTGGCCCAATTAACTGCTTGATCTAGGAGCAGTTGGAAGCTAGTGGGTACTTTTGGGTTGATCACGATCATGCAGTCGCATTGGCGACGTTCCAGGACCGTGCGTCGTAGGTGCTGCTTTATTTGAAGAAGTCATAGTCATGCCTGAAGCATATTTTCGAAGCGATGGTCCCCTTGGACACGGTACCTTCAAGCTTGCTAGCTTTATTGAAGAAATTCCAGGATGCTAGCGCGGTTCACGAGTGCTTGCGTCAGTAGTTAGTCATGGGTGCCAAGGCTGCACTGGCACTTGTTTGCCTGCATCGACCTGATCTAGATCTCGCAGCTGTTGCCGATGGACCACCGCCCCCGCTAAAGGGGATGGGATGGAACATGGTGCCACATTATCAGGCAGTTGATCGGCCAGCCAAAGATATCATCGAGTTGTTCTAAGAACGTACCAATGTTCTCCTTTTATAGTAGTAGAGTAGTTTTGAACCTGCACATAGATGCATAGGTGTTGTAAAGTTCATATAAGTACGGGTCATTTTTGTTACCCATTTATATGTAAAAGCTTGCTAGCTTGTATATTTTTCGAGTAGCTTGTACTCTGTAGTTCCTTATCGTTATCCTGACGCATATTTATCCCAGCACCTTGTCAACCTGTCAGGTGCGTTGCAGCTGGGTTATTTTACCAAGGGATTGATTGATAGTATGTCAGCTACTCATGCTACTACGTTATTCGTGTAACGAGGTGGAAAGGGTGGCGCAACCCCCGAGTGATGTAATTGCAAGTGAAAATAGAAAACACAGAGTTGTAGACACTTAGCTTTATTTATTCACAGAATATCAGGAGATACAATGTGTGGCTAAGTAGCCTGACTGAATAGCCTTATTTGTAAAGTAAAAACATTTAACGGTAGAAACGACGCAGCTGTGTGATGTTCCATGGGTTGGAGTATGTGACTCCACTTTCTACGTCTTTAAGGCGGTAGGTGCCACCTAGGATTACTTCGGTAACCAGATAACGTCCCTCCCAAGGGGACTCGATCTTGAGGTGCCCTTGCTACTTCAGTCGCAGGACCATGTCTCCTTCGACGAAGGACCTTGGGCGTAGCCTTCTGCTATGGTAGTTGTGGAGGTTTTGCTGGTAGATCGTGGATCGCTCCACTGCTATCTCGCGTGCTTCATTGAGGATATCGATAGAGTCTTTGAGTGCGAGAACTGATTCCGCCTCGCTGTATGCTACGACCCATGGGGCTTTGTAGCGCACTTCTGTGGGTAGTACCGCCTCGGCACCGTGTACCATGAAGAATGGAGTATAACCTATGGCGCTGTTTGGAGTTGTGTGTAGGCTCCATAGTACAGATTGTAGCCCCCGGGCCAGCACACAACGACCCCTTCAAGTGGCCGGAGGAGCCTTTTCTTGATGCCGCCGCAGACGAGGGCATTGACCTTTATGACTTGACCGTTGGTCTGGGGATGCACCACTGAGGCGTAGCTGATGTTGATTCCCAGGTTTTCGCAGAAACCCTGGAACTCATTCAAGGTGAAGTTTGTTCCGTTGTCCCTGATGATGCTATGCGGCACCCCGAACCGGAAGACAATGGACTTGAAGAATTTAACGGCGTTGGCCCCTGATTGGTTTGTCACCGGCATGGCCTCAATCCACTTGGTGAATTTGTCGACCACGACGAGGAGGTAGACGTACCCTCTAGGTGAATATTTTTGTAGCTTGCTGACCATGTCGAGTCCCCATTGCGCGAAGGGTCAGGCCATAGGTATTGGCCTGAGTTCTGCACTAGGTGCATGCAGTTTGTCCGCGAATTTTTGGCAAGCGTTGCATCGCTAGACGATGTCCTTAGCGTCGCGCGTAGCCGTGGGCCAGTAGAATCCAGCTTGTAGAGATTTGGTGACGAGGGCACAACTGCCGGCGTGATGGCCGCAAGTGCCTTCATGTATCTCAAGAAGGATGTCTCTTCCGTCTCCGTTGGAGACGCATCGTTGAAGTACTCATGTGATTCTACGCTTGTACATTTCATAGTTGATAAGGGAGAAAGCCTAGGATCGTCGCGTTATATGACGCACATCTGTCAGGTCATCTGGCAACCTTTTGCTGAGCAAGTATGTGATATATGGTTGTGTCCAGGATGGCTCAATCATCATGACCTCCATGGGGCCTTCGAGTCCCGTATCCTGATCCATGTCCTCGAGTGCCTTCAGCTCGTTGGGTGGAGTAGCCCCCCCGAGTCCTTTGACATGCTGGCTTTCTGCTCTAGAGCCTTTGGCTTGATGGAGCGCTCACAGATTCGCTCTATAAATACTCGAAGTGGCACCGGGGCACAAGTGGAGTCAATGTTGGCGAGTATATCCGCCTCCTCATTTCTCTCATGGCCAACGTGCCACAGTTCGCATCCATCAAAGTCCCCTTCAAGTGCATCGTAGAGGTCGTAGTAGGCGATCATGTTACCACCAAGAGCATCGCACTGGTTCATGGTTTGATTTACCACCAGTTTAGAGTCGTCGTAGATGATGAGTCACGTTGCGCCACAAGCTTTGGCCATCCGCATCCCGTGGAGTAGGGCTTCGTATTCAGCTTCATTGTTGGAGGTGCAGAACTGCACTTGCAGAACATACCTCATCTTGTCACCTTGTGGCGATGTCAGGATGATGCCGGCGCCAGCTCCTTCTTTACGTTTTGATCCATCGAAGTGCATTGTCCATAGATAGGACATGTCTGGCTTGTCGGGGAGCTGGTTTTCCATCCAGTGGACGAGGAAGTCCGGGAGTACTTGCGACTTGATCGCATCTCGCTTATCGTATGTGATGTCTCGTGGAGACAGTTCTATCCCCCAAAGCGTGACTCGTACGGTGGCGTCGGGGTTGTTGAGGATGTGCCCTAGCGGAGCGTCGCTCACCACAATGATGGGGTGCTACTGGAAGTAGTGGCGCAGTCGTCAGGCGGTCTTGAAGATGTCGTATGCCAGCTTATGATAATGCAGGTACCATTGTTTTGTCGGTGTGAGCACCTCGCTAAGGTAGTATACTGGATGTTATACCCCATGGACTTTGTTTTCTTCGGCTCGTTCCACTACAAGCACAGTACTAACCACCTGGTTGGTGGCGGAGATGTATAACAACAGCGGCTCCTTTTCTTGAGGTGTTACCAACACCGGCGAAGTGGATAGTAGACACTTGAGGTCTTCAAATGCTTCTTGTGCTTCATGTGTCCACTCAAATTTTTCATCCTTGCGAAGGACTTGGTAGAAAGGCAGCGCCTTTTCGCCCATTCGACTGATGAATCGACTGAGCGCCGCGATTCGCCCAGCTAGCTGCTGGACGCCTTTTACGTTCTTCAGCTTCTCCATGGCTAGTATGGCCTTTATTTTCTTCGGGTTGGCCTCGATACCCCTCGGGGAGATGAGGTACCCGAGAAATTTCCCAGATGGTACGCCGAAGGCGCATTTGTCCGGATTCAGCTTGATCCGGTAGCGGTCGAGGTTATCGAAGGTCTCGCGGAGATCGTCGAGTAATGAGGCTTCCTCCTTGGTTTTAACGACGATGTCGTCGACATAGACTTGAATGTTACGACCAAGATGGCTCTTCGGGTAGGCCAGCGTACACTTCTGGTAGGTGGCCCCTGCGTTTTTTAGCCCGAAAGGCATTCTTGTGTAGCAAAAGACACCAAAGGGCGTAATGAAGGATGTTTTCTCTTGGTCTTCCTCCTTCATTCAAATCTAGTGGTAGCCTGAGTAGGCATCGAGGAAGTAGAGGCGCTCGCATCCTGCGGTGGACTCGATTAGCTGGTCGATCCACGACAATGGGAAGTGATCCTTTGGGCAATGCTTGTTCAGGGAGGTGACATCCACGCACATCCGTAGGATATCCATGTCCTTTTTAGGAATGAGCACGGGGTTTGTTACCCATGTGCTTTCCTTAATCTCGTGTATGAAGCTAGCTTTCAGGAGTGTGTTGACTTCCATATCAACCGCTTTTTCCCTTGGCTCAGATAGTCGACGTATCGTCTGCTTCACTGGTCTTGCTTCAGGATTCACATTGAGTGAGTGCTTGGAGAATTCCCTAGAAACCCGTGGCATGTCCGCTCGACACTAGGCGAAGATTTCCCAGCGCTCACGGAGGAATTCGACGAGCGCGAGTTCCTATGCGGGACTCAAGTTGTTGGCGATGAAGGTCGTCTTGGTCGGGTCCGTTGGGTGGACCTGGACCACCTTGGTGTGGACCGGTGTGTCAAATGATTGGTCAGGTGAGCTTGGTTTACTCAGAGGAGATAGACTGTTGTCTGTCGACTCCTTCAACCTCGCCAGTTCCTCCTGCATGCCGAAAGACTAGGAGATTCTGTTGAATTCCCCGTCATGGCTATTGAACCTCTCGAAGCTTCCGTTGACGGTCATAATGTCGTTGGGGCATGACATCTTCATCTGCAGTTAGGCGTAGTGTGGCACCGCCATGAACCTCGCGAACGCGACACATCCAAGGATGCAGTGGTATTGCGAGGGCCAGTCGACCACATTGAATTCGATGCGTTCTCGCCGGAAGTTTGCTGGCATTTCGAAGATGACGTCCAAGCTAATTTTTCCTAGGGGGTATATGGCCTTCCCTAGGACGATTGCATGGAATGTTGTGTCTGAGGTTTCCAGGCATGATAGGGGGATTCGCATGGCGCGTAAAGTGCTTGCGAACATGAGGTTGATGCCGCCGTCCATGAAGCCGCAACTCATCTCAAAGCCTCCAATTTTTGTCTCGAGCACCAGGGGACAGTGACCTAAGCGAGGTACTTGACGCGGGTGATCGCGTTTGTCATGGGTAATGCATGACTCGCTCCCACAGAGGTACTCAGTGGTGGAGGGTGGAGAGTTCATCGCCAGATTGACTTGGCGAGTGATTGATTTTTGCACCCGATTTGATGGGCGTCCTTTTTGGATCATTCCCATGTTTCCTAGTGCTCGCAGGTACTGGTCGCCTCTCTTGTTTTGGACCGGCGCGGTCGCAGGTGGTAGTGGCCCGGTGGTGGTGGTGGCGCTCCGTGAGCCACGGGGCCTAGGTAAGCTCCATAGCCCTGGTTTATCGTGTCGCGATTCATCTAGGCTAGGCCTTCGTGGAGCCTGAGGAACTCACGGTAGTCCTTTAGAAGGTGGATAGATTTTTTATTGTCATCGTGCTTGTCGATGTAGAAGTGTACGTTGCACAGTCCGGATAGTTTGTCCTGGATAGATGTTCTAGGTGCCTCATCGCGAGTGCGGCGTTGCCACACTTGTGTGGGTTTCCCGCTGTCGCGGTATCCACCACTGCGGTATCCATTGTTGTGGTTGATGTCGTCATGTTTGTCGGCGTAGCTAGCCACGACCATGTTGACTTCCTCGCGGTGCTCGTAGCCGCGCATCCATCGTTTTCGTCGGCGATCACGTCTGTGACAGAGGTCATCATCATCGTCTGAGTGGACGTGGTTTTTCCCCGAGTCCTCTCCATCGACCCACTTGTTCACGATATCCATCAGGTGGTCGATTGTTTTGGGATTCGAGCGGCCTAGCTCCTCTCTGAACTCTCTACGGCGCACGCCACCATCGAATGTGTCGATTGCGCGATCCTTAGAGATGTCTTCTGTGGAGTTTTTGATGATGGACAATCTCTGGATGTATCACCGCAGTGACTCGCCAGTATTTTGGTAGCAGCCTCTTAATTCTTCGATTGATGCGGGCCTTTTGTAAGTTCCCTTGAAGTTTCGCACGAAGCTGTAAACCAGCTCATCCCAACTCCAAATCGATCCGTGTGGGAGAATATTGAGCCACACACGGGTAGCGCCTTACAGCTATAGCTGGACACATTGCATGGCCGTGCTCGTGGTTCCGTCATGTAGCCTGGTGGAGGAAATGTGATCCTCCAGCCAGATCTTCGGGTCCTGGAGGTTTTCGAATTTTGGGTTCTTCGATGGGAGTTTGAACCCTTTTGGCATTCGCTTTTGCCGTATGGCTCTCCTGAAGTAGCTAGCGCCGCAGAGCTCTATCCCGTAATATTCCGAGTCAGTCGAACGGACACGCCTCACTCGCATCTTGTCGACTTTGCGCTGTGTGATGTCATCGCGTGCGTAGTAGTCGTAGTCATGTTGCCGTGAGCGGCATGGCCGTGACAGATCATGGTTTTCGTCATTGGAGGAGGAGGAAGCGTAGTGCTTGGCTAGAGCCTTGCCTTTCTTTGGCTCCGACGTAGGGTCCTTGATGAGGGAAGCTTCTACTATTCCCAGGCCAGCGGTCGGAAATCGGTGCATGGCGGACCGTGGGTCCCTAGCCGGTGGCTGGTTGTTGAGCAGGCACATGGTGGCTGCCAGCACCGCTGCTTGTGGCGTCTTGGGGAGCACGTTGCCCCACATGTCCACCATCATGGATGAGAAGTCGAGGATGTGAGTGGCTTCCGCTCGCTCCTTCTTGGTGAGGTGAGCAAGTCGAGAACATCTATGGGCAACCGTATGATCGTTGCCTTTGGAGGAGGATCCTCCAAAGGAAGAGAGCTGAGCCCGACGGAGGCTCGACTCGTCCGCCGCCCTTCTGCGCTCGTCGAGCTAGGCGATTACTTGTTGCTGGCGCTTGAACTCCTCCTTGATTAGCAAGTGATAACGCATTAGCATGTCTTCCGATGAGTTGGGGGTAGGGGTTGCCCCGTAGGACTTCGCTGCAGCGAGCCCACTCAGCGTCGTTGAGCTTGATCAGCATGCGCTCTCGGGTTGGCTCATTCACCGAGAGGTTTAGCTGATCCTTTGGGATGGGTCCTTATGTCCTGTTGTTGGTAGGGGAACCGTTGGGAGGCCACCGTTTACGACTGGGATTCCACCGCTAGTGCCAGTGTTGTCCCGAGTGCCGCCATTGCCGCCCATGTTGATGACGGTGCACATGTAATGGCTGGGGAAGCTGTTGCTTCCGCAGCTTTCAGATCTAGAGCCGTAGGGTCCATCTTCTGTTGCTAGATCGCCTAGATCAGATTCGCAATTGCTGTCGATGTTCGTATTCCCGACTGGTGTCGGGGCATTGAGTTCGCTCAGGGTGCCGCTTGGCGGTGGAAACCACGATGCAAGAGCAATCGCGGGAACCTTCGGCTGATCAGGGAGGCGAAGTGTGCCCAGCCGACTGACTTGGAAGCGTAAGCTCTTGATTGCCAGTGAAATGGATCGTATGGGAACCTAGAGGGGGTGAATAGGTGCTACTTCAAATTTTAATACCTTTTCAATTTTAGGCTTGACACAAAAGTAAATTCTCTAGATATGCGACTATGTAGAATTTCCCTATATGCAAACCTAACTACTAGCGAGTAAAGGAGAGTAAGAGTGAGGAACGAGGAAACCATAGTTGGAGCACGCGAAGACACATGATTTGTTTTACCGCAGTTCCTCCCTTGTTAGGGGAAGTACATCTGCGTTGGAGGGGTGGGCGGTACTTAAGACCACCACGCCACCCTATTCTCCGATGGATCTCGCCACCAAAGGCCTGATCCACCTTTCCACTATTGGAACCCTTCGAGGCGGGAACCGGCGCCTTTACACAACTAGCGGGGCACAACTCCACAACTTAATTGGAGGCTCCCGTAATGAGAACAAACTGCCACAAGAACAATTGTTATCACTAACGAAACACAAGATCTAGATATCAACAAGAATACTAGATCGGGGATTCTCCAAGTGAATGGAGAGGATTTGAAGCACTTGATTCATTATGGCGATGAATGATGTCTCCTCCTTCAATTCCCCCAAAGATCGAAGCCTTTGGGTGGTTGAAGTGGGAGACTTGAGAGAGAGCTTTTGCAACAGTTTTGAACTTTTTCGAATGAATCAAGGGATCTGACAGGAGGAGCAGATGAGGCTTTTATACCCCTTGTCCAGACAAAGCCATTGGAGCCATTTGGGGCCGGATTATCCGGCCCAAGTGAGGGCCAGATTATCCGGCCTGGGGAATACTCCGCCCCACACTCGGATTATCCGGGGAAAAGTCCGCCCCCGAATAGCGGTCCTTGGCAACTTCTCCTGGGGGGGCAGATTATCCGGCCCTAGAGGAAGGCCGGATTATCCAGCTAGGGGAAATCCACCCCAACAACGGATTGTCCGGGGGAAAATCCACCCCCAGACAGAAGCACGCACCGGTGCTCCCTTGGTCAGTTTCCCTGGGGCTCGGATTATCCGGCCCTAGAGGAAGGCCGGATTTTCAGGCTGGGGGAAAATCTGTCCCAGCACCGGATTATCTGGGGGATAATCTGCCCCTAGACAGAGGCACGTGTCGATGCTCCCTTTGGCCAGGATGGTCAGTCTGGATTATCTGGCCCTTGATGGGGGCGGATAATCCGGCCCCCAAACATCAAAAACCCTTTCCTGCAACACTCAGTGCACATGAGAAACTCCACGGTATTGTTATCTAACACACAAAACACAGGGAACCACGAAATGTTCTTTCAATCTCCCCATTTTTGGTGTTAGATGAATATACTAGGATTTGCAAGATAGCCCAAATAACCAACATCATTAATCAAATGAAAAAGACTCCTCCTCAATGTGTGCATACTAAAATATTGCATTTGAATACAAATGCACACAAATAGGTACAAGTCAATTTCATTGGAACATAAACAAAAACAATCATACCACCGAGAGAGAGAGAGGCGTCCTCAAGATAGTAAGAATACCCAATGTGATAACCATTATGAACGTCTTCCTCGAGATAGATATCCAATATAGCCAATATGATAGATGAATCCATAAGGATGATCCACGAGATAAATCCAGAGCCACACACATAAACATAGTCTCATACAAAGCAAATCACAAAAGAAAGTTCAACGCTAAATGGGCACAAGCGAGAAAAAGACCGAAAAGATAAAGTGCAAATGCTGACGCCCGACCCATGCAAATCCACGGAGACCTAATAGAACTACTTCTCCCCCTTTGGCATCGAAATGCCAAAAAGGAAGAAGAGCGATGCTAGCGCCCCAAGGGATCACTCGTAGTCCTCATCGTCTTCCTCGTCCTCGTCCTCATCCTCAAGCTCCTCGATGTCATCATCCTCGTCATCAGCTTGTGCTTCAGGCTCCCTCGCTCGAGTAGGAAATAGGTGACGCTCAAGCTCTCCATAGTTGAGCCCTGACGAAGAGTTCCACTAAGCATACGAAATGGGAGCAGAAGGAATTGGAGGATCGCCAGATTCCCCAGACACATGGTGAAGAATGAGCTGCTAGGTATGGGCCATCTCGTGATGCTCCTTGTATGCCGCATACTAACCCTTGCGAGTGTCTACCCCCATGCAAAGAATGTTCTGCTGGAACCAATTCAGCTTCTTGATGTCACGAGCAATAGGAGGCACTGGGGGCCTACGAGCACTAGAACGGGCATCCCTCATGAAGCCCTCAAAAGCAGATGATGGATGTGAGGTCTTCCTAACCTTGTTGTATATCTTCTTCGGCTTATGCTTAACATCAATATGAAACTCTCTAGTGGGAAGCAGGTGTTTGATCAGCATCATAATAAAAGGGGCATAAGGAATGGAGAGCCTATTGAACATTGCATAGGTCAACTCATGATAGATAAAATCCATCACATCTAGCTTGTGGTTCGTAGAGTCATCCTCACAAGATGCCAGCTCATAGGAGAAAGCCAGCAACTGAACCAAATGACCACGAATACTGTCGTTGTTTCCCCCACTGGGAGTGATAGAGTCACGGAAAATGCCCACCAAGCTTGCATACAAAGGAGAAAGACCAGCAAAAGAACCCACACTACCATTGTCAATTGTGTAGGGAGAGAGGAAAACATCCTTATTAGGCTTGAGATGGGTGATGATACGATGTCCACTAGCACGGTCCCTGTGGCGGAAACGATATCCAAGCAACCCATCAAAAGTCTGAAAATCAGCTTGCATAGGCATGTCACGGGTCATCCACTTCATGGTGTGGTGCTCATCACCACAAATGACCAAGGTGGAGAAGAATTGCTTCACTACCTCGGAGTCATAGGAGCACTAAAGAGCCATGCGATGGTGCAGCCCCATCCTCTTAGTCAGGAACATAGCATCAACAAGTTGAGGCTTTTCCATGGCCTCAACGATAATCATGGGATGCATAGGGCGAATCTTCAGCTCAGCATAAACATCTTCATATATAGACTTTTGGTCAGCACACCAAAAGCGGGAGTCACCAAACTCAGTATCTTGCGTGGATTCCACAAAGATCATGATCACGAATAGAAGAGTAAGTGATAGCATCCATCTTCTTATAGTTGATATTTGGTTCTTTTCCCTTTCTCTTGGATGCACCCTTCCTGCTCCTATCCCTCTTTGGATGTTCCGCCCTGCGGTCAGCCTCTTTGTTCCTTCTCCTCAGCTCAACCTCGTCCACGAGACCATCCTCACCGTCGTCCTAGAAATAGAGGCCATGAGGACGGCACTTGTAGGTTTTGGGAGCACTGGAACAACCTGTGAAACAAATAAGGTGGATATAATGGGGATAAGCATACACACAAGTCCAGGAGAGAAAGTAGAAATAGTAGGCAACTAGTCCATAGTACAAACATACATAATGCAACACATCCACAGAAATCTGAAGCCTTTTTGACTCTGTCAGGCCGGATTATCCGGCCTGGCCAGGGGCGGATAATCCGGCCTGGCCAGGGGCGGATAATCCGGCCCTGGCAGAATTTCTCAGATTCACCTAGACCGATTGCAAAAACATAGATCGGACTTAGGTACTACAAGACTACAATCTGTACACGAAATAACAACCTTCTAGTCCACATTCCAACAACAAGTGACACATCAAATCAAAAGATGGGGACGGAGGGAGTTACCCTCACTCATTGAAGGAAGAACGCGGAGGAGAAGGTAGCCAGAGGTTCGAGGAAGAAGATCTGAGGGAGGCCCGAAGAATCCGGCGGCTAGGAAGGGTCTTGGGAGGGTGGGGGCGGTAGGCGGCGGCTAGGGCGATGGAGGGGGTCAGGGGAGAGGAGCTGCTCGTTGTGAGCCCTTCCCCCCGACACCCAGTCCTTAATAGCCTACAACCGCCAGGGCCGGATTATCCGGCCTACACTTGGGTCGGATTATCCTGACTGAAATATGAATTCCTATTGTACACAGGTTCAGGCCCGCACGTCCCCAAACAAAACCCCCACAAGTGTGATTGATGGACTCGTGTGCTAGAAGAGATGGCTTAGGGATGGGGAGAGTCTTGGGATTAGACAACCAAACTGACATGGTACTACACACTCAAGATTGCAAGAATCAAATCAACTAAAAGCCAACATTGAGTGTGATTTCCATAAGAACACGAGATGAGCCAAAATTGATGGTCCCGAATGAAATGATTCCGAATCTCAATATGCTTTGTCCTTGTATGCTGCACCAGATTGTACACAATTTTGATTGCACTTTTATTATCACATAAAAGAGGCACTTTGTCACAATTGACACCGTATTCCTTTAAAGTTTGCCTCATCTATAATAATTGAGTACATGCACTAGCAGCAGCATCATATTCAGCCTCGGCGGTGGAGAGAGATATACAATTCTGCTTTTTAGAAGACCAACATACCAAAGACCCTCCCAAGAATTGATAGGCTCCGGAATTTGATTTCCTATCATCCTTATCACCATCCCAATCTGAATCAGTATAAACACATAGAGAGAAATTGGAGCCTTTGGGATACCATAGACCAAAATTAGGGGAATGAACCAAATATCGGAAGATCCTCTTGATCGCCACTAAGTGGCTTTCTTTAGGAGCTTCTTGATACCTTGCACACACACCTACACTCAACACAATATCGAGTCTAGATGCGCAGAGGTAAAGAAAAGAGCCGATCATGGATCGGTATACCTTTTGGTCCACATCTTTACCGTGGGGATTGAGTTCAAGGTGACATTTTGTTTGCATCGGTGTGGCGACGCCATTAAGATCAGTCATCTTGAATCTCTTGAGCATGTATTGGATGTATTTTGCTTGATTTATGAAAGTTCCTTCTCTAAGTTGTTTGATCTCGAATCCAAGAAAGAATTGTAACTCCCCCATCATAGACATCTCAAACCTGTCACTCATAAGCTTTAAAAATTCATCATTAAAATCTTTATTAGTAGAGACAAAGATAATGTCGTCTACATATAGTTGACATACGAAGAGCTCCCCATTAACCTTCTTAGTAAAAAGAGTGGGATCGATTTGCCCAACTTCGAAGCCACGGTCTAACAAAAGCTCTTTAAGGTGCCCATACCATGCACGTGGGGCTTGTTTAAGGCCATAGAGTGCCTTATCGAGTTTGTAGACATGGTTCAAAAAGTTAGGATCCTCAAATCTCGGCGGTTGCTTTACATATACCAACTCATGTAGAGGACCATTAAGAAAAGCACTCTTAACGTCCATTTACTGTAATTTAAAGTTATTATGAGCAGCATAAGCCAGAAGGATATGGATGGACTCAAGACGAGCCACTGGAGTATAAGTCTCACCGAAGTCGATGCCCTCAACTAGGGAATAGCCTTGTGCCACGAGTCTTGCCTTGTTTCTTACAACAATGTCATTTTCATCTTGCTTATTTTTAAAGATCCACTTTCTACCGATAACATTGCGGCAATCCTTAGGCTTCTCTACTAATTTCCAAACCTTGTTGCATTCAAAGTTATTCAATTCTTCATGCATAGAAACAACCCAGTCCGAATCTTCAAGAGCTTCAAACACTTTCTTGGGTTCCACCATGGATATGTGAGCTTGGTGCTCACCAAAACATGCTAGCTCCCTTCTTGTGGACACCCTTCGTCTGAGATCACCTACAACTTTGTCAAGAGTGTGGCCCCTTAATTCAAGGTTCCTATCTGCATGAGATTTGCGATGAAGTTCATTTAGCTTGTTGTCTCTTGGGGGAATAACTTCATCATTTGAGTCTTTGTTGGAGTCATTGGCTTGGCCTTGATCTCTAGCTTGATTAGTAGGAATAGGAGATGATGAATCTTGCCCTTGATGTTGATCAACAGTCGTAATAGGAGGGTGCTATAGTTCAGGATTTTCAGGTCCGGATAATCCGGCCGAGGGTGTGGCCGGATAATCCGTCCTGGGAGTACTTGATGCACCTTCACAGTATTGAATGGACCTGGCACGAACTAGAGAGGGGCCGGATAATCCGGGGTCTGCTGGATAATCCGGCCTGGGACTTGCAGTAGACTCTTCGGCATTTTGATCACTTTTGCCAGTTGAGGAGGGTTGGCCAGATAATCCGGTGTACACCAGATAATCTGTCCTATAGCTTTTTGGAGAAGTTGCTTGATGATCTTTAGCGGTTCGTGGGATTGGTGTAGAAGTTTCTCCAACAGTTGGAGCATGTTGAGCTTGTGTCGATGAGGGCTCTACTTGAGTAGAGCATTGTGCTTCCCGATCCGCCACAAGGGGTTCCTCAATGAGGCAGAAAAATCCCACGCCCATTCTTCTTATGGCATCTTGGGGTATTTCAACATCTGCATCACAAACATCAACTTGCCCTGCACGGGAGCCATCATTTTCCTCCAACACCACACTACAGGATTCTACAACAGTTCCAGAGAGCTTATTGTAGACTCTATAAGTGTGGGATTTGGCACCATAACCAACAAAAATGCCTTCTAAAGCCTTAGACTCGAATTTAGATAAACGAACTCCTTTGATGAGAAAGAAACACTTACAACCAACTACCCGTAAGTAGGAGATATTTGGTTGTTACCAGTAAGTATTTCATAGGGAGTCTCATCCAAGATTTTGTGGAGGTAGAGCCGGTTGGATGAGTGGCATGCGGTAGAAATTGCTTCAGCCCAGAAATTATATGGTGACTTGAACTCAGCCAACATAGATCTTGCCATATCCATTAAAGTCTGGTTCTTTCTCTTAGCTACACCATTTTGTTGAGGGGTGTATGTAGCGGAATATTGATGTCTTATCCCCTCTTCACTTTGAAATTCATTTAAAGTGTAGCTCTTGAACTCCGAGCCGTTATCACTTCTAATTACCAATATAGGGACATTGTGTTGACGTGGAACCTCGTTGGCAAAATCGATGACCGTTTGTTGAGTCTCGCTCTTCAACTTGAATAAATAGACCCATGTGTATCTTGAGTAATCATCAACAATCACGAGGCAATATTTCTTCCCACCGAGGATAGCATGAGATGGAGGACCAAAGAGGTCCACATGAAGGAGCTCCAAAATCCTCTTTGTTGAAATAATGGTCTTCCTTCAATGGGGAGAGTCATGCATTTTTCCTTCAACACAAGCCCTACAAACACGATCTTTGGCAAAGGAAACATTTTATTTTAGTCCAAGGATGTGGACACCCTTGTGAAGACTTTGCAAAGTTCTCATATTGACGTGGGCTAGTTGGTGATGCCATAACCAACCCGCGTCGGCCTTTCCGAAAAGACACATCGGGCCTGTAGTGGTTTTCCTTGATAAGTCCACCACATACAGGTCATTTTCGACATATCCCACGAAAGCGACCTTTAGAGACTTGCTCCACAAGAGTACCACCAAATCACCATCAATGAAAACTATGAAGCCCATCTTACCAAGGGCATGAACTTAAAGTAAATTGTAACCGAGGGTCTCAACAAGCATGACGTCCATGAGAGAGATATCGTGAGCAACCACAACTTTGCCAAGACCCAATACCTTAGATTTTGACTTGTCACCATAGGAGATAGTTATATGATCATGGTTTGGCTGCATCTCCGAGATGATCTCCTTGCTTCCGGTCATATGACTAGTGCACCCGCTATCGAGCACCCATTTGGACCCACCAGAAGCATAGCCCTGCAAGAAAGTTACTTCTTGGTTTTAGGTACCCATTTTTCAATGGGTCCTCTCATGTTAGTGACAAGGGTCTTTGGAACCCAAATAAACCAATATATGTAACTATCAAATGGACCTACATAGCTAGCATAGACATCACCATAATAATCACAAAATAATTCATAATTTGGATTATTTGCCCCTGCAAAACCAACATAGTTAGCCTTATCATTAGTTTTGGTGCTTGTCTTTGGTTGAGAAGTTTTGCTCTTCATCTTCTTCATGTTCTTCTTTTTCTTTTTCTTGGGAACATAACCAAGACCTTCCTTTCCATTGTTTATCCCTTGCTTTCTAAGGATCTCATCTAGGACTTCTTTACCTTTAGGTTGAGATCCCTTTACAAGTTCTTCCTTTAATATTGCATTTTCTTCAATAATACCTTCATGTCCACACATTGGTGTGGATGTGCTAGGCATATTATACTTGTCCAATTAGTTTGGAGCTGATTACGAGACTCATTTAGAGTAGAATGTTCACTCTCCAATGCCTTGTAGGCAGTGTCAAGTGTCTCAAACTTCTCTGAGAGTCTAGCATGAGCAGCCCCAAACTCAACCTTCTCCTTCTTTAGTTTCTTTACCTTAGCAAGAGCATTATCACGTTCTTTTATGAGCTTGGCAACCATTTCTTCATGGGACTCCTCAATTGACTCAAGTTTCTCTTCCAAAGAGACTCGAGTTTCCTTTTCTTCCTCTAGACTGTTCTTCAAAGAGGCTATCTCCAAAGCATCTTCTCTTTCAATTCTCCCCTTCTCTTCGAGGAGTTCTTCGGAGTGAGAAAGTTGACTCATAAGAGCATCAAAATGAAGTTTGTGCTCACCTTGCAAGTTAGTAAAGAAATTTTCCAAAGAAATAACCTCTTCTTTTATCCTAAGACTTGTATGATCATCCATATTAACATCCATAGTAGTCTTAGGAAATGACGAAATGGAAGATGATACCTCGGACCCTCTTGCCATAAGCCAAGTGACGTTGTTGTTGATGAAGTTTTGGTTTGGAGAGTCGAAGAGAGATGTAGGGCTCGATGTGGTGGCTATAGCATCCACCTCCCCAGAGATATCTTCATCCTCTTCATCTTCACTTGCCGAAGAATATTCCTCTTGAGCCACCAAGACAATCTTAGTTTGCTTCTTGTAAGGAGCATTCTTCTTGACAAAAGGTTTCTTTCGAGGTACCTTGGATTTTTCTTTGAGGTTGAGCCGGCCTCCATTGTCTTCTCTATTTTGATAGGGACATTCAGCCACAAAGTGCAACTGGTCTCCACAATTGTAGCACGTTCTCAGTTTTGGGCCATTTTCTCTTCGCCCACTTGACCCATTCTTGCGCTCAAGTTCAACTTGGCCTTGGCTGGGTCCTTCCAAAAGTTCCTTGCGTAGAAGGCCATGTACTCACCATGAGCACGCTTGAACTCCTCGAGACAGCCCATGGAGACAACATCGTATCCTCTTTCATCTTCATCTTGTTCAACAACATTTGCCTTTAGAACTACATTGACTCCTTTTTGCATTCCAATGGCCCGATCACGGGCATCTTCAGCGTTCTTAGCTATAACCTTGAATGAGCCATTTCTTGCATGACTTCATTGGAAGTCATTTGATGGTAGTTGTGTCTACCTTGCAAACTCTTCAAGTCTGTTGGCTCAAATGGCATGAGAGCACTCACATATTTCCTTTTTATCCAAGCATCATCAATGTGAGTGGCTCCATCCTTTCTAAATGTTGTTACGATGCCCTTGAGCCTTCTATACATGTCTTCATGGTCCTCACCATCCGTCATGTAAAATCCTTCAGCTTCATTGCTAAGAGTATCATACCTATTTCTTCTCATGCTTTCATTGCAGATGAACAGGTCGGTGAGAGCATCCCAAGCTTCTTTGGTGGTGTTGAAGTGCTCAATATGTGGCATGTCCTTGGGACCCACTCCAAGCTAAATCATGTGAAGAGTCGTTGAATTTAGTTGACTATCCACAACTTCTCTTCTAGTCAGATTAGTGGGATCTCCAATATGAAGACCATCTTCAATGATCCTCCAAAGCTCAATTGAAGAACTGCATACATGAGATTGCATTAAGAATTACCATTGATTAAATGAGGATGCAGTAAGCTTGGGTGGATCACCCCTATTGTTTATATGAGGATGAGGGATAGGTGGGTCGAGGGAATATAAGTGAGAGACATCACTATAATCCTCCTTGCCACTTCCCTTCTTAGAAGCGGAATGTTTTTCTCACCCACCGTCTCATCTTCCTTAGATTTGGCATGAGCCTTATCCTTAGATAGAGGAGTGGTGGCCTCAGAGGAAGATGGAGGTGGGGCTGTAGATGAGGTGACACGAGCAATCATTTGATGCATCTCTTCCATCTTGGTCTCAAAGGATTTCAACAAGGTTGTTTCCAACGTCTTGAGGTCATCCGTTGTGACCTTGTCCATAGCATCACTCCCGTTTTCCTTAGTGCTCATACTTCTCTTAGGCGATTAAGCCCGAATAAAGAGTCGGGGCTCTGATACCAATTGAAATGGATCATATGGGCACCTAGAGGGGGTGAATAGGTGCTACTTCAAATTTTAATACTTTTTCAATTTTAGACTTGACACAAAAGGTAAATTCTCTAGATATGCGACTATGTAGAATTTCCCTATATGCAAACCTAACTACTAGCGAGTAAATGCGAGTAAGAGTGAGGAACAAGGAAACCGTAGTGGAGCACGCGGAGACATAGGATTTGTTTTACCGCAGTACCTTCCTTGTTAGGGGAAGTATATCTGCGTTGGAGGGGTGGGTGGTACTAAGACCACCACTCCATAATAGGCCTCACCCTGTTCTCTGATGGATCTCGCCACCAAAGGCCTGATCCACCTTTCCACTATTGGAACCCTTCGAGGCGGGAACCGACGCTTTTACACAACTAGCGGGGCACAAATCCACAACTGAATTGGAGGCTCCCGTAATGACAACAAGCAGCCACAAGAACAGTTGTTAGCAATAACGAAACACAAGATCTAGATATCAACAAGAATACTAGATCGGGGATTCTCCAAGTGAATGGAGAGGATTTGAAGTGCTTGATTCATGATGGCGATGAATGATGTCTCCTCCTTCAATTCCCCCAAAGATCGAAGCCTCCAGGTGGTTGAAGTGCGAGATCTCGAGAGATAGCTTTTGCACCAGTTCTGAACTTTTTCGAATGAATCCAGGGATCTGACAGGAGGGGCGGATGAGGCTTTTATACCCCCTATCTAGACGAAGCCATTGGAGCCATTTGGGGGAGGATTATCCAGCCTAGGGAATACTTCACCCCAGACTCGACTTATCCGGGGAAAAGTCCGCGGCCAAACAGAAGCACGCGTCGGGCGGTCCTTGGCAACTTCTCCTGGGGGGCCTGATTATCCGGCCCTAGAGGAAGGCCGGATTATCCGGCTGGGGGAAAATCTGCCCTAGCAACGGATTGTCCGGGGGAAAATCTGCACCTAGACAGAAGCACGCACCGGTGCTCCCTTGGCCAGTTTCCCTGGGGCCCTGATTATCTGGCCCTAGAGGAAGGCCGGATTTTCTGGCTGGGGGAAATCCGTCCCAGCAACGGATTGTCCGGGGGATAATCGGCACCCAGACAGAGGCACGCGTCGATGCTCCCTTTGGCCAGGATGGTTAGGCCGGATTATCCGGCCCTTGATAGGGGAGGATATTCTGGCCCCCAAACATCAAAAACTCTTTCCTGCAACACTCAACGCACATGAGAAATTCCACGGTATTGTTATCTAACACACAAAACACAGGGAACCACGAAATGTTCTTTCAGCCAGGCCAATTCCATCACCCACTGACTCAAAATCCGGGCGACTGGTCGGCGTGTGGACGGTTAAGTCAAAGGCACTGAAGAGGAGGCGAGTCTCCGCTGCTGCGGAGTCATAGATTGTGGTTGATGGGGTGAGGAATCCGCAACATCAGCACTCTTGTTTCCCATAGACGACGCCAATTGACGAGGGCTTAACTCATCAATGCCCATCGTAGATGGACTTAGGTTCGAGGAAGTGGGGAGCACTAGAGGCATCAATCGGCTAGTAAACAAGCACACCGGGGACACAAGATTTACCCAGGTTCAGGCCTCGTAGAGGACCCTACTCCTGCTTGTCAGCTCTTGGAATTATCGAGGAGTCAAAAGTTATAGGGGTGCGCAGATGCAATTTGGCAATGGTGTGGAAACTAGGGTTACGAATATCCTCCTCGCCACCCCTCCTAGCCTTTATATAGATAGGCTAGGTCTCAAGATAGCAGGTCGAGTCGGTTACAAGTTAGGGTTTTCCCATTAAACTGATATCTTAAGTTTGTCGTGTGCTGCAAGCATTTGAAGTCTCCTGGGTCACCCGAATCTTGACTGGGCCTTAGCAACAACGTGGGATTCTTCTAGGCTGGACCTTATATGCCAAGCTCGAGTACCTATAAGGTATGCCCATGTCAACTACACTCTAAGAAATTTGCAGGAACTAATGAAGAGATTCCATACGGACACTTACAATTTATTGAAGATGTTCTTAGCTCCTTTATATTCGACGACTGTAATCTTGATATGGTTAAAACCCAGTTGTTTAGACAAACTCTCTCTAATAATGTTTGCGATTGGTATAGATCTTTTTGTGCAGAAGCACCAAGGTCATGGACGGAATTGACAACCAAATTCCTATCAAAATATTATTCAGAAGGAAAAGCTCATAGGATGAGAGGTATTATTATCAGTTTCAAAAATAGTCCTGATGAGAGTTTGTATAGAGGGTATCTAAGGTACAAAAGATATCTAGATAATTTCCCCATCATCGTTTTCCTTTAATCACTCACACATTTTATGGAGGGCTTAATAATAAAAATAGAGCAAACATAGACACCGCTTCTAATGCAATTTTCTATCTTATACTTATGATGAAGCCTGGAAATTAATAATGAAAATGAAGGAGACAACATAAATTTTTAATGAGGAGAACATTACAAATAGTTCTTCTGAATATGCTTGTGTTAACGATTTCCTTGCAAATGAAAGGACTTGTGCAATGATTAAAACCCTTGGTATTGATTCTTACAGAGTGAAGAAAATTATTGAGAATTATGGAGGGCATTTACAGGTACCCACATAATGGGAACCCCATAAACCCCATGAAGAAAATAAGTGTGCAAGAGAAAGTGCGCTAATGGAAGAGTTCTCCTTTGCACCTATTCTAGAAAATATCAAGAAAAAGCAAAAAGAGGAAGAACAAATTAAGAAGAGATTAAAGAAACCAGAAAAGAACCCCGAAGCTACCAATATAAATAATGTTATATTGAAGGATCTTATGGAAGCACGAATAGTGGACAATGAAGTGGTTATGCTAGACCTTGAAACTTCAGAGTGCATTGAAGGTAAGGTACGAGGTAACGAAACTTCTAAACCTATGACTCCTATATATTGTGGAGAAACATTCTTATACGGAATTTGTGAGCCGATTTCCACTATAAACATTATGCCTTCATCATTTTATGAGGAACTTCGCTACAATTTAAATAATCCAGATGTGGAACCGATAGACACTACTATTAAATTATACAATATAACTAATATAAAACTGGAAGGAGTTATCAGAAATATCTATGTCTTTATTGGATCACTCATGTACCCCCTTGATTTTCATATTGTTGATATGCCTCGAGATTCTTTTTGTCCTATTCTTTAGGCAGGCCTTTTGTTTCCATAACCAAACCTCGAATTGATAATAAGAAGGAGACTATTTCATTGATGTTTGGAGAAGAGGAAATGATATTCCACTTTGCCAAACTAAAGAACAGGCCATATGAAGTGGAAGATATTAAGGAAGATAAAATGATTGCCGAGCTAACAGCAATTCATTTCAGTACTCCACAAAATGAATTAGAGAGGAGCCTAATTAATTGGGAGGAAGCACAAGATGATGATGAGAGAGAAGACATGGATGATTACCTTGATTCAGTTTTGGAAGCACAAAATCCACATGACCATGAAGAATTGGTAAGAAAAGGAGATGAAGAACCTCCGCCAATTGAATTGAAACAACTTCCAGACGATCTGAGGTATGAGTTTTTAGATAATAATAATAAATGTCTTGTAATTATTAGTAAAAATCTATCATAAAATGGAACAAATAAACTCATTTCGGTCTTGATTAAGCATCGTGAAGCTTTTGGATATACTCTAAGTGATATTAATGGAATAGATCCATCTATTGTAACACATAAGATTACCATGCTTGATGATGCTGAATCTGTAGTTGACACACAAAGAAGGCTTAATCTGAAAATGAAGGAAGTAGTAAGAAAAGAGGTTATATGCTTATTAGATGCTGGCATAATATATCATATTTCTGACAGTAAGTGGGTTAGCCCAGCTGATTGCATACCAAGAAAAGGGTGTCTTGATGCTGCTATGAATGAGGATGGTGAGCTAGTTCCTATAATCGCATGTGTATTTATTTTAGGAAACTAAACAGTGACACATAGAAAAAATCATAAACCTATACCATTTATGGATAAAATTTTAGAAAGACTTAGTAATAATTCTTATTTTTGTTTTCTTGATGGTTATTCTGGATATTCTCAAATTCATATACAACCGGAAGATCAGGAGAACACAACTTTCGCTTGCGTTTATGGCACATATGCTTATAGATTAATTCTGTTTGGCTTATGTAACGCAGCTGCGACTTTTCAAGAATGTGTTTTAAAATTATTTGATGATCTTGTTGAGAAAACCATGGAAGTTCTAACAAATTATTTCGTTGTTTGTGGAACAAAATTTGATAATTGCCTCTACAATTTAGCAAAAGTTTTGCAGAGATGCAGGCAGTCAAATTTAGTTTTGAATTGGGAACGATGTCGTTTCATGGAAAGAGAAGGTAAAGTTTTTGGGCATAAGATTACGGAGAAGGGGACAGAAATAGATAAAACTAATATAGATGCTATAGAAAATCGTCCAATACCTCAGGACATAAAAAACTTAAAAATGTTTCTGGGCATGTAGGTTTTTATAAGTGTTTTATAAAATATTTTTCTAAAATAGCTATGCCTCTCACCAACCTTCTTCAGAAAGAAACTACATTCTACTTAGATCATGACTACATTGCAGCTTTTGAGAACCTTAAAAACAAATTAGTTTCTACACCCATCATGCAATCTCCAAAATGGGATGAACCTTTCGAAATCATGTGTGATGCTAGTGACTATGCTTTAGGAGCTATGTTAGGACAGCGAAACAGAAAGAATTTAAATGTAATTTATTACGTTAGTATAACTCTTAATAAGATTCAGAAAAATTATGCTACTATAGAAAAATAATTCCTAGCTATCATTTTTGCTTGTGACAAATTTAGATCTTACATCATTAACTCTAAGGTAATAGTTCATACGGATCACCAAGCTTTGCATCACCTCCTTGTTAAAAAGGATGCCAAGTCCAGGTTGATTAGGTGGGTCTTATTACTACAGGAATATGATTTGCAAATAGTAGATAGGAGGGGTAAGGATAATCTGGTAGCAGATCATCTCTCTAGGATGGAGGGAATAATTACTAACCCCGTACCTATAAATGAGTCATTTCCAGAAGAATATTTAGGAAACATTGAAATCGCTGATCCTTGGTTTGCGGATTATGCTAACTATCTCGCAGTAAAATTTACACCTCATGTTATGACAAGAAATCAAAGGATGAAATTCTTTAATGATCTTAAATATTACTTTTGGAATGATTCGGAAATGTCTTCCTAACAATGAAATGAATGCAATTTTGCAAGCTTGTCATGACAGCCCGTATGGAGGACATCATGCAGGCAAGCGAACTACTGCAAAAGTACTTCAATCCGGATTCTATTGGCCCACCTTGCTCAAGGATGCACACAGGCATGTAGAACACTGTGATGCTTGCAAAACAAGAGGTAATATAGGTCGGAGACAAGAGATGGCAATGAATTATAGTCTTATAATCAAACCTTGATGTATGGGGAATGTATTACATGGGACCTTTTATAGAATCAAATGGTTATACTCATATTCTTGTTGCTATCGATTATGTTACTAAATGGTTGGAAGCTATTCCAACAAGCCATGTAGATGCAGCCGCCTCAGTGAAGATGATCAAGGATGTTATATTCCCCAGGTTTGGAGTTCCTAGATTTTTAATCACTAATGGTGGTTCTCAGTTTATGAAAGGAACTTTCAGGAAAATCCTCAGCAAATATGGGTTAACTCATTGTGTTGCTTCACCATATCATCCTCAAACAAGTGGTCAAGTGGAACTCTCCTATAGAGAATTAAATACCATACTCGAGAACACGATGGACAAATCAAGAAATGATTGGTCATACAAGTTAAATGACACTCCATGGGCATATTGTATTGCATTTAAAAATCCAATGGATATGACACCTTATAAGATGGTATACGGTAAGGCATGCCATTTACCTTTAGAATTGGAACACAAAGCTTTTTGGGCAATCAAGAACCTAAATTATGATCTTAAAGCAGCAGGAGAAAAACGTTTATTAGATATTCATGCTTTAGATGAGTTTAGAAGTGAGGCTGATGAGAATGCTAGATTGATTTAAAGAAAAAGTGAAAAGATGGCATGATAGAAAAATAGAAAATAAGACCTTTAAAAGTGGATACAAGGTGTTGCTCTATAATTCTCGCCTTAAGTTGTTTCCAGGGAAGCTCAGATCAAAGTGGGAAGGCCCCTATATAGTTGAAGAAGCTTATTCATCGGGAGAAGTGAATCTCCAGGGAAAAACACCCTCTCTTTCATGGGTGGTAAAAGGAATGCTTGAAGCATTATCGAGCGAAAGAAGATATAAGTACAGTCACCATACAAGTGATCACCCCAGAAGAGGTGATTAAGCAAAGATATACAAGGAATGGCAACTACAAGAAAGATAGAATTGAGAAGAAATGAGGAACAATATGGTTAAGCTATTGGCCATAAAAGAGCGCTTCATGGGAGGCAACCCATGCGAAATAAAGGTTTGAGTAAGCTTTTAGATTTTTTATTAAGTTTTAGTTGAGCTTGTGTTGAATACGGAATGTTTAAAGCTCTATCGAAGAAAAGGAAGATTGATAATGCTAATTTTGGTCAAATATTTAAGCTGTCATTTTCTGTCAAAACTTGATATTTCATTAAGTTTCAGATTAATAAAGAATTCTCGGTGAAGCAGGTATTTTTTGGTGGATCCAGAAGGTTTAACGACCAACTATACGGCAGGAATAAAATTTCGATCATATAGTTGCAGTTGTACAGATGCTTTGACATCTCCCCTTCCGTTTACGAAAGGTACAGAAGGTTTAACGACCAACTATATGGTGGGAATAAAAATTTCGGATGTATAGTTGTCGTCGTATATATATCAATGCCTTCGTCAAAATTCTCTTCTAGGGTACTGATAGTTTAACAACCAATTATACAGCGGGAACGAAAATTCCGGTCATATAGTTGCCGTCATATAGATATCGACCCGTCTCCAAAATTTCATTTGAAGTACTGAAGATTTAACGACCAACTATACGGTGGGAATAAAAATTCCCGCTTGTATATTTCTGGCCGTATAGTTGGTTCCACCGTAGAAGGAAATCCATAGTCGGTTCATAACTATACAGCGGGACCTATATGGGCAGCACCCGTATAGTTGCTCGTTACGAACGACGACTAGGGTTTTTGAACTCCCCTTTTAAAGTTGATCGCATATAACCTTTTCATTAAGTTTTCGTAGAGCTACAGCCTCCAGCCTCAAAAAATCCTCGCCGTCCCTATACAAGCCCCTTCTAACAACATTCGTACAACGAAGCCATGCAGCCCTTCCATGTCAACAAGATCTGGAGGAAGAAAGAAGAGAAACCTGTGAAGAGGATCGAAGAAGTAGAACCTAAAGGATTATCATCATCATCCAGCCCGGAGATCAAGCCTCTCCCAAATTGGGAGGACATGTTCCTGCAAAGGATGGAGATGATGAGGCAAGCGGAGCAGGGAAAGAGCAAGGATGAGTATCTCCCTAATCCATATCATCACAACATAGGATCCTATTATAATCCTCCTATGGGTCTATTGCCTCTTAAGCCTAAGAAGGTGTGGCAAGATGAGATTCATGATAAGATCTATCAGTTGGAAAAAGCTGTGAAAGCATGTGTTCAAACAATTGGAGAAGGGATTGACTCCTACTGGATGATGAGCAAAGTCCTTGAGAAAAAGTTCAATGACATCGATGGTAGAGTACGTTTCTTGATTAAGACTATTTTTGAGTTGACAGATGAGAAGAAATTCCTCCAGAGATGACATGGCCGAGTTCGGCATTCGCCTCGCAAGCATGGCTAAAGTTTGCAACACAGAGGAAGAAGGCAGTACTCTTCCTACCCAGGAGGAGGAATAGGTACCAACAAGGAGTTACTTCATCCCGCCTGGCTTGATTCCAAGCTTGGGGAGATCTTTAAGACCTTGTAATCTATCTTATAAGTTTTATATTATATTTTAGTTTTGCATTAGTTCAAGCTTAGAAATAAAGTTTGCATCAATTGAATTCCCTTAAGGAATAGTTGATCTCCATTTGTGAGATTACGAGTTTATTATCATATATGGAGCATTATTGAGTTTGTGTTTGTCTTATTGGATATATGAATGACTTGATTATAATTTTACTTGCACTTGATGATAGCAACAGGAGTCCTCCACACCATTGGTATTAATGGAACATATAAACATAATTTAAATTGATATGTTGTAAGTTCAGGGTTTGATTTACAAAATTAAAAATAATCTGATTAGTCGAGTTGAGAAAGAAACCTTGAACAAAGGAAAATTAAAAGTGCTATCAAAATAGAGTGAGAACAAGTTGAGGTAGAATCTTCAAGTCATAAAGATGCTTCATATACAATTGGAATTTGGTAATTCAGATCGTTAAACTTTGAATTCCTACATCAAGTGGAATGTATGGCTAGCTCCTTTGCACAACACTTAAACAAAAGTGTGATCATATATATAAAAAGGAAGAAAAGAGAAAAGAAAGAGAGCGAATGTGCAAAGAGCAAATAGGCATATAAGACTATATTGTAGTGAGACAAAGAGACATCTTGAGATTTTGAATCCCAGGTGAATATGTTAATCCAAAAACACTTGGGACTACCTCGCTAACTCATTCGGTCGAACCGGATACTTTTACATCATGTTGAGATTCATCTTTTGTGAACGGTTGATCACTAAGGTGTGGAAGCCTGCTAATACTATTCAGATGGTTTGAGTAAGGTACTATTCATTAACTCATTCCTATGCATCATATAGGATAAACACATGCTGAAATTGCCTCATTTATATTATCGACTCAGCTTCATGAATATGAGGATCACATCCATTAAGCTAAACTTGCTCGGGACGAGAAAGAGTCTAAGCTTGGGGAAATTGATGAGTGCATATTTGCATCATGTTTAATATTATTATTTTGCACTATAGTTGTAGGATCTTGGTATTTTATGGCGGGCGCACACATGTTTTATATCTATTTTCACTAGGATCAGGACAAATGATGGATAAAATGGACACAATTCTTGGAGTAGTTGTATTGGGGAGAAAAGGAGTCAAAAACAACATAAATCGTGTATTTGTGAAATATCAATAACACCAGAAGAAAACCCGAAGTGATCGAGGCATACAGACGGTTAAACGACCAACTATACGGTGGGAATAAAAATTCTGGTCGTATAGTTGCGGTCGTATAGTTGGCGTTGCCACCGCCTCCTCAAATAGTTTCACCCCATGCAACTAGATCAGACAGAAGACATACAGAACACCCAGAAATCACCGAAACCTCACCTCCAGAAGGCATCTAGAGGGGGAACTTGCTCAAGGGATCCATCTTCGCCCTACGCAGATTTGGGAGGCCAAGGCATCGATCTTCATCTTCATCAACCGCTTCACCACCATCATATCCATCCATCCCATCTTCATCCCATCTAGATATTGTTGTAATTTCCGTAATCATTGTGGATTTATACAAGAATTATTCATTTACAATTGTTAACACTACCATTGCCATGATGTTGATTACCTCCATATCTGAGTAGATCATTAGTTCTTGGTGAGATGGAGAAACCCTAGCATATGATTGAGATAAGATAGAGATTATTATGTTATACATCATTATGTGTATGTGTTAATTGTCTTCATCTTGATGTTGGGAGCAGTGCACCTCCTCAATATTTGCCTCTTATGGGGACACGGTGAAGGGGATTACTTGTTCGTAGACGAAGGGATGATAGCACTTATTGTGACTATAAAGTTGTTGTCATTCTTTACGTACTAACTTCGGGAAACAAGGAGAACTCATAAAGCCATGTCCATGCCACGAGAGAAATCCCTTAATAGCGGGATAATATGATTGATGTCATTTATCCGTCAGCTATGGTTATGAAGGATGATGTGAGTAGTGGTTACTGCCTATTTGTCCATATATGGAGCTCCTCCCGCATACATACATATCATGAGAATTTTTTTTTATAATAATCCTGATTGCTTAGTCTAAATTGCTACCGGTGTATCCACCACTCCCCGAGAACGCCTTTTTCCCTATTGTAGTTCCGAGCTCTTTTACGCACACGATTCTTACTTTCTTCATTAAGTTTTACTTTACTTTAAATTGCTTCATTCAATCAAAAACCCAAAAACAACTCTACTTTTATTGCATCTTAAAGTTATTCCTTAAGTACTTCGTTTAGTTTTAGTTAAAAGCATTTTAGTCTTTCGCCTACATCTCCCTGTGGGATCAATATCTTTATTTTGAAACTAGCTACAAATGATCTGTGCACTTGCAGTCATCACCGAACGAGAGACATTGTCACCAGGAGCTCTACTTCCGCCACTGCTGCTGGATCGGGGAAGCGGGAGTCATCGCCAGGCATCGGATGCATGTAACTCCCCGCGAAGTGTCACACTTGAGGCACTATAAGTCGTTGGAGCCGTAGGAGCGTGAGGACTTCAACACGACCTTGAGGTCGGCTTCGGCTCATCTACATCAACCATGTTCTCCTGAGCGTTGACAACGCTTTTTGGTCTTTAAGGGTAAGTTCACGAAAAGCCCCTCCTGTTACTACATTACTAATAGATAGGTCCTAGCAACATCAGGGGTTCAGGGGCGTACGGTAAAATTTTATTGTTTTCATACGCGAACCCCTTCATTTACAAATCTTTATATCTCCATCCTTGACATGCTCGCGGATGGAGTGAAACTGGCGCTTAATATGCTTGGAATTCTTGTGAGACCTTGGTTCCTTGGCATTGGCTATGGCTATGGCTCCATTGTTGTCAGAATAGATCACCATTGGGTCCAATGCACTAGGAACCACACCTAGTTCAGTTAAGAACTCTTTCATCCAAACCTCTTCCTACGCTGCTTCTGACGCAGCAACATATTCTGCCTCCGTTGTTGATCCCGCCACCACAGGTTGTTTGGAGCTCCTCGAACTAACTACTTCCCCATTCATGAGAAATATGTATCCATATTGAGACTTAGAGTCATCCAGATTTGTGTCAAAGCTAGCATCAACATAACACTAAGCGACCAGCTCTTCTTCACCTCCGTATACCAGAAGCATTTCCTTAGTTCTTCTTAAGTTCTTAAGGATATTCTTGACTGCTATCCAGTGTTATGAACCTAGATCAAATTGGTACCTACTAGTCAAACTAATAGCATGTGCCACATCTGGTCTTGTACATAGCATGGCATACATTATAGACCCTATGGCTAAAGCATATGGGATCCTATCCATTATATCTCTTTCTTCCTCTATAGCCAGACTTTGAGTCCTACACAATGTCTTACCTTATAACATGGGTAAGAACCCTTTCTTACTTCTGTCCATTTTAAACTTCTCTAAAATCTTATCAAGGTATGTACATTGTGATAGCCCAATTAGGCATCTTGATCTATCTCTATAGATCTTAATGCCTAATATATTTGATGCTTCACCAAGGTCCTTCATCGAAATTTGTTGTTTAGATAACTTTTAACAATGTTTAAAAGGTCTATATCATTTCCAATCAGTAATATGCCATCCACATATAATATTAGAAATGCCACATTGCTCCCACTCACTTTCTTGTAAATACAAACCTCTCCATAAGCTTGGACAAATCCAAACTCTTTGATCACCTCATGAAAGCGGAGATTCCAACTCTGGGATGCTTGCTTTAGTCAATAGATGGATCGCTGAAGCTTGCATACCTTGTCAGCATCATTAGGATCGACAAAACCTTTTGGTTGTATCATATACAACTCTTCTTCAATATTACCATTGAGGAACACAGTTTTGACATCCATCTACCATATCTCATAATCAAAATATGCAGCAATTGCTAACATAATCCTAACCGACTTTAGCATCACTACGGGAGAGAAAGTCTCATTGTAGTCAACTCCTTGAATTTTTGAAACCCCTTTGCGACAAGTTGAGCTTTATAGATGGTTACATTACCATCAACATCAGTTTTCTTCTTGAAAATCCATTTATTCTCAACAGCCTTTCGGTCGTGAGGTAAGTCCACCAAGGTCCAAACCTAGTTTTTGCACAGGGTTCCCATCTCGGATTTCATGGATTCTAGCCATTTGTTGGAATCCGGGCTCATCATCGCTTCTTCATACTTTGCAGGGTCATCACTTCCATCGACCATGAAATCCATGACATGATTTCCATACAGTTCAGGAGCTACACATGTCTTGCTTGACCTGCGAGGTTCGATAGTGTCCTCTTTCGGAGTTTCATGATCATTATCATTAGTTCCTTCTTCATTCGGTGAAGTCAACTCTGGAACAATTCCCGGTGCTGCGCCACTTGCCGTTTCATGAAGAGAAGGTTTAGTAACCTCTTCGAGTTCTACCTTCTGACTACTGACACCTTTCGCGAGAAACTCTTTCTCTAGAAAGGATCCATTCTTGGCAAGGAAAACCTTGCCCTCGGATTTGTGATAGAAGGAATACCCAATTGTTTCTTTAGGGTATCCTATGAAGATGCATTTTTCCACTTTGGGTTCGAGTTTATCAGGCTAAAGTTTCTTCACATAAACTTTGCATCCCAAACTTTAAAAAATGGCAGTGTAGGTTTATTTCCAAACCACAATTCATACGGTGTCTTTTCAGTGGATTTAGATGTGCCTGATTTAAAGTGAATGTAGTGGTTTCTAGTGCATAACCCCAAAATGACATAGGCAAGTCAGTCAGAGACATCATAGATCGAACCATATCCCATAAAGTATGATTACGACGCTCTGACACACCATTACATTGTGGTGTTCCGGTAGACGTGAGTTGTGAAACTATTCCACACTCTCTCATGTGTATGCTAAACTCATAACTTAAATACTCATCTCCACGGTCGGACTGCAGAAATTTGATCTTTCTATTACGATGATTTTCCACTTCACTCTGAAATTCCTTGAACTTTTCAATGGTTTCAGCCTTGTGTTTCATCAAATAGATATACCCGTATCTACTTAAATCATCCGTTAAAATAAAGTAATAAAATAATGATATCCACCTCGCACCGACACACTCATTAGACCACATACATCAGTATGTATGATACCAACAAATCTGTCGCCCTCTCCATTGTATCGGAAAAAGGGGTTCTAGTCATCTTGCCCATAAGGCATGGCCCACATGTATCAAATGATTCAAAATCAAGTGATTCCAAAAGTCCATCAGAATGAAGTTTCTTCATGTGTTTTATGCCAATATGACCTAGACGGCAGTGCCACATAAATGTAGATATATCATTATCAAGTTTAATTCTTTTAGCATCAACATTATGAATATGTGTATCACTAATATCGAGATTTAACAGAAATAAACCATTCATCACAGGTGCATGACCATAAAAGATATTATCCATATAAATCGAACAACCGTTGTTTTTGGATTTAAATGAATAACCACTTCGCAATAAAAATGATCTAGATACAATGTTCATGCTCAGTGCATGCACCAATTAACAATTATTTAGATTTATAACTAATCCCGACGGCATATGGAGAGGCAGCGTTCCGACGGTGATCACATCAACTCTTGATCCATTGCCCACACGCATCGTGACCTCCTGCCTTGCTAGTTGTCGCTTGTTCCACAGCCCCTGATTCGAGTTACATATATTAGCAACCGATCCAGTATCAAATACCCAGGTGCTACTGCGACTACTAGTCAAGTACACATCAATAACATTTATATCACATATACCTTTGTTTGCCTTGCTAGCCTTCTTGTCTGCCAAATACTTGGGGTAGTTGCGCTTCCAATGGCCAGTCCCCTTGCAATTATAGCACTCGATATCAGACTAAGGGCCAGCTTGAGATTTATTTTCAGGCGCAGCAATAGATTTGCCGCCCTTCTTTCCATTATGTTTACCCTTCTTGTCTTTCTTGAAACCAGTGGTCTTATTGATCATCAACACTTGATCCTCTTTCTTGATCTCCACTTCTGCAGTCTTAAGCATTGACAGAAGCTCGGGGAGAGACTTCTTCATGCCCTGCATGTTATAGTTCATCATGAAGCTCTTGTAGCTAGGTGGTAGAGATTGGAGAACATGATGTATGCCTAAGTCAATGGGAATCGTTATTCCCATGGACACAAGCTTATCGGCGTACCCAGACATTTTGAGTACGTTCTCAGTAATGGAGTTGTTCTCTTCCATCATACAGCTAAAGAACTTTTCAGAAGCATCATAACTCTCTACGGTAGCATGGGTATAGAAAATCATTTTCAATTCAACCATGGTACCAAAGGCATTGCCATTTTTGAAACGCTTTCAAAGTTCTGGCTCTAGTCCATACAGTATGATGCAATGAACTAAATTATGGTCCTCTTGACAAGTAAAATAGACATTCTTTTCTTTGTCAGGGGCATCAGGAGATGGTGGGGGGCCTAGTGGCGTGATGGCTTAGTGTTGATGTAGAGATCATTGGGAACCCCAAGAGGAAGGTATGATGAGCACAGCAACAAGTTTCCATCAGTTATGAAACAAAGGTTTAATCGAACCAGTAGGAGCAAGGAAACACCCCAAAGGTGTTGCTAGCTGAGCCTTGGCAGGGCGCACTACCGGTGCTAGTAGCAACGTGGAGACTTGCACAACACAACCATAGAACTCTGTCCCCAACTTGCGATGAGGTTGTCAATCTCACCGTGTTTTGCTGAAAACAAAGGATTGAACGTATCGAATGGAAAGAAGTAATAGTTTGCAGAAAGTAAACACAAAGCAGTAAACAGTTTATAGATTGTATGTAAAGAAACGGACCGGGATCCATAGTTCACTAGAGGTGGCTCTCCTTAAGATAGATAACACGCTGGGTGAACAAATTACAGTGGGGCAATTGACAAACATCGAGAAAGCAATACATGCATATACTAATCATATTGACTCCTTTGAGACTTCATTGGGCATTACAACATTATACATAGAACGCCATCCAACTGAATCTACTAATAATCCACCTTCAGGTTATCATCCGAACCCCTTCCAGTATTAAGTTGCAAGCAACAGATTATTGCTTTACGAATTGCGTGTAAAGTAAACAATACGATTGTTCTATGAACAAAGGATGGTTGTTTTCTCCCTAGTAGCAATAGCACATCTAGTACCTTAGAGATTTATATCACTTCCCCAGATTACCAGAGGCATGAACCCACTATCGAGCATAAATAGTAACTCTTGGAGTTGCTAGCATCTACTTGGCCAAGATAGCCACTAACAATGGAAAGCATGCAAGATCACAAATAACAAAGACATGATAGAATCAATAATCAATCTGAAATAGCATCTCAATATCCATCGGATCCCCGCAAACACAACATGCAGAATTACAAATAGATGATCTTGATCATGAAAGAAGCTCACAAGATCTAAACATGAAAGAACAAAGGAGGAGAACCAGCCATCTAGCTACTACATGGATGCGCAGTCCAAGGATGAACTACTCACGCATCACACCGGAGGCTTGCATGACGATGAAGAAGGCCTCCAGGGTGAATTCCCCTCTCTGGCAGGGTGCCGGGAAGAGCTTCAAATCCCTCCCGATCTAGGGATGGAGATGACGACGGCTACAGACTCTTTCGTGGATTTTTGATCGGGTACTTAGGGATTTCATCCTGAGGGCATCTTATAGGCGGAAGGGGAAGCCGAGGGGGTGCCGGAGGCGGCCATACCACCCCCTGGCGCGGGCCAGGCTAGGCCGCGCGGCCAGGTGGTGTGCTGGCCCCCTGGCCCCTCTCTGTCTCGTACTCTAGCATCTGATGACTTCCGGAAAAATAGGCACTTTGGCTTTTGTCCCATCCAAATCCGAGAATATTCATTTTCTGACTTTCTAGGAACCAAAAACAGCAGAAAACAGGCAGTTGGCACTGTGGCTCTTGTTAATAGGTTAGTCCTAGAAATCATACGAAAAGTACTCCAAAGTGTGGACAAAACACAAGAAAGTGGATAAAACCAAGCATGGAACATCAAAAATTATAGATACATTTGCAATGTAGCACGGCGCTTCTAGCACATGTTGCTTTTGCGCAGCAGTGAGGAGAATCCTCAGATTCAGGGCCCAGTTGGCAAAGTTGCTACTATTCATCGCAAGTTTCTCTTTCTCCATGAACACATTGAAATTAAAAGCAGGTGGTGCCATCTACAACAGAATTTTCGAAGTTTATTTAGACTAAGTTTATGATAGATCAAGTTCAACTAATCTAAATTACGAATGAACTCCCACTGAAAAACAACATCCCTCGTGTCTTTTTCATGATTACATGAACCAAATCCAGTAAACCAAGTCCGATCATCATGTGAGTCGGTGTAGCTTCAAAGGTGAGCATCTATATGGGCATCATATCAACTATATGACTCATGCTTAACCTTTCGCTCCATGTTCCAATGTCATGTCTGTACATGCTAGGCTTTCCAAGTAAGAACCTTAGTACTCGCGTGTGTAAAATTGTCTTACACCCGTTGTATGAAAGCGTAGAGTCAAAAACACCTGATCATCACGTGATGTATTGAAACGACGGACTTGCTTAATGGTGCATACTTAAGGAAGAACACATTTTATCTTGATATCTAAATGAGGGATCATCTTATAACGCTACTAAAGAGCAATTCAAGAATATAAGATGCAAACATCATATGCATAAAGTGAAATGATATGGTTCTTGCACTTGATCACTATCATGTGCATCGTGGTATGATCTTTATCATTCCTTTGTGTGTAAGGCCAAGGTCTATGGAACTTACACGTTATGTATGTGATAGCTGTGAGATTCGATATTTGATGGCTTTTATTGATGGTTTTCACCCGGATTTGATCGTTTTCTAGCTTTACCTAATGTTAATACTTTGGTAGCAAAGAAAACTAGGTTTTTAATGTGTGTTTTAGGTTCTGAATGTCAACATAAGGTTTTAACTAGAGAAACACAATATTCTGGAGAAAACAAGCAAGTCTCTCTTTGGAAGCACTCGAGGGGAGCATAAAGAAGCTTTAACGAGCAAATATACGGTGGGAATATTTTTCCGGCCATATAGTTCCCGTCGTATAGTTGTCGCTGCCTCTGTCTTGTCAAAAGGGACAACTTCCATGAAGGGACCAAGGACGAAAACTCAACGCAGCAGACGCCATACCATCCAGAAGGGAGAAAGAATAGATTCGGAGAAGAAGGGGAAGATGTTCTTCATCTTGCCCCACGATCTTCGACCTCCTAGCCAATACACCCCCATAGCCACTACTTGTACTTGAGAGAGAGAGAGGGATCTTCACCTTACCAGACTAGGGTTTGAGATTGTTTCTTCCCATCTTGAATTGTGTTGGATATTTTTCTATTCTTATTGTGGATCTCCACGGTAATATAAAGACGAATTCCCTTTATTTTATTATATCGATGATCCATTCTTCTGTCATGTGTGAGTAATTCCCTTGGACGTGGGAGATGTAGGAGATTGGTGAGATGTGATGTGCCTTCATATATTTTCCATTAGTTTGTGATTGATTCTAATTACTATATTATGTGTGCTTGGCTATCTATGGGATGCCTAATGCTTGTTGTCCAATTAAGGGCCCAGACAACATGAAGCTTTGTTCTACATAGATCAGATCTTGTTTGCTAGTGGACCGGTGACCCCCGGGTGACACGGGGATATCAATGGAAAACTAGTAGACTCGAGGATAACAAGGAACCACTGTGCTTATTGCATTAGTCCGATCCAAGGAGCTTAATCACTAAGCAACCTAAAGGGTCTTAATCGTCTAGTGTCTGACCATGGTTTTGGTAATACGGTAGTAAGATTATTGAAGTTGGGATGAAATCTACCAAGAGGAATTCTGGCTAATTATGGGTTGCTCGCCTACACATATATTTATAAGATTATAATTGTTACATTTATCATTTGTCCACCTAGCACAGTCACTATCACCATGAACTGAATCTCCCCGCGCCTTCTTTTGCCATCTGTAGGAAACAACAAACAACTAAGTCATTCTTTACTTTCATGCTTTATATTTCTGAAGTTTACATTTTAGTTCTATTTTGATACATCTCATTTAATCAGAACCCCATTCTTATTTCAACACTTGTAGTCAATTCACTCGAAGACCTGTGACAACTTTGGGTGTGACAGAGACTTTACCCATAAACAATTACCTTTGGGCTCCCTATGGGATTGATATCTATACTTCGAAACTAACTACAAACAATCTATGCACTTGCAGACATCAAGCTATTTTTGGGCGCCGTTGTCGGGGACCTAAGCGCTAAGTGTTTGTCTTTTGACATTTGAGGTGTTGCTACTACAAAATGTTCTCCCTAGGAGACAAAGGGTCTACACGCTCTGGTAGGACCTATCTACCGGATTATATTGAGCGTGTGCCTGCTCAAAGGCGCGAAGAAATTATTGAAGAACTTTTAAGATCAAATAAAGTTAAAGTTGAAAACCTGAGTGATACTATGGAAATCATGTCTATTTACAGGACAACTCCCATGAAACCTAGGAAAACTCTCAGAGAATACAGTGCTCCAAGTTCTTAATTTCTTAAACAACCAATAGAATTCCCTAATCCTGGAGTTAGAGAATATCGATTTCATGGTGGAATTATAAAAAATTTGCAGGAAAAAGCTTTCAGTGGAAGGGAAGACGAAGACCAAGGAAGACACAACATCGCTTGGACCAAAAGGTTTGCACAGAGACTTCTCTCGTTTAAAATTATTTCGTTGGTCTCTTAAAGGTAAAGCTCTAGACTGGTTATATTCTCTCCCTCGCCATTACATTAAATGTTGGGAAAACTGCATTATTAAATTCATAAACAGGTTTAATCCTTTTAAAAAGGTAACTGAAATAAGAAAGAATATAGGTAACTTTAGTCAGAATGTGGGAGAAAACTACCCACAAGCCTGGGAAAGATTCTGTGGAATGATCAATAGTATTCCTAATCATGGCTATTCTGAATCAACTATTTGCCATTTATTTTACCACGGACTTAATACTCAATGTAGAGAACTGCTTGACTTATCAGAAGGAGGATCGATAAATACTTTAACTATTAAAGAATGCTTGGAATTGATGTCTACTAGGGCTAAGAATGATTCTTTATATAAGCCTGATTTTGGCACTAAACTGGAAAAAGGGATACTTCGGATAACTCCTGATCTTATGCCTGAGGTATGCAAAACAATGAAAGAAAAATGTATACCTTCTGAACTTGTTAAGGAAAACAAAGTAGATTTTTTACAAGTTTTAACTAAAGAGGATGGAACTATAAAAGTTTTTCAAGAATTAAAACATCGATAAGTAAAATATCATAATTACTTGCATAAGCACTTTCAAAAACACAAAAAGATTTTAGCGGAACTCACGGAAAATTATGATGAGATTGGCCAAGAAATAAAATTATTTCACAAGTATTTTAGTATGATTGAAACCCAGTGTGAACAAATATCATCTAGTTATCAAATTTCTCTTCGTGATGATAAAGATATTCCTGTTTCTACTAATATTGTCACAAGAAGGGGTGCAGTTGTTACAGGACCCTTAGGACCACCAGAATATGAAGCTAAAAAAGAGCGAAAGGAAAAATCCTTGCTCGAAGCAAGCCAAGAAGATGATACATTGGTGGATCCTCAAGATGAAACTAAAACACAAGACCAAACCAAGGAGGACCGAAATGATGCACAGTATGACCATTATGACTCTGATGCAGAGACGGTTTATCTAAGAGAAGAAAAAGATATAAGTAAGGAAGATGAAGTTGTTGTAGTAGAAAAGAAGAAAAGCAATAAGCAACAACAAAAGAAAGCAACAAAAGAGCCTGACCCCCCCCCCCCCCACACACACACACACAAAAGGTAAAAGATAAGAGTAAGTCAGGTGAGAAAAAGCTTCCTTACCTAGATTGAAAAAAGAAAGCACCAGATCAGGTAATTTGTAATTCTTTTACAAAGACACTTAGTGACCTTCGTTTGGAAATTCTGTTTGCGGATGTAATCAAAGTTCCTACCTATTCTAAATTCCTCCGTGATATAGTAGAAAGAAAGAAATAACTAAAACTTTTGCCATGGTAACTAGTTACCCTGCTAATGGGAAGCTGTTGTCTAAGTCTAGAGATCCCGGAATACCAACTATTTCATGCTCAATAGGTAAAAGTAATATTCACAATGCCTTGTGTGATCTAGGAGCAGGAGTTAGTGTCATGCCATACTCCCTCTATAAAAGGTTAGGATTAGGGGAGTATTCTCCTACTACTATCACTTTACAAATGGCTGATAAATCCACTAAACAACCCATTGGTATGATTGATGATGTTCTACTTAGAATAAATGAGCATGTTATTCCCACTGATTTTATTATACTTGAAATGCTACAAGATGAAAATTATCCATAATACTTGGAAGACCTTTCCTTAGTACTACAGGGGCATCCGTTGATTATGCTGAAGGAAAGATAATCTTCAATATTTATGATGCTGAAATCATCCGGTATTTTCCAAAGAAGCTGGAAACAGGAGAAAGATATATTCCACCGGCAAAACGAGTTCATGTGGTAAGTGCCTTTGATAAGGGCCAACCCGATGTAAGAATTCGAGAACAAAAAAGAGGTTGAGTTACTCAACCATTCTTAATAAAATGCTTAATGGGAGTCAACCCATATTGTCAATAAAATGGATTAGAGAATAAAAAGTTCATCGCATTCCTACAACTTTTTCACAAACATTCTAGTGGAAGAGCGCCCGTGAAGATGCAGCTGTCAAAAAGTAGTAGAAATATCAATTGAAGGAGTATAGAATAAAGATGAAAAAGAATAAAAATAAAAGTTTGAGTTTTTCATCTACAGAAGCTAAATTTTTGCTCTTAATACGCTAATGTTAGTCGACAGTTTCTACTATCAATTTTTTGTCAAAAATAAGGTATTTTGCTAGGTTTTGGGATAAGAAGGCACTCTCAAGGAAACAGAAACTTTTTGATGACTACTGATGGTTTAACGACCAAATATACGGCGGGAATAAAAATTCTAGCCATATAGTTTTGGTCGTATAGATATCTTTTCCATCAACAAATGTTCTTCGAAGACACACAGAATTTAACGACCAACTATACGGCGAGAATAAAAATTCCGTCCATATAGCTCCGGTCGTATAGATATCGATGCCTTCATAAAAAAAATCTGAAAGGTACTGAGAATTTAGCGACCAACTATATGGCGGGAATAAAAATTCTGGCCGTATAGCTCCGGTCGTATAGATATCGATGCCTCTCTTAGAATTTTATCCCAAAGGTACTGAGAGTTTAACAACCAACTATACAGCGGGATCATTGCGATCCGGCCGTATAGTTGCGTGCGTATAGCTGTTTTCTGCATAAAGAAACCCTAGTTCGTGGCGCCACCGCAACTATACGGGCAGAACAACATCACCCGCCCGTATAGTTCCGGCCGTATAGTTTGGTGAAACCACAAAATCGCATCAGGGCGGCTAGGTCTTTCACCCCCTCCTCATTATTTCTCTCATATTCTCTCTCCAAACCTCTCAAAATCCACCTAGAACTCTTGATTCTTCGCGGATTTCATTCGTTTGAGTGGGGGAATCAACAGATCGGAATGTTTCTCTCCCTATCCATGCTTTATTTTCAGATTTCCATGTTTGAAACTCTCACATTGATCTAGTGGATGAACTCAAGCTTATTTTGTTTTTCCTATTGATTTCTCACGTTAGGATTGAATTTTTCCATGTAGGATCGTTCAAATATCATGTAGAAACTATATGCCTAAGGTTTTATGGTGAATTTTTTTAGTGCATCACGATGAACAAAATCGGTAACATCTTTCGCAAGACAAAGCGCCAACATGGTGAGGGCTCAGGCTCGGGGTCCCGAGCCAAGCGCAACCCCATGTTGGACATGGTCTCATTGAGGAGGATTCTGCCCACACGTTGGTACGACCATAGCTTTCTCACCGCGGCGGGGTTGAAGGCGTACTTTGAACTCATGTGTAACAAGTCCAGGCTAATGGTACTTGGCTTTGCAAGCCAGGCCACCTACACCGAGCTTACTTACAAGTTCCTTGCCTACTTCTACGACGACCATAGGGAGAAAGGTAACGCGTGCACGATAAGCTTCACCATGAACCGGCAGCAGTATGAAATAAATTTTGAACAATTTTGCGATGCTTTCGGCTTCCCCCATGTTGGGGAGCCAACTATTACTAATCTCTATAGCGTCACAAGCGAAGAAACTTGGGAGGTCATTTCTTTTAGTGGTGGCACCAACTTCTATCAAAAGAAGATGTGCACCATTCAAAATCCAGCCATCCTCTACTACGCCTTGTTCCTCACCAACACTCTACTTGGAATGGTGACACCAGTTCTATGGCCAATGTGGACATGGCAATGATCACCAAGGCTCTCTTTCCCACTTCGCCGCAAAGCCCCAATCATGCAGCTCTACTCTTCCATCACTTTTGCCACCAAAGCAACAAGACCAAAGGTGATATTCGCATTGGTGGATTAGTAACCCACCTTGCCCGTGCATTAAATATTGTATTACCTGTTATGCAATCTGTTGACGATCCAAAGCTTACGGATGTCAAGTATTTGACTGCGTGTGGCTTCCTTGTTGGGGATATACTTTCCGGGTATCTCACAGTTCCTCACTGACCAGGGTGGCCCACTTCGGGTTAGAGCTTTGCTTCATGGGTGGCCTAGTCAGGGAGAAAGACGGAGTCCAATCCGGCTACGGGAAGGCCCAGAAGACTTACCGACTTAGGACCATAATGTTACTTGTAGTTCAAGATGTACTCTGTAACCAACTCTTAGTCGTAGCCAGATAGATCTCTCCTATAAACCCTAGGCCGGATATCTATATAAGCCGTCCTAGGGAGAGCCTTTAGGGCACACCTCAATAGTCTACAATCTCAACTCGCATAGGCGAAACCCTTGTAACCCATATTCCGGCTCTATCGTATTACTGGATTGCTAGCAGGAGTAGGATCCGTCCAAAGCCGGCGGATTCGAACCCAGGTAAACTTGTGTGCTCACCGTCCCAAAATACCGTACGTCTCACACCCCTCTCTTCCGCATGCCTCGAGGACCCCCTCATGGCATACTTGTCCTCAATCCAACAATAGTTGGCGCCCACCGTGGGGCAAGTGAGCTTCGGATCTGTGTTCCGAGCAGAATCTGCAAGAATCGAAATTGGCAAGACTATCACCATCGGTCGCATCCTCTATGCCAGCGACGTCCCTCTCATCGTTCTCGACGAGACTTGGATTCCGGCTAGGGAAACCGTGACTGCCTACACAATCATGTATTTTGGCGAGATCGATGTATACATCGGTTTTGCTGAACCTGCCCAACCCACCCTAGCGGTGATGATAGAGGCAGAAGAATCTTCTAGGTCCCCTTTGTCCGCGGAGGCGGTAGAGTTTCGGATCTCAGAAAACTCTAATCCCACCCAGCCCGCACCAGTTGCGGAGATAGTGGAGAAATCCGAGCCTGAAAAAGACCTAGCAGTCCAAGTCAAATCTTGAGTGGATCTCCCAGGAGAAGCCGGATCCCAGATCGACCCACTTGTGGAAGTCGCAATTCAGGAGGAACATATCAACAACACTGAATCCGGCTCTGATGATGCCGGGACAGACAGGCCTTTCCTGAGGTATAAACTGAGACGCATGATACTGCAAGGAGAAAGCGTGGATGCAATCCTCGAGACCATCAAAAGTTTCGACATGGCTGATCGTGAAGGCCGCAGGTACCTCAGGAAGCACACATCGCACTTTGTCGGATACGTGGGATTCGGATCCGGCTCTGCCGACGCCGGAGAAAACACCGACTCTATGTTGGAGGAAATTGGAACAAACGCCGACGTACCCGCATCCTCGGATGAATCGATGACGTCAGCAGATTTCCGAAAGTTATCCGCGGAATACGAAGAGGAGTATAACTCCAAAGCTGCAGAAGAAGGAGAAGCCTTGGATGAAGGATCCGGGGAACACTCTCCCAAAGCGCAGGATGACATGGACGTCTTAGATAATCCCGAGGTCCAGATGTCCGAAAGTACCGATCAGAGCTTGACTCCGGGAAATGGACCCAAAGCCGTCTTTGCTACCGGCACTGCCAAGAAGGCAAAGAAGAAGAACAAGACTCCGGCAAAATACCCTCTGACGGAGGAGGTGATCGCCGAAGAATATGTAGAAGACTCGAATGGAGCACTTATCCCAGAAGAGCCGAAAAAAGAAGAATCGGTGGATGGACACGTGATCACCGAAGGTGGGCGTAAACTCATCGATGCTGCATTAACCACACCTATCCCTACAGCTGCAGAACTTACTGCCGAAGAGCTGGACGAAAGGGCCCAAGCCCTAGAAGCGCGTTGTCAACAACTCCTTGATGAAGCCAAAAACATCGAGGAGGAGAAGAAACACATGGCAACTAAGGATTACATGTCTCGGTTGCATCAGAAGACACGGAAGCGTCACACTAATGACGACCAATTCCCACATGTCCGTGCCGTCCTTTTCGGGGATGAGATGGGGAAACCACGAAAAGATAGCAAAGGAGATTGGGTTTATCCAACCCCAGTACAGAATACCGTGGCGGCCCGAGAAATTCTATCGGCTAATCTAGGACCGGAGGAGATCCGTTTGGGTATCAAACTACTCAACAAGGGACTGGAACAGCAAAAGGTCGCCCTGTCCGGAAGTCAAAAACTGGTCTCGAATTCTGACCAATGTCACACGGATCTGGCATGGGCTAACGTAAGACCCCATCACGTCCGGGAGCAGTATCATCACCCCGAACACCGGGAAGACAATTATTCAAGAACCGGATCGTCAGGACAGCATTACAGGACTACGTGTAACTAGAGCAACGTCGCTCTAGCGGCCAAAAAGGAGGCCATTTCTGCACTGAATCCGAGGAATCCTCCCCGACAAGAGTCTAACAATCGAAGGGGAGAAGATAAAGAGAAACGTCGGGAGGAGGATCGTCAAAAAATGCCACCTCCTAGACATACAAGCCGTCCGGCTGAACCTCACCGTGGTGGGAATGACGGACGAAGGAACGATGGAAACCATGCTGCTACAAGTCGGCAGGGGGCTCGTCATAGTGAAGATCCTCCCCGGAACCGGAATAATGATGCTCCGGACGAAGGTCGGCGATCAGCCGGAAAAAATTCAGCTGCTCCACCCTCTCCACCAAGCAGTCATCACAACGGCTCCCAAGGGGGACATAGAGGACGACATGGCGGAGGAGGTGGCGGCAGAAGCCGAAGTCCGGCTCCAAGGCACCACAGCCACAACCGGCATTCGGGACGATCTCTATCCCCGAACGACACAAGGCACATGATCAATTCCAACATAGAGGCGCGGCGCTACGAAAGCGATGATATCTACGTGGGCCCAAAGTGCTTTGGACCACGCATTGGAGCTACGAGATTCCCGGAAGGATTTGCTATCTCAAGGCACATCCAAGCCTACGACGGCATTGCTCGGCTAGATACTTGCCTACAAGATTTTTTCCAAGCTTGCTGCATCACCAAAGGCGGAAACAGCCTGGTCGCAACCCGATATCTCCCACTTATGTTGCGGAAGACGGCGCGATCATGGCTCAATGAACTTTCGGAGAACACCATCCATAACTGGTATGACATGCAAAGTGCGTTCTTTCGGAATTTCGAAGGCACATATCGGAGGCCCTGTTCGGTCGGAGACCTACAACGTTGCACCCAGAAAGCCGGAGAAACTTGCCGGGATTACCTCGGATGATGGATCGACACCAAGAACTCCTGTGAAGGAGTAAACGATCAAACCGGGATTGAAGCTTTCATCGCAGGGCTCCCAATTGGTCTACTACGTCACCACTTGAAATGTGACAAGGTCACTAATTTGGGAGAGATAATAGAAACAGCGAGCAAGTATGCAGATGCTGACGACGATGCAGAGGGATTACTCAATGTCCTGGCTATGCCTCAGTCGGCAAGGCAACCAAAGCAACAAGCTCAGAAGCGCAAAAATACCTTGGAAGAAAAACCCAACGCGGAAACAGCAGTGGTTACTACTGTTTCCGGGTCTGGAGGACGAGGAGGACGCGGCGGAGGCCGCGGGCGTGGCCGTGGGACTTCAAGGGTCCAAGGTAGAGGAGAACAGCAACCAGGCAAAACCTACTCTTGGGCCGACATTGCCAATAATCCATGTGTGCATCACCTAGACGGCAATGGGGGCTTGTCCCACACCAACGCTGAATGTCGGTTCAATGACGACATCAAAAGAGATGATACCGCTGGCTACAAAGCTAAGCGGAAGAAGGGAAAGAAAATCCCGAAAAAGACAAAGAGACCAAGGAAGATTCTGACATGGAGGAAGCTGATGCTTCAAATCCCAAGCAAGAAGGGAAGAAAACTTTTCCCACCAAGAAGGACACTTACGTGACTTTCCTCGGATCTCAACCAGCAAAGGTCAAGAAAGCATTTCTACACGAGCTCAATGCAATAAATCCGGCTGTCCTCCAGTATCTGGACTGGTCGAAAGTGGCAATCACATTTGACTGCCCTGATCATCCGCCTAAGTTGCACAGGCGGGGAAAATATGCCTTAATCATCAACCCACTTATTGACGGTTATGGTTTCTCCAAGACCCTCATGGACGGTGGTAGCAGCATCAATATTCTCTATGTCGAAACGCTACACCGGATGAAGATCTTGGAAACCCAGCTGAACCATAGCTCTGTGATCTTTCACGGAGTTGTCCCAGGAAGACAAGCTAATTCCCTGGGAGAGATTACTTTGGATGTTACCTTTGGAACTCCAAAGAACTATCGGACGGAGGCACTTTCCTTCGAAGTGGTGCCATTCAAGAGTGCGTACCACGCTATATTCGGACGTCTGGCTTATTGGGCTTTTATGGCTCGTCCGTGTTACATTTACAATATGATGAGAATTCCAGGTCCCAACAGAGTGATCACCATCAGGGCAGACCCGAAGAAAGCGCGAGACTGCGAGGATGGAAATGCCGCCTTTGCCGAAGCCGTGCTGCACGCCCAGGAGTACCAGGAGATCAAGAAGAGCATAGATCCGTTCGAGATGCCCGCAACAAAGAAGGAAGTGACAAAGCGAAATCCGGAGTTCAAGGCATCAGAAGAGACGAAGAAAACGTCGTTGAAGGATGATGACCCCTCCAAGGTTACCCAGATAGGCGTAGGCCTAGGCAGCGCATAGGAAAGCGTGCTCGTCAAGTTCCTCCAAGCAAATCAAGATATCTTCGCATGGCAGCAATCTGACATGACCGGAGTACCTAGGGAACTTGACGAGCACTCTCTAAATGTAAAACCAAACGCTAAACCCGTCAAACAGTCCCTACGACGGTTTGGCAACAAAAAGCGTAAGGCAATAGCTAAGGAACTAGCACAGCTCGTGTTAGCCAGATTCATAGAAGAGGTCATCCACACTGAGTGGTCGGCCAATCCTGTAATGGTCCCTAAAAAGGACACCACTGATTTAAGGATGTGTGTTGATTATACTGCCTTGAACAAGGCTTGTCCAAAAGATCCGTTCGCTCTGCCTAGGATTGATCAAGTTATCGATTCTATGGCAGGCTCGGAACTCCTCTATTTTCTCGACGCATATTCCGGCTATCACCAAATCCGGATGAAGGAATCCGACAAAGTCAAAACTTCATTCATAACCCCTTTTGGATCCTTCTGTTTTGTTACGATGCCCTTTGGGCTGAAGAACGCAGGAGCTACGTACCAGTGCACGATGCAGCATTGCCTCCATGACCAACTCGAACGTAATGTCCAAAAAGAAGGAAACACTGATTTCCGACTTGGAGGAAACATTTGCCAATCTACGAAAATACAACATCATGCTTAACCCAAAGAAATGCTTCTTTGGAATACCAGCCGGGAAATTGTTAGGTTTCATCGTGTCTCAAAGAAGCATAGAGGTGAACCGAGACAAAATCAAGGCTATACTCAATATTTCCAGGCCAACTCGCCTGAAGGACGTACAAAGATTAACTGGTTGCATCACTACGGTCAGTCGATTTGTAGGCCGGCTTGGCGAAAGAGCCGCACCATTATACAAACTCCTGAAAAAGACCAAGGATTTTGTTTGGACTGACGAAGTTGAAGCTGCACTACAAAACCTGAAGAAAGTACTCTCATCTTCTCCTATCCTTGCAGCGCCGAAACCTAAGGAACCGATGTTGCTCTATCTTGCTGCGACAAATAAGGTCGTTAGTATCGTCATGGTGGTGGAGAGACCAGAGGAAAATCAGGAACACCTGGTGCAGCGTCCGACTTACTTTGTCAGCGAGGTCCTGACAGAATCAAAACAGCGTTATCCGCACTATCAAAAATTGGCTTACGGTGTTTTTCTAGCATCTCGTAAGTTACGTCACTACTTTCAGGAGCATCCAATTACCGTGGTAAGCACAGCTCCCATGAGAGATATAATCAACAACAGTGACGCCACATGACACGTGTCGCCAAATGGGGAATAGAGCTCTCAGCTTTTGACATTGAGTATAAAACTCGGACTGCAATCAAATCCCAGATCCTTGCTGACTTTGTTGCTGATTGGACAGAGACGAAGGAGAACATGATCCTCCCTGAGTCGGAATATTGGACCCTTTTCTTCGATGGGTCTAAGGCTCGTGGGGGCTCGGGGGCTGGCGTGGTGCTCAAATCACCCCAAGGAGATAAACTTCTATACATGTTGTAGATCCACTTCACAGCGACAAACAACATTGCCGAGTATGAAGCACTGCTACATGGAATCCGGAAATCTAAGGATATTGGCATCCGATGTTTGATGTGTTATGGAGATTCGGATCTTGTTGCTGAACAAGTGTCGGATATTTGTAATGCGGATAGTTTTTCGGATAGGTTCTGCGCGGAAAGAGGTCCCGGATGGCGATTTTTTAGAGCACCTCAATGTTCCCTCAATAAAGGGAGTAGATGAGGAATATCCGACCAAATCCAACTCACCTTTGATAGCAGTTCTGGCTGTAATTCCCAGCTGGACGCAACCCTACCTAGATTATCTGGTAGATGGAAAATTACCCGAAGACGAGGTTCTGAGCCGGCAGATTATCCGACAAGCAAAATCCTATACTATTGTTAAAGGTGAGCTCCATAAACGGAGTATTTCTGGGGTTTTTCAGCGTTGTGTACCTCCGGAAGAAGGAGTGGAAATCTTAAGAGAAATCTACGAAGGCGAGTGTGGTCACCACGCTGCAGCCAAATCTTTAGTGGCAAAAGCTTTTAGACGCGGATTTTTATGGCTTACAGCTCAGGCAGATGCCGAACGATTAGTCAAGACGTGCAAAGGCTGCCAAAAGTACGCCAAGCAAGCTCATGTTCCGGCTGATCAGCTTCGAACAATACCTATAACATGGCCCTTTGCGGTCTGGGGGCTTGATATGGTAGGACCATTTAAACGAGCTCCAAGCGGATTTACTCACCTCCTAGTGATGGTGGATAAATTCACAAAATGGATTGAGGCTAAACCTGTCACTAGTTGTGATGGAGCAACAGCCAAAAGATTTATCGAGGATGTTATAATCCGTTATGGTTATCCACATAGCATTATCACGGACAACGGGAGTAACTTCTCTATGGGAGAATTAGCGGAATTCTGCAATGAGCAAAATATCTGGCTTGACATTGCGTCAGTCGCACATCCACAGGCTAACGGACAAGTCAAAAGAGCAAATGGTTTAATCCTACAAGGGCTAAAACTAAGACGCGAAGCACCACTACGACGTGCTGTGGGGGCTTGGGCAGAGGAAATACCCTCTGTAATTTGGAGTTTACGAACAACTCCAAACAGGTCAACAGGATACACACCTTTCTTCTTGGTCTATGGCGCAGAAGCAGTTCTTCCTAGTGATTTGATTCATACTTATCCTAGAGTGGCCGCGTATATCGAAGAGGATGCCGAGATTTCTTGACAAAATGATCTCAACTTAGTCGAAGAAGTTCGCGTCGTTGCTAAAATGAGATCTACAGCCTATCAGCAGAAGTTACGCAAGTATCATAGCCAGAGAGTCCGAAATAGATCTTTCAATAAAGGTGATTTGGTTCTCCGGCTTGTGCAACAAAGAAAGCACTAACTTTCCCCAGTATGGGAAGGGCCCTTTTTAGTTAGTCGAGTATTGCACAATGGATCGTACTACTTAACTGACATGGGGCCAGTCAAAGAAAGACCTGCTACTAAGAAGAGGAAGAGAGCTGGAGGCATGATGACCCACAAGTATAGGGGGTGTATCACAGTATTTTCGAGGAAAGTGAAACCCAATTTATTGATTCGACACAAGGGGAGACAAAGAATATTTATAAGCCTTAACAACTGAGTTGTCAATTTAGCTGCACCTGGAAACAATCTTGCTCATAGTAGTTTATCAGTAGCAACAGTTTTGTAGTAGGAAAAGTAAAGTAACAGCAGTAGTAAAGCAAAGACAGTAGTAACAAAAGCAGTAAACAGTGAGATTCGAGTGCGGTAGGCATAGGGATGGATGGACGGGCGTTGCATGGACAAGAAAATTCACGTAGCAATCAGAACATAGGGAAATTGCAGATAAATAAGATAAAGCATCCAAGTACTAGACAATCCTAGGCATGTGTTCCATATATAGTCATACGTGCTCGCAATGAGAACTTGCACAACATCTTTTTTCCTGCCAGCCTGTTTGCAGCGGGGCCTCTAGGGAACTACTGGCAATTAAGGTGCTCCTTTTAATAGAGCACCGGAGCATTAACACTCCGTGAACACACGTGATCCTCACATCAAAGTCTTTCCCTTCCGGTTATCCCGATTTTTGTCACTTCGGGGCCATTGGTTCCAGACAACAACGTGTGTATACAACTTGTAGATAAGACCAAAAACAATACTATCATAATGAATCAATAACATGTTTAGATCTTAAATCATGGCACTCGGGCCCTAGTGACAAGCATTAAGCACAACAAGTCTCAACAAAGTCATAAAGCACTAATAAAAGATACTAGGCACCATGCCCTAACAATCTGATGCCATTACATGAATGATCTCATCCAATCCCTACCATCCCCATAGCCTACAACAGGGGATTACTCACTCATAGATGGGGGAAACATGGATGGTCGATGGAGAAGTGATGGTGATGATTATGGCGATGATCTCCTCCAATTCCCCGTCCCGGCAGGGTGCCAGAACGGAGTTTCTGGTGATGTTTCGTGGAATCTGGTGGTGGCGGCGGAGCGGAACTCCTTCTGGAAAAACGTCAAACCCCCCGAAGTTCTTAGGTCAGAAGGCTCCTTATAGGCGAAGAGAGAGGCCGAGGGGGTGCCTGGGAGCCCACACCACCCCCTGGCACGGCCTGGCCTGGCCCGCGCCACCAGGTGGTGTGGCCACCCCCTGGCTCTTCTCCGTCTCGTATTCTGGCTCCTCGAGTCTTCGGGTGAAATAGGATTTTTGGTATATTTTCCGGGATTTTTCCTGATAGTTGTTTTTCTGCACAAAAAGTAGACACGAAGGCAATTCTGCTGAAAACAGCGTCAGTCTGCATTAGTTGCATCCAAATCACACAAGTATAGAGGAGAAATAATAGCAAAAATGTTCGGGAAAGTAGATACGTTTTGGACGTATCAACTCCCCCAAGCTTAGCTTATTGCTTGTCCTCAAGCAATTCACTTGAAAACTGAGTGCGATAAAGGAACTTTCACGAACACATTTGCTTCATATGATGTAAATATTCTCAGCAATGTGATCAACTACTTAGACAGTTCATAATAAAGAGTATGCAACTGAGTCTTCTTAATAGTCATTGCAAGCTATGAAGAGATTCCAACTCAAGAATAATAAGTAGCATGAGGCACAAACATAAGCAACATTGCAATGCTCATAGAAAGGTATGATAGAGTGGTATCTCGCTTGCCTTTGATTATGAATATCAAGGCACCTCTGAAGTTCAAGTGATGACTAGAAGTAAAGATATCAAGGATACAAGCATCAAAGTCATAACACAAATAATAAAGTAGTGGAACAAACACAAAGAATGACAACTATGCGCTCAAGAAGGTTCTTGGAGAATATGTGGAAACTCGACAAGTAGAAGAAAAAGTTTTGAATAATTTGAAAGGCTTCCAAATGCTGAAAGTATGGTACTCATTAGCTTTGAGCTCTCATTGCCCCTATCATAAGAATCTTTAAATGGTTAAGGTTAAAGTGACACACCTAAGAGGATATGCTTGACAAGTTATAAATCGAAGTCTCATGCCCCTTACTTACAAAGACCGATCCTCATGCTACTCAACTTCAGTCACAGGTAAGCTCTTCTCATTGTAAGTATATACGTATCATAGAGAACCGCCAACGGGGTACCCCTTGCACATGAAACGGGAGATGTCCCATAATCAAAATAACAAGGCAAGCAGACAATGAGCATCTCGGCGATCTTTTTATTTACTATGTGCATAGATTTTTTTTGAGGATGCTTCATAGAATGCTCATTATGGTTATGCTGCAAGTTTCCACCATGATTAGGCATGGCTTAGGCTAGCGGCCCAAGCGTTTCTCTAACATACATACAAACTCCATGATCTTACAAGTTCCACTTTTATTTCACACCACCGAGATCCATAAGCAAAAGAACATGATATCAACTAGGTACAAAGTACCTATGAAGCGTTGAAAGCGGTCCCCATGATACATGGTTCTACTAACTTCAACTCATAAAGCGCAAGCATATGCGCAACAAAGAAGGACGCAATGGTTCAGGTCTATTAAGTGCACCAAAATAAAGTGTGCCATCAAGTTCGTGAGAGCTTTACTAACTAACTTTCTCATCACAAGCAAACATTTTATTCGGAAGAAAACATGGCATATTGAATATGCATGGAGGTAGCAAATGATGCTAATGGGTAGGTATGGTGGACACTTTGGAAATATTTGGTTTAGGGAGTTGGGAACTTGAGTAAAACATACTCAGTGAAAGTGAAGGCTTGCAATAGTAAGGGAGCGACAAACGAGAGAGCAATAGCTGTCATTATCATGCTTGCAACAAAACAGAACTACTCATGGCATGAAAGTGATTCAAGGTCCTCAAGGCAAAATAATTCATCGAGGCTTAACTGATTATTACAGTCATGTCCTTGCGTGAGCATGTGCCAAGTCAATCAAATGAAACATTCAGAGGAGGATACCATGGTGTGATACCAATTTATGAATAGAGCAATGCAAGCAAACATTCATAAGACATGCTACAAACTATTAGCGAGCTGGAGCTAATCATAAGAAAGCAAGAACTACTAAGCATCCAAAGAAAACATACACTCTACATGAATGGACTAAGCATACCCACAGTTATGAGTATATGTACAAAAATGAAAACAAATAGAGTTCGTTACCAGCCTCTTACCACGCCTCAAGTTGTCATTAATCCTCATTATTGCTCTTCACTTGTGTGGCTTGAATAATAATATGAAACCCAATAATCCACTGAGGACTGCCGAACCCTGTAGCAAACTCACAAAAACCAAAGAAGAACGAAAAATATTTTTGGTGTTTTCGATTTTTAAACAAGAACCAAAAGGGAAAAACAAGCGAAGCAAAATCTTTTTGGGTTTTTCAGAAAATTCAAACAAAGCAAAAAAAGGAAAAACAAACCAAGGCAAAAGGAAGAAGCAAACCAAAGAGAAACAACAGAAATATTTTTGGTCTTTTTGTGTTTTAGGAAGCAAAAGCAAAGAAAAACGAAAACTAAAAAGAGAATGAAAACATGAATATACAAAGTACCGATGCAACATGATATGGAGATGAGTGCGGTGTCGGCGTACCTCCCCCCAAGCTTAGGCTTTTGGCCTAAGTGGGTATCAATCCATGTACGAATAGGGGTTCCAAGCGGGCGGATCTTGGTAAGAATGGTCGTAGCTGGGCCCATGAAAAGAAGAAGAAGAAGCTCCCCAATCATAAGCGGGCTGTTGATATGAGGATTCTCCCTCATTCGAGGGCTGGACCGAATCATCCGTGACCTCCCTTCTAGTGTCCTGCTCATGTTGGGAGAGCTCTCCCAAGTATGTGTCAAGCTCCTCCTCAGTGAGGGACCATCCTTCCCTGTTATCAAGGTTAAATAAAACAGGTGCAGGCAAAAGAACAATATGCTCGGACTTGCTCTTTCTCCAACCAGCTTTGAGAAAGGTTATTTCATAAGATAATTCACTCATACTAGCCCACGAGGAAACAAATTTATGCTGTATCATGGAATTAAGATCAAGCCTTTCTATGGGAAACTATAGGTCTAGATGATGAGGCACTAAACCATGCAATGCTAGTAACCGAGAAGCAATGAGGCCTCCACAAATTCCACCTTTCTCACGGTTAGCAGCAAGACAGAAAGCTATCAAAGCACCCAAGTTGTAAGACCTATCTCGTCTAAGAGCAGTAGAGATAAATGCTAGATCAAACGAAGATAACTTATTGGCAGTTTTGCTAGCAAGTACACACTTGGCAATAAAGTAGGCAAAGTAGCGAATGGAGGGAAGATGAATGTTACGGATTTTTCCACTCTCCTTCGAGAAGCTACTCCCTTGGCAAATTTCTGCATATAAATCCATGAGTGGTTCAGGTCTCTCCTTAATCCTCCTACATGATCCCCATTGAGGTACCTTAATAGATGCACAAAAATCATCAAGAGAAAGGTTGACAGCAATATTGTAAATTTTGTAATGGACCATGGGGTTAGGCAAAGAGTGACTAAATTGGAAATCCTGCACCACAGACATGGTTAGCTTCACAAATTGACAAGGTTCATCTTCCAAAAAGCGCTCTAACCCTGCATTAGAAACCAAAGTGTGGAAATCTTGTAGAATTCCTGCAGTTCTCATGAACTCAGAGCATGGATAAATGGAGGGAAAAACTTCCTCCTCCCAATGGACCTTCATGACCTCAGGCACCCAAAGCTCATGTTGGTTTAGGTGGTGTTCACTCATCTTCTATTCTGAAATTTAAACACCTATTAAACAAGTGAATGCAAACTATATATAATGAATGATTCTACTCATACAAACTTGCAAGAGGCCTAAACATGCATCAAAACTATATCTCTAAGCATCAAACAAGCTTACAAGCCCTCATAACCAGTCACCTACAGCAGCAAAATACTCAACATATAAACCACTAAACACAAATCTACTTGGACAAGGGGAGGAGTCACATACCAGGGAACAAATGCTCCAAATTTCATTAAGAAAGATGGGCTGAGCAAGGAGATCGAAAAAAATCGAGAGCAAGCACAGCAAGAACGCGATTTTGAGCTATGAACTGGAGCTTACTCGAGAGAGAGAAGAAAGTGGCAGGTGAGAGAGTTAATGGGGGGCCAGGGGTGACCCACACCAGGGCATGGCGCCACCCAAGGCTGGCCGCGCCACCATGGGGTGTGCCTGCCTGGTGGGCCCCCCTGGTACCTCCCAGGTACTCCTCTTCCCCTTTTTCACGTAAAATTTTAATATGAATTTTCTGGAATTTTTCGAGACACTTTATTTTTTGGGCATTTTTCAGAGATAGAAGAATGATTTTCCTGACAGACAGATTTTTTTTTCTTTTGGAAACATGATGCAAGGACAAAACAAGGCTAGAACTACAGAAGTTCTAACATGCAAGCAACTAACAACAAAAAGAAAACTAGACGAAAGCAAGAACTAAAATGGAAAGGATAGAAGTAAACGAAGATAATCATAATGAAAACATTGTTTTGTTCAGTGGAATCCTTTTGTTAACAAGGTTGATCAAGTCTTGCTACCAAAACAATTGCATATGAGACAAAACTTTTTACTCCACTAATGATTATGTTACCTCAACCTTGATAGCAATGGTCCCAATCATAATAGTTTCAAAATTTTCTCTTGGTATGGGACAATATATTTCTCCAACTTGAATGCCTTCAACATGTTCAATTGAATTCAAGCCATAAGTCCTTTCAATCTTCTTGGGGAAATAGACAGTATGTTCCTTGTCATTAACATTGAAGGTCACCTTTCCTTGATTACAATTAATAACAGCTCCTGTAGTATTAAGAAAAGGTCTCCCAAGAATAATAGACATATTATCATCTTCAGGCATTTCAAGCACAACAAAATCAGTTAATATCAAGCAATTATGAGCCACTTGAACAGGTACATCCTCACATATACCCACAGGAATAGTGGTAGATTTATCAGCCATTTGCAAAGATATATCAGTTGGTATTAATTTTTCAAGTTGAAGCCTCTTATAGAGAGAGAAAGGCATAACACTAACTCCAGCTCCCAAATCACACAAAGCAGTTCTAACATAACTGTTCTTAATAGAGCAAGGGATAGTTGGAATCCCTGGGTCTCCAAGTTTCTTAGGAACCTTACCATTGAAGGAATAATTAGCAAGCAAAGTAGAAATTTCTTCATTAGGGATCTTCCTTTTATTTGAGACAATGTCCTTCATATACTTTGAGTAAGGAGGCAATTTAATAGCATCAGTCAAAGGAATTTGCAAGAATAAAGGCTTCATCCACTCACAAAACTTATTATAGTGTTCATCTTCCTTTGACTTGTGTTTCTTATCAGGGAAAGGCATAGGTTTTTGGACCCAAGGTTCTCTTTCACTACCATGTTTCTTAGCAATAAAATCTTCTTTAGTGTATTTAGTAGTCTTAGTGTGGTTTTCAGGTTCTTCTTCAACTTTTTCTTCATTGGGAACTTCATTTTCTTCATTACCACTTCTAGTTCTAATTTCATAAGCATGTTTTTCTTTAGCAGCATTAACTAGCAAGTCATTTTGCACTTTAACGAGTTGATCTATTTGAGTTTGAACCATTTGAAAGTGTTTAACAATCATTTTAACATCATTAGAGGTTCTTTCCACAATATCTTTCAACTCAACAATAGCTCTAGTGTTTTCCATTAGATGATTTTGCACCCTTTTATTAAAGTTATCTTGCTTAACAATAAAGATATCGAATTCTTCTAAGCATTGACCAGGAGGTTTAGAATAAGGGATATCACCTTCATCAAAGTGTTGGAGAGAGTGTACCTCAATAGTGGATGAGTAGGGAATAGGCTTACATAATTCTTCTATAGGAGGTAAATTCTTGACATCTGCAGCTTTAATTCCCTTCTCCTTAAGACATTTCTTAGCTTTCTTCATCACTTCATCATTTAATTCAATAACTCCCCTCTTCTTTGATGTTGGAATAGGCACGGGAATAGATGGTTCAGGTACAATTACTTCAGGTATAGCTTGTTTAGGAGGAGTCCAATCTTCATAATTCTTGCTTATTTTAGCCATTAACTCCTCAGCTTCCTTAGGAGTCCTATTCCTGAAAACACAATCAGTACAACTATCTAGGTATGTCCTAGATTCTTCGGTTAGTCCATTATAAAATATATCAAGAAGGTCATTCTTAGGTAATGGAATTCCAGCCTGTGAATGAATCAAAGCACAAAACCTTGCCCAAGATTAGGGCAATACCTCTTTTTCTCCCTGTTTAAAATCAAAAGGATCCTTTAAAATAGCATGTCTAGCACTGGGAGGAAAATATTTCTACAGGAAAGTACTAATCAAGCACTCAGGGCTGTCAATAGATTCAGGAGGTAAATTACTAAACCAAGTTTTAGCTTCTCCTTTTAGTGAAAAGGGGAAAATCTTAGCAACAAAGTAAGTATGCATCTTAATATCATCAGAAAACAAGCCACTCATGGTAGAAAGTTCATTCATATGTGCTACCGCACTTTCATTCTTACTCCCACAAAAAGGTTCTTTCTCGACAATAGCTATGTAAGATAGATCGAGAGAGAAATCACAATCTTCATCTATAATGTTTATGGGAGAAGCAGCAAACTTAGCAGCAGGATATAATTTGGGTCTAATAGTACGCCTCTCAAGGAGACTCTTAGTAGCGCTCCTATCATGGGTGTTCTTACATTCTTCAATAAACTCATCGGTCATCTCAACATAACCATCTTCAATATCATAACTCTCACTAGACTCAGGTGAGCTAACAGGTGTGGTAGTGTCTTCATTAGGAGTTTCGGTATTTCCAGCAATAGTTCTAGCAATCGTAGCATCTAGGAAAGGACCTAATGAACCACTCTTATCAATCATAGTAGAAGCATCAAAAGTTTCAGATTCAGTAGTAGTAGCAGCGTGTGTAGCATGTGTATGTGGTGGTGTAAGGAACTTACTCAAAACAGACGGTGAATCAAGAGCGGCAGAGGTGTTCAGAACCGTACCTCTTCTTGTAGTGGATGGTAAAATAGGAGCCTTGCCATCACGAGACTTACCCATGATGGATGGATAGCAGCGAACAATAGAGAATCCAAGTGAACTTGATAAATAAAGCTATGGTCCCCGGCAACGGCGCCAGAAAATAGTCTTGATGACCCACAAGTATAGGGGGTGTATCGCAGTATTTTCGAGGGAAGTGAAACCCAATTTATTGATTTGACACAAGGGGAGCCAAAGAATATTTATAAGCCTTAACAACTGAGTTGTAAATTCAGCTGCACCTGGAAACAATCTTGCTCACAACAGTTTATCAGTAGCAACAGTTTTGTAGTAGGAAAAGTAAAGTAACAGAAGTAGTAAAGCAAAGACAGTAGTAACAAAAGTAGTAAACAGTGGGATTCGAGTGCGGTAGGCATAGGGATGGATGGACGGGCGTTGCATGGACAAGACAATTCACATAGCAATTAGAACATAGGGCAATTGCAAATAAATAAGATAAAGCATCCAAGTACTAGACAATCCTAGGCATGTGTTCCATATATAGTCATACGTGCTCGCAATGAGAACTTGCACAACATCTTTTGTCCTGCCAGCCCGTTTGCAGTGGGGCCTCTAGGGAACTACTGGTAAGGTGCTCCTTTTAATAGAGCACCGGAGCAAAGCATTAACACTCCGTGAACACACGCGATCCTCACATCAAAGCCTTTCCCTTCCGGTTATCCCAATTTCTGTCACTTCGGGGCCATTGGTTCCAGAAAACAACGTGTGTATACAACTTGTAGATAAGACCAAAAACAATACTATCATAATGAATCAATAACATGTTCAGATCTTAAATCATGGCACTCGGGCCCTAGTGACAAGCATTAAGCACAACAAGTTGCAACAAAGTCATAAAGCACTAATAAAAGATACTAGGCACCATGCCCTAACAATCTGATGCCATTACATGAACGATCTCATCCAATCCCTACCATCCCCATAGCCTACAGCGGGGGATTACTCACTCATAGATGGGGAAAATATGGATGGTCAATGGAGAAGCGATGGTGATGATGATGGCGATGATCTCCTCCAATTCCCCGTCCCGACAGGGTGCCAGAACAGAGTTTCTGGTGCTGTTTTGTGGAATCTGGTGGTGGCGGCGGAGCGGAACTCCTTCTGGAAAAACGTCCAACCCCTCGAAGTTTTTAGGTTAGAAGGCTCCTTATAGGCGAAGAGAGAGGCCGAGAGGGTGCCTGGGGGGCCCACACCACCCCCTAGCATGGCCTGGCCTGGCCCACGCCACCAGGTGGTGTGGCCACCCCCTGGCTCTTCTCCGTCTCGTATTCTGGCTCCTGGAGTCTTCGGGTGAAATAGGATTTTTGGTATATTTTTCGGGATTTTTCCTGATAGTTGATTTTCTGCACAAAAAGTAGACACCAAGGCAATTCTGCTGAAAACAGCGTTAGTCTGTATTAGTTGCATCCAAATCACACAAGTATAGAGGAGAAACAATAGCAAAAGTGTTCGGGAAAGTAGAAACGTTTTGGACGTATCAAGGCAGTACAAATCCGGATGACTTAGACAGACCGTGGAATATTGCTCAGTTACGTCTCTTTTATTCTTAGTTTATCCTTCTTTGTAATCATATATATGTACATGTTCTGTGAGAAATAAAAGTTTTGATTGCCTCAAGTTTTTCTGAGAAGTTTTTACCATCTTATTTCCGAATGATCATGTCATAGTCGAAAATCCCAGAATGCTTGAAAGTACTTTATGCTCATGCTCGTTCTGGTCTAGATTTCTTATTCTAACATTTCTACCTTCGGGTATAACTCTAAAATTTCTAGTCTTTACTTTGGTTATTTGTCTGATTGCTAGATGCGGGCATTTTCCGAGTAGTGAATTGTTGGTACTGGAAGCCGGCTTTGTTTCCGAGTTTAAACTGGTTTAGCAATTGAGCTCCGTTGCTTGACAATGTTTCCGGCAGAAGGTTTAGCCGGCTCACGAAAGGGACCAGGCAGAAATCCAGATAAACGATAAGTATGGGCGAAAAAATACAAGTGTTTATGTAAAAATTTCAGGCACGCAAAAAGTTTAAAAGCCAAATCTGCTGAATAGATCAAAAGCTTAGCACTAGTAAAATAATAGTACTTCATATTTACAAATGCATCATGTTTTTTCAGATAATACAGAATGTTTCTGGTAATCTATGATGTTGGAGGAGATGAAGGAGCTTTCGGCTCACTGGAGACGCCGCCTTGGTATCGTTCCGAGATGTCCGCATCCGAGGTGGTGCGTTCATCGTCGAAAACTTCTGTTGATTCTTCTGGAGGAGGAGGCGGAGTATCCACGCGGGTGAAGAAAGGGATCTCGTAGCTGGTCAGGTCAGCCACGTGACACCCATATCCGGCGCAGGAGTGCAAGATGGCTTGAAGGTCCTGCTCCTGGCCGTCTTCATCTACTTTGCAGTACCCTCTGGTCACTTGCCATATTTCCATGTTTCCATGGTGGCTCATGACCATGGTGAGAGCGTTCTGCGCTACAGTCCGCGCGTAGGACATGTTCCAATCCCGAACAAGTTGCGGCATCTCCTTTGCCTTGTCCCGCACCTGAAAATCTGACATGTTGTGCATGTCCAGAATCTTGAGAGCTTCGCCGATGTCCTGAAGGGATTGGCGGAAGTAATGAAGCAAGTCACCGACTTGGGTAAGCCGGTGGGTGCGGGGCTTAGTGGAAGAAGAGTCCGTCAAGTTCAGAGGACCTATACACAAAACAAGTTAAGAAAAATCCGACATTGAAAGAAGTCGAAGAAAAAGACAAGTCAGACAGATGGAGCGTACCGAAAATGACATCGTCAATTTTGGTCTTGTCTTCCCGGAGACTCTGGAGTTCAGCCCTGAGCGCCTGGGAAAGATCCCTCTCTCTGCTAAGTTCATTCTTGAGGTTCGAGATTGTTTTATCTTGAGCAGCGATCTTGCGATCACGCTCTTCAGTACCCATGGAGGAGGATTCAAGGACTTGGGCTATGCTTTTTTCATGATCCACTTTGAGCTTATCCAGCTCTTGGCGAAGCTCCTTGTTCTCCACCACCAAGGTCTTGAGGTTCTCGGCCTCTTCGATCATGGCGTAGGATTGTTTCACCAGCGTTGTAAGTCAAAAAAGAACAACAGTTCAGAAAAATTCGACATTGAAAAAACAAAGACAAGGTTTGAGTCTCGGAATGTTTACCTTCGGCTTCATCCTTGGCAACTTTAAGTTCAGCATTTTTAAGTCGGAGAGCCTTGATCTCTCTCCGCTTATCACAGATATTCTTCAATAAATCCTGGTTATAGGAATATACTTTCTGTAAGTCAGAAAGCTACTAAAGACTCGGGCTAATCTTTTTGCTAATATCAGCATGAGCCTTGGGGGCTACACTAGTTCATTCTTTGGCATCCTAATGAAGCATAAACCCAGATTATTTATCCTACTTCATGCTTGGGGGCTAGAGGATATGATATGAAATAAAGGAAAAACAGGAGTTGAAATTCTGACTTACATATTGTTCGCGAGTGAGTTTATCCAAACTCGCGTTCACCTCAATGGCAACCTTCTCAACGAGAGTTAGAGGGGTCACAGGAGTAGTTGGAAGCTCCCCGGACCTGATCCTCTCGTTGTAGAGAAGCACTTGTTCAAGAAGATTGGAGTGCTTGACGTCCTCTGCTTCTTGCGCTTCTTCTTCGGCAGATAAAGTACTTTTCTCCAGGCATTGCCTGGCGAGCCGCTAGATTTCTTCAGCAGATTTCCGGGACAGGCCAAACTTGGCAAGTCCCGGATTGCTGATAAGGTTTTCGGCAAAGGTTTCTGCCGAGGGATCATTACCCAAAGAGGGTTCACCCTTATCTAGATCTGACTCACCCATGGTGACGTCAGTTTGCGATTCAAGGATCGCAGGCTCCATGGAAGGAGCCGGATCTTCTGCGATAGCCGGAGAAGGAATGGTTACCGGTGTTGCGGAAGGTTGAGGGGCAGGAGTCGGAGGAGCCATGGTAGGAGAAGCTATGGTAAGCTTCGTCTGTCGCAAGGGCTTCGAAGAAATCCCTTTCCCCTTGCCCTTGAGAAGCAGTTTTGCTCTGAGAATGTAGTAAAGTCGGAAACATTACATCTCGGAAAGAAATTCAAGTAAAGTACAAAGGCGGAAGTTGTGATCGAAAGTTACCTCTTCACGACGGGCACCTCCTTTGTGCCAACAGCCACTGTCGGAGCTTTGTGCTTCTTGAGCGCAAGATCCGGCAATGGGACTACCTCTGTCTCCTGAGAAAACTCAGGAGGATATCCTTCGAGCGGAGCAAATTCCGACTCGGGGAGGTCAGCAAGCTGAAAATAAGAAAACATATCAGCATTGCAGTGTAACTCAAAGATTGAAACACATAAAAAGGTGTACTGATAGAAGCTTACCGGCACTACGGGGTTTTCCGCCGTGTGCATATCCAGAGAAATCTCCAGGATCCTCCTCTCGATCCGCTCCTAGACCAGCCACTTGATCTAGCTTATGTAGCCCTGAGTGGTGGATTTGGGGCTAATGCGGAGGGAGTCTTCCTTGGATGACGTGATGGAGTGCATCAGTCGATTCCCATGGTACTGAAGGGGCTGGATCCGGCGTGAGACCCAGTATTGGACTAAGTCGGAGCCCTTCAGTCCCTTGTGTTTGATCAAGTATTTGATCTGCCTCTTAGCGAGGATTAGATCGTCGGTGAGAGCCGGAGCGGCCTCATCCCAGGACAGTTGGGCCGTGGCAGCTCCGTCAACAAAAGCTGGCAAAGCAGTAGCTTTGTTGGGAGCCAGAATATCCCTATGATAGAAAAATGTGGCTGGCCATTGTTTGACCGAGTCACTGGCTAAGATTTTGGGGTACGCGTGCTCGCGTCTAAGTGAAAAAGCTAATGGTACCGGTGATGTAAGGAACAGCGGCAGTAATAGAGTTTCTCTGGACATGAAAATAGTACCGGAAAAGAGTTAAACTCGACCTAATGCCGAGAAAGCCCTCACACAAAGAAGCGTAAGCGCTCATCTCTAAGAGAGAGTTAGGAGGAAGATGATGGAGTTGAAATCCGTAATGATCAATCACCTCGGAAAAGAAATCCGAGGGAGGAAACGACAAACCTCTGTCGAGGTGGGTGCCGAAGTGGACCCGCTCGCCGGCGCGGAGGAGCCCTTCCTTCTCCACGTTCTTGAGACCCTCATCGTTGAGCGTGCAGGAAATCCAGAGCCCACGAAAGCTCTCCTTCTCCGCCACCGCTTTCGTCGCCACCGCCGCCGCTGCCGCCAAGCCGGAGGAGGAAGATGAAGCCATTTCTCCGGCGAGCAGTTGACCTAGAATGGGCGGCACTGGGAGTTCTTTGGGGAAGGAACGGAGGAGCTCTATGCGTGCAGGGAGATTGGGAGGAGAGGAAAAGGCAAAGGACTGGTGAAAGGAGAAGGAGAAAATCCTAACCCCTTATATCCACCTAACTGCACCAAGATTCGTGCAAATGCTACAGTGTAACCGCCACGCGTCGTCGAAGGAACTGGGAAGGACCCACGCGATGATTACGTTGCCTCGATCTCTACGCATGCATTGAAACGGCGCCTCGGTTCTGTGAACCGCGGACCCACCAACGGTCGTGCTGACAGAATGCCTGACAGATGACGTGACTTAACCATGACTTGTGTCAGATGGCGTTAGAGACCAAGTTCCGGCTTAGTTTGAAAAGCTGGAAAATCCGAGTAACCCGTTGATAGGTCCGACTTATTTTTAAGACCCGGATCGTATTTTTTGTTGTGAAGTTTCAGGAACCCTTCAAGATTCTGCAAGCCGAAGATCAAGCTAGACGATGATAAATCTAACTTTGGATCTTGGAGGCCTCCGGGGGCTGCTGTTGGGGATATACTTTCCGGGTATCCACACAGTTCCTCACTAACCAGGGTGGCCCACTTCGGGTTAGAGCTTTGCTTCATGGGCGGCCCAGTCAGGGAGAAAGACGGAGTCCAATCCGGCTACGGGAAGGCCCAGAAGACTTATCGGCTTAGGCCCATAATGTTACTTGTAGTTCAAGATGTACTCTGTAACCAACTCTTAGTCGTAGCCGGATAGATCTCTCCTGTAAACCCTAGGCTGGATATCTATATAAGCCGTCCTAGGGAGAGCCTTTAGGGCACACCTCAATAGTCTACAATCTCAACTCGCACAGGCGAAACCCTTGTAACCCATATTCCGGCTCTGCCATATTACTGGATTGCTAGAAGGAGTAGGATCCGTCCAAAGCCAGCGGATTCGAACCTGGGTAAACTTGTGTGCTCACCGTCCCGGAATGCCGTCCGTCTCACACCCCTCTCTTCCGCACGCCTCGAGGACCCCCTCATGGCGTACTTGTCCTCAATTTGACGACATTCCTTGGTATTTACCATGCTAACCGGAGGCTCCGAGTATATCAATTTAGTTATCTTGATGATGCACAGGGTGAGCAGGTTTCGTTGCCCTGTCCCAAGCCTTCTCGATTGTGGAGAAGGACACTTGGATCCTCACCAAGGACCAAGTGATGGAGATCATGGCTGAACTTCAGCCTGATGAGGAGGAAGAAGAAGGAGGGCATCAGGATGAGGATGAGCAGGAGCGGGAGGGTGAGCAATGGCACGACCCTGCTTGGGAGGGACAGGAGCAGCAGCAGCAAGGGGGACCTTGGGACCCGTGGCCCAACCAGCCACAGCAGGGGTACAACTATGTCCCCTATCATGAATTCCAGTAGCTCAACCAGCATGTTGGGGAGATCGACCACACTCTTCAAGGAGTGAATGAAGATGTGAGTACTCTGACTCACAACTTCAGTCACTTCATGACCCACTTCCCCGACTACTACCGGTTGTATCTGCACTAGCCGCCAAATGACGGCAACAACTGAGCTTGGCAATAGCCTAAGCTTGGGGGAGGTTTGAAAACCTCCAAACTTTGCATTCATGTTTTTATTTCTTCTTTTGATTTATTTTATTTCTTCAAAATTCCATGTTTATTTTCATTTTTGTATTCCTAAACCAAAAAACAATTAGTTGTAACTTTATTTGCAAGTTCGTTTCTTTGTTTCTCTCATAGATTGCTCAATTCCAGGTGACTTGGCAATATGGAAATACATATGGGGTTTGACTCAAATACGAGAACGAAGCAAGCAAGAGGAGGTATCGCAGTCCTTTCATCATCCTTTCTACAACCTTAAATTGATCCTACAATTATTTACTTGCTTGCACTGGAGTCACTCCCCGCTTAGCTTGTTATCCTATAAATTCTATTCCTTTCCTAGTGTCTATTTTTTTTAGCTTTGAAACAATGATCAATGAACTTGGTTAAAAATACTTCCTACATTTTTACAACAAGAAAAAGCATCTGAAATATGACTTGAGTCCATGCTTAGCTCAAAGAATTTGATTTAAGAACTACTCCATCCCATTTGAGCTTAATATAAATAGACTCGATAGTACCTTTGAATGAAATTGTTTTATAAAATGGATGCTTCGAAGTAGTAGAAACACAATATTCTTAATGTGTGTTTCAGGTTTTGAATGTCAACAGAAGGTTTTAACTAGAGAAACACAATATTCTGGAGAAAACAAGCAACTCTCTCTTTGGAAGCACTCGAGGGGAGCATACATAAGCTTTAACGAGCAACTATACAGCAGGGATATTTTCCAGCCGAATAGTTGTCGCCGCCTCTGTCTTGTCAAAAGGGACAACTTCCATGAAGGGACCAAGGACGAAAACACAATGCAGTAGACGCCATACCATCCAGAAGGGAGAAAGAAGAGATCCGGAGAACAAGGGGAAGACGTTCTTCATCTTGCTCCACGATCTTTGACCTCCTAGCCAATACACCCCCATAGCCACTACTTGTACTTGAGAGAGAGAGGGATCTTTACCTTGCAAGACTAGGGTTTGAGATTGTTTCTTCCGATCTTGAATTGTATTGGATATTTTTCTATTCTTATTGTGGATCTCCATGGTAATATTAAGACGAAATCCCTTTATTTGATTATATCGATGATCCATTCTTCTCTCATCTGTGAGTAATTCCCTTGGGCGTGGGAGATGTAGGGGATTGCTGAGATGTGATGTGCCTTCATATATTTTCCATTAGTTTGTGATTGATTCTAATTACTATATTATGTGTGCTTGACTATATGTGGGATGCCTAATGCTTGTTGTCCAATTAAGGGCCTAGACAACATGATGCTTTGTTCTACATAGATAAGATCTTGTTCGCTAGCGGACCGGCGACCCTGGGTGACACGGGGATATCATTGGAAAACTAGTAGACTCGAGGATAACGAGGAACCACTATGCTTATTACATTAGTCAGATCCAAGGAGCTTAATCGCTAAGCAACCTGAAGGATCTTAATCATCTAGTGTCTGACCATGGTTTTGGTAATAGGCTAGTAGGATTATTGAAGTTGGGATGAAATCTACCAAGAGGAGTTCCGGATAATTATGGGTTGCTCGCCTACACATATATTTATAACATTATAATTGTTACATTTATCATTCGTCCACCTCGCACAATCACTATCACCATGAACTGAATCTCCCCGCGCCTTCTTTTGCCATCTGCAGGAAACAACAAACAACCAAGTCATTCTTTACTTTCATGCTTTATATTTCTGAAGTTTACATTTTAGTTCTATTTTAATACATCTCATTTGATCAAAACCCCATTCTTATTTCAACACTTGTAGTCAATCCACTCGAAGACCTGTGAAAACTTCGAGTGTGCAGAGACTTCACCCATAAACACTTACCTTTGGGCTCCCTATGGGATCGATATCTATAATTTCGAAGCTAGCTACAAATGATCTGTGCACTTGAAGACATCAGTATGCTATAATTTCTAAGAGTATCAACTATACTTCAAACTATAAGATTACCATATCATGACACTAGCCCAGCAACAATCTAAACTAGACTCTTCTAATTTATCAATTGCAAGTTTTACGTGGCTTAGGGCTTTTGAAGATAGAACCGGTCTTACCTATGAACATGGAACCACAACAATGATAATCAAATTATTGGCAACTCTTTGTAAATCAGATATCGACTATAGTAGGAGAGACAGACACTCGCTGGCCATTTATGCAAAACTAGTTGCATGTCAAGCGTGGAACAGGTCTCATGTGCAACGACATGTAAAGTTAGTTCAGTCCGCTTCATCCCACTATGCCACCAATATCCAAAATACAAATAATATGCAATAACATGATCATCATCGCCCACATACTCTTATGTGTACTGCCCGTGCAAAGCATCTACGCATAGATCATGCTCTAATACCACTGTTGGGTTCGCAACATAGAAAACATTTTTTCCCTATGATAGGAACTACTAAGCACCAAGATCTTTCTACCTAGATACAAGCAACGGGTGGATATACATCCATAGACAACATACCCTTGAAGACTAACAAAGTGTAACGAAATTGGACTCGTGGATGATGTAGTCGATCACTTGTCGATCTCAAGATCGATACGAAGTCTTAGCGCCGCAAATCAGTAGCGCATCCATGATTGCACACACATACGATCCACCAAACAACCTCCGCCACCTCACTCCAGTGATACAGTGGAAGGAGCAACTCCTTCTAGACTAAAAGCCACCGGGAACATGTATCTCGCTAATCCGAGACCATGGGGGAATAATTCTAGAGGGGGAGAGATATCCTTCACGAGGAGGTGTGCTTTGTGAGGAGGAGAGGGGGGCAGCCCCTCTCCATGGCCGGCGGACAAGCGGAGGTGCCCCCGCCTCTTCCTCATTCATGTGGTGGAAGGTCCACTCACGTAAACATGCCTCCACTCAAAAGTCCACTCACATGCATTAAATTTCCACCAAATTTAATGCAACTCTCATTTAATAAAACTCTTTTATTTATTTTATTCAGAATTTTACTAATTACTTTAATTAACAAACATTCACATAAAACTCCCTGCAATATTTCAATATCACATGCAGAACCAATTTCAGCAATTTCACACGAAACAATTCTGGTGTCCATTGAAATAATTCCAGTGCTTTGCAATTCTTTTCTCTGGAATACATTTGCTCAAAATGGTGTCGGTGTCCCTTAAGTGTGTCACCCTACGGTTCGTGAATAATGGAGATATGATTGATACCCTTCTCCGATCAATAATTAGTAGCGGGACCTTGAGATCCATACTAACTCCCACACATTCAATGATGACTTCTATGATCGTGAGAACCTTTAATGCTAGTAATTAAATCCCTTTGTCTCGTGCTATATTACATGTCCAAGATTCGATCATCGGTATCTTGATACCTATTTTGATCTCATTACCGACATGCACTCTTTTCTCATTCCCGTGATATAACCTTCTAGTGATCACATCACTTGCTTGCAAGCTATCTCAATGTGATATCACTGAGAGGCCCCAGAGTATATTTATCCATCATCGGGGTGGACAAATCCCACTCTTGATACATGAGCCTCTACATAACACCTTCAGAGTATCTGAACCTACCTTTATAGTCACCCTGTTATGGTTTGATGTTTAATGTTACCAAGTTACTCTTCTAGTGTTAGTGATTGACATGATCTCATGGTCTAAGAACTAGAATTACTACGTATGATGTTATAGAAATTTAAACACAATGACTTTGATCATATTGCTATACTTAAGATGAATGTTCATCACATCATTCCACCAATGTTGTGACCTCGTTATTAACAACATCCAATGTCCATGATCAGGAAACCTTGATCATCTTATTAATCAATGGGCTAGTTTATAAGAGAGAAATAACTAGGAACCCTTTATTTCTTTATTAGACACACATGTATTAATGTTTCCAATCAATACAATTATAGCATGCAAAATAAACATCTATCATATACTTGGAATACGATAATAACAACTTTATTATTGCCTCACAGGGCATATTCCCTTTAGTACTTGGGCACACTACCACGGAAGGTGATCCTGAGGACTCACACTGGCTGCAACTAGGAAGTGAAACTGAAGGAGTAGGGTGGAAAAGCCATCATCGATCAGGGTTGGGCGGATTTTTCTATTTCTCATGGCCTGAGGGTGGGATACTTCATCACCTTCAAGAATCTCAAATGAGAAGGAGTACCATGTGTTCATCTTCGACTACTACTATGAGGTGGTGATGAAGTGTTCAGATCACGGAAATGACACCAGGAGGATCCTTGATGAGAACGAGTAGACATGTTGTTGATGATGTTATGAACTTCAGTTTCTGTACTGCCAGCAAACAACCTATCGTAGATGATCGTTGACTATGCTACAGTTATAAGTTAACTACTATGCTACTACTAAGTAGGATCTTAGTACTATGATGTGTATGTTATTTTGTTGAGTGTTATTCTTACTAATGTGTGTTGTGCTTGTTGATATGTTCTATGAGAGTAAGATGGTAACCTCACCAGTCGTGAGAAGAGGTGACAACACATGCTACTTTGCATAGAACCAAACAACAACACATTGTTCCTGTAGGATCCATTGTGACCAACCAAATAGGTGTTAGTCCAATCTCCGTATGGCCAACAATAGCCCATGCACGCAACCAAAAAAAATGCACAACATGGATAAACCACCGTTTCTTAGTGGCCATGCCCTCCAAGACCTAGCTAGGATGAAACGAAAAGTAGCAAACACACCCTAAATACAGCTTGGTAGATCGTATGCCTAGCTACTTTGTAGAGTAGAGATTGTCGACTATGTTATTAGTGGCCTTGTGTGTTGTGCACACATATTTTGGCCCCGGTCATTGTTTTCAGCAGGACAAGACTTCCACTAGCATCCAATGCCTCATTGTGCAAGATTGAACAATATTGTTCAATCTCATCCTAAACACAACAAGACGTCACCAATTCTATAAATGTAGGTGCAGAGCCTTTAGAACCCAGTAGAAACTTATCCAAAGTACTTCAAATTTCCAATAATAGCTCATTATCATCTCTAGCGGAACTAATCGAAGATTGTTCTGTGCCACAAATGGAAAAGAGAAATAGTGGAGCGGAATTTGATTTCGTTATGCCTTGATCACCTAGTCATCCTCACGCAGGAAGATAAGTTGCAATCTGGTAGGGGACATAGACTGAAATACAATGTCTTGGTATATGTTTCACCAGGGGTATGCGTGATAACACATGTTACTATTACTATGCTAGCTCATATAGTTACCCAGTGTTGAAAGGTGATGGCCCAAAATATATCGAGCTCGTTGGGGAACCCTAAGAGGAAGGTATGATGAGCACAGTAGCAAGTTTTCCCTCAGTACAAAACCAAGGTTATCAATCCAGTAGGAGCAAGGAAACACCCCAAAGGTGTAGCTAGCTAAACGATGGCAAGGAGCACTACCGGTGCTAGCAGCAACGTGGAGACCTGCACAACACAACCACAGAACTTTGTCCCCAACTTGCGATGAGGTTGTCAATCTCACCGGTTTTGCTGAAAACAAAGGATTAAACGTATCGAATGAAAGGAAGTAATAGTTTGCAGAAAGTAAACACAAAGCAGTAAATAGTTTATAGATTCTATGTAAAAGAAAGGACCGGGATCCATAGTTCACTAGAGGTGGCTCTCCTTAAGATATATAACATGCTGGGTGAACAAATTATAGCGGGGCAATTGCCAAACATTGAGAAAGCAATACATGCATATACTAATCATAACTGCATATATGACTAATAATCCACCTTCAGGTTATCATATGAATCCCCTCCAGTATTAAGTTGCAAGCAACAGATTATTGCTTTACAAATTGCGTGTAAAGTAAACAATACGATGGTTCTATGAACAAAGGATTGTTGTTTTCTCCCTAGTAGCAACAACACATCTAGTACCTTAGAGATTTATGTCACTTCCCCAGATTACTAGAGGCATGAGCCCACTATCGAGCATAAATACTAACTCTTGGAGTTGCTAGCATCTACTTGGCCAAGATAGCTACTAACAACGGAAAGCATGCAAGATCACAAATAACAAAGACATGATAGAATCAATAATCAATCTGAAATAGCATCTCAATATCCATTGGATCCCCGCAAACAGAACATGTAGAATTACAAATAGATGATCTTGATCATGAATGGAGCTCACAAGATCTCGACATGTAAGCACAAAGGAGGAGAACCAGCCATATAGCTACTACATGGACCCGTAGTCTAGAGATGAACTACTCACGCATCACATCGGAGGCTCACATGATGATGAAGAAGGCCTCCAGGGTGAATTCCCCTCTCTGGCAGGGTGCCAGGAAGAGCTTCAGATCCCTCTCGGTCTAGGGATGGAGATGACGGCGGCTATAGACTCTTTTTTGGATTTTTGATCGGGTACTTAGGGTTTTCGTCCCGAGGGCATCTTATAGGCGGAAGGAGAGGCCGAGGGGGTGTTGGGGTCGGCCAGACCACCCCCTGGCGCGGGCCAGCCCTGGCCGCATGGCCAAGTGGTGTGGCTGGCCCCCAGCCCTTCTCCGTCTCGTATTCTGGCATCCGATGACTTCCGGAAAATAGGCACTTTGGCTTTTGTCCCGTCCAATTCCGAGAATATTCATTTTCTGACTTTCCTGGAACCAAAAACAGCAGAAAACAAGCAACTGGCACTATGGCTCTTGTTAATAGGTTAGTCCAAGAAATCATACGAAAAGTACTCCAAAGTGTGGACAAAACACAAGAAAGTGGATAAAACCAAGCATGGAACATCAAATATTATAGATACATTTGCAATGTATCAACATCCCCAAGCTTAACTCCTGCTCGTCCTCGAGTAGGTAAGTGATAAAAAGAAAGAATAATTTTTGAGGTGACATGCACCATCAAAGACATGATCAAAGTATTTGTAAAACATTTAAAGTTGGGATCATAGTACTTCAATCATAACATGAAAGACAAAGTTCTAGCAATAAAACAAAGAAACTATGATGCAACATGAAAAGGCACAAACAAAAGATTCATGAATAACAATGCTTTGCAAGACGTTTGTTTGTTTAACATAAAGAAAACATAGCATAATAGTATTCAGCTTGTCCCTCATAGAGTAGCAAATATAAATGCATAGGACACCTTCAAAGTTCATAAGAGTGACTAGATACAGGTAGTTTAAAACAAGCAATACAAGTTATGCATCAATCAACTAGTCTTGGGAAAATGCACATAGAACTAAGAATGGCCACTATGCTCTCAAAGTAGGTGCATAAAGGTAGAAGGTGGAGACTCAATATAATGGTGGAAGAAAGGCCTTCATGGAAGGAAGCAAAGATTCAAGTTTCATAAAGACCTTCCAAAAATTATGCTACTTATAGCTTTCAGCTCTCATTGCCCCTATCATAAGCTTCTTGAAGTGATTAAGGTTAAAGTGAACAAACTATGGTGTACATGCTTGACGAAATATAAATTAGAAATCTCATGTCCCTTGTATACGAGGGTCGCTCCTCATGCTACTCAAGTTTAGTCACCGGTAAGTTCTTGTCATCGTAAGTACATGTGTATCATAGAGAACCGCCAACAGGGTACCCCTTGCCCGATGATACGGAAGAATCCCCATATCAAAATGACAAGGCAAGCAGACAACAAGCATCTCAGCAATCTTCTTATTTACCATGGGAATATGGTGATTTTTTCTCTCTTTCCTCTTTTCATAATCTCATTTTTTTCTTTTTTCTCTTTTTTCTCAATATAGGAATCTTTTTTTATAAGAAGAATGCTTCATAGACATCTCATTATGGTTACGCTGCAGGTTTCCACCATGTCAGCATGGATTAGACCAGTGGCCCAAGCGTTTCTCTAACACATATACATAACTCCATGGACTTACAAGCTCTCCTTTCATTTCACACCGACGACATCCATAGACAAAAGAGCATGATATCAACTAGGTACAAAGTACTCGTGCAATGTTGAAAGCGTTCCCCATGACAGCATGGTTCTGTAATTCCCAGCAAATAAGTGCAATCATATACAACATAGACGACACAATGGTTCAAGTTTATTAAGGGCAAGAAAAGTAAAGTGTGCCATCAAGTTCGTGAGAGCTTTAATCACTAGTTTTCTCATCACAAGTTTAATTTGGAAGGTAAGCAAAAGCATGAATATACTTGGAATAGCATAAGCACGTAGGTAGGTATGGTGGACTCTTTGGAATAACTTGGTTTAGGGAGTTGGATTCATGAGTGGAACTCATACTTGGTTGTGGAGGCTAGCAAAAGACTGGGAGCGACAAACTAAGAGAGCAATAATGGCCACAATCATGCATAGCGATAAAACATCATTGATCAAAGCATAAAGTGATACTACAAGTTGAAAACTAAAGGATCATAAAGGCTTATGGTGACTTGAGATAGTCATAACATGGTGTGAGCATGCGCCAAGTCAACCCAAATAAAACATCAAAGGAGAATACCACTATACTATGCTTTAATATGCTAAAACAACGCATGATTCATCCAAGGCACATTAAGCAATCTCAATTGTTCATAACAAGTCATGCTACAGCAAAGAATACTAAGCATAAAGCCAAAACAATATCAAGCATGGCATGACAAAGCATAGGCCACAGTCAAAAACAAACTCTTTTTACCACATAAGTATGAACTTTCCTACTCTTTTCCAATCCAAACCAAACTATTTGCAAACCAATGTATGAAAGAGGGGGTCCAACCAATTTATTCAGAAAACTAATAAAACCAAGCAAAAGAAAAACCAAAACGAAAACGAAAAAGAAGACGCTCCAAGAACAACACAATTGTGCATGAAACAATAAAAATGAAGCGTTTGGAAGAAACCTGGGATTTTTATTGATGAAGAAGGGGTTGCCTTGGGCATCCCCAAGCTTTGACGCTTGTACTTCTTGGATATTTCTTGGGGTGACATGCGTGGCATCCCCAAGCTTGAGCTTTAGTCCATCCTTCATCTCATTACTCATTCCTTCCATACACCTGAAATTTTTCCTTCATACAAAACTTCACACAATCTTTATTAACAACATTAGTGCACTCATGATAAATAAGTCTTAAGGTTTAGTCCTAACACCAAATGAACTTCCATTATAACACTAGCTACTGTAGCACTTCCCTCAAAAAGCTCAATTTCCCAAAAGAACTCAAAAAGGAACAAACAAGAAGCAAATGCAGAAAATGCCAGAAATCTGTCAAAACAGACCAGCAGGTAAAGACAAATTTTTTCAAAGACCTTTTGTTGCTCAAATAAAAACGTGTTGAACTAACGAAAGTTAGATAACAACCTGGGTCAGAAACACAAAAATTGACGCCTCAAAAAGACGTTCAGAGATTTTCCACGAATTTTTACGGTGAAGCACAGAAATCTGTTTCGGGACAACAACTTTCCCAATCATTACTTCTCTCTCATTAGAGGTTACTCTTGGCACAAAAAGCAAATAAGAAGGATAAGGAGCGGTTATTACAGTGGTAATAACTTCCAGAACCCATCTAAAACTTTTGGGTTATCTCCCAATAAGTACTTTTCTTTAACGCCTTTAAGTTAGGCATAAGAAGCAAAGAAGAATCAAGTGTTCTCAAATGAAGAAGCATTAAAACCAAATTTTGTTTTCATAGGATAGGCAAAAGAAATCTTCTCTCTCTTCTTAGGGAAGTGTTCTATACCTTTCTTGAGTGGGAGTTGATATTTAATGGTTCCTTCTTTCATATCAATAATGGCACCAATAGTTCTAAGAAAAGGTCTTCCTAAAATAATAGGACAAGAAGCATTGTATTCAACATCCAAAACATAGAAATCAACGGGGACATAGGCATTTTTAACCATAATAAGAACATCATTAAGACTCCCCATGAGTTTCTTTTTAGCATTATCATCAAGTGAGACATTCAAATAACAATCTTCGAGAGGAGGCACATCAAGCATATCATAAATCCTTCTAGGCATAATAGAAACACTACTATCAAGATCACATAAAGCTTTGAAATCAAAATCATTCACTTTCATATTAATGATGGGTTCGCAACCATCTTCTTGTTTTATAGGAATTGAAGCTTTATGTTTCATCTTTTCTTCTTTAATCTTTATGAGAGCATCAGTAATGTGTTTTGTAAAGGCCATGTTCACAGCACTAGCATTAGTACTTTTAGCAAGCTTTTGTAGGAACTTAATAACTTCAGAGATATTACAACCATCAAGATCAGAACCATAATTATCATCTAATGTAGTAGAACTATTACTAGCCTCAACACTAGTGGTGTGATAGTAGAAACACTAATGTTTCTAGCAATTTCATCTTCTCTTTCCCACTTAGCATGTAATTCAGCTAATAGTCTAACATTTTCATCAATTCTCACGTGTATAGCATTAGTAGCTGGAAAGGGATTATCATTAGTTTCGGGTTTAGCAGCCATTTTATTAATCAATGAAGATTGAGCTTCAGACAAAGATGATATATTCCTTTCTGCATTAGAGAGTTTCAATTGTAAACTAGGAATTTCCCTATTTAGACTTTCAAGTTGATGGCTAATGTTCTTCAATATGGTAGATTGTTCCTCCATAGTTTTAGTAAATAGTTTATTTTTCTCATATTGCATTTGCATGAAGCTTTTAGTGGCTCTTTCAACTTCTAAAATTCTTCCTTCACTAGGTAATCTAGGTTTACCATTATAACCATAAGTATTACTAGGAGGGTAAGACCTATAATTGTTATTACCATAAGCATTGTTGCCAAAATTATTATTTCTTATGAAGTTCACATCAACTTGCTCTTCTTGAGAAACCAAAGAGGCTAAAGGAAAATTATTTGGATCAATATGGGCTTTCCCATTCACAAGCATAGACATAATAATATCAATCTTATCACTCAAGGAGGAGGTTTCCTCAATAGAATTTACCTTCCTACCTTGTGGAGCTCTCTTAGTATGCCATTCAGAATAATTAACCATCATATTGTCCATAAGTTTCATTGCAGCACCCAAAGTAATGGTCATAAAGGTACCTCCAGCAGCAAAGTCCAATAGGTTCCTTGAAGAATAGTTCAATCCTGCATAAAAAGTTTGGATGATCATCCAAGCAGTCAGTCCATGAGTGGGACAATTCTTAACCAAAGATTTCATTCTTTCCCAAGCTTGAGCAACATGCTCATTATCAGATTGTTTAAACTTCATTATTTCACTTCTCATAGATATAATCTTAGCAGGAGGATAGTATTTTCCAATGAAAGCATCTTTGCACTTAGTCCAAGAATCAATATTATTCCTAGTTAAGGAATTCAACCATTCTTTAGCTTTTCCTCTCAAAGAGAAAGGACACAATTTCAGCTTAATAATATCACCATCTACATCCCTATGCTTTTGCATCAAACAAAGTTCAACAAAGTTATTTAGATGGGCAGCAGCATCTTCATTACCAATACCAGAAAATTGTTCTCTCATAACAAGATTGAGCAAAGCAGGTTTTATCTCAAAGAAAGTATCTTTAGGCACAGGTGGAGCAATAGGTGTGCTCATAAAATCATTGTTGTTGGTGCTAGTGAAGTCACACAACTTAGTGTTTTCAAGAGTAGTCATTTTTTTCAAATAAGAAAGCAAACTAGTAGAACTAATTTTTTGTGTTTTTGAATAACAAAACAAGCAAACAAAGCAAAAAGAAACAAAGCAAAACAAAAATAACAAAGTAAAGAGATTGGTTATGAGGGACTCCCCTTGTGAAGATGTCCTTGACTCCCCAGCAACGGCGCCAGAAAATATGCTTGATGGCCCAAAATATATCAAGCTCATTGGGGAACCCCAAGAGGAAGGTATGATGAGCACAACAGCAAGTTTCCCTCAGTTATGAAACCAAGGTTTAATCGAACCAGTAGGATCAAGGAAACACTCCAAAGGTGTTGCTAGCTGAGCCTTGGTAGGGCGCACTACCGGTGCTAGTAGCAACGTGGAGACCTGCACAACACAACCACAGAACTTTGTCCCCAACTTGCGATGAGGTTGTCAATCTCACCGTGTTTTGCAGAAAACAAAGGATTAAACGTATCGAATGGAAAGAAGTAAAAGTTTGCAGAAAGTAAACACAAAGCAGTAAACAATTTATAGATTGAATGTAAAAGACAAGGACCGGGATCCATAGTTCACTAGAGGTGGCTCTCCTTAAGATAGATAACATGCTGGGTGAACAAATTACATCGGGGCAATTGACAAACATCGAGAAAGCAATATATGCATATACTAATCATCTTTACTCCTTTGAGACTTGATTGGGCATTACAACATTATACATAGACCGCCATCCGACTGCATCTATGACTAATAACCCACCTTCAGGTTATCATCCAAACCCCCTCCAGCATTAAGTTGCAAGCAACAGATTATTGCTTTATGAATTGCGTGTAAAGTAAACAATACGATTGTTCTATGAACAAAGGATTGTTGTTTTCTCCCTAGTAGCAACAGCACATCTAGTACCTTAGAGATTTCTGTCACTTCCCCAGATTACCAGAGGCATGAACCCACTATCGAGCATAAATACTAACTCTTGCAGTTGCTAGCATCTACTTGGCCAAGATAGCTACTAACAATGGAAAGCATGCAAGATCACAATTAACAAAGACATGATAGAATCAATAATCAATCTGAAATAGCATCTCAATATCCATCGGATCCCCGCAAACACAACATGCAGAATTACAAATAGATGATCTTGGTCATGAACGGAGCTCACAAGATCTAGACATGAAAGCACAAAGGAGGAGAACCAGCCATCTAGCTACTACATGGACTCGTAGTCCAGAGATGAACTACTCACGCATCACACCAGAGGCTCGCATGATGATGAAGAAGGCCTCCAGGGTGAATTCCCCTCTCCGGCAGGGTGCCGGGAAGAGCTTCAGATCCCTCCCGATCTAGGGATGGAGATGACGGCGGCTACAGACTCTTTCGTGGATTTTTGATCGGGTACTTAGGGTTTTCGTCCCGAGGGCATCTTATAGGCGGAAGGAGAGGCCGAGGGGGTGCTGGGGTCAGCCAGACCACCCCCTAGCGCGGGCCAGGCCTGGCCACACGGCCAGGTCATGTGGCCGGCCCCCAGCCCTTCTCTGTCTCGTATTCTGGAAAAATAGGCACTTTGGCTTTTGTCTCGTCCAATACCGAGAATATTCATTTTCTGACTTTCCTGGAACCAAAAACAGCAGAAAACAGGCAACTGGCACTATGGCTCTTGATAATAGGTTAGTCCAAGAAATCATATGAAAATTACTCCAAAGTGTGGACAAAACACAAGAAAGTGCATAAAACCAAGCATGGAACATCAAAAATTATAGATACATTTGCAATGTATCAAAAGGTCACACACATTGAGGGGTGTAGGGAAGGGAATTTTTAGACAGTCTTTCCCTTGCTTTCATACACTAAGGATAGTTAAGCAATTTGAGTTGTACTTATATATATGAACCCTCAGAAGAAAAGAAACATAACCATCGCAAAAATCTTAAACAATAATTGAAATGTTAACCATGACAAGTGTGATATACATATTTCAGCCTTTTAAGAGGAGCTAAGAATTTTTTAGTAGCCTTCTAGTTGTACTCAGAGTTTTCCTATCCTATAGAGCTACAATCCAAATAAAGGAGATCTTTTTAAAAGTCTCTAAAATAAATGTAAAACATGAATATAACAATACATATGATTCAAAGATGATGGAATATGTCACAATAAACTACAAAGATCATGTATGCATTTTACATAAATCAAGCTATACATTACATTCTCCCATTTCTTGCAAGTATCAATTTTGGTAATGATATGCATGAAAGGAAACTCTTTTATCTGGTGTTGTGTTTGTACATAGGTCATTCATCCTTAAACTAGCAAAACAAACAAACGTCAAACCTTGTGAGAATCAATACATACTACATTGAGCAAATAGAACAAGTATGAGTTTGGGTTTTTACTTGATCTTCCATGGTTGTGCCACTAGTTTTCCTATTTTTAATTGTCTCTCGAAATTCATGAAATGTGTTGCACACCCTATGCAAGAATGCATTTTGGTTGTGGATCATGTGCATCTTCGAGTAATCTCCATAGATATTGTGTCCTTAAATTGTTCCAAGATCCTACTCGTCGGTGATAGGGTTGAGGCTCACAACCTTCCATGCATCATTCAAACACTGATCCTCAACCATCTTCCACCTAATGCCCTTGTCTCCGCCGACGTGCTTCTTGTTTGACTTTCCCTTGGCATGAAGTTCGACCACTTCCACTTCCTCCTCCTCCACCTCCACCTCCCCCTCATCATCTTCCTCATCTTCCTCCTCTCCCTCCTCCTTACCACCAGCATAGTATCCATCGTCACTATGGTTCATACCATACAAGTAGCTGGCACACTTGGTCTCAGCCATTCCGTCGAGCACCTGGAGGACGTCAGTGCCCTCAGAGCCGAACATGCTACGACCAACCTGGGAGGTACCTATGCTAGTGATGCCGAATGGGATTGGTTCCCGCTGCATGGCCGGTGACCCAGAATACGCGTGATTTAGGTCAAGGTGGGTGCGTCCTTGGTTGTGCTGAGGGCTATATGTCAAAATCTGTGAGAACACATCAGTATGCTCATCCCTCTCGTCGAAGAAGGCCGAATACGATGATGGCAATTTTACCCATGGGTACGGGTACTTGTGGATACCATACCCGCATGGGCAAGGTATGGGTATAGTTTTATACCCAAGGGTAGTATCCAGGGGCGGGCCAGGATTTGACCATAGGGGTATGAAGAAGACAATAACCACTTAAAGTCATAGAATATTTTTTTAGAGTGAATGGAATAGAAGAATTTTTATTTATTGGAGTGGACAACATAGAAGATACTATAACACGATTTTGGATAATTAAAAAATAGCATTGATATCAAAATATGACAATTGTTTTTGTATATTTCTTTTCATTTTTTGAATAGCTTATTCTTCAAAAAAAATATTGCACTTCTTGTTCTTCCGTTGCTTTTGTCTCCCGACTCTATGGCAATGTACAAACCTATATGCAACTTCTGTTGATCTAAAGAAAGATTAACTAGTGGCAAATATGAATTGAATTGGTAAATCTAATGCACAATATCTTAAGTATAAACATCATGTGTAACCAGGACTAAGGCAGTAATAACATTTTGGACTAATTCCTACTCCTAACGATTAGGTGACATACACTATAAAAAAGATCCTCTAATTCCTAACGAGAAGATCATTACTTTTATCTATAAAACAATGCCACGATCGAGAGATGGGCTAATGGTCCTTAGTTCATTAGTCCATGACTGATTAATTATGTACTAATCTCCAACCATTAGCACACATACACTAATATAGTTGTACCACTACCTACTACCAAAGGTTGAGGGGGCGATCGATTATGGGGGATCTAGCCCCTGCTAGCCCCCCCCTTGGCTCCCCCTAGTAGTACCCATATCCTATCATTAAGTAATGGGTAGGGCATGGGTATAGCCTTGTACCCATGGGTATACCCATACCCTACCCATTTAAACTGACATGTGGACTTTACCTATGGAGCTGAGAAGCCTAGTAGTGCAACGGACGATATGAGTGATTGTGATTTCTAAATTTTGATATTGTTATGTCCTCCTCTACCTATTATTGAGTTGAGAATCTTTTTCAAATGTCCTATCGATGAATATAAAATTGTGAAATAATTGTGTACTACTTGATCTACCCACCAGGTACCCATCGGGTATGGGTATGGGTATGGGTAAAGTTTCATACCCACGGTTATAGGTATGGGTAGAACTTTATTTGTACCCAATGACTTTACGGGTATGGGTATGGTATTACTTTACCCTGTCCATACCCTACCTATTGCCATCCTTAGCGCGGTGCTCTGGCGGGACTATATGGTGTTGCCACTCCCTTGAGTCCCGTTGTTGGCATGGTTTTCCATGTACACTGCCACTAAAGCCTCCTTCTCCACAACCTTCTTATTCTCTTCACATGGTCATGCGAGCTATTGTGGTTAGCCCTAAGGAGCTTCCTCCACCCATTGCTCCACTGTCATGTTTTCCAGCTTCATCATCACGCGTGTAATATCCCGAAGAATAGGAAGGAGCAAAGGGTTTATACTGAAATTTTTCATTTCATTTTAGGACATGAAATTGAGAGGGAATTTCAAACTTTTGTTGATTAAAGTGTTTGTAAGTGGAATTTTTTTAATCTAGGAACTTTGACCTAAGTTAAACCCTAGGAATTGAAGTTCAAACTAAACTTAGTTGTTTGAAACATACAAAATTCAAGAAGTATTTAAATAACCAGGACATATAGAGAAAAGGACCAAAGACAACATACATAAGTAACAGCACACTTTGAATTCAAATTAGAAGTTTGAATTAAGTCAAACTTGAGATCACAGATTCATATACACAAAGAAAAATGATGGAGTTTATCAGTAAAAAATCACACACACAAACTTGAGAACCTTTATTTAAAACCAATGAATACATAGAACCCTTACATGGTAATTAGGACAAAGAAGAAAGTACAAAGAAAGAAAAGAAAAAGACCTAAGAACTAAACCTAAACTACATCTACATCTACTCTATCTTCTCTCCATCCCACTTATCCCACTTCACAAGTAACAACCTTTGATCTTGCAACCTGCAATCACAATCTCAAAGAAAAACTTATGTCAAAGTTAAAATGTAAGGTTTGGCCTAAGGCAAAACCAAATTAGTGTATAATACAATTGACTAAGTCCAGGAACTAGTCCTAAACTTAGAGCCTGAGTGTTGGCAAGTCAAATATTAGGGAAAAGTAAAAAAGGGAGGCAAGGATCACATGGAGAAACCTGAAGAGAACATCACAAAATAGTATCTTAGAACACAACCATCTCACAACACACCAATACAAACCCAAAATAACCAAACCTTAGGATTAGTAAACTACCTTAGAATTTCTAACAGAACAAGTGGAAATTCTAAACCAACAGGAATAACAACAACCATAATACAAGACTAATGGCCAAAGGAAAAACCCATGCTTTGGATTCTATCAAGAACCAGAGAATATTAGAAATTTAAATCATGAAATATGAAATAAGTAAACCAATGAAAGTTCACAGTAACCACAATACAAGACCTTTGACGAAAGTAAATTCAAAGGCTTTGATTTCCAACTAGGAACATAATAGTACCAGAATAAAAATGATGAGTAAACAAATAAGTAAACCAGTCAAAGTACTCAGTAGATAACACTAACAAGATTCATCAAAATGAAATTGTAAGGCTTTATCAGAATAATATAGATCTAAATCCACTAATAAACAAATGAAATTACACTTGTCATTCTCCAAGACCAGTACATGAAAATATCAAACTGGCATGCCTATTTAGGTATATGAAGATACTAACCCCTGCATATAAGAACAAAAGGATCATATGCCAAATTTGGCAATCACACATAAGTTAAAACTAGCATGGGCTTAACCACTAAAAGTACCATGCCACCTTCACATGAGTTAACACACAATGACAGTGTCCCACATACCCAAGCAGGTGAATCACCTAAATGCATGTCATAGGTGTCATCAGCACATGCATTTGGGAACACTATAAATAGCTGAACACATCAGACCCTAGAGTTCACAACTCACTAGTCTAGATCAGAAGAAAACACACACACACACACACACTAGTTAGAGAGAGATTTGATAGGAAGCAGAAGCAAGAAGTAAGAACTTGACGAACACTTCAAGAAACAAAGGAAGAAGAAAGTAGGATCTTATACAGATCTTCATCAAGCCAATTTACGAAACTATAAATGTTTAGCTTATAACTCTTAGGATGGGTAGAAGAATAATTAAATTGGTAGCTAGGGATCATCTGGATCTAGGGAGGGGTAGGATTATAGCAATAGCACTAATGATTAGCACCAACAGATCATGCAAGATAATGATCTTGTTGTTAGGGAGAAAGCACAAGCACAAAAAATTGATTACCATATGTGTACACTCAGCAAAGAGGCATCGCATACCATAATCAAGGATCTATACCCTATGCACAACCCTGAATAAGAATTGATGATTGACTGGATAAATTGATTGAATTAATATAGAATTGATTATATTCCTAAACAGAAATGAATTGATACAAAAATAAGTAAACACACTTTTCCACTAACTACAATTTTAGTGGGAAACCAAACGTTTACCCATTGAAATTGCAACTAGAGGAAAAGCAGGGATATTGAAATAAAATATCAATCATCCATGCTAACAACCACTTAACAATGCTACAACAGTGATTGAGAAAGAATATACAAGTAACCAGTGAATTAGAACACACCAGTTTAAGAGCACATCCTCATCTCTAACCACAATCTCAACTAGGGTGAAACTCTACTCGAAATTAACCACTAGAGATTGCAGCAAGAGGAAAGGATGAACAATTAATTAACCATAAACAAGAACCCTAAATAAGATAGGCACTTAAACCCCAAAACTCAACCGAGTTGTGGATTTTGACTCTAAGTAGATAAAGACCTATTGTAAACAGGACCACTAAATAAGATTAACAATAAACCCTAATAGAATTATGACAATATTGATCATGGAAATGAATGGATCAGCATAGAAACCTAGAATTAGTAGGTGTTATACACACACCAGTTCATCACTAACCGAAGCATATGACTAAGAATATGTACTTAACCATGAGAACTGTAGAACCCTATACTAAGCAATATGAATAGAACCCTAATAAACCAAGATCATGTCAATTACTAAACACCTAATTTGAAGGGGATCCGTAGCAGAAAACAAAAAAAATCCTACGTTAGAACCCAAAACTACCTAGGATCTATCTATGTAGTAATGCGGTAACGGCCAATGCGTAGAGAATACATACCCTTGTAGACCGTACGCGGTTAACATTCCACGGGGAACGTGGTTGATGTAGTTGTACTCGTAGCTGACCTCAAGGTTGCGAAGCTCCTCGCAGGTCACCCCTTTCTCCTTCTTCATCGTGCAGCAGCTCCGGCTCACAACATTCAAGCGCCCCAAGTGTTGAGCCTCGTGTCTTCGTACGATGAGACCTCCGTCTCCCCGATCCCGCCGGGAGTGCGGAAATTGATATCCGGCTAGGAATCCCTACAGCGCAATGGCGTACTACAGGTGTGCCTTGTTCGCATAGCCCAAACTTGGGGCCATGGTCACAAGGGCTAGAGAGAGAGGGAAGGAGGAAGTCAACCAAAGGACTTCTCCAAATATTGGTGTATTGGTGTGTTTTAATCCCACCCATGGGCACCCCTTTATATAGGCTAAGGGGGTGTTCCTTTCTCAAAGGCTAAGCCATGTGGGACTAAACAAGGGGAATAGAGGAGGGGGAGGCGCATGGGCCCTTGGGAATTCATGGGCCAGCCGGCCAGGGGTGGGCCCCACCCTGCGCACAGCCCTAGGCTGGCCGGGTGGGCCCCCTTGTGGCGGCTACGCATTGGCCCTTTGGCCCTTGGCCCTTCCCTCCTTCGGTTTTCCCTCATGGGCCTTTTTTCCCTAGGAAGTTTGGCCTATTAGTGGAATACCACTTAAATTAGATTTTAATATTATATTTAATATTAATTACATTAATTAATATGTAAATACATATTACAAAATCTGTCTTGACCCGAAACACCTTTCGGTTCCCTTTCGATTTCCTCCGAACAACTTCGGATCTTTCCTGGAATGATTCCGATCCTTTATTCTTTCTCCGAACAACTTCGAATCTCTCTGTGGAACAATTCCGGCTTTCTCTTTCTCTACTGTGATTCCGTCTTACGAATGATCGCTCTCATTGTACCCTTAAGTGTATCCTCTCATGGCTCGGGAATGCTCTAGACATGATCTGTATCAATGATCAACAGTGGGACCAAGAATATCCATGTGAACCCTATGCATTCCTGATGACAATGTCGTTTGAACCGCTAAATGTAGCATCCAATTCCTTGTGTTTCTTCATACGACTTGTCCGAGATCCGATCATTGGTATCACATAACTTGTTCAATCTCGTTCACAACAAGTTCTGTTTTCTTGTTACCGTAATATTACATCCCCATGACTGAGTCACATGTTGCAACATTTTTGGATGTAATCTCACCAAGCCGGTTGTATGTATCTTTACCCGTCATGTGGGTGAACAAATCCTGGTCTTGCAGTCACATGTCATCTACTGTTCCTTTGGAATACCCAATGTACACCTTTATGGCCACCGTATTACCAGATGGCGGTTGATGCAGTCTAAGCAGCCTCGGGAAACAGTGAGTAATATGAGCTCACGGTCTAAGGAAAAGGAGTCTAGGTATAGTTGTTGCAACAATGAACTTATATGACTTGACCATGTTGCAATCCTTCGAGGAATTTCCATCAGATCATTCTCCAATGATATGACCCCGTTGTCAATTGGCATAAATGCCCATGATCTTGATACCCAGATCATCCTCATGACCAACGAACTAGTATGAATAGAGGCTACTAGGGACTTGGTTGTTTCATATCACACTTGTACCAATGTTTCTACTTAGCACAGTTATAGCACAATATGAAACTATTATAAACTAATTGAGATATGACAATAAAAACCTATTTATTATTTGCCTCTAGGGCATATCTCCTTCAGTCTCCCACTTGCACTAGAGTACAAATAATCTAGCTCGCATTTTACTCATATAAACCATATACCATATGCGTTTACAGATCATGCATGCTCATGGGAAACGTCATGTCCATGTTTTGTTTTACCAGATCATTATGTCTTTTGCAAATCGTTAATGTCTTCCTAATTTTGACATTCACACCATTATCGTATAATGGGTCGAAGTATTTGTTTCGCGACAAATTGAGACTTTGTTTCTAGTGTTTATAATGAAGGTTGTTTTCACTATTGTCATCTAAACTTCGAAACACACTTTTCTATCCTTTGTGTATATACTATAGTCATGGCAGTAGAACGAGGCCGGATTCCAGGAGCTTACAGTGACTTTAGATCAACCTTGAGGGCTTTCTCATGGGCACTGGGCCCTGGGACACATTATTCTACGTTAAAAGCGAACTAGCCCCACCATAACATTATACATCACATCAGATGGAGCCTTTATACTTCTATATCTATGTAGATCCTAGTACATGAAATGCAACTATGCCACTTACATTGCTTCTTGCCATTTATGTACAAACTTAATTCTGGTTCACTGATCAACTTAAGAATCACTTAAAGACATGCTCTTATAGTTAAGAGTTTGTCCTTCTAACCAGAACCTCGGGTCACATTACGTCGAGTATACAACATGGTTATATGGAAGAACCTATGACTGAGGCATAGGAGATGCAACGCATCTCTTTCTTTCAACCATAGTTGCAATACAAACTCAATGCTTCTTATAGTAAGAACTTCTTTCTTACCTTGTTCCATTCTGAGCTTCTTCAGCATCTTGTCTTAGGACATTCTGAACATCTTTCAGAATCAAGTCCAGGAAGTATTCGACATTTAGTGTTTATTAAACTCACCAATCTATCTCGATATATCTTATTGTTTAATAACTTCAACTTCATCCTTATTTATCTAACTTAAATATTATTAACACCAATCACACCATTCACATATGTCGTCCACATATCCTAGAATGATTTCATGCTCCCACTCAAATATGACATTCATGTTTGAGATCCAGGGATTTCACTTAGCTCCCACTCAAAATATGTCAGTTACATATTATGAATTAGCCAAGCTAATTTACTCCCACTCAAATCTAGGTCCTCTCGATAATCTTGGACATTCCAAAATTCTTTGATCATCATCAATTTGAGAATTCCAATTACGAGACTTCAATATCCATATATTTCTAGTGTGAATCCAAAAGACTTTTGCATCACTACTATTGTAGTCAACTCCTTGAATTTGTCCAAACTTGTGACAAATCGAGCTTTTTGTCATTCATTAAGTTTCATTTCCTTCTTATGACTTTGCAGTCATTCAGAAATATTAAGTAAACTTCTTTACTTTAATAAGATCAAGTAACATGTTACTTTGCAATCTTAAATGTAACTTAATATAGGATTTTATTACTCCTAGTCATTTCTCGCACTCGGGTCCATCACGCTTCTTTGTAATTTGTAGGTATGTCTTGTTCCAAACATGACAAGTGAATCAATAATATAATTCCACAAACTTGTAGAATATATAGTTGAATCCTACTTTCTTTAGTAAAAGTATTCACTAAAACTTTATGATCATTATCATTGGTTTATCCTCTATATGTAGAGGTTGGATTCACGAAACAAATTCCGCTGCGCCACTCAACAATCCGGAGGTAAGGTCAAATACCTTGTTTTGATCTTTTACTTTCTTCCACCTGTATCTTGATCAGACATGTCAACTTTGGACAGCAACAGGTTTGCCCCTTTTGTGGAAGATGCATTCATAGCTTCCTAAGAATGCTCTACAAAGACTTATTTATTCGCCGAGATTTCGACTTGTCGAAATCTCCAGAAACTCGAACTTGCCATAACACTTATGGTGTTGTTTCCACGAATATTTAGATGTTCCTTTGTATTTCAAACGAGTGTTTGCTTATTTTGATCTCTAATTCTAAATGATAACTATAACCCCTATAAGAGATGATAGTATACCATATGTATCTTAATACATAATGACTATGATGTTTAGATATTTCAACACAGTTTGAATTCATACAATTATCATAATTTGTGAAACATCTTTCACAAGTCCCTTTTATGCTAAACTTAACTTGAATACTTCAGTCATGTTGATCAAATCGAACAGACTTTGTATTATTGTTAATTTCAATATCCTCTTATTGTTGTGAACTCATTTGAACAATTCAAATCATTTCGAACTTATGTTTCATTAAGTAAATACGCTTATTCACTTAGTCAACAATTAACTAATGATTTCCACTTCTTGTTGAAAATACGATACATCACTATGTATAAGTTTCAACATTTCTTCCCATATCACCGTTTTACCAGAATGCGGAGTTTTAGTCATTCTGACCAACGAGGCATGGTTTTGCAAAGTCTCTAGATTAAGCATCTAGGACTCCGATCTTCATTAAGAACATGCAATAACCAAAATGACTTAAACTATAGTGTCATTTCATTATTAAACTTTGGATATCTTTTAGCATTCTAATCCTTTTATAGATGTTTAAACTATTATCATTAACATAGTGATGCGAATAACTTATTTATAATCGTAATGTGACCATAACGGTATTGTTCATAAGAATAGTACAAACTGGCTTGTAACTTATTCATATGAATAATCGTCTCGCCATAAGCAAGACACACAAACAAGGATTACAAATTATATTCAAATCCACTAATCCAAATGATAAATTTTGAGGAAAGAGGTGATGTCGGCCATCAACTATTTTTTGTTCCATCATCAAGTCACGTTGCCTCAAAACCAGCAATTCTCAAGCAGATCATCCTGTTTTTACAAAGCGGGACAAGTATCAAATACTTTGTAAACTGCAATGAGTTTTGCAAGAACCACATTTATAATTTGTATATCTTACATATACCTTTTCATCCATGACCTCCATTGCAATCAAGCCCTTCTGTGAGTTCTCAACTCTAATGCAAGATAGCTAAGTGTTTTTCCACATATTCTCATTTCATCCATGATGGAGGAAAACCCATCCAACGGCTCATACTCTATGTGCCTTATTTTGTATAATACAAAATGTAGCCCAACTCTCCATTGAATAGAGAATGGCTTGTTTGGATGATTATGGAGAAAACACAAACATTCTAGAGTCATCGAATTATCTCCTAACGGTTATTGTATCAAGAAGAGAAGATCACCTTTTACGAGGATATCCCTCAGGGGTGGGTATTAATCTATGAAGTTGGATCCTTTTGCTAAGTTCCAAATTAAGCAATATATTCCCATGGTCGCAAAGGACCTCAATGGGATAGGCCATGATCTACTAAGATATTTGCAAACAGACATCTAGACTAAGTTTATAATAAGAGACCAATTTATAATTGGTCTCCACTAAAATTGTCATCCCCTAGACGATTTTAGTGATCACATGATCCCTATCCTCTGCACCTCCCCCGGTCGTCACGGCCATCAGTGCAGTATCAAAGGTAGACATTCACTAATGTCAATCACATCATCCATGTGACTCATGCTCGATCTTTCGATCTCTTGTGTTCCGAGTCCATGTTTGCACATGCTAGGCTCGCCAAATCTAACTTGTGTGTATTTGCTGTGCAACATGGCTTACACCCACTGTATGTGAATGTAGATATGGATGACCCCTACTCACCGCAGGGCGCCTCATACCGAAGAACTTTTCTTGGTGGTGCACACACAAGGGGAACGCAGAACATTGGAATTAAATAGGGATTATATTATTTGCTACCGTTGAGTATCTAATACTAGCACACAATAAGATGTAAAAACAGGTATCAACATCATATGTATATTGTGATATGATATGGTCCTTATTGCTCCTTGATCTCCATCGAGCACTCCGGCATGATCTCCATCTTTCCCTTGGTTTGACGCCAAGTCCACAATGCCTCCACCAGGTTGTCCATCGGAATGATGACTATTACTATGCTAGTTAGTAACATAAAAGTAAACTACTTTACCTTCGTAACGACCAATGCCATATCATAATCACATGCCCCCCAAAATAAAGTTAGATGCCTCTACTTTATCTATTGCAAGTTTTACGTGGTTGTTAGAGATTTTGCAATATAACCGTTTCTAAACTACGAACTTTCCAACCACAACATGGATCCGACAATTGTCTCTATTACACCCCTTTTGGGGCCCTCCGTTGTAAATGCTACATCAACTATTGAATGAGAGACAGACATCTGCTAGCCACTTATATGGTACAAGCCGTATGTTGAGCGTGGAACCAGTCTCGCGTATGAATACGCGTAAGGTCGGTCGGGGCCGCTTCATCAAACAATATCGCGATAGAAACAAGTACATGTTAGAGGGTAACAACTAAGGGATCAATTCCCGCACAATACCTGGGCGTACTGGCCGTATAGCACTCCTACGCATAGATCGGCTCTGATACCACTAAAGGGAATCCACAGCAGAAAACAAAAAATTTCCTACGTTGGAACCCCAAAGCTGCCTAGGATCTATCTATGTAGTAATGCGGTAACGACCAATGTGTAGAGAATACATACCCTTATAGACCGTACGTGGTTAACGTTCCGCGGGGAACGTGGTTGATGTAGTCGTACTCGTAGCCGACCTCAAGGTTGCGAAGCTCCTCGCAGGTCACCCCTTGCTCCTTCTTCATCGTGTAGTAGCTCCGGCTCATGACATTCAAGCACCCCAAGTGTTGCGCCTCATGTCTTTGTACACATCCGGCGCATGATGAGACATCTGGCTCCCCAATCCCGTTGGGAGTGCGGAAGTTGATATCCGGCTAGGAATCCCTGCAGCGCAACGGCGTACTGCAGGTGTGCCTTGTTCGCACAACCCAAACTTGGGGCCATGGTCACAAGGGCTAGAGAGAGGGAAGTAGGAAGTCAACCAAAGGACTTCTCCAAATATTGGTGTATTGGTGTGTTTTAATCCCACCCATGGGCACACCTTTATATAGGCTAAGGGGGTGTGCCTTTCTCAAAGGCTAAGCCATGTGGGACTAAATAAGGGGAAGAGAGGAGGGGGAGGCGCATGGGCTGTTAGGGATTCATGGGCCAGCCGGCCAAGGGTGGGCCCCACCCCGCGCACAGCCCTAGGCTAGTCGGGTGGGCCCCCTTGTGGCGGCTAGGCCTTGGCCCTTCCCTCCTTCGGTTTTCCCTCATGGGCCCTTTTTCCCTAGGAAGTTTGGCCCATTAGTGGAATACCCCTTCAAATTAGATTTTAATATTATATTTAATAGTAACTACATTAAATAATATGTAAATACATATTACAAAATCCGTCTTGACCCGAAACACCTTTCGGTTCCCTTTCGATTTCCTCCGAACGACTTTGGATCTTTCTCGGAATGATTTCGGTCCTTTATTTTTCTTCGAACAACTTCGGATCTCTCTATGGAACAATTCCGGCTTTCTCTTTCTCTACTGTGATTCCGTCTTACGAATGATCGTCTCATCGTAACCTTAAGTGTATCCTCTCATGACTCGGGAATGCTCTAGGCATGATCTGTATCAATGATCAATAGAGGGACCAGGGATATCCATGTGACCCCTATGCATTCCTGATGACAATATCATTTGAACCGCTAAATGTAGCATCCAATTCCTTTTGTTTCTTGATACGACTTGTCCGAGATCCGATCATTGGTACCACATACCTTGTTCAATATCGTTCACAACAAGTCATGTTTTCCTGTTACCGTGATATTACATCCCCGTGACCGAGTCACATGTTGCATCATTTATGGAAGTAATCTCACCAAGCCGGCTGTTTGTATCTTTGCCCGTCATGTGGGTGAACAAATCCTGGTCTTGCAGTCACATGTCATCTACTATTCCTTCGGAATACCCAACATACACCATTATGGACACCGTATTACCAGATGACGGTTGATGCAGTCTAAGCAGCCTCGGGAAACAGTGATGAAAGGACCGTATGGGCACCTAGAGGGGGGTGAATAGGTGCTACTCCAAATTTTACTCTTTTTCAATTTAGGGTTTGACACAAAAGGTAGATTCTCTAGATTATGCAACTAAGGTGAATTTACCTATATGTCAACCTAGCACAAGAACTAAGCAAGAACTAGGTAAGTAAGTGTTGTAAAGGATAGAAGTAACCAAAGTGGAGCGCTCGGAGACACAAGGATTTGTTTCCCGTAGTTCCTTCCTTTTGAGGGGAAGTACATCTACGTTTGGAGAGGGGTGGTATCAAACCACTAACGCCATGAGAGGCCTCCCTTGTTCTCTGATGAACCTCACCCCAAGGGGTTCGATTCTCTTCTTCCACTATACGGCAACCTTCGAGGTGGAAGCCGACACCTTTACAACAAGTTCGGGGCACACATCCACAACTTAATTGGAGGCTCCCAAATACAAGCAAGCTGTCAAACATCAAAGACCAGCTTGTAAGAACCAAATCAAAACATAGGGTTTCCAAAGAAACACTAGAGCATGGGGGCCCTCAAGTGAATGAGAGGGAAATGAAGATCTCTCTTGGTGAAGATGTAGATCAAGGCCTCCTCCTTCGATTCTCCAAAGATCAATGACTTTGGATGGTTGGATGAAGAGATCTTGTTGATTTGGTGGCTCAAATGGACATGGTGTTCTTGAGGTGGACGAGCAGCTGGAGGAAGGGGATAAGGTCCTCTATTTATAGCCCTTCGCACCAGTGAACCATTTTCTGACCATTGGAGAAGAGTCAGACCGGAGACTCCGGTCCGCACACCGGAGGCTCCGGTCTACACCAGAGACTCTGGTCAATCTCCGGACTAGCCTCCGGACTGACAAACTGAATGACCCAGCCCACTTGTGAGCCAAGTGGACCAGAGACTCTGATCCCTCTACACCGGAGACTCCGGTCAGAGGCATGGACCGGAGACTCTGGACCAAGCTCCAGACCACCTCTCTGGCTGACCCAGGCAGGAAAAAAGAAGCCCCCTCCGGAGACTCTTGGGGAAACTCCGGACCACACCGGAGACTCCAGTCTGGAAATCCCAAGAGATAATTAACTATGCCGGGAATGTTCTGTAGGACAATGGTCCTTTTCACTTTGTAATATATCAACCTGTAGACAATAGCAAACTGTAAAAAGGGTCTACTAGTTGTTAATGAACGCCAAAAGTGATTATGACAATAAATGTCCTTTCAATCTCCCCCTTTTTGGTGTTCGATGAAAACTAGTGATTTTGCATGAAAATAGTTTGCAATGACTTATGATAGAGTATGGACATGATCCCCCTTCCTATTTGCACAAAGATAAACATGTAAAGCAAGCATGGTAGGTAGAACATGGATAAACCACATAGTTCTCACATGAGTTACAATAATGTAGGAGCACCCACAGAGTCACACACAAATAGAAAATAGTGTCTCGCAATAACATAAGGCAAATAGATAGCAAATAAGAATCAATGCAAAGCCCAAGCCCATGCAAATCCCGAGTGGCAATGTCTTCTCCCCCTTTGGCATCGAGACACCAAAAAAGGGAAAAGACCTAAGCTAGCGCCCCAACGGATCAGTAGTCCTTGTCATCATCCTCCTCATCCTACGCATCCATATCCTGATCCTCATCATCATCATCATAGTCCTCATCATCATCTGGAGCTACAGGCCCTTTGCTGTGAGGGCGAGAAGAGGAGGTACCTTGGTACCCATACCCAGAAGTGACATTAGAAAAGGTCTTCCAATCCACCAAGCTGTCATGTTGGGAATTCCATGCCCCAAAAGAGAGAGTGTAGTCTGACTCGGTGGATGGCTGAGCGCCATGCTCATCAGTGTACTCATCCTCACCTTCCTCATCATTCGCTTCACCCTGATCCTTGATCTCCTTGAGTAGTTTCTCGATGCGACGGTTTCTCTTGTAGGAAGCATGCGGTTGCTTACAGATGTCCACATTCATGCAACACAGGGTCCTCTCCCAGAATGAGGCCTTCTTGACCTTCTCATGTACATAGTCACGTGTCATGGGAGGAAGAGGTGCATTGGAAGCATTCTTCCGCTGAGCCCTAGGAGGAGAGGGGACCCACTCGGTCTCTAAGATCTCCTCCTCCACATGTGTATGAGAGCGTCTAGGAGGAGCCCTCATTTCCCCCTACAAGAGTGTGCTCGGTAAGGTTGGGAGGCAAAGCAAGTGGAGAACCATGTTCCTGAGTGTTGATGAGTCTCATGACCAGGGGTACATATGGAGGGGCCTTCTTGTATAAGATGGCATGGTACATCTCCTCAAATATGTAATCCATAACATCAGTAGGATCAGCATCTGCATCGGGGACAGCCATGTAAATCTTGTGGGTATGATACAACAAATTGACCAAACCACATCTGATGGCATCATCATTTCCCAGCACTAGGGGAAATGGTCTGGCGGAAGATTCTCAACATCAGATTGTAGAGAGGCTTGAGTCCCTTGGACCCTCCCACAACACCCTCACTACCATAAAAATGGGCAAGCTTGTTCTTGTTCACCCCAAGAGCTGTTGAGTGCATGCGTACTCCAACATGAGTAGACACCCCCTAGAAAGTCTCGAAGATGGCCTCAGCAAAGTCATAGAAAGTTGTAGAATAGCGGTGGTTGCTAGTCATCCAAGTCATAGTCCTGGCTTGGTCAGTCCCAAACACAACTGTGGTGTAGAACTGTTGCACAAGGGAGATATTGTAGTCTTCACGGAGCTCCATCAAGTTGAACAACCCCAACTTCTCACTAATCCACAGTGCATCAGAGAAGTAGGGGCTCTTCCTCATCTGCTCAACACTCAAGTACTTCTGGGGGCACACAGGGGATCGCTTGAGCACGCTGTAAATGTCTTTCATGAAGACAGCTTGCTCCTTCCTCCAATAGCATGGGTCATCACTGGTGTGAGACAAGGCATAGAAATTAGTCTTCCACGGCTCACGGTACACCTTCTTAGACATGCGGGCCAAAGACTGAAGATTGTCGTATTTTTCCCTCTTGGCACGGTTCTCTTCCTCAACCCTTTCCTGCTCCCTCCGCATATTGGATGCATCACGGGCCTGCTTTCTACGATTGGATGGGGGCACAATGTACTGACCCTCAGACTCATCATAGCGAGGATCCCCTCTCTTCATCTTGGCCTTGGTACGAGGAGGACGACAAGATCTAGAACCTGTGAAAAGCAGTGAGGGAGATATCATGGAGGTAAGTATATATGTCCCATGGAGGCAGTACAGGACCCTTGAGCCCATGCAAGATATGTCAGATTCAAAGCACACCGGAGTCTCCATGGTCCACACCGGAGTCTCCAGTCCAGACCGGAGGAGTCTCCAGTCGGGAGACTCGGGGGAAGATCAGTGAGGCTCCAATGGTGTTGAATCCAACAGATCGGGCAGGGAAACAAGGGTAAAGTACTCGTGTGCATGCAAACAAGGGATTCCCATGGGAAAAAATAGTACTCATCCTCAAAAACAAAGCAAGGGAAGAACCCTAGGTGAGAAAAGACGAGGAGAGGTACCAGATCTGTCCATGGGATTGATTCCACCGGTGGGAAACACCCAATGGTGGAGGGGAGATGGTTGGCCAGCGGCACGGCGGATCCCGGGGGCTTCTTGACCTCCGGGGAGGAGATTTGGGAGAGGAGGCGACGGGTAGAGAGGGGAGGACGGGGTTGGATGAATGAAACTGTTGTTTTAGTTCACCCCGTCCTCCCTTTAAGTGGACAGAAACCGTCCAGACCGGAGACTCCGGTCTACACCGGAGACTCCGGCCCACACCAGAGACTCCGGTCCTCCTCGACCAAAAACTCCAAGATATGTGTATGGGGAGATATATTAGATAGAGAGAGTTTTCAGGACAGAGAGTAGGCTTGGGTTAAGATGTCATACTGTGAAAAGTCAAGAAAATCACAGAAATCAATTCAAATGTTCATTAAATCGCCAAATAAACCCGAACTAAGAACCAACTTATCAAATGAGAAGAGGGTGGTGGCCGAGCCACCATGTAGGAGTTTGTGGCATGACACCGCGAAGAATTATCCTTGGGTCCATGGCCACTACTCATCAATGACGCTCACATATCACTAAAAGATACTAAGAGGATTGAATTTCTTGATGTTGGCATTATTGGGGGGGATGGTCCAATGAAGTAGAACCGCACCCCCCTATTTCCATGCCTGCACCTACACCAAATATGGATCAAGACATAGGTGAGTATGCAAGGTAATCAAGTCATGCTCCTAGAATCCACGATATTTAGTTCATTCCTCAAATAACAAAACCTTGCTTCATCAAGTGGCTTCGTGAAAATGTCGGCAAGTTGTTCTTTGGTTGACACATATGATAGCTCAATATCACCTCGAGCAACATGATCTCTAATGAAGTGATGATGAATCTCAATATGCTTTGTTCTTGTATGGTCCACTAGGTTATATGCAATCTTGATAGTACTTTCATTGTCACATAGAAGAGGTACTTTGTCACAATGGACACGTATTCCTTTAAAGTTTGCCTCATCCATAGCAATTGTGTAGCACTAGCAGCTGCCACGTACTCGGCTTCGGCGGTGGAAAGAGATATACAGTTTTTCTTCTTAGAAGACCAACACACCAAAGACCTCCCAAGGAATTGGCAAGCCCCAGAGGTTGATTTTCTATCATCCTTGTCACCATCCCAATCCGAATCCGTGTACCCACAAAGAGATAAAGTTGAGCCCCTAGGATACCAAATACCATAGTTTGGGGTATGAACCAAATATCGAAAGATTCTCTTGACTGCCATCAAATGGCTTTCTTTAGGAGCCGCTCTATATCTTGCACACACTCCTACACTCAACACAATATTGGGTCTAGATGCACAAAGTTAAAGCAAAGAGCCAATCATGGACCGGTATACCTTTTGATCCACATCTTTACCATTTGGGTTTAGTTCAAGATGAGTCTTTGTTGCCATGGGAGTGGGAGCTCCATTTAGGTCTTTCATGTTGAATCTTTTGAGCATATCTTGAGTATACTTGGCTTGGTTGAAGAATGTTCCTCCTCTCACTTGCTTGATCTCAAAACCGAGAAATACTCTCAATTCTCCCATCATAGACATCCTGAACCTATCAGTCATAAGCTTTGATAATTCATCATTAAAAGCTTTGTTAGATGAGCCAAAGATAATATCATATACATAAATTTGGCATACAAAAAGTTCCCCATTGACCTTCTTAGTAAAAAGAGTGGGATCGATTTTCCCAACCTCAAACCCACGATCTAACAACTCTCTAAGGTGCTCATACGACGTGCGTGGGGCTTGCTTGAGCCCATAGAGTTCCTTATCAAGTTTGTAGACATGGTTTGGAAAGTTGGGATCCTCAAACCCCGGGGGTTGTTTCACATACACCAGCTCATGCAATGGACCATTAAGAAATGCACTTTCTACATCCATTTGTTGTAGTTTAAATTTATGATGTGCCGCATAAGCAAGAAGGATACGGATGGACTTAAGGAGAGCCACGGGTGCATAATTCTCTCCATAATAAATGCCTTCAATTTGAGAGAACCCTTGGGCAACCAATCCTGCCTTGTTCCTCACCACAATTCCATGCTCATCTTGCTTGTTCTTGAAAATCCATGATACGTTGCTAACGTATCCATAATTTTTATGTTCCATGCTTGGTTTTATCTACTTTCTTATGTTTTGTTCCAACTTTGGAGTACTTTTTATACACTTTCTGGGACTAACCTATTGACAAGATGCCATAGTGCCGGTTGCCTGTTTTCTGCTGTTTTTGGTTCTAGAAAGTCAGAAAATGAATATTCTCAGAATTGGACGGGACAAAAGCCAAAGTTGGTATTTTACCCGAAAACTCACGGAGCCAGAAGACGAGACAGAGAGGGGCCACAGGGTGGCCACACCATGTGGTGGCGCGGGCTAGCCCTGGCTGCACCACCAGGTGGTGTGGGCCCCTTGGCCACCCACCGACCTTGCCTCTTCGCCTATAAGAAGCCTCCCAATGCGAAAACCCTAAATCATCAAGCCTCTAGCCACGAAAAGTTCCGCAGGGCGGCCGCCACCGAAGGGGAGATTCGGGGTACAGAAAGTATCTGTTCCAACACCCTACCGGGATGGGGAAGTGCCCCCGGAGCCATCTCCATCGATCTCCACCACCATCTCCATCACCATTGTTGATTCCCATGATAAGGAGGGAGTAGTTCTCTCTCGAGGCTAAGGGTTCTACCGGTAGCTATGTGTTCATCTCTCTCTCTATGCATGATCATATTGTGATCATGATCTTTGTAATCAAGTTGATCTACCTTGCTACTCAAGTGCTTTAATAGATCTGTGCTCTCCCCATGTGTGTGAAAGTGACAGCGTGCACACCATGGTGGCACTTAGGCTAGAGATTACAAATACTTGTTATGAGTTATATTTGGAGTTGGATGTCTTTATGAAATTGTGGTGTTTGTTGGAACCATCTAGTGCTCAAGGTGACAATGTGGGGTTATCTAGATGCGGAAAGCGGACTTTGAGGTGTGCTGTTATAGCCCTACCATGGATTAGAGTGTCCAACCGGAGAGTAGTTCAGCGTAGTATCATAAAGAAGAATATATTTATATGAGAATGTTCACTAGTGAAAGTATGATCCCTAGGCCTTGTTTCTAAGCACTAAAACACCATTTGCTATTAGATCTATTACATGTTTGCTTGCTTCTATCTTTATTCAGTTTGCCTTTAGTCTCTTGCACGCCATCAAGCTATTTTCTATCACCGTTACCACTTATAATTATCCATACCACTTGTATTTTACTATCTCTTTGCCGAACTAGTGCACCTATACACCTGCAAGTGTATTGGGTGTGCTAGGAACACAAGAGACTTCTTGTATCTTGATTGCAGGGTTTCTTGAGAGGGGATACCTTTGACCACTTCCTCCTTGAGTTCGATAAACCTTAGGTGATCCACTTAAGGGAAAACTTGCTGTTGTTCTACAAACCTCTGCACTTGGAGGCCCAACAAGTGTCTACAAGAATAGAAGTGCGTAGACATCAAGCTATTTTCTGGTGCCGTTGCCGGGGAGGTAAGGTAAAAGGTACTCACATCCTCCGGTGTGAGTGCTTGAAGTTATTTCCTTTAGATTATGCAATTTTGACTTTTTGTTTCTTGTTTTCACTAGTTAGGCTTAATGGAAAACAACAAAAAATTAGAGACTTTTTATTATTTTTCCTAAGTTAGAACATGAATTGTCTGAAAAGAAAATTAAAAAACCCATGGAACTTTCTTTGCATGCTAATAGCAATGTTATTAGTATGAATCTTTTGAACACCTTTGTTACTAATGCTATGGAAACGTCTAAGCTTGGGGAAGTTGGTTCTTATGAAAATGATCTTTTTAGTTCCCTAGTTTTAAAGAAGAAAATTTGCTCTGATGATACTTTATCTCCCATATGTGGTAATTCTAATGATACTTGTGATATTTTAAATCCACATATTGAAATCATCCCTTTTCAAATACCTATAGAAATTGTTGAACGTGTTATGAATAACTCTCATTTTGGAGATGGAACTATCCATCCTGGTGATCATTTACTCTTTATACATGAATTATGCGGGTTGTTCAGGTGTGCAAGTATTTAAATGAACCAAGTTAAGAGGAAGCTATTATCTTTATCACTTAAGGGCAAAGCAAGGGAGTGGTATGATCTACTAGATGATCCTCATCATTTGGAGTGGAAGGAACTTGAATCTCTCTTTTACTCTAAATTTATCCTCCTCATGAAATTCATAAAGATAGGAATTATATTTATAATTTTCATCCTCATTATGGAGAAAGTATTGCCCAAGCATGGGGGAGATTGAAGTCACTAATGCTCAAGTGTCCCATTCATGAGCTCCCCAGGAATATTGTTATTAATAATTTCTATGCAAGGCTTTCGGGACATTACAAGGACTATCTAGATACTTGTTTAGAGGGATCCTTCACAAGTAAGGAGGTCAAAGCTAAGTGGGATCTTCTTGAAACAATTTAAAGCAATACCGAAGATTGGGATAACAACAAAGGTAAAGAACCAGGTATAAACTATGAGTATGATTGCATTAAGTCTTTCGCTGAAACTACTGATTTTCAAGAGCTTAGTGCTAAATATGGTCTTGATCCTCAAATTCTTATTGATTGTTTTAAAACCTTTGCTTCTCATATTAATGCTCCTAAATAAAAGTGGGACATGTATCATGAGCCTTTTAAAGACACTTGCATGGAAAATGAAATTGTTGTTAATGATAGCAATAAACATGCTCAAACCTCTGAAAGTACTATTTCTTATAAGCATGTTAATTTTTGTGGAATACATAGACCATGTGAGAATAATCAAATTGAAGAAGAATATTGTATCACCCACAGGAATGAAAAACCTAGAATGTGGTATAGGGCTTTAAATGATCTTGGTAAAAAAGTTTGTGCCCTCTATACTTTTATTTGTGAACTTTGCTTTGAAGTGGGTCATTTCAATTTTCAATGCTCAGGCCATAATAATAGCCCTTCTAATCGAATGAGTACTGCAATTTTGTATTGTGATGACATGATGACTCCTAATCAGCATGATCAACTTACATTATTTTTGGGGTGTGAAGAGTTATCAAGAAAAACCTCTTTGGTAGATATGAGTGGTTTTGATATGAATAGCATCCTGCATGGTTGTCATCTTTATTGTGTTGATAATTTCCACACAAATACTTACATACAAAATATCCTAAAAGATGAGATCTTACCAAAATATGACATGACTAATATGTGTTTTGGTCTTATTAATGAAAAGGAGGAATCCTCCAAAGTATCTTCTATTGTCTCTAACAATGAACCATGGTATATGGAGAAGCTTCCTTTCAAGCCTCTCCCTCCTAAAGAGAAGAAGAAAAAGAAGAAGAGGAGGAGTAAAAGGAGAGAGGAAACAGTATTTTCCCCTAAGCATGTTGCTCCTATTATAGTTTTTGATGAGTTTGAATTCGATGATGTTCCTATGCCTGTTACCTATAGTAGTGATCATGATTAGGAAAAGAACACTTCTTTTGATATTGAAAATCTCTTTGGTACCAATTCTGAAAATGATGATATTAATAATTTATGTACTATTAGTGCTATCCATGTTCCTTTCAATGATGATATGTTTACAAATGAACACACTTTGGAAGATAACTATTCTATTGCTTATGATGATACTATGCCTCCAATATATGATGATTACAATGATGAATATGATATTTTCAGTCCACCTACTATTGAGGAGGAAATTAATTATGATTACAATATGCCTCCTATATTTGATGATTATGGTGATGAGAATAATAATGATAGCTATTTTGTTGAATTTGCTCCCACTACAATTAATAAGAATGACTATGTTTATGTGGGAAGTATTAATTCTTTTAAGTATGTGGCTCGTGATAAGAATGTTTTGTGTGATAGTTGTATCGTTAATTTTATTTATGATGCTACTGAAAGTTATTATGAGAGAGGGAAGCATGGTTTTACGTGTCTCAACAATATTAAGTTTCCCCTCTTTATGTTGAAAGTCTTGAAGTTGCACTTGTTTTGCTTTCCTATGCTTGTTGCTTTGTACTTTCATGACTTGTTTCTTTATAAGATTCCTATGCATAGGAAGTGGGTTAGACTTAAATGTGCGTTAAATTTGCTTCTTGATGCTCTCTTTTACTTCAATTCATATTTCTTATGTGAGCATCTTCTCAAACTATCATGCCTAACTTTAAGGCGTTAAAGAAAAGTACTTGTTGGGAGATAACCCAAAACTTTTAGATGAGGCTCGGAAGTTATTACCTCTGTAATAACCGCTCCTTATCCTTTTTATTCGATTTTTGTTCCAAGAGTAACCTCTAATGAGAGAGAAGTAATGATTGGGAAAGTTGTTATCCCGAAACAGATTTCTGCGCTTCACCGTAAAAATTTGTGTAAAATATCTGTACGTCCTTTTGAGGCGTGAATTTTTGTGCTTATTCCCCAGGTTTCTATCTAACTTTAGTTAGTTCAACACTTTTTGATTTGATCAACAGAAGGTCTTCGAAAAAATTCGCCTTTACCTGCTGATCTGTTTTGACAGATTTCTGTCATTTTCTGCATTTGCTTCTTGTTGGTTCCTTTTTGAGTTCTTTTGGGGAATTGAGCTTTTTGAGGGAATTGCTACAGTAGCTAGTGTTATAATGGAAGTTTATTGGTGTTATAACTGAACCTAAAGACTTATTATCTTGAATTCACTAATGTTGCTAATAAAGATTGTGTGAAGTTTTGTATGAAGGAAAAATTTCAGGTGTATGGAAGGAATGAGTAATGAGATGAAAGTTGGACTAAAGCTCAAGCTTGGGGATGACACGCGTGTCACCCCAAGAAATATCCAAGAAGTACAAGCGTCAAAGCTTGGGGATGCCCAAGGCATCCCCTTCTTCATCAATAAAAATCCCAGGTCTCTTCTAAACGCTTCATTTTTATTGTTTCATGCACAGTTGTGTTGTTCTTGGAGCATCTTCTTTTTCGTTTTTGTTTTGGTTTTTCGTTTGCTTGGTTTGCTTAGGTTGCTGAATAAATTGGTTGGACCCCCTCTTTCATACATTGGTTTTCAAATAGTTTGGTTTGGATTGGAAAAGAGTAGGAAAGTTCATGCTTAAGTGGTAAAGAGAGCTTATTTTTTACTGTGGCCTATGCTTTCTCATACCATACTTGATATTGTTTTGGCTTTATGCTTAGTATTATTTGTTTTAGCATGACTTGTTATAAACAATTGAGATTCCTTAATGTGCCTTTGAAGAATCATGCGTTGTTTTAGCATATTAAAGCATAGTATTGTGGTATTCTGCTTTGATGCTTTATTTGGGTTGACTTGGTGCATGCTCACACCATGTTATGACTATCCCAAGTCACCATAAGCCTTTATGATCCTTTAGTTTTCAACTTGTAGTATCACTTTATGCTTTGATCAATGATGTTTTGTCGCTCTACATGATTATGGCCATTATTGCTCTCTTAGTTTGTCGCTCCCAGTCTTTTGCTAGCCTCCGTAACCAAGTATGAGTTCCACTCATGCATCCAAATCCTAAAACCAAGTTATTCCAAAGAGTCCACCATACCTACCTACTAGCATATGCTATTCCAAGTATATTCATGTTTTTATCTACCTTCCGAATTAAACTTGTTATGAGAAAACTAGTGATTAAAGCTCTCACGAACTTGATGGCACACTTTAATTTTCTTGCCCTTAATAAACTTGAACCATTGTGTCATCTATGTTGTATATGCTTACACTCATTTGTTGGGGATTAGCATAACCATGTTGTCATAGGGAACGCTTTCAACATTGCACTAGTACTTTGTACCTAGTTGATATCATGCTCTTTTGTCTATGGATGTCGTTGGTGTGAAATGATAGGGGAGCTTGTAAGTCCATGGAGTTATGAATATGTGTTAGAGAAACGCCTAGGCTGCTGGTCTAATCCATGTTGTCATGGTAGAAACCTGCGGTGTAACCATAATGAGCTGTCTATGAAGCATTCTTCTTTTAAAAAAGGAGTCAGATATTGAGAAAAAAGAGAAAAAGAAAAAAGAGATATAAGAAGAGAGGAAAGAGAGAAAAAAGCACCATATTCCCATGGTAAATAAGAAGATTGCTAAGATGCTCGTTGTCTGCTTGCCTTGTCATTTTGATATGAGGATTCTTCCGTATCATCGGTCAAGGGGTACCCCATTGGCGGTTCTCTATGATACACATGTACTTACGATGACAAGAAGTTTCCGGTGACTAAACTTGAGTAGCATGAGGAGCGGCCCTCGTATTCAAGGGACATGAGATTTCCAACTTATACTTCGTCAAGCATATACTTCATAGTTTGTTCACTTTAACCTTAATCACTTCAAGATGCTTATGATAGGGGCAATGAGAGCTGAAAGCTAATAAGTACCATAATTTTTGGAAGCTCTTTATGAAACTTGAATCCCTACATCCTTCTATGAAGGCCTTTCTTTTACTTTTATGTTGAGTCTCCACCTTCTACCTTTATGCACCTACTTTGAGAGCATAGTGGCCATTCTTAGTTCTATGTGCATTGTCCCAAAACTTATTGATTGATTCATAATGTTGATATTGCTTGTTATTGAACTATTTGTATCTAGTCACTCTTATGAACTTTGAAGGTGTCCTATGCATTTATATTTTCTACTCTATGAGGGACAAGCTGAATGCCACTATGCTATGTTTTCTTTATGTGAAACAAACAAGTGTCTTTCAAAGCATTGTTATTCATGAATCTATTGTTTGTGCCTTTTCATGTTGCAACATGGTTGTTATGCCTTATTTTTAGAACTTATCTTTCATGCTATGTTGAAGTACTATGATCCCAGCTATCCATGTTTTACAAATACTTTGATCAAGTTTATGATGGTGCATGTCACCTCAAAAATTATTCTTTCTTTTTATCACTTACCTACTCGAGGACGAGCAGGAGTTAAGCTTGGGGATGTTGATACATTCCTAACGTATCCATAATTTTTGATGTTCCATGCTTGGTTTTATCTACTTTCTTATGTTTTGTTCCAACTTTGGAGTACTTTTTATACACTTTCTGGGACTAACTGTTGGGGATATACTTTCCGGGTATCCTTACAGATCCTCACTGAGCAGGGTGGCCCACTTCGGGTTAGAGCTTTGCTTCACGGGCGGCCCAGTTAGGGAGAGAAGACGGAGTCCAATCCGACTACGGGAAGGCCCAGAAGACTTACCGACTTAGGCCCATAATGTTACTTGTAGTTCAAGATGTACTATGTAACCAACTCTTAGTCGTAGCCGGATTAATCTCTCCTGTAAACCCTAGGCCGGATATCTATATAAGCCGTCCTAGGGAGAGCCTTTAGGGCACACCTCAATAGTCTACAATCTCAACTCACACAGGCGAAACCCTTGTAACCCATATTCCGGCTCTGCCGTATTACTGGATTGCTAGCAGGAGTAGGGTCCGTCCAAAGCCGGCGGATTCGAACCTGGGTAAACTTGTGTGCTCACCGTCCCGGAACACCGTACGTCTCACACCCCTCTCTCCCGCACGCCTCGAGGACCCCCTCATGGCGTACTTGTCCTCAAACCGACGATAGTTGGCGCCCACCGTGGGGCAAGTGAGCTTCGGATCTGCGTTCCGAGCGGAATCTGCAAGAATCGGAATTGGCAAGACCATCGCCGTCGGTCGCATCCTCTACGCCAGCGATGTCTCTCTCATCGTTCTCGACGAGACTTGGATTCCGGCTAGGGAGGCTGTGACTTCCTATACAATCATGTCTTTTGGCGAGATCGACGTTTACATCGGTTTCGCTGAACCTGCCCAACCCACCCCAGCGGTGATGATAGAAGCAGAAGAATCTTCTGGGTCCCCTTTGTCTGCGGAGGCGGCAGAGTTCCGGATCTCAGAAAACCCTAAACCCACCCAGCCCGCACCAGTTGCGGAGATGGTGGAGAAATTCGAGCCTAAAGAAGACCTCACGGTCCAAGTCGAATCTGGAGTGGATCTCCCTGGAGAAGCCGGATCCCAGATCGACCCACCCGTGGAAGTCGAAATCCAGGAGGAGCACATCAGCGACACTGATTCCGGCTCTGACGATGTCGGGACAGACAGGCCTTTCCTCAGGTACACACTAAGATGTATGATACTGCAAGGCGCTAGCGCAGAAGCAATCCTCGAAACCATTAAAATTTTCAATATGGCTGATCGCGAAAGCCGCAGGTACCTCAGGAAACACGCATCGCACTTCGTTGGATATGTTGGATCCGGATCCGGCTCTGCCGATGCTGGAGAAAACACCGACTCGGTGCTGGAGGCAATTGGAACAAACGCCGACGTTCCCGCATCCTCGGATGAGTCCATGATGTCGGCAGATTTCCAAAAGTTCTCCGCGGAATATGACGAGGAGTATAACTCCAAAGCTGCAGAAGATGGAGAAGCCATGGACGAAGGATCCGGGGAACACTCTCCCAAAGCGCAGGATGATATGGAAGTCGGAGACAATCCTGAACTCCAGATGTCCGAAAGTACCGATCAGAGCTTGACTTCGGGAAATGGACCCAAAGCCGTCTTTGCTACCGGCACTGCCAAGAAGGCAAAGAAGAAGAACAAGAAGAACAAGACCCCGTCAAAAGACCCTCTGGCAGAGGAGGTGATTGCCGAGGAATACGAGGAAGACTCGGATGGAGCACTTATCCTAGACGAGCCGAAAAAAGAATCATCAGTGGATGGACACGTGATCACTGAAGGTGCGCGTAAACTCATCGATGCCGCATTAACCACACCTATCCCTACAGCTGTAGAACTTACTGCAGATGAGCTGGACGAAAGGGCCTAAGCCCTAGAAGCGCGTCGTCAACAACTCCTTGATGAAGCCAAAAACATCGAGGTGGAAAAGAAGCGCATGTCAAACAAGGAGTATATGTCCCGTCTACATCAGAAGACACGGAAGCGTCACATAGATGACAACCAATTCCCACGTGTCCGTGCCATCCTTTTTGGAGATGAGATGGGAAAGCCACGGAAGGATAGTAATGGAGATTGGGTTTACCCAACACCGGTGCAAAATACCGTGGCAGCTCGCGAAATTCTATCGGCTAATCCAGGACCAGAGGAGATACATTTGGGTATCAAGCTACTCAATAAGGGACTGGAACAGCAAAAGGTCGCCCTGTCGGGAAGTCAAAAGCTGGTCTCGGATTCCGACCAATGTCGCACAGATCCGGCATGGGCTGACGTAAGATCTCATTACGAACGGGCTCAACATCGTCACCCCGAACGCAGGGAAGACAATTATTCAAGAACCGGATCGTCAGGACAGCACCACAGAACTACACATAACTGGAGCAACGTCGCTCCAGCAGCCGAAAAAGACGCGATCGCTGCACTGATTCCGAGGAATCCTCCCCGAAAAGGAGAAGATAAAGAGAAACGTCGGGAGGAGGATCGTCAGAAAATGCCACCTCCTAGACATGAAAACCGTCCGGCTGAGCCTCACCAGGGTGGGAACGACGGACGAAGGAACGACGGAAACCACGCTGGCACAAACCGGCAGGGGGCTCATCATAGTCAAGAACCTCCCCGGAACCGGAATAATGACGCTCCGGGCGGAGGCCGGCGATCAGCCGGAAACAACCCAGCTGCACCACCCTCTCCACAGCACAGTTATCACAACGGCCCCCAAGGAGGTCAAGGAGGACGACATGGCGGAGGAGGTGGTGGCAGAAGCCGAAGTCCGGCTCCAAGGCACCGTAGCCACAGCCGATATTCGGGACGATCCCTATCCCCGAACGACGCAAGGCACAGGATCAACTCCAACATAGAGGCTCGATGCTACGAAAACGATGACGTGTACGTGGGCCCAAAGTGCTTCGGACCACGCATCAGAGCTACAAAATTCTCGGAAGGATTTGCTATCTCAAGACATATTCAAGCCTACGACGGCATTGCTCGGCCAGACACCTGGTTACAGGACTTCTTCCAAGCTTGCTGCATCGCCAAAGGCGGAAACAGCCTGGTCGCAACCCGATATCTCCCACTTATGTTGCGGAAGACGGCACGATCATGGCTCAATGAACTTCCGGCAAACACCATCCACAACTGGTATGATTTACAAAGTGCGTTCTTTCGGAATTTCGAAGGCACATATTGGAGGCCCTGTACGGTTGGATACCTACAGCGTTGCACCCAGAAAGCCGGAGAAACTTGTCGAGATTATCTCAGACGATGGATTGACACCAAGAACTCCTGCGAGGGATTAAATGATCAAACTGCGATTGAAGCTTTCATTGCAGGTCTCCCAATTGGTTTACTACGCCATCGCTTGAAGTGTGACAAGGTTACTGATCTGGGAGAGATGATAGAAACAGCAAACAAGTATGCAAATGCTAACGATGACGCAGAGAGATTACTCAACGTCCTGGCCGTACTCAGTCAGCAAAGACAAAGCAACAGGCTCCGAAGCGCAAAAACACCTCGGAAGAAAAAGCCAACGCGGAGACGGCAGTAGTCACTACTGTTTCCGGGTCTGGAGGACGAGGAGGACGTGGCGGAGGCCGCGGGCGTGGCCGTGGGACATCAAGGGTCCAAGGTAGAGGAGAGCAACAACCAGGCAAAACCTACACTTGGGCCGACATCGCCAATAACCCATGTGTGCATCACTTGGACGCCAATGGGGGCTCGTCCCACACCAACGCTGAATGTCGTTTTAACGACAACATCAAGAGAGATGATACCGCGGTCTACAAAACTAAGCGGAAGAAGGGAAAGAAAAATCCCGAAAAAGACAAAGAGACCAAGGAAGATTCCGACATGGAGGAAGCCGACGCTTCAAATCCCAAGTCGGAAGGGAAGAAAACTTTTCCTGCCAAGAAGGACACTTACGTCACCTTCCTCGGATCTCAACCAGCAAAGGTCAAGAAAGCAGTTCTCCACGAGCTCAACGCAACAGTTCTAGCTGTCCCTCAGTATCTGGACTGGTCGGAAGTGGCAATAATGTTTGACCGCGCTGATCATCCGCCTAAACTACACAGGCGAGGAAAATACGCCTTAATCGTCAATCCACTTATTGACGGTTATGGTTTCTCCAAGACCCTCATGGACGGTGGTAGCAGCATCAATATTATCTATGTAGAAACGCTACGCCGGATGAAGATCTCGGAAGCACAGCTTAACCATAGCTTTGTGATTTTTCACGGAGTTGTCCCAGGAAGACAAGCTAATTCCCTGGGAGAGATCACTTTGGATGTTACTTTTGGAACACCAAAAAATTATCGAACGGAGGCACTTTCCTTCGAAGTGGTCCTGTTCAAGAGCGCATACCACGCTATATTCGTACGTCCGGCTTACTGGGCTTTTATGGCTCGTCCGTGTTACATTTACAATATGATGAAAATTCCAGGTCCCAACGGCGTGATCACCATCAGGGGAGACCCGAAGAAAGCGCGAGAGTGCGAGGATGGAAATGCCGCCTTTGCCGAAGCCGTGCTGCACGCCCAGGAGTACCAGGAGATCAAGAAGAGCATAGATCCGTCCGAGATGCCCGCGACGAAGAAGGAGGTGACAAAGCCAAATCCGGAGTTCAAGGCATCAGAAGAGACGAAGACGATGCCATTGAAGTATGATGACCCCTCCAAGGTGACCCAGATAGGCACAGGCCTAAGTAGCGCATAGGAAAGCGCGCTCGTCAAGTTCCTCCGAGCAAATCTAGATATCTTCGCATGGCAGCCATCTGACATGACCGGAGTACCTAGGGAACTTGCCGAGCACTCTCTAAATGTAAACCCGAACGCTAAACCCGTCAAACAGTCCTTACGACGGTTTGGTGATGAAAAGCGTAAGGCAATAGCTAAGGAACTAGCGCGGCTCGAGTTAGCCGGATTCATAGAAGAGGTCATCCATAATGATTGGTCGGCCAACCCTGTAATGGTCCCTAAAAAGGACACCACTGATTTAAGGATGTGTGTTGATTATACTGCCTTGAACAAGGCTTGTCCAAAAGACCCATTCGCTCTGCCTAGAATTGATCAAGTTATCGATTCTACGGCAGGCTCGGAACTCCTCTGTTTTCTCGACGCATATTCCGGTTATCACCAAATCCGGATGAAGGAATCTGACAAAATCAAGACTTCATTCATAACCCCTTTCGGAACCTTCTGTTTTGTTACGATGCCCTTTGGGCTGAAGAACGCAGGAGCTACGTACCAGCGCACGATGCAGCGTTGCCTCCATGATCAACTCGGACGCAATGTACATGCATACGTGGATGATATCGTGGTCATGTCCAAAAAGAAGGAAACGTTGATTTCCGACTTAGAGGAGACGTTCGCCAATTTACAAAAATACAACATCATGCTTAACCCGAAGAAATGCTTCTTTGGAATACCAGCCGGGAAATTGTTAGGTTTTATCGTGTCTCAACGAGGCATAGAGGTGAACCGTGACAAGATCAAGGCTATTCTCAATATTTCCAGGCCAACTCGCCTGAAGGACGTACAAAGATTAACTGGTTGCATTGCTGCGGTCAGTCGATTTGTAAGCCGGCTTGGTGAAAGAGCCGCACCATTATACAAACTCCTGAAGAAGACCAAGGATTTTGTCTGGACTAACGAAGCTGAAGCTGCACTACAAGACCTGAAGAAAGTACTCTCATCTGCTCCTATCCTGGCAGCGCTGGAACCTCAGGAACCGATGTTGCTTTACATTGCTGCGACAAATAGGGTTGTCAGTATAGTTATGGTGGTGGAGAGACCAGAAGAAAATCACGAGCACCTAGTGCAGCGTCCGACATACTTTGTCAGCGAGGTCCTGACAGAATCAAAACAGCGATATCCGCACTATCAAAAGTTGGCTTACGGTGTTTTTCTAGCATCTCGTAAGTTACGACACTATTTTCAGGAGCATCCAATTACCGTGGTGAGCAAAGCTCCCATGAGAGATATAATCAACAATAGCGATGCCACAGGACGCGTCGCTAAATGGGGTATAGAGCTTGCAGCTTTCGACATTGAGTACAAACCCCGGACATCAATCAAATCCCAGATCCTTGCCGACTTTGTCGCTGATTGGACAGAGACCAAGGAGAACATGGTCCTCCCTGAGTCGGAATATTGGACCCTCTTTTTCAACGGGTCCAAGGCTCGAGGGGGCTCGGGGGCTGGCGTGGTGCTCAAATCACCCCAAGGAGATAAACTTTTATACGTGTTGCAGATCCACTTCACAGCGACAAATAACATTGTTGTCGTGAATGATCTATCTAAATCGTTCGAGGGGTTTGAAGTTCAACACATCCCTCAAGCAGAAAACGAGGAAGCAAATGCACTATCTCGAATAGGCTCTGCGCGGAAAGAGGTTCCGGATGGCGCATTTTTAGAGCACCTCAAAGTTACCTCAATAAAGGGAGTAGATGAGGAATATCCGACCAAATCCGACTCACCTTTAATAGCAGTTCTAGCCGTAATTCCTAGCTGGACTCAACCCTACCTTGATTACTTGGTAGATGGAAAATTACCCGAAGACGAGGTGCTGAGACGACAGATTATCCGACGAGCAAAAGCCTATACTATTGTTAAAGGTGAGCTCAATAAACGGAGTGTTTCTGGGGGTTTTCAGCGCTGCGTATCTCTGGAAGAAGGAGTGGAAATCTTAAGAGAAATCCACGAAGGAGAGTGTGGTCACCACGCTGTAGCCAAATCTTTAGTGGCAAAAGCTTTTCAACATTGTTTTTTCTAGCTTACAGCTCAGGCAGATGCCGAACGATTAGTCAAGACATGTAAAGGCTGTCAAAAGTACGCCAAGCAAGCTCATGTTCCGGCTGATCAGCTGCGAACAATACCTATAACATGGCCTTTTGCGGTCTGGGGGCTTGATATGGTAGGACCTTTTAAACGAGCTCCAAGTGGATTTACTCACCTCTTAGTGATGGTGGATAAATTCACGAAATGGATCGAGGCTAAACCTGTCACTAGTTGTGATGGAGCAACAGCCAAAAGATTTGTCGAGGATGTTATAATCCGGTATGGTTATCTGCATAGCATTATCACGGACAACGGGAGTAACTTTTCCATGGGAGAGTTGGCTGAATTCTGTGACGAGCAAAATATCCGGCTAGACATTGCGTTAGTCGCACATCCACAGGCTAACGGACAAGTCGAAAGAGCAAATGGTTTAATTCTACAAGGCTTGAAACCAAGACTCGAAGCACCACTTAGACGTGCTGCGGGGGCTTGGGCAGAGGAACTACCCTCTGCAATTTGGAGTTTGCGAACAACTTCGAACAGGTCAACAGGATATACACCTTTCTTCTTGGTCTATGGCGCAGAAGCAGTTCTTCCTAGTGATTTGATTCATACTTCTCCTAGAGTGGCCACGTATATCGAAGAGGATGCCGAGATTTCTCAACAAAATGATCTCGACTTAGTCGAAGAAGTTCGCATCGTTGTTGAAATGAGATCTACAGCTATCAGCAGAAGTTACGCAAGTATCATAGCCAGAGAGTCCGAACTAGATCTTTCAATAAAGGTGATTTGGTTCTCCGGCTTGTGCAACAAAAAAAGCACAAACTTTCCCCAATATGGGAAGGGCCTTTTTAGTTAGTTGAGTATTGCACAATGGGTCATACTACTTAACTGACATGAGGCCAGTCAAAGAAAGACCTGCTACTAAGAAGAGAAATAGAGCTGGAGGCAGTACAAATCCGGATGAATTAGACAGACCGTGGAATATTGCTCATCTACGTCCCTTTTATTCTTAGTTTTATCTTTCTTTGTAATCATACATATGTACATGTTCTGTGAGAAATAAAAGTTTTGGTTACCTCAAAGTTTTCCTGAGAAGTTTTTACCATCTTATTTCCTAGTGATCATGTCATAGTCGAAAATCCCAGAATGCTTGAAAGTACTTTATGCTCATGTTCGTTCTGGTTTAGATTTCCAATTCTAAAACTGCTACCTTCGGGTATAACTCTAAAAATTCTAGTCTTTACTTGGGTTATTTGTCTGATTGTTGGATGCAGGTATCTTCCGAGTAGTGAATTGTTGGTACTGGAAGCCGGCTTTGTTTCCGAGTTTAAACTGGTTTAGCAATTGAGCTCCGTTGCTCGGCAAATTTTCTGGCTGAAGGTTTAGCCGGCTCACGAAAGGGACGAGGCGGAAAGCCAGATAAACGATAAGTAGAGGCGGAAAATTCCAAGTGCTTATGCAAACATTTCAGGCACGCAAAAAAGTTTAAGACAAAAGTGCTGAATAGATAAAAAACTTAGCACTAGCAAAAGTAATAGTACTTAATATTTACAAAAAACGCATCATGTCTTTCCAGAATAATACATAGTTTTCTGATCTATGATGCAGGAGGAGATGAAGGAACTGTCGGATCGCTGGTTACTCTGCCTTGATATCGTGTCGAGATGTCTGGATCCGAGGTGGTCCGTTCATCGTCGGAAACTTCTTCGGCGTCTTCTGGAGGAGGTGGCGGAGTATCCACGCGGGTGAAGAAGGGCACGTCGTAGCTGGTCAGGTCAGCTACGTGGCACCCATATCCGGCGCAGGAGTGCATGATAGCTTGAAGGTCTTGCTCCTGGCCGTCTTCGTCTACTTTGCAGTACCCTCTGGTCACTTGCCATATCTCCATGTTTCCATGGTGGCTCATGACCATGGTGAGAGCGTTCTGCGCAGCAGTCCGCACGTAGGACATGTTCTAGTCCCGAACGAGCTGCGGCATCTCCTTGGCCTTCTCCTGCACCTAGAAGTCCGACATGCTTGGCATGTCTGGAATCCTGAGAGACTCGCCAATGTCCTCAAGAGACTGGCGGTAGTCATGAAGAACATCACCGACTTGGGTAAGCCGGTGAGTGCGGGGCTCAGACGAGGAGGAGTTCGTCAAGTTCAGAGGACCTATACACAAAACAAGGATATGAAAAAACCGACATTGATGAAAGTCCAAGAAATGATAAATCAGATAGATGGAACATACCAAGAATGACGTCGTCAATCTTGGCTTTCTCCTCCCGGAGATTCTGGAGTTCAGCCCGGAGCGCCTGGGAGATATCCATTTCTCTACCAACCTCATTCTTGAGGTCCGAGATAACCTTATCTTGAGCGGCAATCTTGAGATCGTGCTCTTCAGTGGCCATGGAGGAGGACTCGAGGACTTGAGCTATGCTTCTTTCATGATCCGCCTTGAGCTTATCCAGCTCTTGGCAAAGTCCCTTGTTCTCCACCACTAAGTTTTTGAGGTTCTCGGCCTCTTCAATCATAGCGATGGATTGTTTCACCAACGCTGTAAGTCAAAAAAAACAACAGTTCAGAAAAATTCGACATTGAAAAATGCAAAAGACAAGGTTTGAATCTCGAAATGTTTACCTTCGGCTTCATCCTTGGCTACCTTGAGCTCAGCATTTTTAAGCCGGAGAGCTTTGATCTCTCTCCGCTTATCACAGACATTTTTTAACAATTCCTGGTTATAGGAACATACTTTCTGTAAGTCAGAATACCCAAAGTCAGAAGGCTACTTAAGACCCGGGCTAATATTTTTTGCTAAATATCAGCACGAGCATTGGGGGCTACACTAGTTTGTTCTTTGGTATCCTAACGAAAGCATAAACCCGGATTTCTATATCCTACTTCATGCTTGGGGGCTAGAGGATATGATATAACATAAGGTAAAAACAAGAGTTGGAATTACGACTTACATATTGCTCGTGGGTGAGTTTATCTAACCCCGCGTTCACTTCAGCTGCCACCTTCTCGGCGAGGGTAAGAGGAATTACTGGAGCTGTTGGAAGCTCGCCAGTCCTGATCCTCTCGTCGCAAAGGCAGACTTGGGCGAGAAGGTCAGAGAACTTGACGTCCTCTGCTTCTTGCGCTTCCTCTTCGGGGGATAGATGGCTTTTGTCCAGGACTTGCCTGGCCAGCCGCTGGATCTCCTCTGCGGATTTCCGGGATAAGCCAAACTTGGCAAGTCCGGGGTTGCTGAGGAGGTTGTCGGCGAAGACTTCAGCCGAGGGATCATTACCCGAAGAGGGTTCACCCTTATCTTGAGCTGACGCACCCACGGTGACGTCAGTGTGCGATCCAAGGATCACAGGCGCCGTTGGAGGAGCCGGATCTTCTGCAACAACCGGAGACGGAATAATCGCCGGTGTCACAGAAGGTTGAGGGGTAGGAGTTGGAGGAGCCATAGCAGGGGAAGCTATGGTAAGCTTCGTCTGTCGCAAGGGCTTCGCAGGAATCCCCTTCCCCTTACCCTTGATGAGAGGCTTTGCTCTGAGAATGTAGTAAAGTCGGAAACATTTACATCTTAGAAAGAAATTCGAGAAAGGTACAAAGGCAAAAATTGTGAATGAAAGTTACCTCTTCACAACGGGCACTTCCTTTGTGCCAACAGCCACTATCGGGGCTTTGCACTTCTTGAGCGCAAGGTCCGGCAGTGGGACCACTTCAGTCTCCTGAGAAAACTCAGGAGGATATCCTTCGAGTGGAGCAAGCTCCGACTCGGGGAGATCAGCAAGATGAAAACAAGAAAACATATCAGCATTGCAGTATATAAATTAAAGAATGAAACACGTAAAAGGTGTGCTGATGGAATCTTACCGCTACCACGGGGTTTTCCGCCGTGTGCATATCCAGAGAAATCTCCAGAATTTTCCTCTTGATCCGCTCCTTGATCAGCCACTTGATCTGGCTTATGTAACCTTGGATGGTGTAGGCTTTGGGGCTGATGCGGAGAGAGTCTTTTTTGGAAGACGTGATGGAGTGCATCAGTCTATCCCCATGGTACTGAAGTGGCTGGATCCGACGTGAGACCTAGCACTGGACTAAGTCGGATCCCTTCAGACCCTTGTGCTTGATAAGATATTCGATCCGCCTCTTAGCGAGGATCAAATCGTCGGTGAGAGCCAGAGCATGTTGGAGATATGCCCAAGAGGCAATAATAAAGTGGTTATTATTATATCTTTATGTTTATGATAAATGTTTACAGCCCATGCTATAATTGTATTAACCGGAAACATTAATACTTGTGTGTTTTGTAAACATAAAAGAGTCCCTAGTAAGCCTCTTGTTAAACTAGCTTGTTGATTAATGGATGATCATGGTTTCCTGATCATGGACATTGGATGTCGTTAATAACAAGATCATATCATTAGGAGAATGATGTGATGGACACACACCGTAGTAAGCGTAGCATAAGATCAAGTCATTAAGTTCGTATTTCTATAAGCTTTTAAATGCATAGTAACCTAATCCTTCGACCATGAGGGTGTGTTAATCACCATCACCGGATGGGTACTTTGATGACATCAAACACCGCTTCGTAACCGGGTGGTTATAAAGGTGTCATTGGGTATTCTGAAAGTATGTGTTGAAGCGCATGGACCAAGATTGGGATTTGTCCATCCATATGACGGATCCATATGCTCTGGGCCCTCTCGGTGGAATGTCATCTAGTTAGCTTGCAAGCATGTGACTGGGTCACAAGGGGTGACATAACATGGAACGAGTAAAGAGTACTTATCAGTAACGAGGTAGAACTAGGTATGGAGATACCAACGATCAAACCTCGGATAAGTATAGTATCGCGTGACAAAGGGAATTGGTTTCGTATGTAAATGGTTCTATCGATCACGAAGTCATCATTGAGTATGTGGGAGCCATTATGGATCTCCAGGTCCTGCTGATGGTTATTGATAGGAGATGTGTCTCTGTCATGTCTACATATTCACGAACCGTAGGGTGACACACTTAAGGTTCGAAGTTGTTTTAAGTAGATATGGAATGTGCGTTGGAGACCGAATGTTGTTCGGAGTCTCGGATTGGATTCGGGACGTCACGAGGAGCTCCGGAATTGTCCGGAGAATAAGATTCATATATTGGGGATCATTTTCTAAGTTAGGAAATGTTCCGGAGTATTTGTATGGGAATTCTAGAAGGTTTCGGAATGTTCCAGAAGGTTCTGGAAGATTTCTTGGAGTTTGCTTGAAAACCAAGAAAGGATCAAGGAATCCTTGTGGGGCAAGACAAGGAGTCGTGGGGGAGGAGGACTCCTCCCCCCTTCCCAATCCGCCGGCCAAGGTAGGGAGGGGAGTCCTACTAGGACTCCCCCTCCCTTGGCGCCTCCCTCCTTTAAATAGAGGGGTGGAGGCGCCACCCCCTTGCCCCCTTCCACTCTTGCCCTAGCCGCCTCTCTCCTCCTCCTTTCTTCTGCTCAGGCTTAGGCGAAGCCCTGCAGAATTCTCTACTCCACCACCACCACCACGCCGTCGTGCTGCTGGGATTCCGTGGAGAGATCTACTACCTCCGCTACTCGCTAGAACGGGGAGAGGAAGGTCTGCTTCGACTCCGCACGTGTGACCGACTGCGGAAGCGCTGCCACAATGCGGCGCCGGAAGGATCGTCCACTCGATCTTGAGATCGGCAAGTGATCGACTACATCAACCACGAGATCCAATCTCGTAACGCTTTCGGGTCTACAAGGGTTAGTACAGATCTATCTCGTTGCACATGTCTAATAGATTAGATCTTGGCTTTTATCTAGATTAGATCTGGGTTTTGTTCGTTCTTGCGGTAGAATTTTTTTGTTTTCCATGCTACGAACCCATCAGTGGTATCAGAGCCGTATCTATGCGTAGATCTGTTGCACGAGTAGAACACAATGGTTTTGTGGGCATTGGTGCTCGTGCCGTCTTTTGCTTTGTGTACTTTGCATCTTGCGGTATGGTGGGATGAAGCGGCTCGGGCTAACCTTACATGTCATCGCACATGAGACTTGCTCCACGCTTGACATGTAACTTGCTTTGCACAAGTGGCTTTGCGGGTGTCTGTCTCTCCCATCATAGTATAGATCAAATCTACACTTTGCACTTGATAGCACTTGTATCAACGTTGTGGTTCATGTTCGTAGGTAAGATCCGTTCTTATTCGAAAGCCCCAAGCCACGTAAAATATGCAAATAAAATTAGAGGCGTCTAACTCGTTTTTGCAGGGGTTTTGTGATGTGATATGGCCATTATGTGATTGTGATTATATTTGATGTATGCAATGATCCTTATTGTAATATGGCAACCGGTAGGAGCCTAATGGTTGTCTTCAATTCTGTTAAGACCTGCGTGTCTATTCATCTTGTAATAGCTTTGTTCCAAGTAGTTGTAATAGTTGCTAGTGATGATGGACAACCATGAAGCGGCGCCACTGACCTTGACGCCATGCTGGTGATGATGGAGATCATGTCCGTGCTTTGGAGATGGAGATCAAAGGCACAAGAAGAAAGGGCCATATCATATCACACTAATTATGAATTGCTTGTGATGTTAATCCTTTATGCATCTTGTATTGCTTAGATCGCGACGGTAGCATTATAAGATGATCCCTCTCACTAAATATCAAGTAATAAAGTGTTCGTCCTTAGTTGGCACCGTTGCTAAGACTCGTCGTTTTGAAGCATCTCGTGATGATCGGGTGTGATAGACTCTACATGTGCATACAACGGGTGCAAGCCATATTTTCACATGCGGAAACTAAGGTTAACCTTGACGAGCCTAGCATGTACAGACATGGTCTCGGAACACGGAATACCGAAAGGTAAAGCATGAGTCATATGGATGATATGATGAACATGTTGATTGTTCGTCTTTAAAGCTACATCATCTCACATGATGATCGGACTTGGTGTAGTGGATTTGGTTCGTTTAATCACTAAAAAAAACTCGAGGGATGTTGTTTTGAGTGGGAGTTCATTTGTAATTTGGATTAGTCGAACTCAATTTATCATAAATATAATCAAAGTGAATTTGCGTAGTTTGTTGTAGTCATTGGCATCCGTTCACCACCTTACGCTTAGTTATAGTTGAGATAGTGGAACTATAGAAATTCTAGATATTTACTTTACGAACTGGTATCGTATTGTTTTGAATGTCAATTTAAAGTTTATAAGTCCTATTGCAAACTTTCAGCAAACTCTATTTTCTCCATCAAGTTTAATAAGTAGTATTAAATCAAGAGTAACAATTCTAGTGTTAGTATCTAATGTATCATGTTTGCCTCCATGATTCTTGATACTCAAAAGATTGTTTTTAATATCAAGTTTATCTAAGAGCTGAAAGCAATGTTTCAGAAACCATCATATGTGAAAGGTATTGCGATATCTAAAACAATGTGTTGGTTACAACATGATAGAGTATACGTCCTCATATTTGATGAGAATTTGTGAAGGTTGGAGACGCTAGTCGTCCTAATCCTCCAAAGGTTTTGAAAAAGAAACATTATACTCGCAATTCACCTTTATAAGCTATAGCAGCTTGATCATGAAAGTTGTCATGATAAGGATGAATAGAAGATGTAAGTAAAATGTTTACTACACTAAAAGATTACTAAAGAATGGATTTTTGAAAGAACACCAAACATTTGATGATGGTGATCCACCTCAAAGTGCAAGTCCAAAGATATTAGTGGTTGACTATATGTTGATGACACCACTATTGATGTTGATAGATTCTTTTAAAAGAAAAGGAATTGCTGAAAGAGAATCTATAAAATATTTGGCAGAAAATAAAAGGTTGGAGATGTCCAACTTAGGCATATAGAAGATATACATGTTATGGTTGTATTCCTTGCTTGTTAAACAATGTGGTTCTCCGGTATTGGATACCGAATTGGTTGGTATGAAGTGTCATACAGGACAACACAATTCATGAACTGCAATGGCCTAAGTAACTAGCAAGCGAAAATGTGATGATGTTCATCGAAAACAAACAAAGGGTTGTTGTGTTGCTCATTAACATCAAAGCTTGCCTTCAAGATTTGTTTCAATAATTGTTATTTTGATCAGGTATTATGACGACAAAAGGTTGTTCAAATAATTACCGTATTCCATAATAGATGGATGATATACAAGTCTGGTTGGAGAAATAACGACCATAAAACTAATGCTAAAATGTCGCAAGACAAATGATTGAAAGATCACTTGCAAAGTGACATCGCCATTTAAATTATATTGAAAGGATATATGAAGAAACTCCATGTTGATGGATTCCTGGAGTCTTTGATTTGGATCAAATGACGCTTGTGATACTTTCCTGGAGATAATTAAAACTCCGTTCGTAGGCCAAAAGAGGAACGGACGACTAACTGATTGGAATTTGTACATATTGATGTATATAGTCCATTATGTGTAGTCGTGGGCAACGGATTTCAACTTCATATGCTTTCTCCGAAGATTTGAGTGAGTATATGTATATACTTACTCAATAAGGAAGAAGTATGAAACATTTGAAAAATGTTCAAAGACTTTCAAGATGAAGTGGAAAATCATTGTAACAAGAAAATAAAAGAGTTTATGATTGGATCATAAAGAAAGATGTTTGAGTTACAAGTTTAGCAAAGCACCTAAGATTTGAGGAATCATTCCATGGATTTGCATTTCCCAAAACACCATAGGAGTATGGAGTGTTCGAGATATGTAATGAAACCTTGTTTTACATGGTAAGATCAAAGGTGTCATTCATAAAACTACCATTATATTTTAAAGATTAAAGCTTTAGTGACTACCGCTTTTACACTGAAAAGAGCTCCATCGTGATCCGTTGAAATGACACCATATGAGTTATGGTTTGGGATAAAACCCGAATTGTCTTTTCTTAAATTTTGGTATGCTATGCATAAGTAAAATGTTTACAACCAAAGTCAGATAAGCACGTCTTTGTAGGTTATTCCAAAGAATTTGTTGGGAATTTCTCCATAATGCCAAGGACAAAAGAGTTTGTCGCTTGGAACGTCAAGTTTCTTGAGAAGGAATTTTTCGTGAAAAGTTAAGTGGGAGGACAATAGAACTTTGATAAGGTTGTTGAACCTTAGCTATATGTGCTAAGTAGCGCAGCACCGGAAAGTGTCCCGGTGGCAGCCACAATGCTCATGGCTCTCGTGATTATAAAAGGTGTGATCTCGGAGATTAGAGTTCCTATAGAACCGTGTGGGTCGATAAGAATCAAATAGTAAGATTTGATAAGCAAGTCGTTATTGTTTTGACAGTGATGAACCGACTACATGCAAAGAAGCGATGATGGGCCCTGACTCCATAAAATGACTAGAAGTCATGGAATCCGTGATAGTATCCATACACGAGAAATCAAGTTTCTGAACTTAGAAGACCCTCCGGAAAGGCGTGAAGCCTATCGGTCGTGTTTGGATCTATAAAGAAATAGACATGGATGTTTCAAATCTATGAAATAGTCGACATGTCGGAAAGAGTTTACGACAATGTTCAAGGAATTGACTATGATAAGATTTGATCTTTCATAGCGATATTTAGTCTAGACGGATTAATGTAGCAACCACTACATATATTTTGGTATATGGTAGTTGAACAAACAAAACAAATTCTTCTAATAGAATGGTTACCTAGGACGTGTACATGACACGATCCAAAGGGTTTTTGTTAAATTAAAAGGATGCTAAAAGAGTATGCAAAACTTCAATGGTTCAAGTGAGCATCGCGGAGTTGGAATCTTCACCGTGATGAAACCGTTAAAAGGTTTAATTTCATCAGAGACGATGAAGATGTTTGCATTTTGCAAGAAATTAAGTGGGAGCGCTAAGACATATTTCTAATACATTATGTGAAAGACATATTGTTGATTAGAAATAATGTATCTTTTATTGACACAGGTTAAGAATTTCATTTCGATGAAAGACTTAGGCATAACTCAAGAATTAGGCATCAATGTCTATATGGATAGATTGAGGCGCTAATATGATTTTGCCAAATGTACATAGATAAGATGTTGAATGAGTTCAATATGGAAACAACAAGAAAGGTTCTTGACACACGAAAAGGACTAAATCAAAATTCAAGTGTGTTGACACGAGATTCAAGTGTTTTGACACTTGGTGAAATCACAAGAATATTTTGATCAATCATTCTTTGAGATGTACACATCCAGATATGTCCTATGCTCTAAATGTTATGAGCATATACCAGAATGATTCATAAGATGATCATTGGACAATAGTAAAGATATTCTTATGAGCTTTGGAAGAACTAAGAATATATCATGTATAAGTGACAAATAGTTAAAGGTAGTTCATTGTAAAGTGTTACATTGATACTAGTTTTGTCACAAGATACAAATTAAATTTATCTCAATTTAGACTATGGGTGGCACAATATAATGGAAAGGATGTTCCATGATGGATTTGGATGAGTTCCAAAGTTGAGATATTGTGACGGATACTACAACAAAAGGCTAAGTATATAACGGCTATAGTAGCAGCAAAGGAGGGCATTTGTGTTAAGTAGTTTGTTATCAAACTAGGTGTGGTTCATAGCGGGATAATACTATGAAGATACATTGTATGACAATTGTATCAACATAATTTAATCCCAAGGAACTAAAGGTCTCACCAAAGGACCAAATTTATACAATGCCATCTCATTGGAGAATGAGTAATGCGTAGAGACGCAAGGACATGCAAATACACACGGACCTGGAAGTCTCAGATCTGAAGATTATGTTTACCACTAGCAATAGTGTCTATAAAACACCAGAAAGCCATAGGTGTTGAATGCACAAGTTTTTAACTAGATTATTGACTCTAGTGCAAGTGGGAGCATGTTGGAGATATGCCCAAGAGGCAATAATAAACTGGTTATTATTATATCTTTATGTTTATGATAAATGTTTACATCCCATGCTATAATTGTATTAACCGGAAACATTAATACTTGTGTGTTTTGTAAACATAAAAGAGTCCCTAGTAAGCCTCTTGTTAAACTAGCTTGTTGATTAATGGATGATCATGGTTTCCTGATCATGGACATTGGATGTCGTTAATAACAAGATCATATCATTAGGAGAATGATGTGATGGACACACACCCATAGTAAGCGTAGCATAAGATCAAGTCATTAAGTTCGTATTGCTATAAGCTTTTAAATGCATAGTAACCTAATCCTTCGACCATGAGGTTGTGTTAATCACCATCACCGGATGGGTACTTTGATGACATCAAACTCCGCTTCGTAACTGGGTGGTTATAAAGGTGTCATTGGGTATTCTGAAAGTATGTGTTGAAGCGCATGGACCAAGATTGGGATTTGTCCATCCATATGACGGATCCATATGCTCTGGGCCCTCTCGGTGGAATGTCATCTAGTTAGCTTGCAAGCATGTGACTGGGTCACAAGGGATGACATATCATGGAACGAGTAAAGAGTACTTATCAGTAACGAGGTAGAACTAGGTATGGAGATAATGACGATCAAACCTAGGATAAGTATAGTATCGCGAGACAAAGGGAATTGGTTTCGTATGTAAATGGTTCTATCGATCACAAAGTCATCGTTGAGTATGTGGGAGCCATTATGGATCTCCAGGTCCCGCTAATGGTTATTGATAGGAGATGTGTCTCTGTCATGTCTACATATTCACGAACCGTAGGGTGACACACTTAAGGTTCGAAGTTGTTTTAAGTAGATATGGAATGTGCGTTGGAGACCGAATGCTGTTCGGAGTCTCGGAATGGATCCGGGACATCACGAGGAGATCCGGAATTGTCCGGAGAATAAGATTCATATATTGGGGATCATTTTCTGAGTTAGGAAATGTTCTGGAGTATTTGTATGAGGGTTCTAGAAGGTTTCGGAATGTTCCGGAAGGTTCTGGAAGATTTCTTGGAGTTTGCTTGAAAACCAAGGAAGGGATCAAAGGAGTCCTTGTGGGGCAAGACAAGGAGTCGTGGGGGAGGAGGACTCCTCCCCCCTTCCCAATCCGCCGGCCAAGGTAGGGAGGGGAGTCCTACTAGGACTCCCCCTCCCTTGGCGCCTCCCTCCTTTAAATAGAGGGGTGGAGGCGCCACCCCCTTGCCCCCTTCCACTCTTTCCCTAGCCGCCTCTCTCCTCCTCCTTTCTTCTGCTCAGGCTTAGGCGAAGCCCTGCAGAATTCTCTACTCCACCACCACCACCACGCCGTCGTGCTGCTTTCCGTGGAGAGATCTACTACCTCCGCTGCTCGCTAGAACGGGGAGAGGAAGGTCTGCTTCGACTCCGCACGTGTGACCGACTGCGGAAGCGCTGCCACAATGCGGCGCCAGAAGGATCGTCCACTCGATCTTGAGATCGGCAAGTGATCGACTACATCAACCACGAGATCCAATCTCGTAACGCTTTTGGGTCTACAAGGGTTAGTACAGATCTATCTCGTTGCACATGTCTAATAGATTAGATCTTGGCTTTTATCTAGATTAGATCTGGGTTTTGTTCGTTCTTGCGGTAGAAATTTTTTATTTTCCATGCTACGAACCCATCAGAGCAGCCTCATCCCAGGAAGGCTGGGCTGTGGCGGCTCCGTCGACAAAAGCCGGCAAAGCAGTAGCTTTGATAGAAAAAAGTGTCTGGCCATTGTTTGAACGAGTCACTGGCAGAAATTTTGGGATATGCCCGGTCTCGTCTAACAGAAAAACTAATGGTACCGGTGATATAAGGAACACCGGCTGTATTGGAATTTCTCCGGACATGGAAATAGTACCGGAAGAGAAGCAAACTCGGCCTAATGCCGAGAAAGCCCTCGCAAAGCGCGGCATATGCGCTCATCTCTAGAAGAGAATTGGGAGGAAGATTATGAAGTTGAACTCCATAGTGGTCAATCACCTCGGAGAAGAACTCCGAGGGAGGAAAGGACAAACCTTGGTCCAGATGGATGCCGAAGTGGACGCGTTCGCCCTCGCACGGATTGGGGACGGTTTCGCCGAAACCGCTCCGCCAGTTGCCGGCGGCGAGAAGCCCCTCCTTCTCCATGTTTTTGAGGCCGTCGTCGTCGAGGGCGCAGGGGATCCAGATTCCCCGGAAGCTCTCTTTCTCCGCAGCTGCTTCCGCCGACACCGCCGCCACCACCAGAGAAGAAGAAGAGGATGAAGCCATTTTTCTCTCCGGTGGAAAAGGTGACCTTAAAGTGGCAGCGCTAGGAGCTCTGTGGGAGGAGGACGAAAAGGCTCTGGACACGCTGGAGGATTGGGAAGAAAGAAACGGTGAAGGGCTGGTGGAGAGGAGAAGAAGGAATCTAAACCCCTTATATCCACCTACCTGCGCCAATATTCGTGCAAACGCTACAGTGTAATTGCCACGCGTCGTGGAAAGAACTGGGAAGGGCTCACGCGATGATTACGTCGCCTCGATCTCCACACACGCATTGAAACGGCGCCTCGGTTCCGCGAACCGCGGACCCACCAACGGTCGTGCTGACGGAACGTCTGTCAGATGATGTGGCTTGACCATGCTTGTGTCATGTGGTGTTAGAGACCAAGTTCCGGCTTAATTTAAAAGCGAGCTGGAAAATCCGAGTAAATAATTGAAAGGTCCGACTTATTTTTAAGACTCGGATCATATTTTTTGTTGTGAAGTTTCTAGAACCCTTCAAGATTCTGCAAGCCGAAGATCAAGCTAGACGATGATAAAATCCGACTTTGGATCTTGGAGGCCTCCGGGGGCTACTGTTGGGGATATACTTTCCGGGTATCCTTACAGATCCTCGCTGACCAGGGTGGCCCACTTCGGGTTAGAGCTTTGCTTCACGGGCGGCCCAGTTAGGGAGAGAAGACGGAGTCCAATCCGACTACGGGAAGGCCCAGAAGACTTACCGACTTAGGCCCATAATGTTTCTTGTAGTTCAAGATGTACTCTGTAACCAACTCTTAGTCGTAGTCGGATTGATCTCTCCTGTAAACCCTAGGCCGGATATTACTTGTAGTTCAAGATGCAAAGCCAGCGGATTCGAACCTGGGTAAACTTGTGTGCTCACCGTCCCGGAACACCGTACGTCTCACACCCCTCTCTCCCGCACGCCTCGAGGACCCCCTCATGGCGTACATGTCCTCAAACCGACGACACTAACCTATTAACAAGATGCCATAGTGCCACTTGCCTATTTTCTATTGTTTTTGGTTCCAAAAAGTCAGAAAATAAATATTCTCGGAATTGGACGGGACAAAAGCCAAAGTTGATATTTTACCGGAAGACTCACGGAGCCAAAAGACGAGACGGAGAGGGGCCACAGGGAGGCCACACCATGTGGTGGCGCGGGCTAGCCCTGGCCGCGCCACCAAGTGGTCTGGCCCCCCTGGCCACCCACCGACCTTGCATCTTCGCCTATAAGAAGCCTCCCGATGCGAAAACCCTAAATCATCAAGCCTCCAGCCATGAAAAGTTCCACAGCGCCGCCGCCATCGAAGGGGAGATTCGAGGGACGGAAAGTCTCTGTTCCGGCACCCTGCCGGGACGGGGAAGTGCCCTCGGAGCCATCTCCATCGATCTCCACCACCATCTCCAACCCCTTTGCAGATTCCCATGATGAGGAGGGAGTAGTTCTCTCTCGAGGCTAAGGGTTCTACCGGTACCTATGTGTTCATCTCTCTCTCTCTCTCTATGCATGATCATATTGTGATCATGAGCTTTGTAATCAAGTAGATCTACCTTGCTACTCAAGTGCTTTAATAGATCTCTGCTCTCCCCATATGTGTGAAAGTGACAGCGTGCACACCATGGTGGCACTTAGGCTAGAGATTACAAATACTTGTTATGAGTTATATTTGGAGTTGGATGTCTTTATGAAATTGTGGTGTTTGTTGGAACCATCTAGTGCTCAAGGTGACAGTGTGGGGTTATCTAGATGGGAAAGGCTTACTTTGAGGTGTGCTACTATAGCCCTACCATGGATTAGAGTGTCCAACCAGAGAGTAGTTCAGCGTAGTATCATAAAGAAGAATATATTTATATGAGAGTGTTCACTAGTGAAAGTATGATCCCTAAGCCTTGTTTCTAAGCACTGAAACACCGTTTGCTATTAGATCTATTACATGTTTGCTTGCTTCTATCTTTATTCAGTTTGCCTTTAGTCTCTTCCACGCCATCAAGCTATTTTCTATCACCGTTACCACTTATAATTATCCATACCACTTGTATTTCACTATCTCTTCGCCGAACTAGTGCACCTATACACCTGACAAGTGTATTGGGTGTGCTGGGGACACAAGAGACTTCTTGTATCTTGATTGCAAGGTTGCTTGAGAGGGGATACCTTTGACCACTTCCTCCCTGAGTTCGATAAACCTTGGGTGATCCACTTAAGGGAAAACTTGCTGCTGTTCTACAAACCTCTGCACTTGGAGCCCAACAATTGTCTACAAGAATAGAAGTGTGTAGACATCAATCCACTTGGTGCCTATAAGATTGCGGCAATCTTTGGGCTTTTCAACTAACTTCCATACTTTGTTTCTCTCAAAGTTGTTGAGCTCTTTGTGCATAGCATCCAACCAATCCGAATCTTCAAGGGCTTCCCATACATTGTTTGGTTCCACCATGGAAATGTGTGCTTGGTGCTCACCAAAGTTCTTCAGTGGAGCTCGAGTAGAGATCCCTCTTCTTAGATCTCCTACCACATTCTCAAGAGTGTGGTCTCTTAATTCCAATATTCTATCCATTCTAGCTTGGCGACGAGTTTTGATCTCTTTGTTGTTTCTTGGGGGGATCACTTCATCGTTTTGGTCCTCATCTTGACCATCAACTTGACCTTGATCATCATTGGAATTATTCTCTTCTGTAAGAGGCAAAGATTGACCTTGGTCTTGATCAAGGATACTTCTAGACAGCCATTGAGCTTTCCTTATGGCAATTTCTATAGATCTTCCTTGTGTAATAGACTTAGCACCACTAGACATTCTGGCAAATGGAGATTCAAGTAACTCCTAGCTAGAGGTTTCTCCTTGATCATCAGGTTGAGGGTCCACAACTTGTCTTTGGCATGGCTCATTGTCCTCCTCGACAGGAGCTTGTTGATGTTGTGAAGATGAGGGCTCCACTTGAGTAGATCATAGTTCTTCTCGATCCGCCATAAGGGGTTCCTCAACACGGCGGATGAAGCCCGCACCCATTCTTCCTATGCCATCCTGAGGCATTTCATCATCTACATCACAGACATCAACACGCCCCGATAGGGGACCATCATATTCTTCAAACACCACACTACAAGATTCTATGACAATTCTGGAGAGCTTGTCATAAATTCTATAATTGTGGGATTCGAGACCATAACCAACAAAAATACCCTCTAGTGCTTTGGAATCAAACTTGGATAAACGAATGCCCTTAATGTGATAAAAGCACTTACAACCGAACACCCAGAAGTAAGAAACATTAGGCTTGTTACCGGTAAGGATTTCATATGGAGTCTTGATCAATTCTTTGCGGAGGTAGGGACAGTTTGATGCATGGCATGCGGTGGAGATAGCTTCAGCCCAAAAATTGTATGGAGATTTAAATTCCGCCAACATAGTCCTTGCCATATCAATAAGAGTCCGGTTCTTCCTCTCCGCTACACCATTTTGTTGAGGGGTATAGGCAGCGGAATATTGATGTTTTATCCCCTCATCACTGAGAAATCCATTCAATGTGTAGTTCTTGAACTCGGTACCATTGTCACTTATTATTGTTAATACTGGGACATTATGTTGACGTTGAGCCATGTTGATGAAGTCAATGAAGTTCTCTTGGGTCTCACTTTTTAACTTGAAGAAATATACCCAAGAGTATCTTGAGTAGTCATCAACAATCACTAAATAATATTTCTTCCCACCAAGACTCGCATGATACGGAGGACCAAAAAGATCCAAGGAGCTCCAAGATCCTCTTGGACTTGATGTAGTTCTTTGGCTTGTGGGGAGAATCATGCATCTTTCCTTCAACACATGCCCTGCAAACACGATATTTGGCAAAGCAAACATTTTCTTTTAGTCCAACAATATGACCATCCTTGTGGAGGCTTTGCAAAGTTCTCATGTTAACATGGGCTAGACTACGATGCCATAGCCAACCCACATCAGCCTTTCCGAATAAGCACATCGGACTTGTAGTGGTTTTCCCCGAGAAGTCCACCACATACAAGTCATTCTCGATGTACCCAACAAAAGCAACCTTTAGAGACTTGCTCCACATGAGGATCACAATATCATTATCAATAAAGACGGCAAAACCCATCTTTCCAAAAGCACGGACTGAAAGTAAATTATAACCAAGTGTCTAAACAAGCATGACGTCCACGAGAGTGATATCGTGTGCCACCACAACTTTGCCGAAACCCATTACCTTAGACTTTGACTTGTCGACATATGTCACGGATATTTGATCAACATTTAGTCTCAACTCCTTGACACTAGACGCGCTTCCGGTCATATGACTTGTGCATCCACTATCAAGCACCCATTTTGACCCTCCGGAAGCATAGGTCTACAAAAGATCAAACTAGTTTTTAGGTACCCATTTCAGTGGGTCCTCTTTTGTTAGCAACAAGGGTCTTGGGAACCCAAATAGACCATGCAATATAACTATCAAATGGGCCAACATATTGTGCATACACATCACCATAATAGTCATGCATTAACACATAGTGAGGGTTAGCACTACCCGCAAAATCATCATGAGACATAGTTTTGCCACTTGTGGTCTTACTTCCCACAATGACCTTGTTCTTTTATTGTGAGGGCTTGGCCTTCTTCTTCTTGTTGTTCTTTTTCTTCTTGGCTTTAGAGATAAAGCCAATGCCCCCTTTTTCACCATTTGACCTTTGCTTGCTCAAGAGATCATCAATAGACTTGTTTCCTTTTGGAAAGGAGGTCTTAGCTAGCTCCCCCTTCAACCTAGCATGTTCTTCAAGTGTATTTGCACAACTAGAAGGAACAGATGTACTAGGTGAGGGAGTATTTATCAATTGAGTTTGAAGCTTTTCACGAGACTTTGTAAGAGACAAGAGTTCACCTTCCAAGGCCTTGTGAGCCTTGTCAAGTGTCCTAAAGTCCTCGCAAGTTTTTCATGAACAACATCAAACTCAATCTTGTCCCTTTTAGCCTTTTTATATTTAGCAATAGCATGATCACGTTCCTTGATGAGTTTATTAATAATGATATCATTTGCTTCATCAAGACCCTCTAGTTTAGTTTCAAGAGATAATCTAGTTTCTTGTTCTTCTTCTAGAGCATTATTTAGAGCTTCTACCTCAATCATGTGCTCTCTTCCTAATTGGCATCTCTCATCTAGAAATTCTTGTGTGTGTGCAAGTTGATTTAAGAGGTCCACAAAATGTTTCTTGTGTTCCCCTTGCAAGTTGTTCATGAACACATCAAAAGCAACTAATTCCTTTTTGACCTCAAGAGACAACTCATCATCCAAATCATCAGTGATTAGGGAGGTGGAGTGTGTTGATGATAATACCTCCATTCCCCTTGCCATGAGGCAAGTGACGTTCTTGTTGGAGATATTCTCATTTGGAGAATCGAAGAGGGAGAATGGCGGGGAAGAAGTAGTGGCAAGAGCTGCCACACCACTTGATGTATCCTCTTCTTCATCTTCATCATCATCATCGGAGGAGTACTCTTCATGTGTGATCAAGACAATTTCTCCCGACTTCTTGTTGGTTGAGTTTCTTTTTATGAAGGGTTTCTTGTAGGGACCTTTGGAGGTCTTCTTCAACACAAGTTTACCCCCATGGTCTTCTCTTTTCTCATAGGGACAAGCCGCAACGAAGTGATAGCGGTCACCACAATTGAAACAAGTTCTCAACTTGGACCCATTATCTCTTCTCCCATTGGGATTGCTTCTCCGTTGCATTTCCATCTTGGCCTTGGCGAGATCTTTCTAAAAGTTTCTTGCATAGAAGGCCATGTATTCACCATGAGCAATCTTGACATCTTCGGGGTGGCTCATTGAAAGTCCCTCATCACTTCCTTCATCTTCATCAAACTCCACAACCTTGGCCTTCAAGGCAATATTAACACCACTACTCATTCCAATGGCACGAGCACGGGCGTCTTTGGCATTCTTGGCAGCAACCTTGAAGGCGGCCATCTCTTGCATCACTTCATTGGAGGTCATGAGATGGTAGTTGTGTATTCCTTGGAGACTCTTCAAGTCAGTAGGCTCGAAAGGCATGAGTGCACTCACATACTTCCTCTTGATCCAAGCATCATCAATGTGAGAGGCACCAACATTCCTGAAGGCAGTGGCAGTGGATTTGAGTCTTCGATACATATCTTCATGATCCTCACTGTCCTTCATGAAGAAACCTTCCGCCTCATTGCTTAAAGCATCATATCTGTTTCTTCTCATACTCTCATTGCCAACAAACAAGTCAATGAGAGCATCCCAAGCTTCCTTGGTAGTGTTGTAGTGCTCAATGTGGGGAAAATCCTTTGGCCCCACTCCAAGTTGGATCATGTGCAAGGCAGTCGCATTGAGTTGGCTATTGACCACTTCTCTTCTAGTCAAATTGGTTGGATCCTCAATTTTGAGTCCTTCTTCAATAATATTCCAAAAATCAATGCAAGAGCTACGCACATGAGATTTCATTAAAACTTGCCATTGAGCAAAAGTATGTGCAGCTAACTTAGGTGGGTCGCCTCTATTATTTATATGTGGGTGAGGGATAGGAGGGTCAAAAGAGTACCATCCGGGAACCGCATGGTGCTCTTCCTTCCCATCACCCTTTTTGGTGGTGGAGTTAGTGGAAATATGTTCATCCCCCACCACTTCCTCCAAAGGCTTGGCCGGAGCATTAGCCTTTGGGTTTGGTGGTGTTTCCTCTGGAGAGGGAGAAGCTGAGGTTTGCTTATCCCTAACAAGTTGCTCAACGAGTCGACGCAACTATTGGATTTCATTGCCCAAGGTAGAGCTCAAGCTTGTTTCCAACTTCTTGAGATCTACCATGGTCACCGAATGGGTAGCCTCACTTTCTCCCTCCTCTAGGTTGCCCATAATCTCTTAGGCGGTTAAACCCGAATAAAGAGCCAAGGCTCTGATACCAATTGAAAGGATCGTATGGGCACCTAGAGGGGGGTGAATAGGTGCTACTACAAATTTTATTCTTTTTCAATTTAGGGTTTAACACAAAAGGTAAATTCTCTAGATTATGCAACTAAGGTGAATTTACCTATATGTCAACCTAGCACAAGAACTAGGTAAGTAAAGTGCGGTAAATGATAGAAGTAACCAAAGTGGAGCGCTCGGAGACACAAGGATTTGTTTCCCATAGTTCCTTCCTTTTGAGGGGAAATACGTCTACGTTTGGAGAGGGGGTGGTATCAAACCACCAACGCCACGAGAGGCCTCCCTTGTTCTCCGATGAACCTCACCCCAAGGGGTTCGATTCACTTATTCCACTATACGGCAACCTTCGAGGTGGAAGCTGGCACCTTTACAACAAGTTCGGGGCACACATCCACAACTTAATTGGAGGCTCCCAAATACAAGCAAGCTGTCAAACAATCAAAGACCAGCTTGTAAGAACCAAATCAAAACCTAGGGTTTCCAAAGAAACACTAGAGCATGGGGGCCCTCAAGTGAATGAGGGGGAAATGAAGATCTCTCTTGGTGAAGATGTAGATAAGGGCCTCCTCCTTCGATTCTCCAAAGATCAATGGCTTTGGATGGTTGGATGAAGAGATCTTGTTGATTTGGTGGCTCAAATGGACATGGTGTTCTTGAGGTGGACGAGCATCTAGAGGAAGGGGATAAGGTCCTCTATTTATATCCCTTCGCACCAGTGAACCGTTTTCTGACCGTTGGAGAAGAGTCAGACCGGAGACTCCGGTCTGCACACCTGAGGCTCTAGTCTACACCGGAGACTCTGGTCAATCTCCGGACCAGCCTCCGGACCGACAAACTGAATGACCCAGCCCACTTGTGAGCCAAGTGGACCGGAGACTCCGGTCCCTCTACACCGGAGACTCCGGTCAGAGGCATGGACCGGAGACTCCGGACTAAGCTCCAGACCACCTCTCTGGCTGACCCAGGCAGGAAAACAGAAGCCCCCTCCGGAGACTCTTGGGGAAACTCCAGACCACACCAGAGACTCCGATCTTGGTAGACCGGAGACTCTGGTCTGGAAATCCCAAGAGACAATTAACTATGCAGGGAATGTTCCACAGGCCAATGGTCCTTTTAACTTTGTAATATATCAACCTGTAGACAATAGCAAACTGTAAAAATGGTCTACTAGTTGTTAACGAACACCAAAAGTGATTATGACGGTAAATGTCCTTTCAAGTGAGTAATATGAGCTCACGGTCTAAGGAAAAGGAGTCTAGGTATAGTTGTTGCAACAATGAACTTATATGACTTGACCGTGTTGCAATCCTTCGAGGCATGTCCATCACATCATTCTCTAATGATATGATCCCGTTGTCAATTGGCATAAATGCCCATGATCTTGAAACCCAGATCATCCTCATGACCAACGAACTAGTATGAATAGAGGCTACTAGAGACTTGGTTGTTTCATACCACACCTATACCAATGTTTCTACTTGGCACAGTTATAGCACAATATGAAACTATTATAAACTAATTTAGATATGACAATAAAAACTTATTAATTATTTGCGTCTAGGGCATATCTCCTTCACAATTAACTTACTAGAACACACAATAAACATCTAGAAACTACCATAAACCCTAGAATCGAAACCACTGAGAAAGAACAGTAGAGGAACCCTAGAAATTGGGGAAAAGTTCCCAAAGACGAACCAGTAGTAGAATTATTATAGAAAAATGAGAGAGAGGAGAAGATTACCTTCAAAAAGTGGGAGCCCAGCTCACCACTGATTGAGTAGAGGTAGAGGAACGAGTCAAGCGACGACATGCGGCATAGGGAGTACCCTAGGGAGGGCGGAACGACCTGCTCCTGCCTTGGTAGAAAGTGTAGCTAACCAGGACGAATTCCTGCACTGTCTCACTGGTGGGAAGCACTGGAGTTGCGCTGGAGGCGACCACATTGCCATCACCGAAAACCTACTTAGGGTTAGGGTTGCAAGGCGGACAGTAGAGAGAGAGACAACAACGAATCTGAGTGGTAGGATAGTGGAGTAAAGGAAGGAGAGTGATTTGAGCGGTAGCACTATAGCGGAGGCGGTCGGAACATCCGAGATGGTCAGGCGAAGCGGTGGCAACACCAGACACCATCACCATCGGGCGCGCGAGAGAGACGAGTGAGGGAGAGGTAAGTGAGAGAGAGAATAGGCCGTGTGGTTGTGCTGGAACATGGGCCAGGACCTGGTTTTGACCCATGGGTTTGATCAGTGGGCCTAGGAACCCTAGATTTTTTAGTTATTTCACAATTGAGAAAATTATCCAATTAACCAAAACAACCCTAGACAATTTACAAAAATATAATAAAATACCTCTAGAAATATAAAAATGAGTAGAATGCAAAAATTAATTTTTTCGAATTTTTAAAAATAGTTATAAAGTGATGAACAATTGAACCCAATTAATAAAGGATTATACCATAACATAAAATACAAATTTGAATAAAATAAAATAAAAATAGTTCCAAGTAGGGAAAAGTATATGGAATAAGGATTCCTATTTTCTAGAATTATAAAAATACTATGTTCGAGAAGCCTCTAAGAAAGCTCAACACTATATATTAATTACTCAGAAAGAAAGAAAATACTCCAAAATGTTAGAAAATGAGTTACTCCCTCCGGTTCGATTTATTAGGCACACACGTAGTTTAAGAATAAGTTTGACCATTAATTTTGTCAACAAATTTTACATAATATGTCACAAAAATTATACCATTGGAAAGTACTTTTGAAGATGAATCCAATGGTATAATTATACCATTGGAAAGTACTTTTAAAGATGAATCCAATGGTATAATTTTTGTGACATATTATGTAAAATTTATTGACTAAAATTAATTGTCAAACTTGTTCTTAAACTACGTGCATACCTAATAAACTGGACCAGAGGGAGTATTGTCATGAATTTAATGTTAATGTTTATTGAGTGTTAAATAAAATTCCAAATAATGGTGCTATCAAAATTCATTTATAAATAAAAAGAAAACCCTGAAAGACATATGAAAATTCTAAAGTGAAAATAAACGTAAAACTAGGAAATACTTTAATTAAACCTACAACACCTAAAATAGGGGGAAGGAAGCAACCAACCAAAATAGAATTATTATCTAAAACCCTTAAGCATGCATTTGGATTTTGTACATTATCCTTACCCGACAATGATGCTTCTTTTCAGATTCAGGGGTCCTGAGTAGTTTACAATCCTCGAATTGCCTTAATTCAAAAACAATAGACAAGTTCACTATTACATTACCTTGTGAGGTCAAACTTGCAATATATAATTGCAAGAGAATTCTTACATGTCCTTTGCCATATTTTAGAAAGTTTTTTCAAAACCTTATCTCCTGGATTTAAAAGCACAAAGTACTATTTTCGTAATAAATATGAAGTATGGATTGCCGGCTCAGGGTAGTCGGATGATCTAATAATCGAGGGCGATGCAATCATGGCTAAGATATATGGTTAGGAAGCCATATGATGGAGATTCCATTGTACCGGGTATTCACTTAGGATTAACAACCAGTGTAGTCAGCGATTCTTATGCCGTAAAACACGCTGACCACAAGTTCTAAAATGGGACAGATAAGTCAGTTGTATCGTTTTCCTTTCGTATGTCCTTGTATCCTAAATCGGGCTGTGATTCAAAGTGGAGATTAGCAGGTGGAAGCCTGTGACGTCTCTATCATATGTTCTAGGGGTAACGACTTAACATATTAGAATGAAGGGTAATTGAGTGTATGTCTCTTGACCGAAACTCGTTACAATGGGTGGACTACGAGGTCATGGCGAAGAACAATGATTGACTTGGATCTTAATTGAGCCTCAAACCAGAAAGTTTGAACGGGAAGGCATACCCTGTGCACTCATACTTAAATCATTTGTGGAAAAAGTAGTGTTCCTCTCAAGAGTGTATGAAACATGACATGTTACTCCTTATCCTGAGAAAGGATTGCGAACACAGTGAAAAGGTGATTCCGTAAAATTATGTACAACCCGTGAAGACTGTGAAAAATAGTTTTTAAAAGACTAAAACTTAACTTTTCTAAAAACCCGATTTCATAAAACTACGCATATGCCCAGAATTCTTATCCATGGCTTTAGATAGAGCATCATATAATAACCATAGAACTTGTTGAGTTGTACTCAAGCTATACTTTTAAAGCCCTTGCTTAGGTACCACGAAGATAGAAAAAATATCCACTATAGAAGACATCACCGAAGAGGAGATTTATTAAGAAGAACCTAGCCTCTTCGGAGGAATTAAAGGCATAGACTACGAAATAGAATTTGGAACGAGGAGGAAAGCATAGAGTTAGAAGATTAGCTTCGCACGCATAGGATAGCCGGGCTAAGCAACCCTAGACCAAACCCAATAAAGTTGCAACATTCCAATAGTACTTATCTTAGAAGTGTCATTGTTCCTCAAGCTAGTGCTTTTAAATTTATTGGTAGGAGTGAATCCTCACTGGATTGAGGAGGACCTCGAAACTTGTATTGTTCTTATGTTATGAATAAGAAAATTAAAATTAGTTGGATTTGCAACGGTTCTGTTATATTACTCTGAGGGGTATAATATTTACGGAAAAGGACTTTCGTAAGTGTTACGCCAACGACTTGTATACTACAACATACAATAGTGTACGTAGGTCACCGCAACGTGGTTCTTGCTCGGTTTTTGGAGCTGCTAAATAGGATGGTGGGGCGTTGGTGGCGACATAGGTGGCGATGACACGGACTGGACGGAAACCATAACGTCAGCGGAAGAGCGGGCGAGGAAATATGGGTGGGAAATTAATAGGGGGTATATGATTTCTTTTGTGTGGCTGATAAAGGGGCCTCATGCGGCCAATCCAACGTGGCACTGGTTGCTGGCATTCCCGCTTGTTCCCTTTGTGTCGGGGCCACCCATCAACATATATGGTTTCCTTATAAATCATGAAATTCATGTAAGTTTAATGTTTCGGTGATTTTGTCATGTATGATTAAAAATGCTCCCGATGGTTAAAATAATGTTCATGTTGTTCAACATAATTGTTCAAATGGCTTAATATAAATATTTGCATTAAAAATGCTTTTGTGTATTACACAAAAAATATATAAGTATAAAAAAATAAAATAAGATGCAAAGAGAAATAATAAACTAAAAAAGTAGCATAATCAATAATATATAAAACTTATTTAAGCCAGACCATCTTATAGGAACGCGTGGCGCCCGTTACATAGCAGATACAATAACGGAAATGCACATTTGATCTCATGTGTATATGCTCTCTTTATTAAAAACACATATTTTAAAATGTTAGAATTTTTTTGAAAAATATATTCGTGTGTATCTGCATATTATATGGACACACGTGCGTTTTCACGAAAAATCGATATGCTTTGTGGGTTGTGTAAAAATGACCAAAATATGTCTCGTGGAGAGCCTTATTTTAGCACATAAATTTGAATATTTTACAGAAGCAACACAAAATGTCTATTTTTGGGAAACGACTTTCTGAGCACCTAAAATGTGGAGAAGTACGCACATAGTATTTTTCGAAAAAAAAATACATTTCATTTTTTTGTAAATTAAACTTAAATAAGGGAGCATATGCACGGCACGGTAAAATAGCAGCGTCCCAAAAAAAATAGCGGAAATGCATCAAGTAGGGGTTTCCTTTTGCCCTTTTTTGGAGAGATCAAGCATAATAATTCATTTGGCTGCTCAAGCAAGATAGAGGAAAAGCCACTACGTATTTGGCCCAATCTATGATGTTCATGGGCTCAGATAATACGCGTGCAACGGTTGGGCCATAGTAGGGCCGTTGACTATATGGGCTCGCATTTCATACTTCTCATTAGCCCTTGGAGTAATCATGCTATGCAATTTTATGTCCTTTAAATTGTGTTTAGGCCGTCCCAAGGAAACCCACTTTTGATTCTCGAGAATAACACGCACTATTTAGGTTTTGTGAATGATTTCTGAATCATGATGTTAGAAAATTCTTAGACTGATTCCCTTAAAACCACGTATCTCGGTTCCAAATTAAGTGACACATCTTTGTGTAGATTAGGGTTGCAAAAGCGGGATCCCGACCCCGCAAAGCACATAGATTAGTATAAATTTTACTAGAGGTCTCCATCCTTATTTAACACATCGAGATAAATCGTACTCCTAATAGATAATAGTCCTGCATCCTGTCCCGCTTGCAACCCTATTATAGATACATACGCATGTAGACAAAACTGAATCACTTTATTGTCAAACCACAAACCGTGTTGCTTTACGATGATACAGATCAGTCCCGGGCCCATGGGAGTGCGGGCCGTGCGGCCACACAAGGCCCCAACTTTTTAGGGGCCCAAATTATTTTATATTTCTTTTATAATGTTTATATTTCAGTACAAAGCATAAAGCTTAGTCAGCCAAGTTGGTCATGATGGTCGACCACTGTCGTCGCCTAAGGATTGGAGGGTTGCAAGTTCAAGTGCTGGGCAGTAGCTTTTTGTTTTTTGCTATTCCGATTAGTGCCCATGGGTTCATTTCCTGTAGCAGCACTTGTTTTTTCCTATTTTTTTTGTCATTCCGATTGGTTTCCACGAGGTTAATTTCTGCAGAAGCTCTTGTTTTATGTTCTACCTTTTTTTTCCTATTCCTCGGTTGGTGACTATGAGTTCAGTTCCTGCATGCAGCGGGTCATTCTTTATTTTTTGCTACTCTCTCTGGCTTAAAATAGATGTCGAAAATTTGTTTAAATTTGTTGTATCTATATACTAAACAATGTCTAGATTTATGCGAATTTTGACAAATCTGCAACTTTATTTTGAGACGGAGGGAGTACTTCAATTTATGCCTACGATGCAAATATTTAATTATGCATTTGATTATCATTGAATAAAACTCACAAAAGCTACCAGGAAGCTTTTCTCCATTTATAAAACACACTATACCTATTGTTGAAACCAACTTCAAGTTCCAAGTATTAAACATGTTAGAAAAAATGCCCTGAGATATCTTGACTTCTCATTTCAAATGTAATTTTTAAAACCCAAACAGTTCAAATGTATCAAAATTATTAGATGCAGATTTTTATTGTTCGACCGCGGGTCCGGTTAGTTTTAAAAACTAAATATATTTCCTCTTAAACAGTTTTTAAGATGATTTTACCGCTGATTTTGAATCTGGAGGCGCTAAGAGTAGTTTTTCAATCTGAACATCCATCTAAGATGTGCAATCCATTCCATAATTTTTTGTCAAGGTTTTAGTTCAAATTTTAAACTAAAAGTACAACAAAAAATTGTGAAATGGAATTTTTTATTGGTTGTATTTTTAAAGTGAGATATGGCCTCATTTTAGAATTTTGCACAGGGTCTAGGATCTTGCCGGCCCGGCCCTGATACACATCCTGCTGTTTTCTCTTTTTTTTTCTGCTCGTTCCCTGAATTTGCTCGAATTGCATGTGTCAGAGGGTCAGCGAGCGAAGCAGTCCTGATGCGTAGATAATATTGTACTTTGGCCGGCGAGATAAGGTGCATTTGGTTGAGACACGCAAAGAAATTCGGATGGATTCCCAATCCACCCAAGTATCCAAATTCTTTCTCCGGAAGCACCCTTTTCTCCTCCCGGATGAGCGGATACGACACGCCCATGACATGCAAATTCGGCATACACGGCATCTATCAAGTCACCGCATGATCAGATATCCTTTTTCATATCAGAGGATCAGATCAGATATGGATGGATGACGAGTTAATCCTTGGAAAAGAACCGCACAGGTTGATCTGAGTACTAGCAAAGAACCACCGGTGGATTGGATCTGAAGAAGCACTGGCCGGCTAGCTTGCGCCTAGCAGCTACTAGCATGAAGCAACAAAGCGCGGATTCCCAGCGATCCTCTGTTCGAGAAGATCGCTCGCTCACTAGCTCGCCTTTCCTCGCAACACGGCGATGTGGTTGCGTCGACCACCCCACATGTTGCCACCATACGCGTCCATAATTGGAGGCGCAGCGCGAGCGTGGTCACTCATCAGTCGGTCCCGTACTCACAAGCAAAGTCAGTGTTCGTAATTGGCGCTGCGATCGGCGCGCGACGCGACGTGAGAGATCCCGTGCCACCGAGTACTAGTAGTAAGGAATTGAATACTGATACGGGCCGATCTTTAGTGAACCGTCCGTAGGTACGCGATGAGCACCGGCCTGGAGCGGTACCCAGTACTTTTTTTTTTTTTTTTTTTTGAGAATCCGGTACCCAGTACTGGACGTACCGGGTGTCGAGTGCTTAATTTGGGCCGAATAATTGATTATTAGGCCCAACGCCAGAATTTACGGTCGCTACGAGCTGTACCACAATCAGCTTTGCTTTGCCACCGTCTGTCCCCTTCAATTTGTACGTACATAATAAAGCTCGGCTTAAAATGCACGGATACGTCGAGATCGCCGAGATTATAAGGACCGGATAGCCTTTTCCTTTTTCGAAAGTAAAATAAAAGAGGCGGCATCCTCTCTCTCGTAAAACAGCCGTACCTTGCGGAGCCACAACGGGAGGAGGGGGTAGAAGACCACCCAAGCGGCCCAGCCCCACTTTCATCAAGCAGGAAAGACAAGAGAGCCGACAGGTGGGACCCTCCACCCTCCACTCAGCGGTTACTACAACGGAGATCGCGCCGTGCACAGCCATTGTCAACCGCTCGCGGCGCGCGTGCCTGTGCCTGTGCCGTTGCCGTCGCCTCCTGCGCGGCCGTTCATTCCTCCCCACGCCGCCGTGCCTGCCTGCAACATTTTTCCTGACGCTGCTGCTGGCGCGTGCCTCGGATTCTCGGTGCCTGTGATTAACAACCGGCCTGCCAGTAACCACGCCTCCCGCGCTGCTGCCTCCCACGCCGAAACTGCCGAATCATTAAAACGCCACGGGACAGACGCGCACTTCTGTCCTCCTAACCCCATCTTATGCGATGCGGTGCAGACAAGTCAGTCACGTTTTGCGCGGGATTTCAGCAATGCCGGCATCGCATCGAATGGACGTCACGCGAGTAGCGCTGGTGGTGGTTGCGATTACCTGCTAATATCGGGCAGGCTAACTACTGTGACATCGCCATTTCGTTCGCTATATCGGGTTTGCAGAGGCATGCTAAGACGATCATCGCAAGCAAACTAACTTGAGCATTGCCAGTGCCATGGGAAACGGAAGGCGAGCAGTAATCATCGGGAAAAGGAACGCCTAACTATGCATTCACCTTCTGCACTTGGGACTCTGCCTGCGTATTACTACTAACAATCAACTTATCAATTGAATTCTCCTAGAATAACACAGCGAGGAGTATTTCCTCAGCAGAGTAAAAAAAAGGGCTGAAAATATGAACAAAAACTTTTAAAAAAATCTAAGGTTTCCAATTTTTTGGTCTATCTTCCATTCTTTGGAATAAGCTATGGTGGGTGGGTTGCAGGAGGCATTGCTTCGAGCACTCACACGATGGACGATCGAGATGGGCCCGAGGCCCACTCAGGTCTCAGGAGAGGATGGCCTCCACGCTGCCGGTCCTGACGCAATGGCACAGCGGGCACGCCAGGGAGACGTCCATGTCGCCGGCGGCGAAGCACCCGCCGCACAGGCTCAGATGCCTGCAGGGGAGGAGCACGACCGTGGCCGGCCCGCGGCGGCAGGCGTGGCATGCGCGCTCCGACCCGGCGCGGCGAGGGTCCACGTACGCCGATGACGACGACTCCGCCGGGCCGGCGTCGCCGTCGGCGAGCTCCTCGCAGGATGCCCGCGCCGCGGCGGCGGTCTGCTGGAGCTGCGCGTGGAGCGCCACCGCGGTGGCCTGCTCCGACAGGGCCTTCGCCTGCCACGCCGCCGCCTCGGCGCGGAGCCGCGCCAGCCGCTCCTCCAGCTCGGCGCCGCGCCGAGCCTCGCGCTCCGCCTCCAACGTCTTCTCCCGGAGACGGCGCGACGCCGACTTGTCTGCCGCGACCAGAAGGGCCCGGTTGTGCTGCCGCACGCGATCGGCGATGGCCCGCCGGAGCTGCTCGCCCTGAACAATATAACACATATGAGGCCAAGATGATTGATCCACGCGCTCATCAGCTAGAACCAGTATCGAATTATTATGGCCGGAGCCAAGGCTAGTTACCTGGTCGCGGATGAATTTGTCAAGCTCTTCGCCGTGCTGCTTTATCTGCCCGGCGAACTCGTCGGAGAAGGAACCGAACGGCGACGGCGAGGAGGACGCGTAGCACAGGGAATTAATCTGCCTCTGCTGCTGCTCATCCAATGCCAGCCGGAGGCCCGTGGACACCCGCGTGACCGGGGCAGGGGACGGGGACGACGCGACCCTGTTGCTGTGGAGCTGCGGCATGTTAAAAAACGGCGCCGACTGCTGCTGCTGCTGCGCCTGGAGCGCGAACAGGTTGATGTACTCCTCTTTGGCCGGCGGCGGCGGTGCGGCCATGGCCTCCCTCGATCGCTTCCTCCGATTCCCACCGGCTGCAAGAAACCAATCAAACCGGTGTCACAATCCACGAACGGCGCGCGCGGCGGCCACGGCCAATTTGTTGATAATCAGGCAGGCAAACGCACCTCCTCCACCGGAAAAATAGACAGCCGGCGAGACCCCGGCGAGCTGCTGCGGCTTGGGCAGGTCCATCTCCTTCCTGTCCGGCTCACCTCTGTAAACCAGACGAACCCATGAGACCGAACCGACCGATCACCAAAAACCAAAGCAGAGGAACATGGAGCGTCGTCGACTGCAGTCGTGGAAGAGGAGAAGTAACCGAGAGAAGGGGCAGGACGTGAGGAGGCGCACCTATCGTGGAAGAGGAGATTGGAGGGGTACTGCGCCTGTACAGCCATTGTTATGTTAAGAAGAGAGGGGCGGGGAGGGGGGAGGAGAAGAAACGGACGACGGGTGGTGGGTTCGCGAAGCGGGAGGGTGACGGAGAGGAAAACTTCCACTCGTGGTTTTAATAGAAAGGAAGGAAGGGCCTCCTCCTCCTGAGCCGAGTCCAATTCCGCGCACCCACTTCGCACGCTTTCTTCCCTTCTTTAAAACCTCTCGATCGATGGATCACATGGAACTGGCGCGGCGCGGGACGGGCTCGATCTTGAAAACGGAAAACATGGGTAGCCTGAAATTACTCGCCTCGCTTGGCTCGGGGTAAAAGATTAGATTTAGAAGATACGTACGGTTAATATTAGCAGAATCCCGGAGGATGGTTGGATGGCGGATTAAAAGTGCGGTAATCCTACGCCTACGGAAAAAACTTACGGAAAAATTCTACGGACTCTACCTGGACTGGACTGCTGCAGTTGGACTCTACCTGGACTGGACTGCTGCAGTTGGACATGATTTTCTTTCGGTTATTTCTCAACAAATTACGGTGCACTACTCCTTGCCAGCTCATCCCGTAAGGCCGATCCGTAAGCAAACCCCTGTAAGTGTAGCATTACTCTTAAAAGTGGGTAGCCGCATTTCCTTTACGATTTCCTGACGTCAATGCAGCAAATTAAAACAGCGGTGGTTTTGGTTTTGGTTTTGGTTTTGATCTAGGGTCACCCGAGATTTGCTAACCAACGATGATGGCGTAGGGGTTTCGAATAGTCAGCGGGTTAGTTTGGAGGATATCAGGGGAGAAGATATCATCCTTTCCAACGTTTTTATGATAGAGATCATTTGTGACTTGGCATTCAATCTTTCATTTTTTGGATTAAACGATCCATGCTTGATGTGGTGTGTGCATGTACGCAGTTTACCGCGTAGTTCCTTTTTAGTGAATTACTACACCCTCTGTTCGGAAAGATGTCGCAAATTTATCTAAATTTACATGTATCTATATAGAAAAATAGTGTCTAGATGCATTTGAATTGTTAAATCTGCGATATCCTTTCTAGGACGGAGGGAGTATATGTTTTGTATTCAGTCAGATTTAACTTGTGACACTTCTTAGTTCTTTTTTAGTGCATACACGCTGTTGGGGATATACTTTCCGGATATCCTCACAGTTCCTCACTGACCAGGGTGGCCCACTTCGGGTTAGAGCTTTGCTTCATGGGCGGCCCAGTCAGGAGAGAAGACGGGGTCCAATCCGGCTATGGGAAGGCCCAGAAGACTTACCGACTTAGATCCATAATGTTACTTGTAGGTCAAGATGTACTCTGTAACCAACTCTTAGTCGTAGCCGGATTGATCTCTTCTGTAAACCCTAGGCCGGATATCTATATAAGCCATCCTAGGGAGAGCCTTTAGGGCGAACACCTTACAACACAATAGTCTACAATCTCAACTCACACAGGCGAAACCCTTGTAACCCATATTCCGGCTCTGCCGTATTACTGGATTGCTAGCAGGAGTAGGATCCGTCCAAAGCCGACGGATTCGAACCTGGGTAAACTTGTGTGCTCACCGTCCCAGAATACCGTACGTCTCACCCCCTCCTCTCTTCCACACGCCTGGAGGACCCCCTCATGGCGTACTTGTCCTCAATCCGACGATAGTTGGCGCCCACCGTGGGGCAAGTGAGCTACGAATCTGCGTTCCGAACGGAATCTGTAAGAATCGGAATCGGCGAGACCATCGTCGTCGGTCGCATCCTCTATGCCAGCAACGTCCCTCTCATTGTTCTCGACGAGACTTGGATTCCGGCTAGGGAGGCCGTGACTGCCTATACAATCATGTCTTTTGGCGAGATTGATGTTTACATCGGTTTCGCTGAACCTGCCCAACCCACCCCAGCGGTGAGAAGAATCTTCTGGGTCCCCTTTGTCCGCGGAGGCGACAGAGTTCCGGATCTCAGAAAACCCTAATCCCACCCAGCCCGCACCAGTTGCGGAGATAGTGGAGAAATCCGAGCCTGAAGAAGACCTCACGGTCCAAGTCGAATCTGGAGTGGATCTCCCCGGAGAAGCCGGATCCCAGATCGACCCACCCGTGGAAGTCGAAATCCAGAAGGAGCATATCAACGACACTGATTCCGGCTCTGACGATGCCGAGACAGACAGGCCTTTCCTCAGGTACACACCTAGATCAAGTTAACAACCCCCCTGATGCTTGGTCGCATCACTTGGCCTAATAGACATTACCACGCATTTTGTTGAATGCACCCTTCTCCCTCTTCGATGAACCGTATATTTTTTGTTCAAATATGAGACGAGCGTGGGAGGCTATAGAAGAGTGTGAGAGGAGACATGGTGGAGGGCAAGCGAGCAAGACAAAGTATCATGAACCGACAACAAGAGTTGCATGAGAGATAATCGTTGGGGTGGGTAGAGCATGCCCGAGACACATGCTTTTGATTTATCATGTTAAGAAGGAATGGTTGCTATAGAGAGCTCGTAAGCGATAATCCCACAAGAAAAGTGGCAATAGTGATAGGTATGACATGACACAGGTAAGGTGTTAGGGTTGACAAAATGAGAAAAATTATCGATAATCCAATTTATATCTAACAAAATGAGTGCCTTCTCTTTCTTAGTGAACTAAGGCCTCGTTCGTTTATTCCCACGAAGGGTTGGATTGGCTTGGATTGCGGCCCGAACCCGGCAATCCAGCCCTGCTAGGTAAATTTTCCAGCCCAGCAATATTTTGGTGTTCGGTTATCCCAGTGCAGGATTCTTGCCCAGTCCATCCAGCCCACTTTTGCATGTCTGGGCTTGGAAAAAAAATCCCCTCGAGCGACGCGTGGAATTATTTCCACGAGTGAGAAGCGAAGACGCGGAGACAGGGATTGTTGGGTGTGTGGGATAACCGAACGAAACAATGAAAGCATGGAATTATGGTAATTAATCTCAAACGGGATTGGGTGACGCATGTGGATCAACCAAATACCCGTGTGGTTCAGTTCCATGCTTGGATTTGTTACCTAACAACCGAACGAGCCCTAAAAGAGTTGTAGTACACTGATAAACAGGATTTTCCAACATGCTACCTAACCTAAGCCAATGTCATATATGATATGCAGTGACGTGAGCAAATTAAGCGTGTAACTGTAGCATTGTCATCATACTCTCTCCGTGTCAAAATATAAGATTTTTTAGCTTTTGCGAAATAAATGTAACTAGGTATCATTTAGTGTGTGTGAGCCTCCACACTAAAAGTTGTCTAGATATATTCGCTTCACAAAAACAAAAACATCTTATATTATGAAACGGAAGGCAATGTAATTTGTACAAGCATCTCAACCAATAAGGAGTACCTTGCAACAAGGAACTACCAACCATTTTTTAGCTCATTAAGTTATTTGACGTTGGCACAAAAACGGTAACATGGGGAGCGTATTTGACAAGGATGAAATTAACATGCATAGTAAGAAGCTTCCAAAATTCTTGATTTTGAAGGCGCCTCTACAGCTGTCAGACGTATTTTTGAGTAGTACAAACCCAGAACCAAGCAAACACGTCGCGCGTTGCTTCTCTTTGGCAGATAACACGCATAAATACAAGGAAGCCATGGATCAGGCGTTGAATTTTCAGTGTCGCCTCATTTTCAGGTACGTGTTGTTGATAAGAAGGAAGGGAAATCGAGAGAAAACCGGTGCCTGCTTGTTCTAGCGTAGCGAGTAGTAGTAGCTTGGTTTTATTTGGAGGCAATTCTCTGAACTTTCTTTCATTTTCAGAACTTTCATTGTCTTGGAATAGAAAGTTGGAACGGAAACAGAGGAGAGACCGAGGCATGCATCCAACCTACTCTAGTAGTACCTCTTGAGCGGTTGTCAAATGCTATGATTTGGATTTCGGGATTGCCTGGTGAAAATGACAAAAACATTGCTGCAGAAATTACTCTGACTTAGCCAAAACATTTGGCAACCACTCAAGAGTAGTAGGTGCACTTGATTTTTTTTTTCACGTTTTGTCACCACCAATAATTTCTCCCTCCAGGTTATGCATGATTCAGTCGATCTGTAGTTTAATATAGAGTCCTTGCTAATAGGATAATACTTACCAAAGTCGATGGCTTGTTTAGGAGATTTGTAAGGTCGCCAGTGGGATGTCGTGCTTGAATTGGGGATTAGTAAGGGGCACGCATGCATAGTAGACATTATTGTTGCTTTCCTAATCCTATTATTTTGTATCGAGAACAAATTGTTGCTTTCCAAATGGTTCTCCGTCGCAGCAGCGGCAATACATACTATTCTTGTACTAGTATCGAGAACAAATTGTTGTATGTACATACCTTAACTGCCAAGTAGTAGTGGTGGTAGCAAGCGGTGGCGTGCGTAGGACCCAAAGTTAGATGCGGGCAGGTTTTATTGACCACTACGCGATCACTAGCTAGGCGTATACTAGTACAGTGGTTGATTGAGATTTGGTAAACATGAGCAGGACCAACCAGAATAAACCCCTCATCTGCTTTTCATCTTTAGTTAGAAGCATGGCGATTGAAGCAAGAGGGGAAAGAAAAAACTCCATCCTCTAGAATATTGGTGGAGATCGAAAGATGCAAAGGAGAGAGCTGGCTAGAAAGAATCAAATGCCTGCTGCCATCTTTGTTCCCGAGGCGCCTGTCACTTGATGCGTCGTTGCGTGTACCTTCCTTCCTTGAGGACAACCTCCATCGGCGCCAATACTTCAAGCTTCTGGTTTGGTTTCTTCTCCTCGACGATGCACCTGCACGTGACCGCGATTGGCTCTGCGGGGGGAAGTTTACTCGTGCAGACATCTGGAGGTCAGGTGGAGACATAGAGTAATCAGCTAGTATGACAAGAAGATGCTAATTAATCACCGGCCCGGTGGCTTTGAGTTAATCAGCGTTTTACTACTTTACCATCTCGATCGATCTCTTTTTAATTTGCAATCTAGAGGAGTAGTACCATCTGGCAAGCACAACACAAGCGATCGGCACCAAAACCCCTACTAGTAGTTGTCTGCGACGCTAGCCCATGACATAAGAACGCAGGTTCCGTTGGGAACACATGCATGGTCTGGTCAATCGCGCTGTGTCTGAATTGTCAATCACACCAAACCAATGCACTACCACCTCTGTCAGGGCCCAAGAGGACAAAGCTCCATCGCTGCAGCGAACGTGTAGACTGTGCAGTTGCACAGCGCTTAGTTAGCTGATTGCTGCTCTCTGCATTGTTAATTAGGCCGGTCAAATCCGGCATGGCTCGAACGCGATCTCGCCACGCGGGCGGAGGCCGGAGGCGGTTTCGCAGCGACGTACGACCGGGCCGGGCGCGTGGGGACGATCGAGAGTGGAGTGGAGTGGGGAGGAGGGCCATCGATCGATAGGTCCTCCATGCATATGCAAGGTTCAAAGCTCCAAGTCTCCGAGCCCCAACGTACTCCGTACACGACATTAAGTGCGGGGAAAGGAAAGGCGAAGGTGGGGATGCCAAGGCCAACGCCAAGGCCAACGCCAACGCCAACGCAGTGGCCATGCCTGCACGGCTGCACCCGCACCTCCCCCTTTGATGTCTTCACAAGTATTTCGGGTGGAGGAGGTCATGGATGGGGGCGCCACGTACTGGGCATGGCATGTGACGCTCACTCCTTTAATTTCGTATACGGGCTGGGCTGGGCTGGGGCCCACCTTGGACGTGTAATTTTACTCGCGTGGCTAGCTCGTACTGCTAGCTCCTCTTCTTCTCGAGACGTGTGGGTAGTTGGTCGTGTGATCTTGTTCTCATGCTGGTGCATGCTAGTGGTTTGTTGCTGTCACGTCAGCAGGCAGGCCACCCACGCATGTACGTAGCGGCGCCTTCGTCGTTCGTACAGGCCGGATCAGAGATGCATCCGTTTGTGTTTGGTCTGATCGTCGATCGTTGAGTACAGTATAGCTGGCTAGCTACGGGTAGTAACCGGTCTTTGTTTGCCTTACTCAACAATGACCTTGTTTATATATGTACACACAAGGGAAAGCGTTGGGATAGGGACGGTAGCCGAACTGCAACGATCTCGTCGCCCTTCTTCTTCGTCCTCTTCTTTCTTGGAACGGATAATTGGAACCATCTCATCTCTTCAACGCCGATGTATGTGGGTACCTTCACACGCGCTGGTTACTAACCACACACGCTGGTTGTTTGGTAAATGGAACAACCAACCGACCGATACGGTTGCACCAAATTCCGGCGCTGATTACATGCACCGACTCTGAATTATAGCGTGTAGTACATGCATATGCCTGTACAGAGAACCGTTCCATTCGGGAAAACGTGATGATGGCTGTGCCCATTCACGAACCGTGGTCACGTCAAATGTGACAACGGACTTGTCGCCTTGGCATCCGATCGAAGCTGGACCAAATCCCTACCTGCCACCAAATCCATGGACGAGCCCCTTGCTTGCTCCACATGCATGCTTGGACCATACCATTACCAAAGGGTTAGACACTTTGCAAACCGCACGTACATGATGCTGCCATACGATAATACAACATGACCTACCGACAACGAACTAGCGACTCACATATGAGATTGAGACGAGCCACGATAGACGCACAGCACCGAGTACATGACTACATGTGCACGCATGTAAGCATTACTGAGAAAGAAAAGGCAAATCTGCATATGACTCACTGGACCTCATATCCGAGCTGGTATAGTGTACAGTATCAGTACCCAACACGGACACGCCATCCGACCTGTATTCGGAACAGTTCCGATGCATTGGATCGATGTCTAGCTAACATGCATGCAAAAGAGAGAGATTCCATGTGCGTGCAACGACGCATGCATGCGACTCTAATTTGTACTACTACCTCCAGTTCATAATATAAGCCTTTTGTAGCAAGCTTAGTTTTCATTTTTTGCGGGGTTAATTTGTAGCACTACTACGATTAAACCGCTGGGTCATTTTCCTTTTTTCTCGAAGCCGCCCCTCCTTTTCCTGCCAGCCAGGCAGGCTCGATCGATCGGTTCCGCCTACGCGCGTCACGACCAACGACTTCACGCAGGAGCGGATAAAGAAAAAACGTGAAAGGGAGGCGAGGAAAATTAATCAAATTAAAGAGGGGCGTCGACGTTGTGTGCACAGCAGCCAGCCATCGAGAGAGTGCTCCGCTCGCCCACACCTCTCTTGTTTTGTCCCCCTCTCCGACTCCGTCGTCGTCCCTCTACATGCTCCCATGTCCTTACGTGCAGAGCTGGAATGTGAACGGAATCGCGTCCGTGCGCGGGCGCGTTGCATCAGCGCATGCGACATGGCTTTCGAGCACACCACCGAACCAACCAAAAAAGCGCTGGCTCGATCGTGGGTTCCTTCCAACTCCACAGCGATCGGCAGGCAGCAGAGGCAGCAGAGCTAGAGCTCTTGTTTTCTCGAAATAGCTTTCGATCCGTTTTATATAAATAAAACAACTAGGTGAGAACGCTGCTGGACCAGAGAACACAAAGTCCAAAGGAAGAGACACAACACGATATAAGAAACACGCACGAACATGGCTAAAAAAGAAAAGAAAAAACACAGATAGCAGTGAGTCGACTAAACAATGACGATCTGAGACCGCTGTGCCCATCGGCTATGCCCCACCAGGCTCCAAGCCCCCCGATGCGTCCCGTACCAAGCAGCACCCTCGCGGAGGGAGGCACCGCCACACAACGCAGCTACCCGGACTAGAGAGCTGGTCCTAGGGTTTCCCCCGGTATTCGGGGCACATAGGGAGGAGGATCTCCTCGACGCCCTCCAAGAAGGAAAGGTGCCACTCGAAAGCGGCACCGCGCGGTGTCCGCTAAGCCGACAAGGATTTCTCCCGATCCCCTCCCCACCAAGGCGCCCCGAGGCAAACCGGAGCACCACCACCAACCTTGCCACCCACGAGCATGTGCCACCATGCTCTCGGAAACACCATCGCCGTCTCTTCGAGCACCTAGGAGAGCATCCTGCAAGACGGAGGACTACGCCGTCGCTAGAAGAGGGACCGCAGCATCGAAGCCGTGCGGGAGGGACCAACCTCCACCACCAAGAGGTGGTAGTCGACCAGATAGGGTATCCGGGGCACACCAAGCCTCGCCGGGCCCATTGTCGGGCCCAGAATGGGCCCGTGAAGCCCCAGTCACCCCGCTGCAACAGGCAGGGCACGATAGCGAGGTCCCATGTCCCAGCAGTGTGGCCGCCTCCATGTACAGGAGGTGAAGCACCTGCCAGCAGGTCGGCCCACCTAGGCCCAGATGGGGCCGGAGAGCCCCAGTCCGCGCCGTCGGAGCGTTCCACCTCGCAGCATCGCCTGCGCCGCCACCCCGCCGTCCTCCTGGCCTCGCGCCAGACCGCCACCGGTGAAGGGCCACCGCTGCGCCCTGCTGCAGCAACGCCACACCACCACAAGCCTCCGTTGCCGCCTCGAGGTGCGAGAGGTCGCCCTTGGCGTCACACGCCGGCCGTCGTCACGCCAAGCCCCACCAACCTCCGCCGAATCGCGCTGCCGCCGGAGAGCGCCGCCCCGCCTCGATCTCTGCGCGCCAGGTAGAAGAGGGACCTAATTAAACCTCTTTGACAGCACAGCAACGAAGCAAGGCGTGAGCCACGTAGTACATACATAGCCGTCCAAGTAAGCGCGCCGCACCGTCCTGTCTCGACGTCATTCGATTCTACCCAGATTTTCGACGTCATTTGGGTGGTTGGCTATGGCTTGGAGCAGATCAGAGCAGATCATCGGTGCGTGCGCGCTTGTGACGTCCGCCATATTTACTGCTAGCTACCCCTCTCAATTCGTCTTCTATCAATTTTGTGAAGCTGAAGTTTCTACTTGAGCCTGACTTCTAATGAACATTCGAGAAGAAAAATGTACATGTGTCTTCAACGCTGGATGTATGTACTATGAGCAAAACGTTGTGTCAAATCTGTGAAATGAAAACCAACCAACTAACCTATTAAACCCCAGGTTTAACCGCTGTCTAATTTAAAGTTAGAATACTTTAGTGGAAGACGATGTTTTCGTTGATAGCGAGTGGTGATTTCATCAATCTCAAGACCCGTCGGATCACCCAGTCTTTTTAAGGGAGAGTGAGCCTAACTCAACTGGTTAGTGGAGTGGATGTACAAACCCAACACCTGAGTTCAAATCCTCACGGACACGAATTAATGTTTGTATTTATACTTCAGGACTCGTGCAATTTATTTTGAGGACCATAATAGGCATTACCAAGTTTAAAAATTATGGTACTCATACTTAAAAGGTCGTGTATAACCTTAGTTGGTGCAGAGCTCGGGGAAGTGAAATTCTCCCCTAATTTTGGAAGAGCGAGCGGTCAGGGTCAGCCATACTTGTCAGGTAGCCCCTAGCGTTGCTCCCTCTGACCACTCGTGTCTCTCCCTAAGGCGGCGCCGGGGGTGACGTGTGCATGCCGCCATAGGCCCTCCGCCGCCTACCTCTCAAGCCGCCACTTCCTCGTCCCTCGCCGCGGCGGCGCGGGCCCAACCGCCGAAGGAGGCCTGGGGGTGGTGGATGTCGGATGTCGCCACCGGAACTGTTGGGGAAGGGAAGATCGGCTCGTCAACATGCAGCGGCCAGGACGGCGCCCTTGGTCGGGGTGGTGGTGGAGGCTCTCTCCTGGCGGCGCCATGGCTAGTGGCGGAGGAAGGGATGGGCCCGGTGGTCGTGGATGAAACCCTACATCTTTATCTGGGTGTCTCCCGTGCCGCCCCCAATTCCTCTCCGCTGCGTGGTTGGGCCGGATCCGGTGGAGTATCGATCCTGCTCTATCGCTGCCTTTCTCGACGCTAGCTAGCCCACGAGCTGCTACTAGGGGTTGGAGCGATGGACCTTGCCGGTTGCCGGAGGGTGGCGTGGGGCCTATCGGCTCGGCTTGAATAAAGGTGGTGGTCCTCAGATCCCTCTCACACCAAGACGAAGATCTACTTGATGCGCGCTTTCATTGATCTGGTCGGAGTGTCTAGTTCCGAAAGGCTCCACCGGTGAACTTCCGTGGGCGCATCCAGGGGTGGATCCACGTCCTGGGCAACCAGGGCCATGGCCCGGGTCGCATCAATTTCTTCGGCCTATTACCTATAGATGTTTTGGATTTGGCTCGGGATGAAGCAACTCATCTTCTCTGCCCTACGATGCCCAATAGACCAATACGACAGAAACCAGGAGGAAACAGTGAAACTAGCGACGCACAACCACGGCAGGCTCGAACCCTTCCTTCCCGGCTCCCTGCCCTCGTACTAGCAGGAACACACGCCCCGCCATGCCGTTCCCGCAGGCTCGCTGGATGCTCGCCCAGTACATCCCTCTGAGCTAGTTAATTTCCGTTCAAATGATCAAATCTCACTGTCTTTGATTAAATTTATTTGTGGATTATGGAGAATTGAAGTGATTCATTGATTTCATAATTTGTATTCTATATTAACCACTAATCTCAACACCAAGCCGATTCAGCAACTCCTTAAACCAAAGAAATTGTCTAAATTGAACAACAACGGAAAAGCTTCGGGCACTATTTTTATTTACTTTTACTCCTACTTTTGAAACACAAATGAGTTAAAATTATATGTTCATGCAATTGTACCAAATTTATTGTGTTATTATATTAGGTTTTTTGGAAGTTTTTGCGCTTAGTTTTTGGCCCGGGGCTTGCTCCAATCCTAGATCCGCCACTGGGTGCATCATGTCTGAAGTTTGCTGGATCAAAATGAATTCAGTCGTGCGCACATGTGTTTTTTGTTGGCTCATTTGGTTTCAAAGGAAGCGCTGTGAAGCTCTGCTATCTGTCACCAGCACGTGTCATGTCTTTGTCGATCCATTGTGAAGTCAGATGCGGAGAATATCATGAAGACAGTGACATAAAAGCTAGTTATGGTGGTTTAAGTCTTTGTGACGATGAGGATCTGGCTTGGTCATCTGTGACTCGCAACAGCGTCTGTTAGAGGGGGCGACAACACAAGAGAAATTCACAGTCTTACCTTGCAGGTGAAAACCGAAGATCTGTCCTTCATTTCTTGTGCCTAGCAATGGCCTTGCAAAAGCCATTGTTTTGCAAGCAAGGACTTTCTCCAGAGTGAAAAACTAGATCTTCGTTCGAGCGATGACGACGCTTGAACATTGTTTTCTTCTTGGAGGCATCCCTATTGAAGGGGTGGGACTTCTCCTATTATTTTGGTGGTATTAGTGTCGCTGCTGGTAAGGATCTGATCACCGTAGCGGAGACTCAGTGTAATTGGTATCTTTATGCTATTAATATATGCTTATTTTTTTAAACAAAGGTAAGGATTGCGCGCTCGTACATTTATAGAGTGAGTGTACATTCGTATTTGCAAGCGTCTTCTGTCAATTTTGTGAAGCCGAAGTTTCTACCTGAGGCTGACTCCTAATGAACATCCGAGATGAAAAAGAAAACCATGTGTCTTGAACGCTGGATGCATGTGGTATGAGCAAAACATCCGATAAGTCTGTGAAACGTGCGGTTGTGTACACGAAGCTTGACGCCGGCTGCTAGCCCCGCCACCTAAATTTATTTGCTTTGACATTCGGATAACGCTGGTTGAATACGGACTATATACCCGGCCCAGCATGACACCCCAGGCACGCGTATTGGAGAAATACCGATCGCTCGGGAATGAATATTGTTACAACTTCCTCCGGTTGACGTGAACGGCGATACGCGCGTAACCATTATAAATGGTGCGCTGCACCTCACTTGATAGAGCTGTTTTTGAATATATGGCCAAGCATATTACTAGTACTACTAGCTTGGAATGCGCATTTGTTTGTCCGGTTCAAAGAACCGATGCACATCTGGTGGGTGGATATGGTATTTCTAATCTCTGTACAAGAGGAGAACACGTACAATACAAAGCAATCGTGGGTGATATTTGTCTCGTGATTTCTGGTCCCTCAGGCCGTATATACGTACGGCCGGTGGTTCTTATTGGCGAGCATCATATCTTTGTCAATTGTCATTTTCTTGGACAAGGTTCCTTCCAAGAGCGTGAACAAGAAAGCTGTACAATCGTCTGCTAGTCCTAACTCCACCAACCTAACTCATAGGGTTTACCTCACAACGATAGAAAGAATGTATGCCGCTGCTATAGCATATCCATAAAACTGATGTGCTACCAGTAGGCTCTGACTGCTGGCGTACAACAAAATATGTACGCCAGCTCTCTCATGGTCTGACCGTTGCTCCAACCATCACCATCCACGGCCACCGCCGTTGTTGGTTGGCACTGCCTCTCTAGGGTCCCCTATACCAGCACCCCGCTGCCTCTATGTTGTCTAGCTCTCGCACGATCCCCGGTCCATGGATAACTGCCGAGTGCATATTTGCATCATGTTTTACACTATTATTTTACATTTTAGATGTAGGATCTTGGTATTTTACAGTGCTCGCGCGCACATTTCATGTCTGTTTTCACCAGGATTAGGACAGATGATGGATCCAATGGATACAATTCTTAGAGCAGTTGTACTGAGGAGAAAAGGAGTTAAAAACAACGTAAATCGTTTATTTGAGAAATATTAATAATACTAGAAGAAAACCAGAAGCGAATAACGGAGGCAGAGAGTTAAACGACCAACTATACGAGCAGAATAAATTTTCCGGCCGTATAGTTGGCGCCGCCTCTGCCTCCCCAAATAGTTTCACCCCGTGCAACTGAATCGGAGAGATGACATACAGAACACCCAGAAATCGCCTAAACCTCACCTCCGGAAGGCATCTGGAGGGGGAACTCATCCACCAAGGATCCATCTTCGCCCTGCGCAGATCCGGGAGGCTAAGGCATCGATCTTCATCATCCACCTCTGCATCACCATCATCTCCATCCATCCCATCTACATCTTGTCTAGATCTTGTTGTAATTTCCGTACTCATTGTGGATTTATATAAGTACTATTCATCTATGATAGATTCTATTGTTATTTCCATGATGTTGATTGCCTCCCTGTCTGAGTAGATCATTAGTTCTTGGGGACATGGAGAAACCCTAGTATGAGATTGAAATAAGATAAAGTCTATTATGATATTCATCGTTGTGACAATGTGTTAGATTTCTACATCTTGATGTTGAGAGAAGTCGACCTCTCAATATTTGCCTCTTATGGGGACTTGATGGAGGAAACTACTTGTTTGTAGACGGAGGTGTGTTAGCACTTACAGTGACTATAAAGCTGTTGGTACTCTTTACTTATCAATTTGAGAAACCGAGGAAACTCACGGAACACTATCCATGCATAGGATACGTCCTACGGGATTACGTCCCTTAATAGCACAGTAATTCGATTGATGTCGATTGCTGACTGCTGTGGTTATGAGGATGATGTGAGCAGCGGTTGCTGCCTATTTGTCCAAATACGGAGTTCCTCCCACACATACATAGTTGGGAATGTTCATGATAATAATCTTTATCTTAGCTCCTTATAATGCTAGTGGTGTATCCGCTACTCCCTGAGAACACTTTTCCCCTTTGCAGTTCCAATCTCTCTTACATACGCGATACTTACTTTATATATTCAGTTATTTTACTTTACTTTATTATTGCTCTTATACCTAAAACCCCAAAACACCCTTTTACACAATACTCGCATTTTATCTTGTTATTTATAACTTTATTTAGCATTTCTATCGTAATATTTATTTCAAGAGTTATTAGACTTTAGACTCCTGCTCCATGTGGGATCGATATCTTTATTTCGAAACTAGCTAGAAACGATTTGTGCACTTGCAGTCATCAAGCTATTTTCCGGCGTCGTTGCGGGGGAGCTAAGCGCTATAGGTCTTTTAGTTTTTGCTTATTCATTTTTGTCTTGCTAAATTTTGTTTTGAGTTACAGGTTTCCACCAATATGATGGAGTTTGATCATATGACTAGTGCTAACCCACTCAACTACTATGGGTAGCCCTATGATATTTATAAAAGAGACAACTCCAATGAGAAGACAAGGGGGTTTGAAATAAATTCTCTACTACTTGGTATTTTACACAAGAAGCAATTTACTGGAGATGAAGAAGATCCTGATCCATATGTGCATATTTCATGCTTCAAAGATATATGTGGCACTTTTCAATTGACAGGATATACTGCTGATGAGGTAAGGGTTAAACTTTTTAGTCAGACTTTGACAAGTACAGCTCTCTCATGGTATAGATCTCTACCCCTTGAAGCCACTACTACTTGGCATAATCTAGCCTGTGAATTTCTAGCAAAATATTATCCATTATCAAAATCTTTTGGAATCAGGCATCTTATAATGACTTGGAGGAACCGTTCTAATGAAGGACTAGTAAGAGCTTATATTAGATTTAAAGATCTATTACGTTATGTCCTCATCATGATTTGCCTGAATGGTATTTATTGCATATCTTTTATGGTGGTTTAATTGAACCTAATAAAATAGAACTAGACTCTTTCACGGAAGGAGCCTTTATGAATCTTCCTATACCTAAAGCTTGGGCTTTACTTAACAGAATTCGTGATCATAGAGTTTCATGGAATTTTGGTCTAGGAAGTGAAGGAGGTGTAGAAATAGAACGTGATTGTATTCATGACTATAATAAAAAAGTCCATGTTAAAGAATTATCTAAAGAACTTTACTTGGATTCAGATCTTGTGTTGCAAGTTGTTAAAGCTTTTACAGAACATATCAAAGCTCCAAAAGAGGGTTCGGTCAAGTATGATCCACCACCTGAACCTGAGAAGGAAAGGGAAGATAAAGCAACACTTGTTGGAGATATGCCCAAGAGGCAATAATAAAGTGGTTATTATTATATCTTTATGTTTATGATAAATGTTTACATCCCATGCTATAATTGTATTATTAGGAAACACTAATACATGTGTGTTTTGTAAACATAAAAGAGTCTCTAGTAAGCCTCTTGTTAAACTAGCTTGTTGATTAGTTGATGATCATGGTTTCCTGATCATGGACATTAGATGTGATTAATAACAAGGTTATATCATTAGGAGAATGATGTGATGGACACACACCCATAGTAAGCGTAGCATAAGATCAAGTCATTAAGTTCGTATTGCTATAAGCTTTCAAATACATAGTAACCTAATCTTTTGACCATGAGGTTATGTTAATCACCATCACCGGATGGATACTTTGATGACATCAAACACCGCTTCGTAACTGGGTGGTTATAAAGGTGTCATTGGGTATTCTGAAAGTATGTGTTGAAGCGCATGAACCAAGATTGGGATTTGTCCATCCATATGACGGATAGATATGCTCTGGGCCCTCTCGGTGGAATGTCATCTAGTTAGCTTGCAAGCATGTGACTGGGTCACAAGGGATGACATATCATGGAACGAGTAAAGAGTACTTATCAGTAACGAGGTAGAACTAGGTAGGGAGATAATGACGATCAAACCTCGGATAAGTATAGTATCGCGAGACAAAGGGAATTGGTTTCGTATGTAAATGGTTCTATCGATCACGAAGTCATCGTTGAGTATGTGGGAGCCATTATGGATCTCCAGGTCCCGCTAATGGTTATTGATAGGAGATGTGTCTCTGTCATGTCTACATATTCACGAACCGTAGGGTGACACACTTAAGGTTCGAAGTTGTTTTAAGTAGATATGGAATGCGCGTTGGAGACCGAATGTTGTTCGGAGTCTCGGAATGGATCCGGGACATCACGAGGAGATCCGGAATTGTCCGGAGAATAAGATTCATATATTGGGGATCATTTTCTGAGTTAGGAAATGTTCTGGAGTATTTGTATGAGGGTTCTAGAAGGTTTCGGAATGTTCCGGAAGGTTCTGGAAGGTTTCTTGGAGTTTGCTTGAAAACCAAGGAAGGGATCAAAGGAGTCCTGGTGGGTCAAGACTAGGAGTCGTGGGGGAGGAGGACTCCTCCCCCCTCCCCAATCCGCCGACCCTAGAGGAGGGGAGTCCTACAAGGACTCCCCCTCCCCAAGGCGCCCTCCCCCCCTTAAATAGAAGGGCAGGGCCCCCCCTCCAAGCCCGCTCCATAACTCCCAATCTCTGCCGCCTCTCTCCTCCTCCTTTCTTCTGCACAGGCATAGGCAAAGCCCTGCAGAATTCTCTACTCCACCACCACCACCACGCCGTCGTCCTGCTGGGATTCCGTGGAGAAGATCTACTACCTCCGCTGCTCGCTGGAACGAGGAGAGGAAGGTTTGCTTCGACTCCGCACGTGTGACCGACTGCGGAAGCGCTGCCGGAATGCGGCGCCGGAAGGATCGTCCACACGATCTTGAGATCGACAAGTGATCGACTACATTAACCATGAGATCTAATCTCGTTAACGCTTTCGGATCTACGAGGGTTAGTTCTTATCTATCTCGTTGCACATGTCTAATAGATTAGATCTTGGCTTTTATCTAGATTAGATCTAGGTTTTGTTCATTCTTGCGGTAGAAATTTTTTGTTTTACATGCTACGAACCCATCAACACTGGCCTCCCTAGAACCAATACACAAAATGCATTTCCCTAACACTGCACAAAAGCATATTCTTGAATATGAACATGTCAAAGCAGTACAGGAAAAGAAGGAAGAAGAAAGTATGCCAAAAGTCATGGAACATCTGGAAGAGACCAAAGATGAAGAGGTAACCAAGGAGCAATTATGGCTATGTATGCACATTGTAACATAGTTGAACTTGATGAAGAAACTTCCGTATTGGTTGAAGGTAAAACAAAGGTAAAAGATGTGGGTAAGCCTATTCTTCCCTGTATATTTAAAGAAACCTCGCATTATGGTTTATGCGATCTTGGCACCAAAGTTAATGTTATATCTTTTAATTTTTACTTAGAAATAAAAGAAGAAATAGAACCGGCTGCAATTGAAAATATTGATATTACAATTATGTTAGCCAATTAAAATCTTAGAATCCCAATGGGAGTAGTTGAAGATGCAACTGTCACAATTAGCAACAAAACTTTCCTATTGATTTTGTAATTGTTGATATGCCAGCTGACACTCTTTGACCAATTATATTTGGAAGGTACTTTTTGGGTGATATAGGTGCCTATATTAATTTCAAGAAGGAGATTGTGTCTCTTAAGATTGGGGGAGTGGAAAATGAATTCCACTTTTCCAAATTTAAAGATAGGCCTCCACAAGAAGAAGAGGAAGAGAAAATCATTGAGGAAATGGCGGCTCTTTTCTTTAGTAATCAAGAAGAAGAAATAAATGAAGATCCAAATTATGAAGAAATAGTTATGGAGGACAAGTCCCTAGGAGAACTAGAAGATGAATTCGATTCACTTTCCATTATGGGACCTCCAACTGATGAGGCTTTTGAGGAACCATAAAAAAGAGGGGACGAGGAACTACCACCCCTAGAGTTGAAGACTCTACCAGATAATCTTAAATACAGGTTTTTAGATGATACAAATAAATTTCCTGTTATTATTAGTGCTAAACTTTCAAGAGAAGAAGAAGAACTCATGAATATACTTAAGGAGCATCGCAAGGCCTCTGGATACTCAATGGATGATTTAAAGGGCATTAGTCCCATGATAACCATCCATCGAATATTCATGGAAGAAGGTGCTAAACCAGTTGCAGAATTTAATAGAAGATTAAAGCCTGAAATGAAGGAAGTGGTAAGAAAAAAATTGTACGCATACTGAACGCAGGTATAATCTATCCTATTAAAGAAAGTGATTGGGTAAGTCATGTTCATTGTGTCCCTAAGAAGGGTGGTTTTACTGTTGTTCCTAATGAAAACAATGAATTGATACCTACTAGAACTATTGTTGGGCATAGGATGTGCATAGACTTTAGAAAACTAAATAAAGAAACTAGGAAAGATCATTATCATTTACCATTCATAGATCAAACTTTAGAAAGGTTAGCAAATCATAGTCATTTTTGCTACTTGGACGGATACTCTGGTTTTTTTCAAATAGCTGTTCATCCGGATGACCAACTTACAACGACTTTCATTAGTCCTTATGGTTTACATGCTTACCGACATATGCCTTTTGGTTTATGTAATGCTCCAACTACTTCTCAAACATGCATGACTGCTATTTTTTCGGATTTTATAGAACTTATAATGGAAGTATTTATGGATGACTTTTCTGTCTATGGAACTTCATTTACTAGTTGCTTGGATAATCTCAAAAGAGTCTTGCATCGTTGCGAAGAAACAAACCTTGTTCTAAACTGGGAGAAGTGCCATTTTATGGTCAAAGAAGGTATAGTCCTTGGACACAAGGTATCAGGTAAGGGAATTGAAGTTGATAGAGCTAAGGTTGAGGTAATAGAGAGAATGCCACAACCTAGGTACATTAAAGGTATAAGAAGTTTCCTTGGCCATGTGGGGTTTTATAGAAGGTTCATTAGCAATTTCTCTGGAATATCTAAACCTTTGACTAACCTCCTGCAAAAGGGAGTAAGATTTAATTTTGATGATAAATGTCTTGAAGCCTTTGATGAACTCAAAAATGCTTTATCCCGTGCTCCTGTCATTAAGCCACCTATCTGGGATGCAACTTTTGACTTAATATGTGAAGCTAGTGATGATGCTGTAGGAGTAACTCTGGGACAACACATTGGTCGCAGATTTAACATTATACATCATGCTAGTAGAACTCTAAATGGTGCTCAGAATAATTACCCTAAGGAAGAAAGGGAACTTTTTGCTGTATTTTTCTCTTGTGATAAATTTTGTTCTTATATAGTTCATGCAAAGGTAAGAGTTCATATGGAGCGTGATTGTTTAAAAGAACTCCTTGAGAGGAAAGACCATAAGCCAAGACTGATCCGTTGGATTCTTTCACTTCAAGAATTTGAGTTGCAGATTATGCAGAGGCAAGAAATAAAGATGGTAGATGCAGTGTCCATGTTTGCCTAGCAAGACACCAATCTTGTTGAGAGGAACTTTAGTCCTGGTGATTTTCATTTACGAGAATTACTCAATGAACTAAGGTCAATTCCTCCAAGAGAGAAGAAGTCTTTGTTGTTGGAGGAGCTTTTCATCCCCGAATAAGCAAACTATAAGTACAAGGTAAGTGTTCTTACCCAAATAAGTGATTTGTATTAAAAAATTACTTCTGAAAATTTTGCTTTTGAATTCCATGTGTTTTTCTGAAGTTTTAGAGGGTTTTTACCAACTATACGGGCGGAACTATACAACCAGAGAGGAATCTCCTGCCATATAGTTAGTCGTTAAACTCTCTGTATCATCTTCGTGAAATTATTTTTGATATCTGAGCCTATACGGTCGCAACTATATGACCGAGCCAAAATTCCGGCTGTATAGTTGGTCGTTAAACTCTTAGATACTTTTGATTTTTGGTGTCTGTATCTATACAGTCACAACTATACGGCCGAAGCCAAAATTCCGGCCGTATAGTTGGTCATTAAACTCTCAGACACTTTTCGTTTGTCTTTTTGTTATTCATCTAAAAAAACATTATTGTCGGTTTCGAGTCGTGATTTAATCGACATGGAGTCGAGATATTTGGAAATATTGGAACCAACTATACGGCCAGAACTATACGGGCTGCACCTGTATAGTTGGTCGTTACGCGGCATGATTCTTCTAAATCCGTGATTTCTTTCCCTGTTTCATTCAGATTCTTCTCTTGGGTAATGATTTGGTGTTTCTCGCGAGTTTTACTGACCTTTGACCCCCTTATATACTGCCATTGTATCTCTCTCTAATCATAATCATCAGGAACCAAACTAGCCATGCTCTATCCCGTCCCAGACCGTGGGAAATCCATGGGGCTCATTGGTCCTTCCAGGGACCGCTCTAGCAGCCCGTCCATGGAGGACGATGACGAGGAGATGGAGAGGTTTAGCCCGAGGTACAAGGAGTACGTCGAGCCAAGATACTTCAACAACGATTCTGATGATGACGTGGTTGACGTCTACATCCGCCGTGACATCTACGATTCCCCAGAGATCAACTGGGCAGCAATGAAGAAAGCTCAATAAGAGAGCGAAGATCGCAAGCTGCATGGAATGGGGCGTGTGGAGACGGTCAAGTTCATCACCACGGATCCAAGGTCGCACAAGCGTAAGGAAATACCTAATACTGGTGCAGGTGTTATCGAGGGAGCCAAGGTGCCAACCATGAAGCCTACCACTGGTGCTCGTATGAAGGTGGAGCCTCAAGAAGAGTGGAGGTACGATTTCAACTTCCTCGATCCATCAATTATGGATGAGGAAGAAGAAGTTGTTCCTAGGACCAAGGATCGCATGCGGGTACTGGAGATATATCAAAAGTAGGATCTACTCCACTGTGTTGAAGTCCATCACTGTCTCAATGAGATGGAGAAGGAAGACCTCCTCCCATTGGTGACTAAGCTCGTAGATAGAGTGGACACTTTGCAATCTGATTTGCGCAGGTGCTACAGCCGCATCACTGCTTTGGAGGATACCAACAAGAAGCTACACACGACGGTGTTACATGCCATGGCGCCACAATGATCTAACAATCACGGTATCAAATAAATGCAAGGGATTATTTGATCCTGCCTAGCTTGATTCCAAGCATGGGGAGATCTTTAAGACCTTGTAATCTATCTTATAAGTTTTTATTACTATTTTTGCATTAGTTCAGACTAACAATAAAGTTTGCATCATTATGATTCCCTTCAGGAATAGTCGATCCCTTTAATGAAATTCTGAGTTTATTATTATATATGGAGCAATATTGAGTTTGTGTTTGTTTTATTGGATATATGAATGACTTGAGTATAATTTTACTTGCACTTGATGATAGCAATAGGAGTCTTCCACACCATTCGTATTAATGGAACACATAAAGATAATTTGGTCAATATGATGTAAGTCTACGGTTTGATTTACAAAGAAAAACTATCTATACAACTGAGTGGAAAAAGAAAACTTGAACAAAGAAAAATGAAAGTGCTATCGAAATAGAGTGAGAACAAGTCGAGGTATAATCTTCAAGTCATAAGTATGCTTCATATACAATTGGAATTTGATAATTGAGATCATTAAACTTTGAATTCCTACATGAAGTGGAATGTATGTCTAGCTCCTTTGCACAACACTTAAAACAAAACTGTGAGCATATATACAAAAGAGAAGAAAAGAAAGAAGAAAAAGAGCGAGTGTGCAAAGAGCAAATAGGCATACACCACCATACTGTAGTATGACAAAGAAACACTTTTGAGATTTTGAATCCCAAGTGAATATGTTGATCCTAAAAACACTTGGGACTACCTCGCTAACTCATTCGGTTGAACCAGATACTTTTACATTATGTTGAGATTCATCTCTTATGAAATGTTCATCACTAAGGTGTGGAAGCCTGCTGATGGCCCAAAATATATCGAGCTCGTTGGGGAACCCCAAGAGGAAGGATTGATGAGCACAGCAGCAAGTTTTCCCTCAGTTATGAAACCAAGGTTATCGAACCAGTAGGAGCAAGGAAACACCTCCAAGGTGTTGTTTCCAACTTGGAATCCTGCACGACACAACCATAGAACTTTCCCCCCAACTTACAGTGAGGTTGTCAATCTCACCGTTTTTGCTGAAAACAAAGGATTAAACGTATTGTGTGGAAGAAAGTATATGCATGTATGCTTTTTCGAGGTTTGTCAATCTCACCGGTTTTGCTGAAAACAAAGGATTAAAGGTATGATGACATGTTATATATATTTTCATGGAAATTAGCCAATGCACACAGTGAGACACCAATGGAGAAACGAATGGTTGTATTTTATTTTATATTTTGTTTCTTTATTTTTTAAAAAACTGGCACAAATTTGGTGTCATTACTATTCATATCAAAAAATTGAAATCTTGCAAAACTCTTGGTGGTTCTCCAATATTTGACTAATTCGGTACCTTTAAACTATTTTTAAAAAGTCAAGAGCAAGTTATATCACACACTTTGTAGCTCGTAAATAGACATACTTACTTTCAATCTTCAAAAAGTTATTTAATTTCACCATCTTCAGTTAGAAAGCTTGGAAACTCATGAAAGTAGGGTATTATCCATCAAATCTGGAATCTCCTTTGTAAACAACTGCTTCAAATGCCAAGATGCACCGATCTACCAAATATGGATACGTTTGTAAGCATGGTTGGCGAAGATGCTTCAATGTACGGAGTAGTACAAAACATGAAAAAGGTACAGAAACTATGGCTATGACCTTGCTCCTCTTGTTTGAAAGCCTTGAATTAATGTTCATTAATTTTGGCAGATGTCTATAAACTCATTAAATGCTGGAAAGCATATACGCCCGTGGGTCTATTTGACGGGGACAACATCCCAAGTGGGAGTAGCATACCTTAGAAGCTTCAACTTCAAAATTTCAGCAGAGCATCGAAATATCCCGCCCACCCATTCAAACATCCCATCCATCCATTCAAACATCCAGCCCAAACAATTATTTTATTGCACAAATTTAGCCTGGAAGCTTGAAAGGGCGTTATACATTGTGTGAAAAAGGGAGCGGTGGCATTTTGAGCCATCATCTTTGTAGTTGCTTGCTTCACAACAAAACACATTGTTGTTACTTGGATATTCAAAAATAAACTTCAAATTTGGAAGTAGACATATTGGTCGATTTGCAAAGATGCACCGATCTACCAAATATAGACACGTCATCATAAACTATTTCCATGACCTTGTTCACCTTTTTTTTTGGATGATGGTCATCTTCTTGAAAGCCTTAAATTGTTCTAAAATTTCAGCAAATGTCTAGAAACTCGTTTAAATTCTGGGAAGCAACTCTCGCTGGCGTGTGGGCCTAAACGATGACAGCGCATCTGAGAGGCCCCACGCCGGAGTAGCGTATGCTAGAAGATTCAACCTCAAAATTTGGTACGGCACCCAAACATCGCACCCATCCATTAAAATATCCCGCGCAACCATTCAAACATGCTTCACCACTTTCTAGAATGTAAAATTCCTCTTTTATCCCTGCTCTAGAAACAAGAATCCGAGGGAGCACTGCAATAACAGAGGGATATAGGTGGTAAATTTGCATTCTCCTAAGTGCATCACCCCATCGACGTTTCCCAGCCCACTCTGGCCTACACTGACTTTTTGACCCACTATGCAAGTGACCCACATGCCAGTGAGCCAGAATTACGGGAAGTAGAGATTCCCATCGCTTGTTGTTCAGAATTCGAACATTTTTCGCTAAACCGAGATAAAATCGTTAAAATCATCCAACCTAGCTTATACTATCATTCCACTATGTCAGACTAAAAGCTAAAAAAAGAAAGCCAAAAACACGTTCGTAGCTTTATAAGCCAAAAATCAAAAGCCAGAATTAGATCCCAACCAAACAGCGCCTAAATCTCAAGGAACTCTTCATGTTTCTTCCTTGTTTTAGTACTTGGGTACCTTCAATTTTATTCAACAAAAAATATGACCAAGCAGGGTATCATCGACTTGTAGATCAATTTTTGAGATACTTTTATTAAATTGTGGTAACACTATTCTGTTCCACGAATATATAACCATAAAGTTTGAAAATATTACTGAGAATTCACGGAATCCTAAACCATAAAATCTAAACCCCTAAACCCTAACCAAGCAGGTATCATGCAACTATAGATCAAAAATTGAGATACTTTCGTTAAATTGGGTGACACCATTCTATTCCACGAATATAAGCATAAAGCTTGAACATTATTGAAAATTCCCGAAAACCGAAACCCCTAAAACCCAAATCCTAAACCCCTAAACCCTACAACCCTAAACCCTCACCAAGCACGTAGCATGCACTTACAGATCAAAATTTAAGATAAATTTCATTAAATTGGGTAACGCCATTCTATTTGACGAATATAAGCATAAATCCTGAGTAATATCAAAAATTCCCTAAACCCTAAACAACCCCCTAAATCTTAAACTCTAAACCCTAAAGCCCTAAACCCTCAGCCATAAACCCTAACCAAGCAGGTGTCATGCACACATTGATCAAAATTTGAGATACTTTCATTAAATCAGCTAACACCCATTCTATATCTATGAGTATAAGCATAAATCTTGAGCATTATTAAAAATTCGCTAAACCCTAAACCCTAAACAACCCATAAAACTAAACCGTAAAAACCTAAACCCTCGACCCATAAACCCTAAGCAAAGAAGGTATCGTGCACTTATACATCAAAATTTGAGATACTTTCAATGAATTGATGTAATGCCATTCTATTCCACAAATATAAGCATAAAGCAACTTGAACATTATTGAAAATTCCTAAAACCCAAAATCCAAAACCCCTAAAACCCGAAACCCTAAACCCTTACCAAGCACGTAGCATGCACTTATACATCAAAATTTGATATACTTTCGTTTAATTTGGTAACGCAATTTTATTCGACAAATATAAGCATAAATCTTGAGCATTATCAAAATTTTCCTAAACCCTGAACAACCCCTAAAACCTAAACTCTAAAACCCCAAACCCTCAACCCATAAACACTAAACAAGAAGGTATCATGCACTTTATAGATCAAAATTTGAGATACTTTCAATAAATTAGGTAACATCATTCTATTTGACGAATATAACAATAAATCTTGAGCTTTATTCTAAATTCGCTAAATTCTAAACCCTATACAACCATAAAACCTAAACTATAAAACCCTAACCAAACATGTATCATGCACTTATAGATCAACATTTGTGATACTTTCATTAAAGTAGGTAACGCCATTCTATTCGACGAATATAAGCATAAATCTTTGAGCATTATTGAAAAATCGCTAATCCCTAAACCCTAAACAACCCATAAAACCTAAACCATAAATCCCTAAATCATCAACCCATAAACCCTAAACCAGCAGGTAACGTGCACTTATAGATCAAAATTTGAGATACTTTCATTAAAGTGTGGTAACACCATTCTATTACATGAATATAAGCATAAAGCTTGAACATTATTGAAAATGAAAAACCCATAACTGTAAACCCTAATAACCTCCTAATCCTAGAACCCTAACTTTCTAACCCTAGAACCCTAAACCCTTACAACGGAGGTATAATGCACTTATAGATCAAATTTTGAAATACTTTTATTAAATTGCGATAACGCCATTCTATTCCATGAATATAACCATATATATAAAGCTTGAACATTATTATTGAAAATTCCCTAAAGCCTAAAACCTAAACAAGCATAAACCCTAAAACCCTGAACAACCCTAAACCCTAAACCATGAACCCTAAACCACTAAACCTTAAAAGCCTAAACCCTAAAATCCTAAACCATAAACCATGAACCCTTAAACCCTTAACCCAAAATAAAACCCCGGACCCTAAACTTAACCCTAGGCTATATATACTTTGAGTGAAAACCCGGGCAGTGGGATTTTAAGCCATGTTTTGTAGTAGCTTCATGACTAAAGCCATTGTTGTGCCTTAGAAAATTGAAATAACTTCTAGTTCGGAAGATTCCTTTGTAAATAATATTTTAAATGCCAATACACACCAACTAGAAAATACGGATAGATTATTATAAACTATAGAAAAGATATGGCCATGACCTTGGTCATCTAGTTTGAAAGCCATGCATATTCTTACATGGTACTAGTGCACATAGTGAGACACGAAGAGAGAAAATAATGGATGCATTTCTTTTATATTTTGTTTCTTTGTATTTTTTTAAAATGGCCGAAATTAGGTGTTATTACCATTCATATCAAAAAGTTGAATTTTGCGAAACTCTTGGTGGTTCTCCAATATTTGACTACTTGATATGTTTGAATTATTTTAAAAAGTCAAGAGCAAGGTATATCACACACTTTCTAGTTCGAAATTGGACATACTTACTTTAGATTGTCAAAAAGTCATTTTCTTGCATAGATTTAGCTAGAAAGTTTGGAAATTCATGAAAGTTGGGCATTGTCCATCAAATCTAGAATCTTCTTTTGAAATGCGAAGATGCAGCTATCTACCAGATATGGACACGCTATTATAAACTATAACAGAGATATGGCTATGACCTTGGTCATCTTGTATGAAAGCCTTCAAAATATATTGTTTATCAATTTCGGCAAATGTGTGGAAACTCATTTATATGTTGGTAAGCATACTGTCGCTGGCGTGTGGGTCTAGCCGGGGCCAACACGTGAGAGCGGCCACGTCGGAGTAGCGTACGTCGGAAGCTTCAGCCTCAAAATTTCCGCATGGCGCCGAAACATCCCACACACATCTATTCAAATATCCTGCGCATCTATTCAAATATCCCGCCCCACTTTTTCTAAATGCAAAATTCCTCTTCTATGCCTGCTCCAGAAACAAGGACCGTGGGAGTACTGCAATAATAGAGGGGTATAGGTCGTAAATGTGCGTCATCCCACCTATATACTCCCATCATCTCTTCCCTGCCCACACCCCTCCAACCTCAACCTTCCTCTAGCTGCTTCACTGCCGACCCTCTCTTCCACACCGGAGCTCTTCCACTGCAGGCACTCTTCACCGGAACTATTTCACCGACTCCCTCGTAGCACCGGATCTGCTTCGCCAATGCCGTCATCTACCCTACCAGGGATGCTTCACTGAATCATTCGTTGCTGACGCTAAAATGCCGAGCCACCCCCCCGACCACTTGCCCGTCCCATCCGTCCTCGCCGCGCAGCGGTAATTTGTCTTGCCCGTTTGCTATATTTTTGGGACTCGTAAGCTACGAAATCGTTAGGATGTTGCTCAATATCCTGGATGCTATTGCAATTTCATTGGGGATATACTTTCCGGTTATCCTCACAGTTCCTCACTGACCAGGGTGGCCTACTTCGGGTTAGAGCTTTGCTTCATGGGCGGCCTAGTCAGGGAGAAGAGACGGAGTCCAGTCCGACTACGGAAAGGCCCAGAAGACTTACCGACGTAGGCCCATAGTGTTACTTGTAGTTCAAGATGTACTCGGTAACCGACTCTTAGTCGTAGCCAGATAGATCTCTCCTGTAAACCCTAGGCCAGATATCTATATAAGTCGTCCTAGGGAGAGCCTTTAGGGCACCCCCTTACAATCACAATCTCAACTCGCACAGGCGAACCCTTGTAACCCATATTTTGGCTCTGTCATATTACTGGATTGCTAGCAGGAGTAGGATCCATCCAAAGCCAGCGGATTCGAACCTGGATAAACTGGTGTGCTCACCATCCCGGAACAACATACGTCTAACACCCCTCTCTTCCGCATGCCTCGAGGACCCCCTCATGGCGTACTTGTCATCAATCCAACGACAGTTGGCGCCCACCGTGGGGAAAGTGAGCTTCGGATCTGTGTTCCGAGCAGAATCTACAAGAATCGGAATCAGCGAGACTATCGCCGTCGGTGCTGATACATTGCAAATGTATCTATAATTTTTGATGTTCCATGCTTGGTTTTATCCACTTTCTTGTGTTTTGTTCCAACTTTGGAGTACTTTTCATATGATTTCTTGGACTAACCTATTAATAAGAGCCACAATGCCAGCTGCCTGTTTTCTGCTGTTTTTGGTTCTAGGAAAGTCAGAAAATGAATATTCTCGGAATTGGACGGGACAAAAGCCAAAGTGCCTATTTTTCCAGAAGGGGTCAAGTGCCAGAATACGATACGGAGAAGGGCCAGGGAGCCACCAGACCACCTGGCCGCGCGGCCAGGCCTGGCCCACGCCAGGGGGTGGTGTGGCCGCTCCCGGCACCCCCTCGGCCTCTCCTTCCGCCTATAAGTTGCCCTCGAGACGAAAACCCTAAGTACCCGATCAAAAATCCATGAAAGAGTCTATGGCCGCCATCATCTCCATCCCTAGATCAGGAGGGATCTGAAGCTCTTCCCGGCACCGTGCCGGAGAGGGAAATTCACCTTGGAGGCCTTCTTCATCACCATGCAAGCCTCCGGTGTGATGCGTGAGTAGTTCATCCTTGGACTACGGATCCATGTAGTAGCTAGATGGCTGGTTTCTCCTCCTTTGTGCTTTCATGTTTAGATCTTGTGAGCTCCGTTCATGATCAAGATCATCTATTTGTAATTCATACATGTTGTTTTTGCGGGGATCCAATGGATATTGAGATGCTATTTCAGATTGATTATTGATTCTATCATGTCTTTGTTATTTGAGATCTTGCATGCTTTCCGTTGTTAGTAGCTATCTTGGCCAAGTAGATTCTAGCAACTCCAAGAGTTAGTATTTATGCTCGATAGTGGGTTCATGCCTCTAGTAATCTGGGGAAGTGACAGAAATCTCTAAGGTACTAGATGTGCTGTTGCTACTAGGAGAAAACAACAATCCTTTGTTCATAGAACAATTGTATTGTTTACTTTACACGCAGTTCGTAAAGCAATAACCTGTTGCTTGCAACTTAATACTGGAGGGGGTTCGGATGATAACCTGAAGGTCGATTGTTAGTCATAGATGCAGTTGGATGGCGGTCTATGTATTATGTTGTAATGCCCAATCAAGTCTTAGAGGATTCAAGATGATTAGTATATGCATGTATTGCTTTCTCGGTGTTTGTCAATTGCCCCGCTGTAATTTGTTCACCCAGCATGTTATCTATCTAAGGAGAGCCACCTCTAGTGAACTATGGATCGTGGTCCTTGTCTTTTATATTCAATCTACAATCTTTTACTGCTTTGTGTTTACTTTCTGCAAACTTTTACTTCTTTCCATTCGATACGTTTAATCCTTTGTTTTCCGCAAAACATGGTGAGATTGACAACCTCATCGCAAGTTGGGGACAAAGTTCTGTGGTTGTGTTGTGCAGGTGTCCACGTTTCTACTAGCACCGGTAGTGCGCCCTGCCAAAGCTCAGCTAGTAACACCTTTGGGGTGTTTCCTTGCTCCTACTGGTTCGATTAAACCTTGGTTTCATAACTGAGGGAAAACTTACTGCTGTGCTCATCGTACCTTCCTCTTGGGGTTCCCAACAAGCTCTACGTCGAAATTCGAGCGCATCAGTCGCATCCTCTACGCCAACGACATCCCTCTCATCGTTCTCGACGAGACTTGCATTCCGGCTAGGGAAGCCGTGACCACCTACACCATCATGTCTTTTGGCGAGATCGATGTTTACATCGGCTTTGCTGAACCTGCCCCACCCACCCCAACGGTGATGATAGAGGCAGACGAAATTTTTGTGTCCCCTTTGTTCGTGGAGGCAGCAACGTTCTGGATCTCAGAAACCCCTAATCCCACCCAGCCCGCACCAATCACAGAGATAGTGGAGAAACCTGAACCTGAAGTAGATCTTGCGGTTCAAGTCGAATATGGAGTGGATCTCCTGGGTGAGGTCAAATCCTAGATCAATCTGACTGCTGAGGTCGAGATCCAGGAGGAGCACAGTAGCAACCATGCTTTTGGCTCTGCCAACGCTGGAACAGATTGTCCGTTCCTGAGGCATACATTGAGGCGCATGATACTGCAAGACGCAAGCGTGGACGAGGTTCTCGAAACCATCAGGGTTTTCGAGGCAGTCCACGAGGAAATCCGCAACTACCTCAGGACCCACACGTCACACTTTGTCGGATACGTTGGATCCAGATCCGGCTCCATGATGCTGGAGAAAACACCGACTCAGTTCTAGAGGCGATCAGAACAAATGCCGACGTACCCGCATTCTCGGATGAATCGATGACGTCAACAGATTTCCAAAAGTTCTCTGTGGAGTATGAAGAGGAGTGTAACTCCAAAGACGCAGAGGAAGAAGAAGCCATGGATGAAGGATCCGGGGAAAACTCTCCCAAAGCGCAGGATGACATGGAAATTGGAGATAATCCTGAGGTCCAGATGTCCGAAAGTACCGACCAGAGCTTGACTCCGGGAAATGTACCCAAAGCCGTCTTTGCTACCGGAGCTGCTAAGAAGGCAAAGAAGAAGAACAAGACCCCGACAAAAGACCTTCCGCCAGAGGAAGTCATTGCCAGGGAATACGAGGAAGACTCGGATGGAGCACTTATCCCAGACAAGCCCAAAGAAGAGTCGGTGGATGGACACGTGATCACTGAAGGTGCACGTAAACTCATCGATGTTGCATTAACCACACCTATCCCTACAGCTGCAGAACTTACTGCCGAAGAACTAGACGAAAGGGCCCAAGCCCTAGAAGCACGTCGTCAACAACTCCTGGATGAAGCCAAAAACATCGTGGAGGAGAAGAAACGCATGGCAACTGCGGAGAAGTACATCTCTCGGCAGCATCAGAAGACCCGGAAACGTCACACACGTGACGATCAATTCTCGGAAGTACACAAGGTTCTCTTCGAAGGAGACCCAGGGATGCCTCGTCTCGATAGCAAAGGAGATATGGTGTATCCAACACCGGTACAAAACACTGTTGCAGCTCGAGATATCCTGTCGAATAATCCAGGCCCAGAGCAGGTTCGATTGGGCATTAAGCTACTCACCAAGGGTCTAGAACAGCAAAGGTCTGCGAAATCCGGAAGCGGAAAACTGGTCTCCAAATCCGACTAATGCCACATGGACTCAGCCTGGAATGATATAAGGCCCCATTGTGTTCTGAAATAGCATCACCATTCCGACAGACGGGAAGACAACTACTCCAGAATCGGATCATCAGGACAACATCACAGAGCTGCACGTGTCTGGCGCAATGTCGCTCCAGCCGCCGAGCAAGAAGTAATTGCTGCACTGTATCCGAGAAACCCTCCCTAACGAGAGTCGAACGATCGTAGGGGAGAAGACAAAGAGAAACGTCGGGAGGAGGACCATCAAAGGATGCCACCTCCTAGACCTACAAACTGTCCGGCTGAGCCCCACCATGGTGGGAGTAACGTACGAAGGAACGACGGAAACCACGCCGAGTCAAGCCGACAGGGGGCTTGTAACTACCTCGGTAAACTACGCTCTAAGTTGCATGCCTAGATGAGCGAAAGTGGTTAAAATAGTACGGTGGGGGCCCAGGGGCCACCCATAGGTAGACCCATCGGCCGTCCTAACCACTTCCAGAACATCGGGACAAGAACGAGCGGCGTAGTCGGTAGGCGAAGGGATCAACTACATACACACGTGAGTATGTATGCAAACCACCATACAACTGTTCTCAGAGCCATATCATCTAAAAGAAATAGAAATATATTGCAACGCCATACGGCAAGATCCAAATATCCTAGATAGAGATAATATTTTAGGATAGATCCTCATACATCAATCAACAGAGTATCAGGCGGAAGCGGAAGTCAAGATCCGAGTACGGATAAGAAGCAAATCGGCATAAGATGCCACATAAATAAACACATCCCGCCCACAGATCTCGCGGATCCCCATCCCCGGAATCTCTACACCGAGTGATCGTTGCCAACATCATCTGTCTCCTCCACCCAGTATCCATCTTACGAGTACACCTGTTCATCTGAATCAAACAATTTATCGTGTGAGACCCTAGGGGTACTCAGCAAGTCTTTATGCCTCTAAAGGGGACATATACCCGGGGTGACGCAATTGCAGCAAAAGATAAAAAACTAACAAGCCTATAGATACTCGCTAACCATCCGCCTAACCAATGATAGACGGATATCCGTTAATTAGGAACAACGGTTATAACAGTATAATTAACAGATCCATCCTCCTTCTCGCTTACCAACGAGAAAGCGGACGAACAACCCCTCCGTTGGCGGTTTACTAACCATTCCATGAGTATTGCACTATTTACTAGTCAGGTATTTAGTCAGATTAAAAGCGGTACTTTAGTTATACTTGTCTATGATCGAGAAACTGTGCTCCAAGTTGTCCATAGCCGCGGACACGGCTTTCAAAAAGATTTACCCTGCAGGGGTGCACGAATAGCAACACACACTCGATCAACCTCGGAAAAACCAAATCAAAACCCAACGAGGCATTCACGACAAAGCGATCACAGGATTCAGAAATATTTCAGGGGGCCACCCCACTAAGCTACCCGCAACGAAGTTGGCCGGCTCCAGAACGGACCCAGGGTTTGTGTGGATGGCGGTAAGCGACTGAGAACCCGAAAGTGTGACTGGGCTTGTCGATACAGCGAAAACGTGTCACGATCCAAAACAGTACAGGTGCTCCACGCACAATCATAAATAAACAATAAAGCATGGCATACGTACAGGATGGTAATAAAACCCCAAACTAGTTTGTGGCCCTAAGAAATAGAAATGAATCAAGCTCTGGCTCAAGGGGGTCCATAAGGCCTCCCGGATGTGGATAGTGCGAATAGTCAAGGAACAGGAATCAAGTACTCGGGGTCCTACGGGACACAAGTGAGCATGAAAAACCAAATAGCAGATATTGCCCACCGGTACTTCTTTCATTAGTTATCCCATTACTACCCAGGTTAAGTTGTTTAGGTACCTCGTTATCCATCAGACACTCACATACCCTACACATGCTGTTCTACGACTCGCATGGCTCAAACAACTCCTGTAGTAATGGCTCATGGGATGGAGGAACAAGCTTCAGTGGGGTTTAAAAGTAAAGGCTATGCAGTACTTGGGATTCAATTTAATGCAATCGCGACTCAATGATGCAAGAAAAAGATAGAAGCAATATGTACTATATGTATGCAAGCATGTGGTAGTGCTTGCCTGGGAGCTCAGTTGAAGCGAGAGATGGATCTGGGTAGAACTCCTATGATTCCTGATAATTCTCCTGCTGGGCGTCTATTCAAAGAAGAACCAAACAAACAAGGGCCAACATAAATAAAGTGCACAATCATACGAATTAAAATGCGACAAGCAAACAAGCATGCCATGAAGAATGATGCACAATTTACATGGCAATAATGTAGCATGGCATGGTGAGGTGTGGGGTACAAGAATAAAGCATTTTATTATTTATGTGGTCAAGTTTTATTGCCATAAACAGTTTTGATTTTTAATAATGACATGAGGCATGCTCCAATTCAGAACATGGAATGCATAGTTAGAACGGGCTCGTCGCGCTGATCGATTTAGACATATTATTTATTAAATTTGGAGTTGTAGAATTAAAGTTATCAATTATTTAAGAAAAGGCATTTTATTGCATTTAAACAATTCCGAAAATTTAATTTGCCCAAAAGATATTTTGAATGGCATATTTGAAATCCTCACCTTTTTCTGATTCCAAAACATATATTATTTGTGTTATTTGGAATTACCAATCAAAAGTTATTAAAAACAGATTTAAATTCATATTAAAACATTTACTGAAATTGTCTTATTTAAACAGATGAACAACCAGACTTTTTATACCCAGAGACAGCTAGCCACATCGGATGACATGTGGGCCAGCCGCTGACTCAGCACGGTGGGACGCAGCAGGCTACGCGGGCTTTTCTCACCGCGGAGCTGTCTAGCCTGAAGGACAGACAGGTGGGTCCTGCGGCAAGACGGACCCACGCGCCAGTGGTTGGGCGAGCAGATGCCGCGCGGCAGAGCCAGGGGCCGCGGGTTGAGAACCCCAAACTCGCGGTACCTTTTTGTAAAAATTGCCACTGAGGCTGACAGGTGGGGTCGGAGGGAGTGCGGGTTTAGCTGGCAAAAAGGTGGGGGTGTAACTGCAAGAATGCCAACATCACACGGTAGTGTACTTCTTCTCTAACGAAACTGACGACAGAACGGAGACAGTGCGCGGCGCGGCGGAACGGGGGCTTGAACTCGCGATCTCGTGCGCGCGCAGAGGGGTGGAAGCCACTGCGGTAGCTAAGGGGTTGGTGAGAGGATCTGCAGCGCAGGGTAGATAGGATTTTGCGGCGCAGCGACGAGCAGACGCACGCGCACGCGTCGCACAGAGGGTGTTCGTCGCAACGACCGGCGTGACCGGGCAACAACGGTGGCCGAGAGAAAGTCAGAGAGAGGCGGCGACTCACCGGGAGGCTATCGGTGGCTGGCTCGGCCGGGGAGACGGCGGATCGTCGGTGTAGGAGGCGGCCGGAGCTTGGGTTTTCCGTCGTCGGCCTGGTCGGCGTGCAGCAGGTACGGGGCGCCTCCTCCTCGTCTGCGGGCACAGGGGCGTTGCAGATGGTCGCCTCGGTCTTCCTCGACAACCAAACGCCACGCCCGCCTACTGTGTGGTTGGGGAAGAGGGGATGCCGATGGTGGACGGTGATCGGCGTCGGAGAAAGAAGGCGGCAGGGGAAAAGAGGAAGCTGCGGCGTAGCTGGGGTAGATCCGGGGTGCTAGGCAGAGGGTACGGGAGGTAGATAAGGGCGGGGAGGGAAAAGGAGGCCGTGGGGGCACGGTGGAGAAAAAGGTGGCTCAGCCACCTTTTTCCTTCCTCTCCATGAGCATGTGCTCGTCCGGCTCGGCAGGGGCGTGGGGTGGCTGCAGGTGGGGCCGAGCGAGGTCAGAGAGGCTGGCTCTTGTGTGGGGTCGGCCTGCAGCGAGAGAGAGAGAGAGATTAGGTGTGGCATGGAGCTAGGGTTGGAGGGGCTCGGGTTAGGGTTGGTGTAAGGGTTAGAGACAGAGAGAGGTGCCTCGGCAGGGTGAGGGGGTGAGGTGTAACCGAAGCTAGGCGGGTTAGAGTTAGCTTGGCATGGGGTGGATTAGGGCTAGGGTTTTAGAGAGAGGGATGGGGTAGGGCTTGGTTAGGGTTTTGGGTGTGACATGAACAAACCAAGATCAAGCTAGAGGGAGGGGTGTGAGGAAGGATAAGGAGATAGAGGTGAGGGTTTTTGTGTTTTGTTGGGCACATGGTGGTGGTGGAGAGAGAGATGAGGTGTTTACGGTTTTTGGGTGCACATGGTAAGAAGAGCAAGGATCAAGATGATGAGGGTTTAGCAAGAGCAAAAGAATAGAGCTTAAGAAAGCCCCACATGACTTGATTCCAAGAGACAAAGATCCACTTCATAAATACAAGAAAAACCAAAGAAAGGGAAAAGGTGATGACCTTGCATGGCCCATGCATGAATAGTAAATGCCATGTTTATTATTGTGAAAACAATGGTAAAACCATGGCATTTATTCACATGCAATCCACTATATGGATCTAAGGCCAAGTCAAAGAATTAAAAAGGAGGTCCCATGTGGAGTAGATGGAGATGATCATATTTGAATATAATTTGGAGTTGCTAGTGTGTATGTTCCACTAGATATTTAATAGTCCCAAAAATATTCCAACATGAGCAAATATTCCCCAACAATCCATATGGAAGCTAGAAAAGGGGTTCCACTCACAAAGCATACAAAGGTGGCTCCACATATTAATTGATGAGGACATCCCTATAATTACACCTACCCCAATTGCTAATAAAGATGTTCCAATTGCAAAGAAGGATCAATCCAATGAGATAAGGATTGGACCTATCACAAGAGCTTGTGCTAACCTACTAGAACAACAGGTGAACTTGTTTCTTAATGAACCTAGTGTTTTAATTAATGAGAATTTTATACTACCTAAGTCTTTGAATTATTGTATGATCAGGTACTTAGGAGAAGAAGGCATAACACAGAGTGAGGAGCTGAAGGAACATGGCGTGTTGATCAATGAGGAATGCGCGAGGGAGGAGAGGGAGGAAGCGCAAGGAACACTCCACGAGAAGATCAACACATGGTCGAGGGATCTCTGCCGCGGCAGAGAAACCACGCAGTTTTCTGCCGCGGCAGCCTGCCGCGATAGAGAAACCGGGTCCGACTCTGCCACGGTAGAGTAGGCCTGCGCGCCTTGAGCCGATCCTCCTTGGGTCGGCTGTATCTTAGTCTAGGTTGAGTCGAACTGTTATTCCTGGTTGTAGCCGCCGACCCTTAGCCCTTAAATAGATGGGGGGCGCCGTAGTTTAGGGTTTAGACCATGTTAAAATATTTTGGAGTTGTTTCTTTTATAGAACCTCTGGAATTACCCTGTGTTCGAATCTACCAACTATAATTGAGTGTGATCTATTGTTCCATTGGGAATTAGTAGATTGCATACTACCGTTCGTGGTCAAGGCTGCGTGCGCAAGAGCGTGGTGTTATGAATATCCTACAAGGTTCGAGAGCTGTTGCATTGGCATCAGGGATCAAGCGGGAGAGTTCATAGCTACAGGCTAGTTATCTATCATCCACCCTCACCATCGACAAGTGCTTACTGAGAAGATCGGGCCACCCCATATCATCTTGGTATCAGATGTCCTCGTTGCCTCGGTAAGCAATCCGCAATCCATCCATAGATTAGCGAGTGTTTTTAGTCCTATATAGAAAAAGCCCCACAAAAAGATTTGCCATAGACTAGATTGCATCGTAGACGAGTAATAGTTGTTGGTCGTGTTCATCAATTAGTCTAGATCTGTTTTGGTTTTTCATCGTTTTTCCTCTGTCTAGTCGTTTTTCCACCATTGTTTCCGCCACCATCTAGTAGATCCGATCTAGTTTCGAGTCCTTGTGTTTTGACTCCAGGCCGATTCGGGTTGCATTAGTGAAAAAAAATTACTTTCTGAGTTACCAAGTTACTGCTCTGCCGCGGCACGATTTCTAGCCGTTTTGCTGCCACCGCTCTGCCACGGCAGGATTTTGAGCTGTTTTTCTGCCACGACAACATAATTACAAAGTGTGATCGATTTGCACTTTTCCAAAACCCTTAGCCACAACCAATCTACTACATAGGTGTAGGAACTTGCCTATTGAGACTAGTTTCCGCTCCTACAGGCTGCTCTTAGGACTTTTGGTGCTGTACTTTGTAATTGGCCGTGTGTTATCTATATAAAAAAAGCAAGATAGCAAAAGAAAAAGCTATACAAAAGAACAAAAAAAAAGAAAAGTTGTGGAAAAAAGAGAATTTGAGCAAGAGGCCTAGTGATATCTTTGTGCACCGGTAGATTGAGCAATCTTGTGCCTGTTTACTTTGAGCTTTGCTAGTGTCTCTCGAGCGTAGTGCAACACCCTTCATAGTTGCATTGCCATGTTTTTCTCCACGTGTGTGTTTCTTGGGTGTTTGTACGATCAGCACTAGGACTTGTTTGCGGTGTAGTTAGGATACCATACCTACAGCTCCACCATAAATAACCTGTGTGCCCTGTGATCGTTCTCTATACCTTTGATATTCACTTCATCACATCAAGTGCATCAGTCTTTGATTTCGTTTGGTGGAGCATGTCTATTCACTTTGGAATGGTAAGATCTCCTTTCTTATTAGTTGTGAGTGAGTTGTGAGAGTTTCCACCATACAAATTCTGATTTTTGCACTAACCTACTAATCATGTCTTCTAGTGATGATGATGTTGTGATGCAGAAAAAGAAGGATGAGGAGCTTGTTAATTGGCGTGAATATGAGGCGTTGAAGTCCCACTTGACACGTGTGTTCACTAATACAACAGATGCCATTGACAAGAATCTCCAAGACATGAATATGCGATTGGATCAGCATGTTGGGACGGTCGATACTATCCAAACGCAAGTGGCTACGCTCAATGTCAATGTCACCGCTTTGTAGCAGTCCATTGAGGGTTTGACAGCCGCTTTACATAGAAGGGAAGATCCTCAACATGATGATGCTTTTGATGAGTTCGATGAGGGTAGCGCTGTTGATGCTGCTCCACATGTTGGTAGGGGACGTGCCATTCCCCCTGCCCATGCACCTGCCCATGCACCTCATGGCCGTGGGTTTGCCCATCTTGGGCGTGTTCAACGTGTTCCCAACCAAGCTGTTGATGATGGTTTGGGCAAGCCAAAATTCTCAATTCCTAAGTTTGATGGTTCCATTGATCCTGAAGATTACCTCACATGGGAGTTGAAGATTGAGAAACTCTGGCGCTTATTTGACTATCCAGAAGATAAGAAGGTCAAGCTTGCAGCATCTGAATTTGATGGTTATGCTTTGCGTTGGTGGGATGCTCTTGTGCAACATAGGAGGGAGGACAATGAACTTCCTGTAATGGATTGGCGCGAGATGAAGCAAATCATGAAAGCTCGTTTCGTACCAACCAACTACTTGCGATCAGTTTTTGATAAATTGACGCAATTGAAGCAAGGCACAATGGCAGTAGATGAGTACTACATGGATATGGAGATGCTTATGCAGCGTGCTAGAATTTCTGAGTCCATTGAGATGACCATGCAACGATTCTTGAACAATTTGAAGTTACCAATAAAGAGCATTGTTCGTCATCACAAGTATGAGACCATGAATGAGTTGTTGCATCATGCTAGAGAGGCCGAATCCCAGTTGGCAGAAGAGGCGAAGTCACGTACTCGTTTTCCATCCTCCAGCAGATTTTCGGCCAGATCTATTCCTCCTACAGTCACGCCAACAGCTGCTGTTCCGTTTACACCGTCGGCCAAACCAGCAAGTACACCTTCGTTTGGTTCTAATGATCGGAAACCCGCTGCTCCTGCTGCTAGCTCGGGTTCCAACATGTCTACTGCACGTACTCGTGATGTGGTGTGCCACACTTGTGGTGGTAGAGGTCACTACAAGAAGGATTATCCAAACAACAAGGTTATGTTTGTTAATGAACAAGGTGAAGTAGAAAGTGGAGATGAAGCTTCTGATGATGATATTGATGATGGCGAGGTTGGTGCTGATGCATATGCTGAGCGTGCACCAACTATTGTCATATCTTCACGTGTACTAGTGTGCAACCGGTTGAGGAATCCCAGCGTTGCAACTTGTTCCAAACAAAAGCTCTAGTTGGACCAAATAAAGCTTGCAAGGTCATTATTGATGGAGGTAGCTGTAGAAATCTTGCAAGTAAGGAACTATGTGCCAAACTGAATTTGACATACTTACCTCATCCCAAGCCATACTACATACAATGGTTGAGCAACAATGGTGAGATGAAGGTAAATCATATGGTACGAGTGAATTTTCAAATAGGTCCATACAAAGATTCTATTGATTTTGATGTGGTTCCTATGACTGTTTGTCACCTACTATTGGGTCGGCCTTGGCTCTATGATCGCCATGTGCAACACAATGGCCGAGCCAATAGATATCACTTGGAATTTAAAGGAAAGAAGATTACTATGCAGCCAATGACACCACACGAAATTGTTAATGACTCTCGCCAGAAGATAGAGGTGACTTTGAAGGAAGATACTACCACTAGGCGAGATTGTGTGACAGCTGTTCCTGATGTAATTGAGCCTAAATTGAGTGATATAACGAAAAGTGAGAGAGTGCCTGGTTTATTGATATTAGCCACCAAGGAGGATATGAGAGAGTTTCGTGAGTATCCTACAGCCATGCCACTTGTGCTCATGTATAAGGGCGAGGTATTGGTTTCTAACAACATGACCCCTATTTCTCTTGGTGTCTCTTCTGTTTTGCAGGACTTTGGGGATGTGTTCCCAGAAGACGTACCCACATGGTTGCCTCCATTTCATGGTATAGAACATCAAGTGGATCTGATTCCTGGCGCCACACTTCCCAACCGTGCACCCTACAGGACTAACCCCGAAGAAACTAAGGAAATTCAGAAGCAAGTACAAGCGTTGCTGGATAAAGGGTACATTCGTGTTTCTCTTAGCCCTTGTGCTGTTCCTGTTATTTTAGTTCCTAAGAAAGATGGTACTTGGCGCATGTGTGTTGATTGTAGAGCGATTAATAACATCACTATTCGATATCATCATCCTATTCCACGCTTAGAGGATATGCTAGATGAATTGAGTGGTGCTGCTGTTTTCTCTAAAATTGACTTGCGTAGTGGTTATCATCAAATTAGGATGAAAGAAGGGGATGAATGGAAAACTTCTTTCAAAACTAAATTCGGTTTGTATGAGTGGTTAGTTATGCCGTTTGGTCTTACTAATGCACCTAGTACTTTCATGCGTTTGATGAATCATATTTTGAGAGAGTTTATTGGTCTTTTCGTGGTTGTTTACTTTGATGATATACTCATATACAGCCATACCGAATCTGAACATTGCACTCATATTAGACAAGTTTTGCAAGTGTTACGTGATAATAAATTATATGCTAATCTTGAGAAGTGTACATTTGCAAAAGATAAGGTCATATTCCTAGGATTTGTTGTTTCTAAGCATGGAGTAGAGGTAGATCAATCTAAAATTGAATCAATTCAGAATTGGCATACTCCAATGAATGTAAGTCAAGTGCGTAGTTTCCACGGTCTCGCTGGTTTCTATAGGCGCTTTGTGCCAGATTTTAGCACCATTGCTGCACCTTTGAATGATTTGACAAAGAAAGGTGTTCCTTTTGTATGGGGCGCGACCCAAGACATTGCTTTTGATACATTGAAACGTTTACTTACTTCTGCACCATTGCTTGCATTACCTGATTTTTCGAAGCAATTTGAAGTTGAATGTGATGCTAGTGGTATAGGCATAGGTGGCGTTTTGATGCAAGAGGGTCGGCCTATAGCTTATTTTTCTGAGAAATTGACTGGTGCTCGTTTGAATTATTCTATCTATGATAAAGAATTGTATGCACTTGTTAGAGTACTTGAGATTTGGCAACATTATTTGTGGCCAAAGGAATTCATCATACATTCTGATCATGAAGCATTAAAATACTTGAAAGCTCAATCAAACTTGCATAGAAGATTAGCTAAATGGGTTGAGTTCATTGAGTCTTTTCCATACATCATTAACTATAAGAAGGGAAAAGAAAATGTTGTTGTTGATGCTCTATCTAGGAAGAAAATGCTATTAATGAATCTTGATGTTAAAATTCCTGGATTAGAAGCTATTTGTGCACTTTATGCAACTGACCATGATTTTGCTGAACCATATCGTTTGTGTGCTCTTAGAAACGCATGGGATAAGTATCATATATATGATGGATATTTGTTTCGAGCTAACAAACTATGTATTCCAGAATTGTCGTTGCGTTTGTTCTGAGTGCAGGAATCACATGCTGGTGGTTTGATGGGTCACTTTGGGCGTGAGAAGACGTTGCTCATGGTTGTTGATCATTTTTATTGGCCCAAGATGAGGCGTGATGTGTACAGATTTGTGAGCCGATGTATTACATGCCGCAAGTCGAAATCTAAGCTGAAGCCTCACGGTTTGTATACACCTCTCTCTGCACCGACTACTCCATGGGAAGACATTAGTATGGATTTTGTGCTAGGTCTACCTAAAACTCAGAGAGGTCATGATTCTATATTTGTGGTAGTGGATAGGTTCTCTAAGATGGCTCATTTTATTGCCTGCCACAAAAGCGACGATGCGTCACATGTTGCTAACCTGTTTTTCAGGACATCGTGAGATTACATGGAGTACCAAAGACGATTGTTTCTGACCGTGACATGAAGTTCATGAGCTAATTTTGGAAGACCTTATGGGGGAAGCTAGGAACGAAGCTGCTGTTCAGTACTACATGTCATCCCCAAACAGATGGTCAAATGCAAGTGGTGAATAGAACATTGTCATAGCTGCTAAGGACCATGATTAAAAAGAATCTGCGGGAGTGGGAAGAGTGTTTGCCACATGTTGAGTTTGCTTACAACAGGGCTGTGCAGTCAACTACTCAGCTTTGTCCTTTTGAGGTGGTGTATGGTTTCAAGCCATTGACGCCACTTGATATGTTGCCTCTGCCATTACATGAGCGAGTTGATATGGAGGCATCAAAACGTGCTGATTATGTGAAGAAAATACATGAGAAGACTAGAGAGGCTATTGAGAAGAAAGGCAAGAACATTGCTGCTGCAAGGAATCAAGCAAGGAAAGAAGTGTTGTTCGAGCCTGGAGATATGGTTTGGGTGCATCTACGCAAGGATAGGTTTCCACTACTTCGAAAGTCAAAATTGAAGCCACGTGGTGCTGGTCCTTACAAGGTGTTAGCCAAGATTAATGATAATGCCTACTCGGTTGATATACCTATTGAGGAGTTTGGTGGAGTTAGCAATAGCTTCAACGTTGCTGATTTGTCACCATATGTTGGAGAAGACCTTGGAGCGTCGAGCACGACGCCTTTTGAAGGGGGGAGATGATGAGGACATCCCTATAATTACACCTACCCCAATTGCTAATAAAGATGTTCCAATTGCAAAGAAGGATCAATCCAATGAGATAAGGATTGGACCTATCACAAGAGCTTGTGCTAACCTACTAGAACAACAGGTGAACTTGTTTCTTAATGAACCTGGTGTTTTAATTAATGAGAATTTTATACTACCTAAGTCTTTGAATTATTGTATGATCAGGTACTTAGGAGAAGAAGGCATAGCACAGAGTGAGGAGCTGAAGGAACATGGCGTGTTGATCAATGAGGAATGCGCGAGGGAGGAGAGGGAGGAAGCGCAAGGAACACTCCACGAGAAGATCAACACATGGTCGAGGGATCTCTGCCGCGGCAGAGAAACCATGCAGTTTTCTGCCGCGGCAGCCTGCCGCGACAGAGAAACCGGGTCCGACTCTGCCACGGTAGAGTAGGCCTGCGCGCCTTGAGCCGATCCTCCTTGGGTCGGCTGTATCTTAGTCTAGGTTGAGTCGAACTGTTATTCCTGGTTGTAGCCGCCGACCCTTAGCCCTTAAATAGATGGGGGGCGCCGTAGTTTAGGGTTTAGACCACGTTAAAATATTTTGGAGTTGTTTCTTTTATAGAACCTCTGGAATTACCCTGTGTTCGAATCTACCAACTATAATTGAGTGTGATCTATTGTTCCATTGGGAATTAGTAGATTGCATACTACCGTTCGTGGTCAAGGCTGCGTGCGCAAGAGCGTGGTGTTATGAATATCCTACAAGGTTCGAGAGCTGTTGCATTGGCATCAGGGATCGAGCGGGAGAGTTCATAGCTACAGGCTAGTTATCTATCATCCACCCTCACCATCGACAAGTGCTTACTGAGAAGATCGGGCCACCCCATATCATTAATAATGTGAAAACATCATGGTGCATGTATGGGAGCATGTGGAAATAGAAGTGGTTCCATCCCAACCCACATGAGCTAGATTAAATGCGAAAGGAAAAATGTAAAAGCTCATGGATAATTAGGATGTTGGAATTATAAGGTGGTGCCAAGGAAAAGGTGGTGGAGTTGAATAAAAGATATGCCCCCAACTCAACTTGGGCATCAAGCATTTATCAAGAACCAAATACAATATATCAAGAGCCAAATACAATTACTAATGCATATGAGAGAATAACCAAATGAAAAAGGTTTTATATGATGCTCAAATGCAAGGTGGCATGATGACATGAGCATGATATAATTATGATGCAACAATTATATGTAGGAAGTATCAATTATATTACTAAACCATGTAGCATTACATATGTTAGACAGATGGGATGCTACAGGGCTCGTCACAATGAAGACCCTCCCCAGAACTGGAATAATGACGCTCCGGATGGAGGCCGGCGATCAGCCGGAAATAACCCAGCTGCTCCACCCTCTCCGCCAAGTAGCCACCACAACGGCTCCCAAGGAGGCCAAGGAGGGCGTCGTGGTGGAGGAGGTGGTGGCAGAAGCCGAAGTCCGGCTCCAAGGCACCGTAACTATAGCCGCCATTCGGGACGATCTTTATCCCCAAATGACGCAAGGCACAGGATCAACTCCAATATAGAGGCACGGCGCTATGAAAACGATGACATATACGTGGGCCCAAAATGCTTCGGACCACGCATAAGAGCTACAAGATTCCCGGAAGGATTCGCTATCTCAAGACATATTTAGGCCTACGATGGCATAGATCGGCCAGATACTTGGCTACAGGATTTTTTCCAAGCTTGCCGCATCGCCAAAGGCGGAAACAACCTAGTTGTAACCCGATATCTCCCACTTATGTTGCGGAAGACAACATGATCATGGCTCAATGAACTTCTGGAGAACACCATCCACAACTGGTATGACATGCAAAGTGCGTTCTTTTGGAATTTCGAAGGCACATACCGGAAGCCCTGTACGGTTGGAGAGCTACAACGTTGCACCCAGAAAGCCGGAGAACTTGCCGAGACTATCTCGAACGATGGATCGACACCAAGAACTCCTGTGAGGGAGTAAATGACCAAACTGCGATTGAATCTTTCATTGCAGGTCTCCCAATTGGTTTACTACGTCATTGCTTGAAATGTGACAAAGTCACTGATTTGGGAGAGATGATGGAAACAGCGAGCAAGTATGAAGAAGCTGACGACGATGCCGAGGGATTACTGAATGCCCTGGCTGTGCCACAGTCGGCAAAACAACCAAAGCAACAAGATGTGAAGTGCAAGAATACCTCGGAAGAAAAACCCAACGCGGAAATGGAAGTAGTCACTGCTACTTTCGGGTCTGGAGGACGAGGAGGACGTGGCGGTGGCCACGGACGCGGTCGTGGGACATTAAGAGTTCAAGGTAGAGGAGACCAGCAGCCTGGCAAAACCTACTCCTAGGCCGACATTGCCAATAACCCATGTGTGCATCACCTAGACGCCAATGGGGGCTCGTCCCACACAAATGCTGAGTGTTGTTTCAATGACGACATTAAGAGAGATGATACCGCTGGCTACAAAGCTAAGCGAAAGAAGGGAAAAAAGAATCCTGAAAAGGATAAAGCGACCAAAGAAGATTCCGACATGGAGGAAACTGACGCTTCAAATCCCAAGCCGGAAGGGAAGAAAAAATTTCCGACCAAGAAAGACACTTACGTCACCTTCCTCGGATCTCAACCAGCAAAAGTCAAAAAGGCAGTGCTACATGAGCTCAATGCAACAGTTCCGGCTATCCCTTAATTCTTGGACTGGTCGGAAGTGGCAATCACCTTTGAGCGCGCTGATCATCCGCCTAAGTTGCACAGGTGAGGAAAATACGCCTTAATCGTCAACCCACTTATTGACGGTTATGGTTTCTCCAAGACTCTCATGGACGATGGTAGTAGCATTAACATCCTGTATGTCGAAACGCTACGCCAGATGAAGATCTCGGAGACCCAGCTGAACCACAGCTCTGTGATCTTTTACGGGGTTGTCCCAGGAAGACAAGCAAATTCCCTGGGAGAAATCACTTTGGATGTTACCTTTGGAACACCAAAGAACTTTCGGACAGAGGCACTTTCTTTCGAAGTGGTTCCGTTCAAGAGCACGTACCATGCTATATTCGGACGTCCGGCTTACTGGGCTTTTATGGCTCGTCCGTGTTACATTTACAATATGATGAAAATTCCAGGTCCCAACGGCGTGATAACCATCAGGTGAGACCCGAAGAAAGCGCGAGAGTGCGAGGATGGAAATGCCGCCCTTGCTAAAGCCGTGCTGCACGCCCAGGAGTACCAGGAGATCTAGAAGAGCATAGATCCGTCCGAGATGCCCGCAACGAAGAAGGAGGTGACAAAGCCGAATCCGGAGTTCAAGGCATCAGAAGAGACGCAGAAGACGCCATTGAAGGACGATGACCCCTCCAAGTTGACCCAGATAGGTGTAGGCCTAGATAGCACATAGGAAAACGCGCTCGTCAACTTCCTCAAAGGAAATCAAGATATCTTCGCATGGCAGCCATCTGACATGACCGGAGTACCTAGGGAACTTGCCGAACACTCTTCAAATCTAAACCTGAACGCTAAACCTGTCAAACAGTCCTTGCGACGGTTCGGCAATGAAAAGTGTAAGATAATAGCTAAGGAACTAGCATGGCTCAAGTTAGCCAGATTCATAGAAGAGGTCATCCACACTGAGTGGTCGGCCAATCCTCTAATGGTCCCTAAAAAGGACACCACTGATTTAAGGATGTGTGTTTATTATACTGCCTTGAACAAGGCTTTCCCCAAAGATCCGTTCGCTCTGCCTAGGATTGATCAAGTTATCGATTCTACGGCAGGATCGGAACTGCTCTGTTTTCTCGACGCATATTCTGGTTATCACCAAATTCGGATGAAGGAATCTAACAAAGTCAAAACTTCATTCATAACCTTCTGTTTTGTTACAATGCCCTTTGGGCGGAAGAACGTAGGAGCTACTTACCAGCGCACAATGCAGCGTTGCCTCCATGATCAAATCGGACGCAATGTACATGCATATGTGGATGATATTGTGGTGATGTCCAAAAAGAAGGAAACATTAAGTTCCAACTTGGAGGAAATGTTCGCCAATCTACGAAAATACAACATAATGCGTAATTCGAAGAAATGCTTCTTTGGAATCCCAGCCGAAAAATTGTTAGGTTTCATCGTGTCTGAAAGAGGTATAGAGGTGAACCGAGACAAAATCAAGGCTATACTCAGTATTTCCAGGCCAACCCACCTGAAGGACGTACAAAGACTAACTGGCTGCATTGCCGCAGTCAGTCGGTTTGTAAGCCGGCTTGGTGAAAGAGCTGCACCATTATACAAACTCCTGAAAAAGACCAAGGATTTTGTGTGGACCGACGAAGCAGAAGCTGTGCTACAAGACCTGAAAAAAGTACTCTCATCTGCTCCAATCCTTGCAGCCCCGGAACCACAAGAAACGATGTTGCTCTATCTTGCTGCGACAAACAAAGTCGTCAATATTTTCATGGTAGTGGAGAGACCGGAGGAAAATCAAGAACACTTGGTGCAGTGTCCGACCTACTTTGTCAGCGGGGTCTAGACATAATCAAAATGGCGGTATCCGCACTATCAAAAGCTAGCTTATGGTGTGTTCTTGGCATCTCGTAAGCTACGACACTATTTTCGGGAACATGCAATTACCGTTGTGAGCACATCTCCCATGAGAGAAATAATAAACAACAGTGACGCCACATGACGCGTCGCCAAATGGGGCATAGAGCTCTCAGCTTTCGATATTGTGTACAAACCTCGGACAACAATCAAATCCCAAATCATTGCTGACTTTGTTGTTCATTGGACAGAGACGAAGGAGAATATGACCCTCCCCGAGTCAGAATATTGGACTCTATATTTTGATGGGTCTAAGGCTCGCGGGGGCTCGAGGGCTGGCGTGGTGCTCAAATCACCCAAAGGAGATAAACTTTTATACGTGTTGCAGATCCACTTCACAGCGACAAATAATATTGCCGAGTATGAAACACTACTGCATGGAATCCGGATTTCTAAAGATATTGGCATCCGATGTTTGATGTGTTACGGAGATTCAGATCTTGTTGCTCAGCAAGTGTCGGATATTTGTAATGCAAATAAACACATGGCAGCATATAAAGCTGTCGTGGATGATTTATCTAAATTGTTCGAAGGGTTTGAGGTTCAACACATCCTTCGAGCAGAAAACGAGGAAGCAGATGCACTATCTCGAATAGTCTCTGCACGGAAAGAGGTCCCAGATGGCGATTTTTAGAGCACCTCAAAGTTCCCTCAATAAAGGGAGTGGACGAGGAATATCCGACCAAATCCGAATCACCTCTAATAGCAGTTCTGGCTGTAATTCCCAGTTGGACTCAACCCTACCTCGATTATTTCGTAGATGGCAAATTACCCGAAGACGAAGTTCTGAGCCGGCAGATAATCCAACGAGCAAAACCTATACTGTTGTTAGTGGTGAGCTCTACAAGCGGAGTGTATCTGGGGTCTTTCAGCGCTGCATATCTCCGGAAGAAGGAGTGGAAATCTTAAGAGAAATCCACGAAGGCGACTGTGGTCACCATGCTACAACCAAATCTTTAGTGGCAAAGCTTTCCGACATGGTTTTTTCTGGCTTACAGCCAAGGCAGATGCCGAACGGCTGGTCAAGACGTGTAAACGCTGCCAAAAGTACGCCAAACAAGCTCACGTTCCGACTAATCAGCTGCGAACAATACCTATAACATGGCCTTTTGCGGTTTGGGGGCTTGACATGGTAGGACCGTTTAAGAGGGCTCCAAGTGGATTTACTCACCTCTTAGTGATGGTGGATAAGTTCACCAAATGGATTGAGGCTAAATCCGTCACTAATTGTGATGGAGCAACAGCCAAAAGATTTATCGAGGATGTTATAATCCGGTATGGTTATCTACATAGTATAATCACGGACAACAGGAGTAATTTCTCTATGGGGGAACTTGCTGAATTCTACAACGAACAAAATATCCGGCTTGACATTGCGTTAGTGGCACATCCACAGGCTAATGGACAAGTCGAAAGAGCAAATGGTTTAATCCTACAAGGCCTAAAACCGAGACTCGAAGCACAACTACGACGTGCTGGAGGGGCTTGGGCAGAGGAATTACCTTCTGTAATATGGAGTTTACGAACAACTCTGAACAGGTCAACCGGATACACACCTTTCTAATTGGTCTATGGCACAGAAGCAGTTCTTCCTAGTGATTTAATTCACACTTCTCCTAGAGTGGCCGCGTATATCGAAGAGGATGCCGAGATTTCTCGGCAAAATGATCTCGACTTAGTCGAAGAAGGTCGTGTCGTTGCTGAAATGAGATCAACAGCCTATCAATAGAAGTTATGCAAGTATCATAACCAGAGAGTCCCACACAGATCTTTCAATAAGGGAGATTTGGTTCTCCGGCTTGTGCAACAAAGAAAGCACAAACTTTCCCCAGTATGGGAAGGGCCCTTCTTGGTTAGTCGAGTATTGCACAATGGTTCATACTACTTAACTGATATGAGGCCAGTCAAAGAAAGACCTGCTACTAAGAAGAGAAAGAGAGATGGAGGCAGTACAAATCCGGATGAGTTAGACGGACCATGGAATATTGCTCAGCTACGTCCCTCTTATTCTTAGTTTATTCTTCTTTGTAATCATATATATGTGCATGTTCTGTGAGAAATAAAAGTCTTGGTTGCCTCAAGTTTTTTCTGAGAAGTTTTTACCATCTTATTCTCGAATGATCATGTCATAGTCGAAAATCCCAGAATGCTTGAAAGTACTTTATGCTCATGTTCGTTCTGGTTTAGATTTCTGATTCTAAAATTGCTACCCTCAGGTATAACTCTAAAGTTTCTAGTCTTTACTTTGGTTATTTGTCTGATTACTGGATGCGTGTATTTTCTGAGTAGTGAATTGTTGGTACTGGAAGCCGGCTTTGTTTCCGAGTTGAAACTGGTTTAGCAATTGAGCTTCGTTGCTCGGCAAAGTTTCCATGCTGAAAGTTTAGCTGGCTCACGAAAGGGACGAGGCGGAAAGCCAGATAAATGATAAGTACAGACAAAAAGTTACAAGTGCTTATGTAAACATTTCAGGCACACAAAAATTTAAACCAAAAGTGTTGAATAGATTAAAAGTTAGCACTAGCAAAAGTATCATACTGCATATTTATAGACCCATAACATTTTGAGAATAACACATTTGTTTCTGATAATCTATGATGTAGGAGAAGAGGTAGGAGCTACCGGCTCGCTGGACACATTAGCCGCACTCTGATAACGATCCGTGGTGTCCAAATCCGATGTGGTTTGCTCATCATCGGAAGCTTCAGCTGCTTCTTTGGGAGGCAGAGGTGGCGTGTCCACGCGGTTGAAGAAGGGAGTGTCGTAGCTGGTTAAGTCAGCTACATGACACCCATATCCGGAGCAGGAGTCCATGATGGCCTTGATGTCTTGCTCCTATCCATCTTCGTCCACCTTACAGTACCCTCTGGTTACTTGCCAGATTTCCATGCTTCCATGGTGGCTCATAACCATTGTGAGGGTGTTCTGTCCCGCTGATCGCGTGTAGGACATGTTCCAGTCCTGGATGAGCTATGGCATCTCCTTTGACTTGTCCCGCACCTAAAAGTCGGACATGCTATGCATGTCCAGAACCTTGAGAGCTTCACCAATATCCTCAATGGATTGGCGGAAGTCATGAAGCAAATCACCGAGTTGGGTAAGCCGGTGGGTGCGGGGCTCGGAAGAGGTGGAGTCCGTCAAGTTCAGAGGACCTATGCGTATTACGCAAAACAGATAAATAAATCCGACATCGAAAGAGTTGAAGAATGTAGACAAGTCAGAAAAATGGAAACATACCAAAGATGACGTCATCAACTTTGGTCTTCTCTTCACGAAGACTCCGGAGTTCAGCCTGGAGCGCCTCGGAAATATATTTCTCTCTGAATAGCTCGTCGTTGAGATTCGAGATCTTCTCGTGGAGTGCAATCTTGCGATCACACTCCATAGTGGCCATGGAGGAGGATTCGAGAACTTGAGAAATGCTCTTCTCATGATCCGCCTTAAGCTGGTCTAGCTCTTGGCGGAGATCCTTTTTTCCACCACCAGGGTCTTCAGATTCTCGGCCTCTTCGATCATAGCATAGGACTGCTTTATCAGTGCTATAAGTCAAAAAGAACAACAATTCAGTAAAAAATATTTGACTATGAAAAATCAATACAAGGTTTGAGTCTCGGAAAGTTCACCTTCGGCCTCATCCTTGGAAACTTTAAGCTCAGCATTTTTAAGTCACAAATCTTAGATCTCTCTCCGCTTATTACAGATATTCTTCAACAATTCCTGGATATATGAATTAACTTTCTGTAAGTTCGAATACCCAGAGTCAGAAGTCTACTAAAGACTCGGGCTAATATTGTAGCTAATATTAGCATGAGCCTTGGGGGCTATACTAGTTCATTCTTTGGCATCCTAGTAAAGCATAAACCCGGATTTACTATCCAACTTCATGCTTGGGGGATAGAGGATATGACATAAAATACAGTAAAGGAAAAGTGTGAGTTGGAATTTCGACTTACATGATGTTCATGTGTGAGCTTGCTCAGGCACATGTTCACCTCAGTAGTAACCTTTCGGCGAGGGTGAGTGGAATAACTAGAGTAGGTGGAAGAACACTAGCTCTTAGTCCCTCGTCGCGAAGGCGAACATGTTCAAGAAGTTCGGAGTACTTGACGTCCTCTGCATCTTGTGCTTCTTCTTTGGCAGAGATATTACGGCTTTCCAGGCATTGCTGGGCCAGCCGCTGGATTTCCTCCGCAGATTTCCGAGACAAGCCAAATTTGGCAAATCCCAGATTGTTCAGGAGATTTTCGGCGAAGGTGTATGCTGAGGGATCATTACCCAAAGAGGGTTCACCCTTATCAAAACCTGAGCCACCCATGGTGGCGTTAGTTTGCGACTCAAGGGGCGCTGGCTCTGTTGAGGGAGCCAGATCTTCTGCGACGATCGGGGATGGAGTAATCACCGACGTTGCAGAAGATTGAGGGGCAGGAGTCGGAGGAGCTGTGGTAGGCGAAGCCATGGTTAGCTTCGTCTGACGCAAGGGCTTCGAGATGTTCCCCTTCCCCTTGCCCCTTGATGAGCTGCTTAGCTCTGAGAAAGTAATAGAATAAATAATATTATATCTCAGAAGAAGTTACCGGTAAAGTATAAAGGCGGAAGTTGTGTGGAAAGTTACCTCTTTACAACTGGCACTTTCTTTGTGCCGATGGCCACTGTCGGAGCTTTACGCTTCCTAGGCACAATGTCCGGCAGTGGGACCAGTTCCTCCTCCTGAGAAAACTCCGGAGGATATCCCTCGATAGGAGCCAGTTCTGACTCGGGGAGGTCGGCAAGCTGAAAAGAAGATAATATCTCAGTGTTGTGAAATAACTTAAAGGTGAAATAACTTAAAGGGTTTACTGCTTAAAGCTTACCGGCACTACAGGGTCTTCCGATGTTTGCATGTCGAGAGGAAAATCCGGAATCTTTCTCTCGAGCTGCTCCTTTATCAGCCATTTGATCTGGCTTATGTAGTCCTGTGGCTTTAGGGCCTTGGGGCTGATGCGGAGGGAGTCCTGTTTTGACGCCGTGATGGAATGCACCAGTCGGTCGCCGTGGTGTTGGAGAGGCTGGATCCGGTGTGCCACCCAGCACTGGACCAAGTCGGACCCTCTCAGGCCCTTGTTCTTCATCAGATACTCGATCTGCCTCTTGGTGAGGAGCAGATCGTCGCTGAGAGCCGGAGGAGCCTCGTCCCAGGATGCTTGGGGCGTGGCGGCTCCATCGATGAAATCCGGCAAAGCAGTAGCTTTGCCAGGAGCAGGAATATCCTTATAATAAAAGAAGGTAGCCGGCCATTATTTGATCGACTCACTAGCTAAAATCCTAGGATAGACACGCTCACGTCTAACCGAAAGACTAATTGTGCCGGTAATGTAAGGATTACCGGAAGTGATAGAGTTTTTCTAGACATGGAAGTAAAACCGGAAGAGAGTGAGACTCGGCCTAATGCCGAGATACCCCTCACACAAAGCCGCATAGGCAGGCATCTCTAAAAGAGAGTTTGGGGGGAGATGGTGAAGCTGAACGCCATAGTGATCTATAACCTCGGAAAAGAATTCCAAGGGAGGGAAAGACAAACCTCTGTCGAGGTCGGTGCTGAAGTGTACCCGCTCGTCGGCGTGTGGGTTGGGGATGGTTTCGCCGGAACCGCTCCGCCGGTTGCCGGTGCGGAGGAGTCGTTCGCTCTTCACGCGACTGAGCTTGGTGTCGTCCAGGACGCACGGGATCCAGACCCCATGATTGCTTTCATTCTCTGACGCCTCCGCCGCCGCTGCGGCTCCAGCCAAGCCAAATGATGAAGAAGAAGCCATTCTTCCGGTGCGCCAGAGACCTTAGATGGGCGGTGCTGGGAATCTGGAGGCAAAGGAGCTCTACACGCAGGGGAGAAGTGGAGGAGAAGGAAACGGCACGGGAATAGGTGAAGAAGATGAGGAAAAGGCAATCCTCACCCCTTATAACCACCGAACCGCGCCAAGATTCGTGCAAATGGCACAATGTAAACGCCACGCGTCGTGGAAAGAACTGGGAAGCGCCCACGCGATGATTACACCGCCTCGATCTCCGCACATGCATTGAAACGGTGCCTCGGTTCCGCGAACGGCGGACCCACCAATGGTCGTGCTGACAGGATGTCTATCAGAAGACGTGACTTGACCATGACTAGTGTTAGATGACGTCAGAGACCAATATCTGGCTTATTTTGAATATCAAGCTGGAAAATCCGAATAACGTACTAATAGGTTCGACTTACTTTTGAGACCCGGATCGTATCTTTTGATTTGAAGTTTCAGGAACCCTTCAAGATTCTGCAAGCGGAAGATCTAGCTAGACGATGATGAATCCGACTTTGGATCTTGGAGACTTCCGGGGGCTGCTGTTGGGGATATACTTTTCGGGTATCCTCACAGTTACTCACTGACCAGGGTGGACCACTTCGGGTTAGAGCTTTGCTTCACGGGTGGCCCAGTCAAGGAGAAGAGACGGAGTCCAGTCCAGCTACGGAAAGGCCCAGAAGAATTACCGACATAGGCCCATAGTGTTACTTGTAGTTCAAGATGTACTCTGTAACCGACTCTTAGTCGTAGCCGGATAGATCTCACCTGTAAATCCTAGGTCGGATATCTATATAAGCCGTCCTAGGGAGAGCCTTTAGGGCACCCCCTTACAATCACAATCTCATCTCGCATAGGCGAACCCTTGTAACCCATATTCTGACTCTGCCGTATTACTGGATTGCTAGTAGGAGTAGGATCCGTCCAAAGCCGGCGGATTCGAACGTGGGTAAACTTGTGTGCTCACCATCCCGGAACACCGTACGTCTCACACCCCTCTCTTCCACACGCCTCGAGGACCCCCTCATGGCGTACTTGTCATCAATCCGACGACACATTTTATTTGCACCCTTCATCTTGTAGGTCCTATCCACATCATTAGCTTCTATCTTTTATTCCCTTTCTTTATTCTCACGCTATCGGTTTAATCCTCTAACACCAACGCATAGATACTCTTTCCAAGCGCTCGCACGGGTCATGCAAATAGCTCATAGAGGATCCAACACTGACAATCTGACGCCCAGCAAGGCTGAATCGTGAGGTTTCCTTGTGTTACTTAGGCCAGTTTCTTGTCATGTTAATTAGTTGTATAACCTGCATGCCTAATAATTTAATAAGTCATTCTATCTAAGAACTTGCCATGACATTTGCATTTATGTTCAATTGTGAATATATGTGTGAATGCTTAATTTGAAAAATGTCCATCTAGTTTGGATGATATATCTGTTCATGTTTAATGCTATATGTTGGCGTTTTTACCTGCTTTCATCCTTCCAAACCAGCTATCTAGTTTGAAACATACATCTGGTAATTTTTAATGCTATGTTTTTGGTGTTTTCATCCTTCCAAACCAACCAACTTGGTTTCAAATGTCATGCAGAGAAATAATAATGGAGTACAAGGACCAGAGTTCCAACTGCTCTGCTCAGATTCTTCTGGCAGATTGACCAGGAGTCGCACCCGCTCGAGAAGGAGCTACTATCAGCCCGAACGTGCTACTGTAAGTTCATACTTACTTTAAATGACCTCTACTTTATATAATAGTAATTTTTCCTTTGTTGTTTGGTTTAACCTCTTTCACCATATTTTAGCAGACTGCAGTTAAAACCTAGCAGGAGTCCTTGGAAGGCAGGACTGAAAGTTGTGTTCACTTGTCCCATTCATCCTCCCATTGCATTTCCGAAGCAAACAAATTACTTAATAGTCTGCCTAGAACAAGTCCTGTAGGTGATAAATATATAAATTTTGTATTGCAGGCAGAACGAAAGGGTGTAGATGCTTTTAGATCTGTAGCTAAAATGTTGAAGAAGAGGACAGATGATACATTGAAGCGAATCGCCATGTACCGATCTCCTATTGATGGTACTGACATGTTGTAATCTGTCGGAATTACGATCTTATTGTATAACCTGTTGTAACAAACTTTTATTATTGTGTAATAAGTAGTTTTAATTTCTGTGTGTTTATTAATTGATGTCTTGATATTCACCTGTTCTGCGAAAAGTAGGCGCTAGCAAAAAAGTTCGAAACAGTAACAGGCCGATGGAGTAGCATGTCGAACGTTGAAACAACATGTGCATGGACGACCCAAAACGACCAGAACAGTAAAAGGCCAGAACAGGAAAAGGCCAGAACAGTAGAAGGCCAGAATAGTAAATGACCAGTATAGTAAAAGGACATTACAATAAAAGTCCTGTATAGTAAAAGGAAAGAACAGTAAAAGGCCATAGAAGTAAAATGCTAGAATAGTAAAAGGACAGAATAGTAAGAGGCCAGAACAGCAAAAGGCTAGAATAGTAAGAGGCTAGAACATTAAAAGGCCAGAACGGTAAAAGGCTAGAACAGTAAAAGGCCAGAGCAGAGAAAAGGCCGGAACAGTGAAAGGACGGAACCGTAAAAGGTATCAATAGCAAAAGGCCAGTACGGTGGTAGGCTAGTACAGCAACAGGCCGAATAGTGCCAGCCTGAACAGGCAAAGGCCCAAACATTAAAGGGCCTAAACAGTAATGAGTCGAAATTCCTAAAAGGCTGGAACAGTAACATGACTGAACAGTAAAAGGCTAGATTGGCAATAGGCCTGAACAGTGCCGGGCCGGATTTCTGTAGGCGTCAAGTGGCAGCATAGTGTTGGACCAACATGGGCCTTCTGTAGGCTAAAATAGAATCGGGCCTAAAAGTTCGTGGGCCGCTACTGGCTGCATTTTTGGGCCCATTTCAAACAGTGCAAGACAAAACAGTAACGGGACATCTTCTTATTGGGCTCCCCTGATGGGTCAGCCCATTTAGTATTTAGTAGGCCTTGGCTTGGCCTGACATCTGCCATGGTTTCTATGACCGTTAACGGTGGTAACCGGCCGCTAACGACGGCTGCCACGTGGCAGTTTGCATGACGTCAGCCATATCACGACTAGCGAACAAATCTACGATGGAACAACTTTTTGTGGCTGAAAGGTGCGATCGGCCATGGTCAAAAAAACCGTGGTTAATTCATTTGTCACGGCGCTTTTACCACGAAGTCCATCCATCGCGGAAGACTCTTTGGCCACGAAAAACGGGCCTTCAACCACGAAAATCGTCCGTTGTAAAAGCCAATTTTTCTTGTAGTGTGTTAGAGCAAGATAAATTATATGTGGGCAGTGCATGCATAGTTGCTATTGCCTCCGCAACCTCTTATATCAATAACCTACTAGTCTCATCCATAGAAGAAAGAGAACTAATGATATGCATAGTGATGTCACCGTCAATCCCAAGTAAATCCCTCACATAAAGCCGTACTACCCCTTCTGTCACTAGGGTTCCCAACCTACAGACCAGTCATTACTCATACTCCCTATACCTGTCTCAACCCTCGGGGTCTTGGGTACCTGACAAGTCCTTGGGCTGAGGCAAGAGAGGATACAATAATCATCATGTCATACAAACTAATACACGATCCCATCTATGATAAATAACATGCACAATCGCTACATGGCTAGGCCGAAGCCCTTAGCCCAAGGAGAATTACTCACACATAGAGATGAGATCAACAATCACAAACATTGCAATGAAAATCATAAGATTGATAGAAATAGTCTTACAATGTCGCCAATCGAAGAAGAGATCTACTATTACAAGTGGTGGAATATGGCTATGGAGATGGAGAAGGGTTTTGAGATCTGGAGGCGGCTGGTTATTTGTGGCAGAGACTTTTAGCGAGGTCGGAGAGAGTTTTCTCGTTGCCTGAGGCTTCTTTATATAGGGGTCCCTTCACGAAAGTTGTTCTGTTTGACCTAATGGTGGCGGCGCCAACTATTTTACCGGAGCGATACGGCCGGAATTTTGCTCCGACCGTGTAGTTGGTCGTTAAAGCGTCTACCTCTGCTTTACGGCTCCTAGTTTCTTGTGGTTGTTGGAAATCTCATATCTTTGAATTTAGTGTAGTGATTCCCATCTTTAAACGACATTATCTGTGCAGTACAAATATAAAACAAAGGATTGCATACTCCTTTGAATATTAGGCATTAGTGGCAGGATTTACAGAGATATTTCATCAAAATTATGAATAAAATACAGTTTAAATATGGATGTAGATGGCTATATTTAAGAGCCATCATGGGACAGAGAATCATAGAGATTGTTCCTTCTTTGTTGAAAGGGCTTGATTCTTAGAACCTGGTAGGTCGACAGGGGCCGATACCTCTTCCCAGCTTGACCGACAGCAACGCGACCAGCCAGATACCGACGTGCGTTCGCATTGGTGACCCCGCCCGCGGACGCCACGGGGCAGCCGACCTTTGCGGCAGTGCTAACCTCGGCTACCAACAGCGCGGCGCAACCGGTCGAACCAGTGATGATGCCACCCAGCAACAATGCGGTGCAACTGGTCGCACCGGTGACGACGCCACCCAACAACACCATGGCACCGTTGGTGCTTCTTCCTAGTGAACCCCAGCTGGAGGCGGATCATACAACAGCCGGCACCGCGGATGCAAGCAGCCCCTCTGTCACTTGCACGCCCGCCGCCGTCGGTGGTGCATCTACACTAGCCGAGCTCGAAGCCATCACCAAGTTAACTAATTAAGTGTCTCGGATGCTCATCTCCTTGTCCTTTGATGACGGCTGATGTCTGCAAGTGCATAGATCATTTGTAGCTAGTGTCGAAGTTTAGATATCGATCCCACATGGAGCCCAAAGGTAAGTGTTTATGAATAAAGTCTCTGTCACACTCAAAGTTTTCACAGGTCTTCGAGTGAATTAACTGCAAGTGTGGAAATAAGAATGAAATTTGGATTAAACTTGATGTATTTAAATAAAACTAAAATGTAAACTTTAGGAATAAAAAGCATAAAAGTAAAGAACAATTCGATTGTTTGTGGTTTCCTGTAGATGATAAAGAAGGCGTGGGGAGATACAGTTCATGGTGATAGTGACTATGCCAGGTGGACGAATGATAAGTGTAACAATTATAATCTTATAAGTATATGTGTAGGCAAGCAACCCATAATTATCCGGAACTCGTCTTGGTAGATTTCATCCCAACTTTAATAATCCTACTAGTCTATTACCAAAACCATGGTCATTCACTAGACGATTAAGATCCTTTAGGTTGCTTAGCAATTAAGCTCCTTGGATCAGACTAATGCAATAAGCATAGTGGTTCCTCGTGATCCTCGAGTCAACTAGTTTCCCATTGATATCCCTGTGTCACTCGGGGGTCGCCGGTCTGCTAGCAAACAAGATCCTATCTATGTAGAACAAAGCATCATGTTGTCTGGGCCCTTAATTGGACAACAAGCATCAGGCATCCCACAGATAGTCAAGCACACATAATATAGTAATTAAAATCTCACAAACTAATGGAAAACATATAAAGGCACATCATATCTCACCAATCCCTTACATCTCCCACGCCAAAGAAACTTACTCACACATGAGAGAAGAAAGCATCATCAATATAATTAAATAAAGGGAGTTCTTCTCGATATTACCATGGAGATCCACAGTAAGAATAGAAAAGTAATCCAACACAATTCAATATAGGAAGAAACGATCTCAAACCCTAATATTGCAAGGTGAAGATCTCTCTCTCTCTCTTAAGTACAAATAATGGCTATGACGGTGTGATGGCTAGGAGGTCAAAGATCGTGGAGCGAGATGAAGAACATCTTCCCCTTCTTATCTGGATCTCTTCTTTCTCCCTTTCTAGATCGGATGGCGGTTGCTATGTTAAGATTTCGCGTCTAGCCTCCTCACAAAAGTTGTCCCTTTTGACAAGACGGAGGCGGCGGCAGCTGTACGGCGGGAACTATATGGTCGGAAAAATATTCCCACCGTATAGTTGCTCATTAAAGCTTCTGTTTGCCTCCCTTGATTGCTTCCAAAAAATGACTTGCTTGTTTTCGCCTGAATATTGTGTTTCTCTTGTTAAAACCTTCTGTTGATGTTCAGAACCTGAAACACACATTAAAAACAAGTTTTCTTCACTACCGAAGCATTAGCGTTAGGTAAAGCTAGAAAACAATCAAATCCAGAAGAAAACCATCAATAAAAACCATCAAAAATATGCCGAACCTCACAACTATCAACTCCCCCAAGCTTAGATGTTGCTCGCCCTCGAGTGACAAGAAATAAGGAAGAATAGTGGAGATTCAAGACTGAAATAAAAGAACTTACAATCTCGAGTTGGTGTCAAATTATTTTCTTCACAATTCCTGCAATCTTAAAAATGATCATACAAGTATTCAAAAGATTGCACTAAGTCCAATTCCTAACCACGTATATCTTGCTAGAAAATAAATCTTATGCACGAGCAAGTGTTAGAAGTTTAGCTAGGAAAGTGAAACAAATTATTTTGGTGTCTCTCTTTGTTGACAGATGAAAACGTCTTGCTCTTGTTTCTTTAATCAATTAAGAGTACTCAAGTTGGCACCAAAAACATTCAATTTAAGAACAACTCATCTATTCCCATGTCAAAATTTCAAGACTCTGAAGGATCTTTTTCATTTCCTTGTTTTTCAAAAACTTCAGCCCTTTAATGGAGAAATCATGCCATTGTTTTTAACATGTTAATTGGGACTGTGTTGCGCACTTGTGACCATGCCAATAGATAACTGTTGAGCAATAGTGGGTCATAGGAGTAATACCACTTCACTTGGAACGTGAAACCATGAGGAGACTAAAAAAATTACCCGTCATAGCATTGCAGCTACAGACGCTTACATAACTCAATAGCCGAAATCAAGTGGTTTCCCACATTTAGATCGTTTGTTGGCCAGCAGAGTTAATAGTTCCCCATGGAGCACGACAGTCATGTAATGACACGCGTAGAGCAATATCTTACTGTAATTATTAGAAAAAGCAGTGGTATAATCTCTACTACTTCGAAGCGTCCATTTTATTAGAAAATTTCATTCAAGAGTGTTATCGAGTCTATTTACATTAAGCCCAAATGGGGTTGAATAGTTCTAAAATCAAATCCTTTGGGCTAAACATGGACTCAAGTCATCTTTTGGATGGTTTTTCTTGTTGTAAAAATGTTGAAAATATTTTTAACCAAGTTCATTGCTCATTATTTTAAAGCTAAAAAGCAGACACTAGCAAATGAAGAATTTATAGGATAACAAGCTAAGTGGGGACTGGATCAAGTGCAAACGAGTAAATAATTGTAGGGTCAATTTAAGGTTGCAGAAAAGGTGGTGAAAGGAATGTGATACCTCCTCTTGCTTGCTTCGTGCTTGTACTCGAGTCGAATCCCCTCTATATTTCCCTATTTCCAAGACACCTAAAATTGAGCAATCTCTAAGAGAAACAAAGAAACAAGAGGAAGACATGATGAGCACAGCAGTAAGTTTTACCTCAGTTATGAAACCAAGGTTTAATCGAACCAGTAGGAGCAAGGAAACACCCCAAAGGTGTTATTAGCTGAGCTTTGGCAGGGCGCACTACCGGTGCTAGTAGCAACATGGAGACCTGCACAACACAACCACATAACTTTGTCCCCAACTTGCGATGAGGTTGTCAATCTTACCGTGTTTTGCGGAAAACTAAGGATTAAACGTATCGAATGGAAAGAAGTAAAAGTTTTCAGAAAGTAAACACAAAGCAGAAACAGTTTATAGATTGTATGTAAAGAAAAGGACCGGGATCCATAGTTCACTAGAGGTGGCTCTCCTTAGATAGATAACATGCTGGGTGAACAAATTACATCGGGGCAATTGACAAACACCGAGAAAGTAATACATGCATATACTAATCATCTTGACTCCTTTGAGACTTGATTGGGCATTACAACATAATACATAGACCGCCATCCAACTGCATCTATGACTAATAATCCACCTTCAGGTTATCATCCGAACCCCCTCCAGTATTAAGTTGCAAGCAACAGATTATTGCTTTACGAACTGTGTGTAAAGTAAACAATACGATTGTTCTATGAACAAAGGATTGTTGTTTTCTCCCTAGTAGCAAGAGCACATCTAGTACCTTAGAGATTTTTGTCACTTCCCCAGATTACCAGGGGCATGAACCCACTATCGACCATAAATACTAACTCTTGGAGTTGCTAGCGTCTACTTGGCCAAGATAGCTACTAACAACGGAAAGCATGCAAGATCTCAAATAACAAAGACATGATAGAATCAATAATCAATCTGAAATAGCATCTCAATATCCATCGGACCCCGCAAACATAACATGTATGAATTACAAACAGATGATCTTGATCATGAACGGAGCTCACAAGATCTAAACATGAAAGCACAAAGGAGGAGAACCAGCCATCTAGCTACTACATGGATCCGTAGTCCAAGGATGAACTACTCACGCATCACACCGGAGGCTTGCATGGTGATGAAGAAGGCCTCCAGGGTGAATTCCCCTCTCCGGCAGGGTGCCGGGAAGAGCTTCAGATCTCTCCCAATCTAGGGATGGAGATGACAGGGGCTACAGTCTCTTTCGTGGATTTTTGATCGGGTACTTAGGGTTTCGTCCCGAGGGCAATATATAGGCGGAAGGAGAGGCTGAGGGGGTGTCGGGAGCCACCACACCACCCCCTGGCGCGGGCCCAGCCTGGTCGCGCGGCCAGGTGGTGTGGCCAGCCCTTGGCCCTTCTCCGTCTCGTATTCTAGCACTTGATCACTTCCGGAAAAATAGGCACTTTGGCTTTTGTCCCATGCAATTCCGAGAATATTCATTTTCTGACTTTCCTGGAACCAAAAACAGCAGAAAACAGGCAGCTAGCACTGTGGCTCTTGTTAATAGGTTAGTCCAAGAAATCATATGAAAAGTACTCCAAAGTTGGAACAAAACACAAGAAAGTGGTTACAACTAAGCATGGAACATCAAAAATTATAGATACATTTGCAATGTATCAACATCCCCAAGCTTAACTCCTGCTCATCCTCGAGTAGGTAAGTGATAAAAAGAAAGAATAATTTTTGAGGTGACATGCACCATCAAAGACTTGATCAAAGTATTTTTGAAAACATTCAAAGCTCGGATCATAGTACTTCAATCATAACATGAAAGACAAAGTTCTAGCAAGAAGCAAAGAAACTATGATGCAACATGAAAAGGCACAAACAAAAGATTCATGAATAACAATGCTTTGCAAGACGTTTGTTTGTTTCACATAAAGAAAACATAGCATAATAGTATTCCGCTTGTCCCTCAATAGAGTAGCAAATATAAATGCATAGGACACCTTCAAAGTTCATAAGAGTGACTAGATAAAATAGTTTAAAACAAGCAATAACAAGTTATGCATCAATCAACTAGTCTTGGGACAATGCACATAGAACTAAGAATGTCCACTATGCTCTCAAAGTAGGTGCATAAAGGTAGAAGGTGGAGACTCAATATAATGGTGGAAGAATGGCCTTTTGTAAAAGGAAGTAGGGATTCAAGTCTCATAAAGAGCTTCCCAAAATTACGGTACTTGTAGTTTTCAGCTCTCATTGCCCCTATCATAAGCATCTTGAAGGTGATTAAGGTTAAAGTGACACAACTAAGAGGATATACTTGACAAGTTATAAACCGAAAAATCATGCCCCTTACTTACGAAGACCGATCCTCATGCTACTCAACTTCAGTCACGAGTAAGCTCTTATCATTGTAAGTATATGTGTATCATTAAGAACCGCCAACGGGGTACCCCTTGCACATGATACGGGAGCTTTCCCATAATCAAAATGACAAGGCAAGCAGACAATGAGCATCTCAACGATCTTTTTATTTGCTATTTGCATAGGTTTTTATTGAGGATGCTTCATAGAATGCTCATTATGGTGATGCTGCAAGTTTCCACCATGATTAGGCATGGCTTAGGCTAGCGGCCCAGGCGTTTCTCTAACACACATACAAAATCCATGATCTTACATGCTATCAATGGGGTACAAAGTACAAGTGCAATGTTGAAAGCGTTCCCCATGAAACATGGTTCTGCTAGTTTCAACTTATAAAGAGCAAGCATATACGCAACAAAGAAGGACACAAAGGTTCAAGTTTATTAGATGCAAAAAGTAAAGTGTGCCATCAAGTTCGTGAGAGCTTTAATCACAAGTTTTCTCATAACAAGGGGAAGGTAAACAAAAGCATGAATATACTTGGAATAGCATAAGCTAGTAGGTAGGTATGGTGGACTCTTTGGAATAACCTTTTTTATGGAGTTGGATGCATGAGTGGAACTCATACTTTCTTTTGGAGGCTAGGAAAAGACTGGGAGCGACAAACTAAGAGAGCAATAATGGCCATAATCATGTAGAGCGACAAAATATCATTGATCAAAGAATAAAGTGATACTAAAAGTTCAAAAACTAAAGGATCATAAAGGATATTGTGACTTTGGATAGTCATAACATGGTGCGAGAATGCGCCAAGTTAACCCAAATAAAGCATCAAAGGAGAATACCACTATACTATGCTTTAATATGCTAAGACAACGCATGATTCATCCAAGGGACATTAAGCAATCTCAATTGTTTATAACAAGTCATGCTACAGCTAATAATACTAAGCATAAAGCCAAAACAATATCAAGCATGGCATGACAAAGCATAGTCCACAGTCAAAAACGAGCTCTTTTTACCACATAAGCATGAACTTTCCTACTCTTTTCCAAACCAAACTATTTGCAAACGAATGTATGAAAGAGGGGGTCCAACCAATTTATTCAGAAAACTAAGAAAACCAAGCAAACTAAAAAACAAAACAAAAACTAAAAAGAAGACACTCCAAGAACAACACAACTGTGAACGAAACAATAAAAATGAAGCGTTTGGAAGAAACCTGCGATTTTTATTGATGAAGAAGGGGATGCCTTGGGCATCCCCAAGCTTTGATGCTTGTACTTCTTGGATATTTCTTGGGGTGACACGTGTGGCATCCCCAAGCTTGAGCTTTAGTCCATCCTTCATCTCATTACTCATTCCTTCCATACACCTAAAATTTTTCCTTCATACAAAACTTCACACAATCTCATTAGCAACATTAGTGCACTTAAGATAAATAAGTCTTAAGGTTCAGTTCTAACAACAAATAAACTTCCATTAGAACACTAGATACTGTATCACTTCCCTCAAAAATCTCAATTCCCCAAAAGAACTCAAGAAGGAACCAACAAGAAGCAAATGCAGAAAATGGCAGAAATCTGTCAAAACAGACCGGCAGGTAAAGACGAACATTCATCCGAAGTATAGCATTACGATCAAGTCATTATGTTTATATTGCTATAACATCATACAAAGTAGTCTTAGTCCTTAGACCATGAGATCATGTTAATTGCTAACACCGGAAGAGTATCTTGATAACATCAAACGTCACACCGTAACAGGGTGACCATAAAGGTGGGTTCAGTGCTATGAAGGTGTTATGTTGAGGCACATGGATCAAGAGTGGAATTTGTCAATCCCGATGACGGATAGATATACTCTGGGCCCTCTCGGTGATATCACATTAAGATAGCTTGCAAGCAAGTGATGTGATCACTAGAATGTTATATCACGGGAACGAGAAAAGAGTGCATGTCGGTAATGAGATCAAACTAGGTATTTGGATACCAATGATCGAATCTCGGACATGTATTATATCATGATATAAAGGGATTAAATTGCTGACGTTAAAGGTTCTCACGATCACAGAAGTCATCGTTGAATATGTAGGAGTCAGTATGGATCTCCAGGTCCTGCTTCTGATTATTGATCTGAGAGGAGTCTCAATCATGTCTATATTATTCGCGAACCGTAGGGTGACACACTTAAGGGTTGCCGGACACCATTTAGGAGCACATATGTTCCAGACAAAAGGTTTGCAAAGCGCAAGAAATGTTTCGATAGAAACAGAAATTGTTTCGATAGAAACCGGAATTGTTTCGGGTGAAATTGCAGAAATTGGTTCTGCATGTGATATTTAAATGTTGCAAGGGGTTTTATGTGAATGTTTGTTAATTAAAGTAATTATCAAAATTCTGAATAAAAAAATAAAAGAGTTTTATTAATTGAGAGTTGCATTTAATTTGGTGGAAATTAAATACATGTGAGTGGGATTTTGGGTGGAGGCCATGTTTATGTGAGTGGAGGTTCACCACATGAATGAAGGAGGGGAGGAGTCCCCCCCTCATGCGCCAGCTATGGGAGGGGAGGGGTCTCCCTCCCTCCTATATAAAGCCCCCCTCTCCCCTCTCACAAACCACACCTCCTCGTGAAGGATCTCTCTCCCCCTCTAGATATTCCCCCATGGTCTCGGATTAGCGAGATACATGTTCCTGGTGGCCCTGCGTCTGGAAGGAGTTGCTGCTTCCGCTGATTCGCTGGAGAGAGGAGGTGGTGGTTGTCCGGTGGTTTGAACGTGTGTGCGAGGACGGATGCGCTGCTGATTTGCGGCGCTCGGACTTCCACACGATCTTGAGATCGGCAAGCGTACGACTACATCAACCACGAGTTCCTACTCGTTAACAAAACTCGTTGTCTTCGAGGGTAAGTTCTCCATAGATGTATGTCCACCCGTTGCTCTGTATCTAGTAGATAGATCTTGGCGTATAGTTCTCATCGTAGGATTTTTTTTGATTTCTATGCTGCGGACCCAACAGTGGATCAGAGCCTGATCTATGCGTAGGTGCTTTACACGGGTAGTATACATATGTTTATATGTGTGCGATGATGATCATGTTATTGCATCTTCTATGTACTTTGGATATTGGTGGCATAGTGGGATGAAGCGGCCCGGACCAACCTTACATGTCATCGTACATGAGACCAGTTCCACGACTGACATGCAACTAGTTTTGCATAAGTGGCTGGCGGGTGTCTGTCTCTCCTACTATAGTCAATATCTGATTTAGAATGAGTTTATAATAACTTGGTTATCCTCGTTGTGGTTCATGTTTGTAGGTAAGACCGGTTCTATCTCCGAAAGCCCTAAGCCACGTAAAACTTGCAATTGATAAATTAGAGGCGTCTAGTTTAGATCGTTGCTGGGCTAGTGTCTTGATATGGTATTGTTGTAAGTAGATGTATGATAGATACTTTTACAATTCACTTAACGTGTAAGTTCCATAGACCTTGGCCTTACACACAAAGGAATGATAGAGATCATACCACGATGCAAATGATAGAGATCAAATGCATGGACCATATCACTTCACTTCACACATTAGATGTTAGCATATTATATTGCTAGTTTGGCGCTTTTGGTAGCATTATAAGATGATCCCTCATTTAGATATCAATATAAAATGTGTTCTTCCTTAAGTATGCACCATTTTGTGGATCGTGTTTTGAGGCATCACGTGATGATCGGGTGTTCTCGACTCTACGCTTTCATACAACGGGTGTAAGACAGTTTTACACACGGGAATAGTAAGGTTCTTACTTGACAAGCCTAGCATTTACATACATGGCCTCGGAATACGGAACGAAAGGTTAAGCATGAGTCATATAGTTGATACGATGCCCATATAGATGCTCGCCTTTGAAGCTACACCGACTCACGTGATGATCGGACTTGGTGTAGTGGATTTGGTTCATGTAATCACCAAAAGGACACGAGGGATGTCGTTTTTGAGTGGGAGTTCATTAGTAATTTGGATTAGTTGAACTCAATCTATCATAAACTTAGTCTAAATATATTTTACAAATTCTGTTGTAGATGGCACCACCTGCTTTTAATTTCAATGTGTTCATGGAGAAAGAGAAGCTTGCTGCGAATGGTAGCAACTTCACCAACTGGGCTATGAATTTGAGGATTCTCCTCACTGCTGCACAAAGCAATATGTGCTAGAGGCGCCGCTAGGCCCCCCACCAGCTCCTGATGCCCCTGACGAGGAAAAGAACGTCTATATAACTCGTCAGGAGGACCACAACTTAGTTCATTGCAGCATACTGTATGGGCTAGAGACAGAACTTCGAAAACGTTTCTAAAATGGCAATGCCTTTGATACCATGGGAGAATTGAAAATGATTTTCGATACCCATGCTGCCGTAGAGAGTTATAATGCTTCTGAAAAGTTCTTTAGCTGCATGATGGAAGAGAACAGCTCCGTTAGTGAGCACGTACTCAAAATGTCTGGGTACGCCGATAAGCTTGTGTCCTTGGGAATAACGATTCCCATTGACTTAGGCATACATCGTGTTCTCCAATGTCTGCCACCTAGCTACAAGAGCTTTGTGATGAACTATAATATGCAGGGCATGAAGAAGTCTCTTCCCGAGCTTCTGTCAATGCTTAAGACTGCAGAAGTGGAGATTAGGAAAGAACATCAAGTGTTGATGATCAATAAGACCACCGGTTTCAAGAAGGACAAGAAAGGCAAGCAGAAGGGAAGGAAGGGCGGCAAATCTGTTGCCGCGCCTGAAAAGAAACCCCGAGCTGGCCCTAAGTCTGACACCGAGTGCTACTATTGCAAGGGGACTGGCCATTGGAAGCGCAACTGCCCCAAGTATTTGGCGGACAAGAAGGCCGGCAAGGAAAACAAAGGTATATGTGATATACATGTTATTGATGTGTACTTGACTAGTACTCGCAGTAGCACCTCGGTATTTGATACGGGATCGGTTGCTAATATATGTAACTCGGTTCAGGGGCTATGGAACAAGCGACAACTAGCAAGGGATGAGGTCACGATGCGGGTCGGCAATGGATCAAGAGTTGATGTGATCGCCGTCGGAACGCTGCCTCTCCATATGCCGTCGGGATTAGTTATAAACCTGAATAATTGTTATTTGGTGCCTGCACTGAGCATGAACATTGTATCCGGATCATGTTTGATGCAAAGTGGTTATTCGTTTAAGTCTGAAAACAATGGTTGTTCGATTTATATGAATAATATCTTTTATGGTCATGCACCTGTGTTGAATGGTTTATTTCTATTGGATCTCGATAGTAGTATTACGCATATTCATAATGTTGATGCTAAAAGGATTAAACTTGATAATGATATATCTGCATATATGTGGCACTGCCGTCTAGGTCATATTGGCATTAAACGCATGAAGAAACTCCATTCTGATGGACTTCTGGAATCACTTGACTTTGAATCATTTGATACATGTGAGCCATGCCTTATGGGCAAGATGACAAGAACGTCGTTTTCCGGTTCAATGGAACGGGCGACCGATTTATTGGAAATCATACATACTGATGTGTGTGGACCAATGAGTGTGTCGGCGCGAGGTGGATATCGTTATTTTGTTACTTTCACGGATGATTTGAGTAGATACGGGTATATCTATTTGATGAAACATAAGTCTGAAACCTTTGAAAAGTTCAAAGAATTTCAGAATGAAGTGGAAAATCATCGTAACAGAAAGATCAAATTTCTGCGGTCCGACCGTGGAGGAGAGTATCTTAGTTATGAGTTTAGCACACATATGAAAGGTTGTGGAATAGTTTCACAACTCACGCCTGCCGGAACACCACAACGTAATGGTGTGTCAGAACGTCGTAATCGTACTTTATTGGATATGGTTCGATCTATGATGTCTCTGACTGACTTGCCACTGTCATTTTGGGATTATGCACTGGAAACCACTACATTCACCTTTAAATAGGGCACCATCTAAATCCGTTGAAAAGGCACCGTATGAATTATGGTTTGGAAACAAACCTAAGCTGTCATTTCTTAAAGTTTGGGGATGCGATGTTTATGTGAAGAAACTTCAACCGGATAAACTCGAACCCAAAGCGGAAAAATGCGTCTTCATAGGATACCCTAAGGAAACGATTGGGTATACCTTCTATCACAGATCCGAGGGCAAGGTCTTTGTTGCCAAGAATGGATCCTTTCTTGAGAAGGAGTTTCTCGCGAAAGGTGTGAGTAGTCAAAAGGTAGAACTCGAAGAGGTTATTGAACCTTCTCTTCATGAAATGGCGAGTAGCGCAGCACCGGAAGTTGTTTCGGAGTTGACTTCACCTAATGAAGAGAGAGCTAATGATATTGATGATGAAACTCTGAAAGAGGACACTACCAAACCTTGCAGGTCAAGCAGGACACGTGCAGCTCCTAAACTGTACGGCAATCCTGTTATGAATTTCATGATTGATGAAATAGATGACCCTGTGACGTATGAAGAAGCTATGAACCGAGATGGAAGCCATGTACGAAAACCAGGTTTGGACCTTGGTGGACTTACCTCACGATCGAAAGGCCGTTGAGAATAAATGGATTTTCAAAAGAAAAACTGATGCTGATGGTAATGTAACCATCTATAAGGCTCGACTTGTCGCAAAGGGGTTTCGACAAATTCAAGGAGTTGACTACGATGAGACAATCTCTCCCGTAGCGATGCTTAAGTCGGTTAGGATTATGTTAGCAATTGCTGCATATTTCGATTATGAAATATGGCAGATGGATGTCAAAACTGCGTTCCTCAATGGTAATATTGAAGAAGAGTTGTATATGATACAACCTAAGGGTTTTGTCGATGCTAAGGATGCTGATAAGGTGTGCAAACTTCAGCGATCCATCTATGGACTGAAGCAAGCATCCCGGAGTTGGAATCTCCGCTTTGATGAGGTGATCAAAGAGTTTGGATTCTCCAAACTTATGGAGAGGCTTGTATTTACAAGAAAGTCAGTGGGAGCAATTTGGCATTTCTGATATTATATGTGGATGACATATTATTGATTGGAAATGATATAGATCTTTTAAACAGTGTTAAAAGTTATCTAAACAGCAAATTTTCGATGAAGGACCTTGGTGAAGCTTCATATATATTAGGCATTAAAATCTATAGAGATAGATCAAGACGCCTAATTGGGCTATCGTAGAGTACATACCTTGATAAGATATTAAAGAAGTTTAATATGGACGGAAGTAAGAAGGGGTACTTACCTATGTTGCAAGGCAAGACATTGAGTAAGACTCAAAGTCCGGCTACGGCGGAAGAAAGAGAGATGATGGATAAGATCCCCTATGCCTCGGCCATAGGCTCTATTATGTATGCCATGCTATGTACAAGACCGGATGTGGCACATGCTATTAGTTTGACTAGTAGGTACCAATCTGATCCAGGTTCGGAACACTGGATAGCGGTAAAGAACATCCTCAAGTACTTGAGAAGAACTAAGGATATGTTTCTTATATACGGAGGTGAAGAAGAGCTAGTCGCTAAGTGTTATGTCGATGCTAGCTTTGACACCGATCCGGATGACTCTAAGTCTCAATCCGGATACGTATTTCTCTTGAACGGAGCAGCAATTAGTTGGAGGAGTTCCAAACAACCTGTGGTGGCTGGATCAACAACGGAGGCGGAATATGTTGCTGCTTCAGAAGCGGCGCAAGAAGTGGTTTGGATGAAGGAGTTCATAACAGAACTAAGTGTGGTTCCTAGTGCGTTAGACCCAATGGTGATCTATTGTGACAACAATGGAGGCATAGCCAACGCCAAGGAACCAAGGTCTCACAAAAATTCCAAGCATATTAAGCGCCGGTTTCACTCCATCCGTGAGCATGTCAAGGATGGAGATATAATGATTTGTAAAGTGCACATGGACCTGAATGTAGCAGATCCGTTGACTAAAGTACTCCCTAGGGCAAAACATGATCAACACCAGAACTCCATGGGTGTTAGATTTATCACTATGTAAACTAGATTATTGTCTCTAGTGCAAGTGGGAGACTGAAGGAAATATGCCCTCAGAGGCAATAATAAAGTTGTTATTATGTATTCCTTGTATATTATAGATGTTTATTTTGCATGCTATAATTGTATTGATAGGAAACATCAATACATGTGTGTTTAATAAACAAAAAGGGTTCCTAGTTATGCCTCTCTTATAGACTAGCTTGTTGATTAACAAGATGATCAAAGTTTCCTGATCATGGACATTGGATGTTGTTAATAACAAGGTCACAACATTTGTGAAATGATGTGATGAACATTCATCCGAAGTATAGCATTACGATCAAGTCATTATGTTTATATTGCTATAACATCATACAAAGTAGTCTTAGTCCTTAGATCATGAGATCATGTTAATTGCTAACACCAGAAGAGTATCTTGATAACATCAAACGTCACACCGTAACAGGGTGACCATAAAGGTGGGTTCAGTGCTATGAAGGTGTTATGTTGAGGCACATGGATCAAGAGTGGAATTTGTCAATCCCGATGACGGATAGATATACTCTGGGCCCTCTCGGTGATATCACATTAAGATAGCTTGCAAGCAAGTGATGTGATCACTAGAATGTTATATCACGGGAACGAGAAAAGAGTGCATGTCGGTAACGAGATCAAACTAGGTATTTGGATACCGATGATCGAATCTCGGACATGTATTATATCATGAGACAAAGGGATTAAATTGCTGACGTTAAAGGTTCTCACGATCACAGAAGTCATCCTTGAATATGTAGGAGTCAGTATGGATCTCCAGGTCCTGCTTCTGATTATTGATCTGAGAGGAGTCACAATCATGTCTGCATTATTCGCGAACCGTAGGGTGACACACTTAAGGGTTGCCGGACACCATTTAGGAGCACATATGTTCCAGAAAAAAGGTTTGCAAAGCGCAAGAAATGTTTCGATAGAAACAGGAACTGTTTCGATAGAAACCGGAATTGTTTCGGGTGAAATTGCAAAAAGTGGTTCTGCATGTGATATTGAAATGTTGCAAGGGGTTTTATGTGAATGTTTGTTAATTAAAGTAATTAACAAAATTCTGAATAAAATAAATAAAAGAGTTTTATTAATTGAGAGTTGCATTTAATTTGGTGGAAATTAAATACATGTGAGTGGGATTTTGGGTGGAGGCCATGTTTATGTGAGTGGAGGTTCACCACATGAATGAAGGAGGGGGGGAGTCCCCCCCTCATGCGCCGGCTATGGGAGGGGAGGGGTCTCCATCCCTCCTATATGAAGCCCCCTCTCCCCTCTCACAAACCACACCTCCTCGTGAAGGATCTCTCTCCCCCTCTAGATATTCCCCCATGGTCTCGGATTAGCGAGATACATGTTCCCGGTGGCCTTGCGTCTGGAAGGAGTTGCTGCTTCCGCTGATTCGCTGGAGCGAGGAGGTGGAGGTTGTCCGGTGGCTTGAACGTGTGTGCGAGGACGGATGCGCTGCTGATTTGCGGCGCTCGGACTTCCACACGATCTTGAGATCGGCAAGCGTACGACTACATCAACCATGAGTTCCTACTCGTTAACAAAACTCGTTGTCTTCGAGGGTAAGTTCTCCATGGATGTATGTCCACCCGTTGCTCTATATCTAGTAGATAGATCTTGGCGTATAGTTCTCATCGTAGGAATTTTTTTGTTTTCTATGTTGCGGACCCAACATTTAGCAAGCTTTTGTAGGAACTTAATAACTTCAGAGATATTGCAACCATCAAGATCAAAATCAAATTTACCATCTAAAGTAGTAGAACTATTACTAGCCTCAACACTAGTGGTGGTGATAGTAGAAACACTAATGTTTCTAGCAATTTCATCTTCTCTTTCCCACTTAGCATGTAATTCAGCTAATAGTCTAACATTTTCATCAATTCTTACTTGTATGGCATTAGTAGCTGCAAAGGGATTCTCATTAGTTTCAGGTTTAGCAGCCATTTTATTCAAAGTAGATTGAGCTTCGGCCAAAGATGCTATATTTTTTTCAGCATTAGAGAGTTTTTCCTCAATAGTTTTATTGAAAGCAGTTTGTTTACTAATAAACTCTTTAAGCATAACTTCAAGTTCAGAGGGAGCACTCTAATTATTGTTGTAAGAATTTCCGTAAGCATTACCATTGTTGGGAGGATATGGCTTATAATTGTTGTTACCAAAATTGTTCCTATAAGCATTATTGCCAAAGTTGTTATTTCTTATGAAGTTCACATCAACTTACTCTTCTTGAGCAACCAAAGAGGCTAAAGGAACATTATTTGGATCAATATGGGCTTTCCCATTGACAAGCATAGACATAATAATATCAATCTTATCACTCAAGGAGGAGGTTTCCTCAACAGAATTTACCTTCTTACCTTGTGGAGCTCTCTCAGTATGGCATTCAGAATAATTAACCATCATATTGTCCAAAAGTTTTGTTGCAGCACCCAAAGTGATGGTCATAAAGGTACCTCCAGCAGCAGAATCCAATAGGTTCCTTGAAGAATAGTTCAATCCTGCATAAAAAAGTTTGGATGATCATCCAAGCAGTCAGTCCATGAGTGGGACAATTCTTTACCAAAGATTTCATTCTTTCCCAAGCTTGAGCAACATGCTCATTATCAAGTTGTTTAAACTTCATTATTTCACTTCTCATGGATATAATCTTAGCAGGAGGATAGTATTTTCCAATAAAAGCATCTCTGCACTTAGTCCAAGAATCAATACTATTCCTTGTTCAGTAATTCAACCATTATTTAGCTTTTCCTCTCCAAGAGAAAGGAAACAATTTCAGCTTAATAATATCACCATCTATATCCCTATGCTTTTGCATCTCACAAAGTTCAACAAAGTTATTTAGATGGGAAGTAGCATCTTCATTACCAATACCAGAAAATTGCTCTCTCATAACAAGATTGAGTAAAGCAGGTTTTATCTCAAAGAAAGTATTTTCAGCCACAGGTGGAGCAATAGGTGTGCTCATAAAATCATTATTGTAGGTGCTAGTGAAGTCACACAACTTAGTGTTTTCAAGAGTAGTCATTTTTTTGGGTTTTCAAATAAGAAAGCAAACTTGTAAAACTAATTTTTTTTGTGTTTTTGAAGAACAAAACAAGCAAACAAAGCAAAAAAGAAAACGAAGCAAAACAAAAAAACAAAGTAAAGAGATTGGTTATGAGGGACTCCCCTTGTGAAGATGTCCTTAACTCCCCGGTAACGGCGCCAGAAATGATCTTGATGCGCTTGACTTTCGACGTAGAGCTCGTTGGGAACCCCAAGAGGAAGGTATGATGAGCACAATAGTAAGTTTTCCCTCAGTTATGAAACCAAGGTTTAATCAAACCAGTAGGAGCACGGAAACACCCCAAAGGTGTTACTAGCTGAGCTTTGGCAGGGCACACTACCGGTGCTAGTAGCAATGTGGAGACCTGCACAACACAACCACATAACTTTGTCCCCAACTTGCGATGAGGTTGTCAATCTTACCGTGTTTTGCGGAAAACTAAGGATTAAACGTATCGAATGGAAAGAAGTAAAAGTTTTCAGAAAGTAAACACAAAGCAGAAACAGTTTATAGATTGTATGTAAAGAAAAGGACCGGGATCCATAGTTCACTAGAGGTGGCTCTCCTTAGATAGATAACATGCTGGGTGAACAAATTACATCGGGGCAATTGACAAACACCGAGAAAGCAATACATGCATATACTAATCATCTTGACTCCTTTGAGACTTGATTGGGCATTACAACATAATACATAGACCGCCATCCAACTGCATCTATGACTAATAATCCACCTTCAGGTTATCATCCGAACCCCCTCCAGTATTAAGTTGCAAGCAACAGATTATTGCTTTACGAACTACGTGTAAAGTAAACAATACGATTGTTCTATGAACAAAGGATTGTTGTTTTCTCCCTAGTAGCAACATCACATCTAGTACCTTAGAGATTTCTTCCACTTCCCTAGATTACCAGAGGCATGAACCCACTATCGAGCATAAATACTAACTCTTGGAGTTGCTAGCGTCTACTTGGCTAAGATAGCTACTAACAACAGAAAGCATGCAAGATCTCAAATAACAAAGACATGATAGAATCAATAATCAATCTAAAATAGCATCTCAATATCCATCGGATCCCCGCAAACACAACATGTATGAATTACAAATAGATGATCTTGATCATGAACTGAGCTCACAAGATCTAAACATGAAAGCACAAAGGAGGAGAACCAGCCATCTAGCTACTACATGGATCCGTAGTCCAAGGATGAACTACTCACGCATCACACCGGAGGCTTGCATGGTGATGAAGAAGGCCTCCAGGGTGAATTCGCCTCTCCGGCAGGGTGCCGGGAAGATCTTCAGATTCCTCCAGATCTAGGGATGGAGATGACAGCGGCTACAGACTCTTTCGTGGTTTTTTGATCAGGTACTTAGGGTTTTCGTCCCGAGGGCAATATATAGGCGGAAGGAGAGGCCGAGGGGGTGCCGGGAGCCACCACAACACCCCCTGGCACGGGCCGAGCCTGGCCGCGCGGCCAGGTGGTGTGGCCGGCCCCTGGCCCTCCTCCGTCTCGTATTCTGGCACTTGATCACTTCCGGAAAAATAGGCACTTTGGTTTTTGTCCCGTCCAATTCCAAGAATATTCATTTTCTGTCTTTCCTGGAACCAAAAACAGCAGAAAATAGGCAGCTGGCACTGTGGCTCTTGTTAATAGGTTAGTCGAAGAAATCATATGAAAATTACTCCAAAGTTGGAACAAAACACAAGAAAGTGGATAAAACTAAGCATGGAACATCAAAAATTATAGATACATTTGCAATGTATCAGGTACGAATGCTGCTGGTAGTAGTTGGGGAATTGGGTCATGAAGTGACTAAAGTTGTGAGTTAAGACACTAACATCTTCATTCACTCCTTGAAGCATGTTGTCAATTTCCCCAACGCGTTGGTTGAGCTGGAGAAATTTTTGATTGGGGGCGTTGTTGAACCCCTGCTGCTGCTGATTGGGCCATGGGTCCCAGGATCCCCCTACTGCTGCTGCTGTCCCTCCGAAGCAGGGTTGTATTCCTGCTCCTCCTCCTGCTCGTCCTCATCCTCCTGCTCTCCTTCTTCATCTTCCTCTTGGTCAGGATGAAATTCACCCATGATCTCCACCACTTGATCCTTGGTGAGGATCCAGTTTTCCTTCTACACAATCGAGAAGGCTTATGGACAGCGCAACGGAACCTTCTCACCCTGTGCATCACCAAGATAACTAAATTGATATGCTCGAAGCCTCTTGTCAGCTCGGTAAACACCGAGGAAACCACAAGCAGTTAAATACTTGACATCCATAAGTTTGGAGTCGTCAACAGGTTGCATAACAGGTAATCTAATGTTCAATGCTAGGGCAAGGTGGGTTACCAATCCACCAATGCGAATGTCAGCTTTATTTTTGTTGCTCTGGTGGCGAAGGTGCTGGAGGAGTAGAGCCACATGATTGGGGCTTCATGGTGCATTGGGGAAGAGTGCCTTCGTAATCATGGCCATGTCTACATTGGCCATGGAATTGGTATATCCTCTTCCCAACAGTGTATTAGCGATGAACAAGGCATAGTAGTGAATTGTTGGGTTCTGAATGGTGGAAATCTTCTTGTGGTAGAAGTCCCTGTCACCGTTAACAGAAATAACCTCCCAAGTTTCTCCACTTGAGACACTATATAAATCTGTAGCAGTTGACTCCCCATCGTGAGGGAGGCCAAAAGAATCACAAAATTGTTTGCAAGTTATTTCATATGGTTGCTAGTTTATGGTGATGCTTACAGTGCACGCATTACCTTTCTCCTTGTGGTCATCGTAGAAAGAGGCGAGGAACTCATAGGTGAGCTCGGTGTAAGTATTGTGGCTTGCGTAGGTGAGTAGTGATAGCCCTGCTTTTTCACACATGAGGTCGAAGTCCGCCCTCAACCCTACCGCGTTGAGAAAGCTATCAGCGGCCCAACATGTGGGCATCACCCTACTTGATGAAACAATGGCCAACTTGCTGTTGAGCTCGGCCCAGAGCTCCAAGCTCTCGCCATGTTGGTGCTTGCTCTTGCGAAAAATGCTACCAATTTTGTTCATCTTGATGAACTAAAAAATTCACCAAGAAACCTTAGTTATATAGTTTCTACATGATATACGAATGATTCTACGTGGAACAATTTAATCCTAACGTAAGAAATCAAAAGGAAAAACAAAATAATCTTGAGTTCATCCACTAGATCAATGTGAGATTTTCAACCATGGAATTCTGAAAATAAAGCATGGATAGGTAGAGAAACATACCGATCTGTTGATTCCCCAACTTAAACGCATGAAATCCGCGAAGAATCAAGAATTATAGTGGGTTTTAAGAGGTTTGGAGAGAGAATATGAGAGAAAAAGTGAGGAGGAGGAAGAACCCTAGCCGCCCCGGTGCGTTTAAGAGGTCACACCGAACTATACGGCCACAACTATATGGGCGGGTGAAGTAGTTCCCATCGTATTGTTGCGGCGGCGTCGACAATTAGGGTTTCTTTATGCCAGATCGCAGCTATACGGGCGCAACTATATGGCCGGACCAAAATGGCCCCACCGTATAGTTGGTCGTCAAACCTTCTGGAACCTCGAGATAAATTTTCTGAAACAGGCATTGATAACTATACGGCCAGACTATAGAGCCAGAATTTTTATTCCCGCCAGGGTCATTAAACCATCAGTACCCTGGGAAAGAAATTTGACGAAGGCATCGATATCTATATGACCGGAACTATACGGCTAGAATTTTTCTTCCCACCGTATAGTTGGTATTTAAACCTTTTGTTCCCTGGAAAAGAAATTTGTCGATATCAAAGGTATCTATACGGCCAAACTATACAGCTGGAATTTTTATTCCTGCCGTATAGTTGGTCGTTAAACCCTCAGTAGACATCAGAAAATTTCTATTTCTTCGAGAATTCTACCTAATCCTGAAACTTAGCGAAACACCTTGTTTTTGACAGAAAAATGATAGTAAAAATTGTTGACCAACATCAGCATGTATAGAGCAGGATTTTTAGTACAACCTAACTTCTTCTCCTCAACTGGAGATTCACTTTTTAATTTGGACTAAATTATTAATCTAGTTTTTGTAGATAAGACTCAAACTTTTATTTTATACTTATTATACGCTTGTTCAGTCGATGTTTCTACTACTTTTTGATAGCTGCATCTTCACGGGAGCTCTTCCGCAAGAATGTTTGTGAAAAAGTTGTAGGAATGCGATGAACATCTTATTTTTTATTTTGTTTTATTGATATGATGGGTTGACACCCATTAAGCATTTTATTAAGAATGGTTGAATAATTCAACCCCCTCTCTGTTCTCGAATTCTTACCTTGGGTTGCCCCTTATCAAAGGCTCTTACCACATGAACTCATTTTGCCAGTGGAATATATATTTCTCCTGCTTCTAGCTTCTTTGGAAAATACCAGTTGATTTCAGCATCATAAACATTGAAGATTATTTTTCCCTCAGCACAATCAACTAACGCTCCTGCAGTACTAAGGAAAGGTCTTCCAAGTATTATGGATAATTTTTCATCCTTTGGCATTTCGAAAATAATAAAATTAGTGGGAATAACATGCTCATATATTCTAAGTAGAACATCCTCAATGATACCAATGGGTTGTTTACTGGACTTGTCAGCCATCTGTAAAGTGATATTAGTAGGGAAATGCTCCCCTAATCCTAACCTTTTATAGAGGGAATATGGCATTACACTAACTCATGCACCTAAATCACACAAGGCATTGTGAATATCTGTTTTGCCAATTGATCATGAAATAGTTGGTATTATGGGATCTCCCGATTTAGACAATAGCTTCCCATTAGTAGGATAACTAGTCACCATGGCAACGGTTTAAGTTATTTCTTTCTTTCTACTAAGAATATCACAGAGGAATTTAGAATAGGTAGGAACTTTTATTGCATCCGCAAATGGAATTTCCAGATGAAGGTCACCAAGTGCCTTTTTAAAAGAATCATAGATTACCTGATCCGGTGCTTTCTTTTTTCGATCGGGATAAGGAAGCTTTTGCTCACCTTTCTTACTCTTGTCTTTTACCTTTTGTGGAGGGTCAGGCTCTTTTGTTGCTTTCTTTTGTGGATGCTTATCGCTCTTCTTATTTTCTACTACAACAACTTCATCTTCATTGCTTATCTCCTTTTGTTCTCTTGGATCAACCGTCTCTGCATTAGAGTCATAACAGTCATCCTGTGCACCATTTTGCTCCTCCAAGGTTTGATATTGTGTTTCTTGAGTAGTTTCATCTTGAGGATCCACCAGCGTATCATCTTCTTGGCTTGCTTTGAGCAAGGCTTTTTTCCTTTCGATCTTTTTTAGCTTCATATTCTGGTGGTCCTAATAGTCCTATAACAACTGCACCTCCCCTTGTAACAACATTAGTAGAAACAGGAATATCTTTATCATCTTGAAGAAAAATTTGATAACCAGATGCTCTTTGTTCACATTGGGTTTCAATCATACTAAGGTACTTGTGAAATAATTTTATTTCTTGGCTAATCTCATCATAATTTTCCGTGAGTTCCACCAAAATCTTCTTATGTTTTTGAAAGTGCTTATGCAGGTTATTATGAGATTTTGCTTGTCGATGTTTTAATTCTTGAAAAACTTTTCTAGTTTCATCTTCTTCAGGAAAAACTTGTAACAAGTCTACTTTATTTTCCTTAACAAGTTTAGAAGGTATACCTTTTTCTTTCATTGTTTTGCATACTTCAGGCATAAGATCCGAAGTTATACGAAGTATACCTTTTTCTAGCTTAGCGCCAAAATCAGGATTATATAAAGAATCATTCTTAGCCCTAGTAGACATCAATTCCAAACATGCTTTAACAGTTAAAGTATTTATCGATCCTCATGCTGAGAAGTTAAGCAACTCTCTGCATTGAGTATTAAGACCATGGTAAAACAAATGGCAAGTAGTTGATTCAGAATAGCCATGATTAGTAATACTATTGATCATTCCAAAGAATCTATCCAAGGCTTGTGGGTAGTTTTCTCCCATGTTCTGACTAAAGTTGCCTATATTCTTTCTAATTTCAGTTACCTTTTTAAAAGGATTAAACTTGTTTATGAGTTTAACAATGCAGTTTTACCAACATTTAATTTAATGACGAGGCAGAGAATATAACCAGTCTAGAGCCTTACCTTTAAGAGACCAACGAAATAATGTTAGACAAGAGAAATCTCTTGGCAAACCTTTTGGTCCAAGTGGTGTTATCACACAGTCGAACTCTCTAAGATGTCTTCCTAGGTCTTCATATTCCCTTTCGCTGAAAGCTTTTTCCTGCAAAATTTTAATAATTCCACCATCAAATCGATATTCCCTAACTCCAAGATTACGAAATTATATTGGTTGTTTAAGAAAATCAGAACTTGGAGCACTGTATTCTCTCAAGTTTCTTGGGAGTTATCCTGTAAATGGACATGATTTCCATAATATCAATCATGTTTTCAACTTCAACTATATTTGATCTTAAAAGTTTTCAATAATTCCCTCGCGCCTTTGAGCAGGCACGCGCTCAAAATAACCAGGTTAATAGGTCCTACCAGAACATGTAGACCCTTTATCTCCTAGGGAGACATTTTGTAGCACTAACACCTGAAATGTCAAGAGACAAACACTTAGCGCTTAGCTCCCCAACAACAGCGCCAAAAAATAGCTTGATGTACACAAGTGCACAGATCGTTTGTAGCTAGTTTCGAAGTTCAGATATCGATCCCACAGGGAGCCCAAAGGAAAGTGTTTATGAATGAAGTCTCTATCACACTCAAAGTTGTCATAGGTCTTCCAGTGAATTGACTACAAGTGTGGAAATAAGAATGAAATTTGGATTAAACTTGGTTTATTTAAATAAAACTAAAATGTAAACTTCAGGAATAAAAAGCATAAAAGTATTGAACGATTCGATTGTTTGTGGTTTCCTGCAGATGACAAAGAAGGCACGGGGAGATACAGTTCATGGTGATAGTGACTGTGCCAGGTGGACAAATGATAAGTGTAACAATTATAACCTTATAAGTATACGTGTAGGTGAGCAACCCATAATTAGTCGGAATTGCTCTTGGTAGATTTCATCCCAACTTCAATAATCCTACTAGTATATTAACAAAACCATGGCCAGTCGCTAGAAGATTAAGATCCTTTAGGTTGCTTAGCAATTAAGCTCCTTGGACCGGACTAATGAATTAAGCATAGTGGTTCCTCGTGATCCTCGAGTGAACTAGTTTCGCATTGATATTCCCGTGTCACTCGGGGGTCACCGGTCTGCTAGCGAATAAGATCCTATCGATGTAGAACAAATCATCATGTTGTCTGGGCCCTTAATTGGACAACAAGCATTAGGTATCCCATAGATAGTCAAGCAGACATAATAGTAATCAAAATCAGTCACAAACTAATGGAAAATATATGAAGGCATATCACATCTCACCAATCCCTTACATCTCCCACGCCAAAGGAACTTACTCACACACGAGAGAAGAAAGCATCATCGATATAATTAAATAAAGGGAGTTCTTCTCAATATTATCGTGGAGATCAAATAAGAATAGAAAAGTAATCCAACACAATTCAAGATAGGAAGAAACAATCTCAAACCCTAATCTTGCAAGGTGAAGATCTCTCTCTCTCTCAAGTACAAGTAATGGCTACGAGGGTGTGATGGCTAGGAGGTCGAAGATCGTGGAGCGAGATGAAGAATGGCTTCCCCTTCTTCTCCGGATCTCTTCTTTCTCCCTTTCTGGATAGGATGGTGGCTAATGTGTTATGATTTCACGCCTGGCCTCCTCACGAAAGTTGTCGCTTTTGACAAGATGGAGGCGGCGATAGCTATACGGCGGGAGCTATACGGCCGTAAAAATATTCCTGCCGTATGGTTGCTCGCTAAAGCTTTTGTTTGCCTCCCTTGATTTCTTCCATAAAGAGACTTGCTTGTTTTTGCCTGAATATTGTGTTTATCTTGTTAAAACCTTCTCTTGATGTTCAGAACCTGAAACACACATTAAAAATACAAGTATTCTTTGCTACCGAAGTATTAGCGTTATGTAAAGCTAGAAAACTACCAAATCCAGAAGAAAACAATCAATAAAAACCATCAAAAATATGTAGAATCTCACAGCTATCAATGGCCATATCTATGATGATGCCCAACATGCATGTTTCTTCGCAGGACGTTGCTTGCACCCTCCTGCAGTATGTGGAGGGCGAGTTGAAGGATGTTGCCAAGGGCACTGTCGTTCAATCGAAGAACCACATGTTCCACAACAAGCCCATGCTTAATGTCATGTTCAAGGTTGCGATGGCTCGGGTGTTGCCGGGCTGCAACGACGTCGACCCCCCGTTCAACCCAAAGGAGTCAACGAACACTTGAACCTCGGAGAGCCACAGCTGGCCCTTGGTATGGCCTAAGACCCAGATTCGTATCAGGGGAGGCACCACCCCAAGGAAAACACCGCCGCCATCACCAATCATTACCACCAACATAAGCCATGGCAAGGCCATCCCACGGCCATCGCCACCACCACTAGTCATCCCCACCAGCATAAGCCACGGCAAGGCCGTCGCACCGCCATCGCCGCCACCACCACCAATAGTGGATATGCCACACGACGATAGCGATAATGACAACCTGGATGCATTCCTCAACACTGGCACTGATGATGACCTTTACATGCCTTCTATTGGACCCTTTAGCCACGCTCACGACGATATAGCTGGACCCAGCACGGCGTGCACACAACGTCTGGTCTTCGGCAGTTCACAAGAGATGCTTCCACCTATCACCGACACTCTAGAAGCCTAGTGTGGAATTGTTTTGAGCCCTAACACACTACACCAGGTGGCCAGTAAGGAGTTAGAGGTCCCTATTTAGGAGATCAAGAAGGATCGAAAAAGAAGTAAGAAGCCGAAGGCTGCGAGCCAAGCAAGCCAGCTGGCTCCAAAGGTGGCAAGGACTATCCGGCCTCTGGACGGTGTTCCATATGCACCCAAGGATGTCTTGTGGAAAATGCACATAGCGGGTAAGTCGATGCTGGAAAAGAGGATGTTAAAAGTGGCAAGTCCACCTATGTAGAGTCTACATACAAGTATCCTATATCTGGAGACTCAACTTCTGAAAGAAAAAAATCCGTCGCACCCTATTTTCATTGTCAAGGTTCTAGAGGGCAAGGGCTTCGTCGATACACCCCCCGCAGATCTGTTCTTCCTGCAGTTTGAATACATCTTCAATTTTTTTCACTCGAAATGGTTGCACTATACCCTAGTCTGCCTATACTCGCTCAACCTGGCAATGAAGGTTGAGAGAGAGAGAGAGAGAGAATCGAGAACATCGTGATATTGGACCCCTTTTACATGTGTGAAAGGATCTCGTCGAACCCTAGGGACCAGTCACTTGTGCGGGATTACCTCAAAGACTTCATGCTGAAGAACAGAAAGAAGAATTACCTTCTCGTGCCTTTCTTTCCCGAGTAAGTACATTACTTATTCGCTGGCCACTCATAACATATTTTCTTAGATTTGCATCATTCGTTTCCAATACATTTCCGTTTGAATGGTTTTGCGTAGAGACAAATATTACACACTCATCAATATTTGCCTGAAGCTTTTGCAAGCCACGTATTTCGACTTGAGCAATTTTGATAAAGAAGAAAGACTATGGCAACATAAAGAGTGTTATGGATGATGCTCTCGACGCCTACGCCTTAGATGGAGGCTACTTCGGCAAGGAGGAAACATGTCAGCAAGGAAGGTAAACACATGTTTACCCATGTAACAGAATTCCCCTGCGTCAAGCAGTCGGCTGATGTCTACGCACTTCTATTCTTGTAGACAGTTGTTGGCCCTCCAAGTGCATAGGTTTGTAGAATAGTAGCAAGTTTCCCTTAAGTGGATTACCCAAGGTTTATCGAACTCAGGGAGGAAGTGGTCAACGTTACCCCTCTCAGGCAACACTACAATCAAGATACAAGAAGTCTCTTGTGTCCCCAACACACCCAATACACTTTTCAGGTGTATAGGTGCACTAGTTCGGCGAAGAGATAGTGAAATACAAGTGGTATGGATAAATATAAGTGGTAACAGTGCCAGAAAATAGCTTTGATGGCGTGTGGTTGACGTGGGAAGAGACTAAAGGCAATCTAAAATAAAGATGGAAGCAAGCAAACATGTAAAAGATATAATTGCAAACGATGTTTCAATGCTTAGAAACAAGGCCTAGGGGTCATACTTTCGCTAGTGAACACTCTCATATAAAAATCTTCTCTTCATGATACTACTCGGAACTACTCTCTAGTTGGACACTCTAATCCATGGTAGGGCTATAACAACACTCCTCAAAGTTCGCTTTCCCCATCTAGATAACCCCACACTGTCACCTTGAGCTCTAGATGGTTCCAACAAATACCACAATCTCATATAAACATCCAACTCCAAATATAACTCATAGCAAGTATTTGTAATCTCTAGCCTAAGTGCCACCATGGTGTGCACCCTGTCACTTTCACACACATGGGGAGAGCAAAGATCTATTAAAGCACTTGAGTAGCAAGGTAGATCTACTTGATTAGAAAGCTCATGATCACAATATGATCATGCATAGAGAGAGAGAGATGAACACATAGCTACCGGTAGAGGCCTTAGCCTCGAGGAAGAACTACTCCCTCATCATCATGGGAATCAGCAACAGCGATGGAGATGGCGGTGGAGATCGATGTAGATGGCTCCGGGGGCACTTCCCCATCCCGGCAGGTTGCCAGAAAAAAGACTTTCTGTCTCCCGAATCTCCCCTTCGGTGGCGGCGGTGCTGCAGATCTTTTCGTGGCTAGAGGCTCCCGTCTTTAGGGTTTCTACATCGGAGGCGATATATAGGCGAAAGGGGAGGCCGAAGGGTGCCCTAGGAGGCCACACCACCCCCAGGCACAGGCTAGTCCTGGCCGCGCGGCCAGGTGGTGTTTCCAGCCTCTGGCCCCTCTCTGTCTCATCTTCTGGCTCCGTGTCCCCCTCGGTGAAATATTTACTTTGGCTTTTGTCCCGTCCAATTTTGAGAATATTCATTTTCTAACTTTCCTGGAACCAAAAACAGCAGAAAACAGGCAGCTGGCACTATGGCATCTTGTTAATAGGTTAGTCCAAGAAAGTGTATAAAAATACTCCAAAGTGTGGAAAAAACATAAGAAAGTAGATATAAAACAAGCATGGAACATCAAAAATTATAGATACGTTTGCAACGTATCAACATCCCCAAGCTTAACTCCTGCTCGTCCTCGAGTAGGTAAGTGATAAAAAGAAAAGAATAATTTTTGAGGTGACATGCACCATCACAATCTTGATCAAGGCATTTATAAAACATTGATAGTTGGGATCATAGTTCTAACAATAAGACATAGCAACTATGTTGTAGCATGAAAAGGCACAAACAAAAGATTCATGAGTAACAATGCTTTGCAAGACGTTTGTTTGTTTCACATAAAGAAAGCATAATGAGAATGGTATTCAGCTTGTCCCTCATAGTGTAGAAAAACATAAATGCATAGGACACCTTCAAAGTTCATAAGGGTGACTAGATACAAATAGTTTAAGAACAAGCAATATCAAAGTTATGAATCAATCAACAAGTCTTGGGACAATGCAAATTAAACTAAGAATGGCCACTATGCTCTCTCAATAGGTGCATAAATATAGAAGATGGAGACTCAACATAAAAGTAAAAGAAAGGCCCTTCATAGAAGGAAGCAGGGATTCAAGTCTCATAAAGAGCTTCCAAAAATTATGGTACTTATTAGCTTTCAGCTCTCATTGCCCCTATCATAAGCATCTTGAAGTGACTAAAGTTAAAGTGAACAAACTATGGAGTATATGCTTGTCAAAGTATTAGTTGGGAATCTCATGTCTCTTGAATACGAGGGTCGCTCCTCATGCTACTCAAGTTTAGTTACCGATAAGTTCTTGTCATAGTAACTACATGTGTATCATAGAGAACCCCCAACGGGGTTCCCCTTTCCTGATGATACGGAAGAATCCCCATATCAAAATGACAAGGCAAGCAGACAATAAGCATGTCAGCAATCTTCTTATTTACCATGGGGAAATGGTGTTTTTTCTCTCTTTCCTCTTTTCTCATCTTTTTTTCTTTTTTCTCAATCTCTATCTCTTTTTTTTGAGAATAATGTTTCATAGATTGCTCATTATGGTTACGCTGCAGGTTTCCACCATGATTAGGCATGGATTAGACCAGCCGCCCATGCGTTTCTCTAACACACATACATAACTCCATGGACTTACAAGCTCCCCTTTCATTTCACACCGACGACATCCATAAACAAAAAAGAGCATGATATCAACTAGGTACAATGTACAAGTGCAATGTTGAAAGCGTTCCCCATGACAGCATGGTTCTGCTAATCCCCAACATATAAGTGGAAGCATATACAACATAGATGACACAATGGTTCAAGTTTATTAGGGGCAAGAAAAGTAAAGTGTGCCATCAAGTTCGTGAGAGCTTTAATCACTAGTTTTCTCATAACAAGTTTAATTCGGAAGATAGATAAAAACATGAATTACTTGGAATAGAAAATTCTAATAGGTAGGTATGGTGGACTCTTTTGAATAACTTGGTTTTATTTGGAGTTGGATGCATGAGTGGAACTCATACTTGGTATGGAGGCTAGCAAAAGACTGGGAGCGACAAAGTAAGAGAGCAATAATGGCCATAATCATGCAAAGCGACAATACATCATTAATTAAAGCATAAAGTGATATTACAAGTCGAAAACTAAAGGATCATAGAGGCTATGGTGACCTGGGATAGTCTTAACTTGGTGTGAGCATGCGCCAAGTCAACCCAAATAAAGCATCAAAGGAGAATACCACAGTACTATGCTTTAATATGCTAAAACAACGCATGATTCTTCAAGGCACATTAAGCAATCTCAATTGTTTATAACATGTCATGCTATAGCAAAAATCACTAAGCATAAAGCCAAAACAATATCAAGCATGACATGACAAAGCATATGCCACAGTCAAAAACAAGCTCCTTTTACCACTTAAGCATGAACTTTTCCTACTCTTTCCAATCCAAACCAATCTTATTAGAAAACTAATGTATGAATGAGGGGGTCCAACCAATTTATTTAAGAAAACTAAGCAAACCAAGCAAACAAAAATGAAAAACAAAAACAAAGACGCTCCAAGAACAACGCAACTGTGCATGAAACAATAAAAATGAAGTGTTTGGAAGAAACCTGAGATTTTTATTGATGAAGAAGGGGATGCCTTGGGCGTCCCTAAGCTTTGACACTTGTACCTCTTGAATATTTCTTGGGATGACACAGGGTGGCATCCCCAAGCTTGAGCTTTTGCCCATTCTTCATCTCAGTACATCATTCTTTCCCTACACCTGAAAATTTCCATCATACAAAACTTCACAATCTTCAATAGCAACATCAGTGCATTCAAAAGATAATAAACATTTGGGGTTTAGTTTTAAAACATCAAAACTTTCATTAAAGACACAAGCTACTATAGAAATTCCCTCAAAAATTTCAGTTCACCAAAAAGAACCCAAAAAGAAATCGATAAAGAGGCAAATGCAAATGATGGCAGAAATCTGTCAAAATAGAAAAGAAGGTGAAAACCGTTTTTTTCGAAGACCTTATGTTTCTCAAATCAAAAAGTGTTGAACTAAAGAAAGTTAGCTAACAACCACGGGGATTTATTCAGAACATTACAGCTCAATCCGACATACAAAGATTTTTCACGAATTTTTACAGTGAAGCACAAAAATCTGTTTCGGGACAACACTTCCCGAAATCTTACTTCCCTCTCATTAGATGTTATTATTGGCACAAAAATCAAACAAAATGGATAAGAAGAGGTTATTACAGAAGTAATAACATCCAAATCTCAAGAAAACTATTGGGTTATCTCCCAAGAAGTACTTTTCTTTAACGCCTTTAAGTTAGGCATGATAGTTTGAGAAGATGCTCACATAAGAAATATGAATTGAAGTAAAAGAGAGCATCAAGAAGCAAATTCAAAGCAAATTTAAGTCTAACCCACTTCCTATGCATAGGAATCTTGTAAAGAAACAAGTCATGAAAGCACAAAGCAACAAGCATAGTACAGCAAAACAAGTGCAACTTCAAGACTTTCAACATAAAGAGGGGAAACTTAATATTATTGAGATGCATAAAACCATGTTTCCCTCTCTCATAATAACTTTCAGTAGCATCATGAATAAAATTAACAATATAACTATCACATAAAACATTCTTATCATGAGCCACATGCATAAAAGAATTAATACTCTCCACATAAAAATAGTCATTCTTATTAATTGTAGTGGGAGCAAATTCAACATAATAGCTATCATTATTATTATCATCACCATAATCATCAAATATAGGAGGAATATTGTAATCATAATTAATTTTATCATCAATAGTAGGTGGACTGAAAATATCATATTCATCATTGTAATCATCATATATTGGAGGCATAGTATCATCAAAGTAAATTTTCTCCTCCGTGCTTGGGGGACTAAAAAGATCATTTTCATAAAAACTAGCTTCCCCAAGCTTAGCCTTTTCCATAGCATTAGCTATAATGGTGTTCAAGGAATTCATACTAATAATATTGCTATTAGCATGCAAATAAAGTTCCATAGGTTTTTAATTTTCTCTTCAAACAATTCATGTCCTAACTCAAGATAAATACTATAAAGCTCTCTAATTTTGTTGTTGTTTTCCATTAAGCCTAACTAGTGAAAATAAAAACAAGAAACAAAAAGATATAATTGCCGAATCTAAAGGAAATAACTTCGAGCACTCACACACACCAGCAACTATACTAGAAGATAGCTTAGTACCCAGAAGATGTGAGTACCTTTTACCTTACCTCCTCGACAACGGCGCCAGAAAATAGCTTGATGTCTACGCACTTCTATTCTTGTAGACAGTTGTTGGGCCTCTAAGTGCATAGGTTTGTATAACAGTAGCAAGTTTCCCTTAAGTGGATTACCCAAGGTTTATCGAACTCAGGGAGGATGTGGTCAAAGGTATCCCTCTCAAGAAACCCTGCAATCAAGATACAAGAAGTCTCTTGTGTCCCCAACACACCCAATACACTTGTTAGGTGTATAGGTGCACTAGTTCGGCGAAGAGATAGTGACATACAAGTGGTATGGATAATTATAAGTGGTAAAGGTGCCAGAAAATAGCTTTGATGGCGTGTGGTTGACGTGGGAAGAGACTAAAGGCAATCTGAAATAAAGATGGAAGCAAGAAAACATGTAACATATATAATTGCAAACTGTGTTTCAATGCTTAGAAACAAGGCCTAGGGATCACACTTTCGCTAGTGAACACTCTCATATAAATATCTTCTCTTCATGATACCACTCTGAACTACTCTCCGGTTGGACACTCTAATCCATGATAGGGCTATAACAGTACTCCTCAAAGTCCACTTTCCCCATCTAGATAACCCCACATTGACACCTTGAGCTCTAGATGGTTCCAACAAACACCACAATTTCATAGAAACATCCAACTCCAAATATAACTCATAACAAGTATTTGTAATCTCTATCCTAAGTGCCACCATGGTGTGCACGCTGTCACTTTTACACACAACAGAGATCTATTAAAGCACTTGAGTAGAAAGGTAGATCTACTTGATTACAAAGCTCATGATCACAATATGATCATGCATAGAGAGAGATGAACACATAGCTACCGGTAGAGCCCTTAGCCTCGAGGAAGAACTACTCCCTCATCATCATGGGAATCAGCAACAGCGATGGAGATGGTGGTGGACATCGATGGAGATGGCTCCGCGGGCACTTCCCCGTCCCGGCAGGGTGCTGGAATAGAGACTTTCTATCCCCCAAATCTCCCGTTCGGTGGCGGCGGCGCTGCGGAGCTTTTCTTGGCTGCAGGCTCCCGTCTTTAGGGTTTCTGCATCAGAGGAGATATATAGGCGAAAGGGGAGGCCGAGGGGGTGTCCTAGGTGGCCACACCACCCCCTGGCGCGGGCCAGGCCTGGCCACGCAGCCAGGTGGTGTGGCCGGCCTCTGTCCCCTCTCCGTCTCATCTTCTGGCTCCATGTCCCCCTCGATGAAATATTGACTTTGGCTTTTGTCCCGTCCAATTCTGAGAATATTCATTTTCTGACTTTCCTGGAACCAAAAACAGCAGAAAACAGGCAGCTGGCACTATGGCATCTTGTTAATAGGTTAGTCCAAGAAAGTGTATAAAAATACTCCAAAGTGTGGACAAAACATAAGAAAGTAGATATAAAACAAGCATGGAACATCAAAAATTATAGATACGTTTGCAATGTATCATCGGCAGATAGTCAAAAGGAGGCCTTCTACGTCCTCTATCACATGAGTGGGTTCATCCGAGATTAACAACTGCTTAAGCTACCATCACATCTACAGAAGTGGGCCCAAAATATGTCGACCATCACAGATGATGATTTCATAGAACAATTCTTTCACATCCATACCCAGTTGTCGGAAATCATAAATCAAGATGTCCTCAGAAGTGGGGGTCTTGCACTATGCCGGCATTAAATTGCAAAATGTTGAGGTAGAAGAACGCCTTGAAATGCAGGGTGATGATAGGAAGTTTATTACGAAAGACAAAGTACTACCATTCCCTGCGCGAGTCAGAAGTCTTGATGTTTGCATTTACCAGTTGGATGTAGTTTCGAACTATCGTTTTATGTTTGTGACGTTGTAAACTGATTAGTAACTTGCCTAGCTCGAAACTGTATGGTCGTTGTACTTAATTATTGTGATCGACGATGCGCCTAGATCTCTATGTATAATATTGTTTTGATGGTCGTTAGACTTACTTATATAATCGGTCCTTAGGACTTGATGTGCTATATAATATTTTGGTTCTTACTGGTTGCAACAGCCGATGAATAAAATGCTAGGGCACCAGGTGTGTGCATTCATTTCAGATGTGATCCTGGGGTGGTGTGAGCGAGCCTTATGATATGCACAAATACATATCTTGTGCATCCTACTTAGCTCACTCACACCCTCCCTGTGATTTTTGTGTCCAACATAAGTATGAGGCCCTATATATAGTACTCGATGTTCATAGTTTTGGTTCTTGTTTTTGTTGAAATGGCCGATGATCAAAATGCTAGGGTGCCACTCCAGGTCTGCCTTGATTTTAGATGTGATCCTAGGGGTGGTGTGAGTGAGCTGTGTGATATGCACATATATATATATCTTGTGCATCCCACATGGCTCACTCACTCCATCCCTATGTTTTTCTATGTCCAACATAAGTATGAGGCCATGAAGTACTTGATGTTCATAGTTTTTGTTCTTATTTTTGTTGCAATGACTGATGATTAAAATGCTAGGGCGCTACTATATGTGTGCCTTGATTTCAGATGTGATCATGGGGGTGGCATCAGCGAGCTTTGTGATATGCACATATACATATCTTGTGCATCCCACATGGCTCGCTCACGCCATCCTTATGATATGTCCAACATAAGTATGAGGCCCTAAAGTACTTGATGTTCATAGTTTTCGTTCTTATTTTTGTTGCAATGGCCGATGATTAAGATGCTAGGGCGCCACTACAAGTGTGCCTTGATTTCGGATGTGATCCTAGGGGTGGTGCCAGTGAGCCTTGTGATATGCACATATACATATCTTGTGCAGCCTACATGGCTTGCTGACACCATCCCTGTAATCTTCGGTGTCCAACATAAGTATGAGGCCCTCAAGTACTTGATGTTCATAGTTTTGGTTCTTATTTTTGTTGCAATGGCCAATGATTAAAATGCTAGGGCGCTATTACAGGTGTGCCTTGATTTTGGATGTCATCCTGGGGGTGGCGTCAACGAGCTTTGTGATATGCACATATACATATCTTGTGCATCATACATGGCTCGCTAACACCATCCCTGATATTTTCTATGTCGAACATAAGTATGAGGACCTATATGCACATATACATATCTTATGCATCATGTCAATCATTAATTGGCTTTTCATTGCATAATATTCTATCTGCCTTGGTGTACACAGATGGCAAAGTGGTACGTGGTGTACAAGAATGTCATTCCAGGAGTCTACACTAAATTGGAGGACTGGTTGAAACAAGTGAATGGTTTTAGAGGCAACAACTACAAAGGGTACTGATACGTCCATTTTGCATCACTATTCCATGTCTTAATTCACTATTATTCATTGATATATTTCATATTGAGAGGTGATACTTATGTTATTTTATCTGTTTTTGCATGGTTGATGACTTTTGGAGCATGGACCGCTGCAGTCAGGATTCTGATGGAAAAGGTGTTGTTTTGAGGCAAAATTCGCGAAGATCAGAAAATCCGGGAAAATATATGGAAAATCCTATTTTTCCGGAAGACGAAGGAAGCCAGAGGGGGGACTAAAGATGGGCCACAGGGGGCCCACATCACCCCCTGGCGCGGGCAGCCCTAGGCCGCGCCAGCAGGTGGTGTGGCCACCCTGGCCCACTCCAGCCTCTCCCCTCTGGCGTATATCATCCTCCTGAAACCCTAAGACTCAGAGAGCGACCACACAAAGATTCCGCCGCCTCTGCGGGGCAGAAAACACCGAGAGAGAAAGATCTCTCCGGCAGACATATTTCTGCCATGGGAATTCCTTCCCGGAGAGGGAAGATCGTCGCCATTAACACCACCATCAAGCTGGACTTCATCGGGATCATCATCATCACCACCACCACCACCATCATCACCATCAGCATCCTCATCACCATCTCCATATTTCTGTAGCAATTGGTTGAATCTTGCATTAGTTCATAGGGGAAACTTTCTCGGTGTTGATTACTCTTTGTAGTTGATGCTATTGAGCGAACCATTGAATTATTGTTTATGTTCAGATTGTTATACATCATTATTCCATCTCTGATCATTATCCATATGATGTCTTGTGAGTAGTTCGTTTTATTCTTGAGGAAATGGGAGAAGTCATGTTGTTAGTAGTGGAGTTGTGTTGAGAAAGATTCAATAGATTGTTATTTAAGTTGTGGTGTACTTATTCTAGTGGTGTCATGTGAATGTCGACTACATGACACTTCACCTCTATGGGCCTAGGGGAATGCATTGTGTATTTGGCTACTAATCGTAGGGGTTGCCGGAGTGACACAAACCTGAACCCCCGTTAGGAAACCATTGCACAAGGGACGTAAGGGTCTTAGAGTTTAAAGTTGTGGTTAGGTTTCTACCTTAATTACTTTCTTGTAGTTACCGATGTTTGCAAGGGGTATAATCACAAGTATGTATTAGTCCTAGGAAGGTCGGTACATTAGCACAGGTTCACCCACACAACACTTAGCAAGCTAAAGAATATTAATCAACTATATGAAGCGAAAGCACTTGACAGTCTTCCCATGTGTCCTCGAGAACGTTTGGTCATCTTAAGTAATACAACTGGCTTGTCCTTTGCTGCATAAAGGATTGGGCCACTTGCTGCATTTATTCCTATTGTCTTTTGTTTACTCGTACTTTGTTTACTTGCTTTATAAAAAACCCCTAAAAATCCGTTTGCTAAGTATTTGTAGAGAATTCCTGATCCATACCACTAGCCAGCACCTTCTGCTCCTCGTTGGGTTCGACACTCTTACTTATCGAAAATACTGCGATACACCCCCTATACTTGTGGGTCATCAAGACTATTTTCTAGCGCCGTTGCCGCGGAGTGAAGCGCTATTGGAGAGTGGAACTGGTAAAGGAAACTTCTAATGTGAGTATTGTTTACTACTGTTAGTTGCTTTATTTTCGTTATCAATAACTAGCACAATGGCCCTCGCAAATGCGAGGGCATCCTATTTTGGTGGTTGAAAGTGCCTGAGAAATTGATTTAGTGAAACTTATATTACATGATAGAATGAATATTTTTTATAACCACCATAAAGAATATAAAGGTACTACTTATCATATTTAATATGCTAGCAATGATTGTCAAGGTCGCCTACAAAAGCGCCATACTAACTACCTTGAGATAGGTGATAGTTTTATGTGTGAAATTAGTTTAACATGGAAGGTTAACATCTAGATTGTTTCTTGTATGTATCAGTTTGACAATTCAAAACATGATAGGATGTTATCAAAATAATAAATAGGGTCTACCTAGGAAACAACCATATAACTTTTGGATCAGATACAAATAAAATCACTTCATAAAGATAAACAAAGAAAGTTTATCTGCATGAACTGGTGTGTTGCCTAATTTGTAGTTTTCATTTTATGTGTGTGGATCTTTTTTTCTCTCATTCACATTACATTTTAGACATTTCAGTCTGGTCTTGTTATGAAATGTGTGGCATTTTAGACATATCTAGTATCGAGGATGCAACTTTGACTATTGTTTAGTATATGAATGTGTTGCTAAATATCTTAGCTAAATATATATAAATTATACTTCATAAAAAATTAATGATATACTTTATTTTGTTTTATTCAACAATATATGGAGAGGTCGATAAAGTATGGAATATCCACAATGTGAAACGCAGACAATGTTATTTCTATTTGTTTAGGTCTCTCTCATTGCTTCTCAGCCCACTCGATCTAGCTATTGTACACTCCGATTTCTTCTTTATTTTCCTTTTACTAGCATGACTATGCTGGCATGGACGAAATATTTTTCACATCTTAATCAATTGCGGCGTGGTGGTCGCTTTACTCCATGAGTTCAGTAGTCTGTGTTTTTGTGTTGATGATCGAAAGAAGAATTAGTAGTTGGCCGTCTATTTTGCAACCGGAGTGACCTGGCTATTGTGCTCAACTATTGTAGGGTTGTACTCTATACAAGGAGGGGTTGATGGGTCTCATCAGAGTCTTCAAAATCTGTTGGTTAGTCTTGTTTTTTCAGGTTATATCATTTGTGCGAGAAATGGCTACAAAATCGTTTTTTGCATCAATCAAATATGATCCATTGATCCAAAAATTCAAAATTCATATTTACAAGATTTTTTTTGAAAATAATTCTACACGTAGACACCTTTGTATCTCACGAGCATATAAAATCGCAACACGAAATTCTTTATATTGTGCGCTACATAAAAATGAGAAAATGTGATAAAGTTTGGGAATTTCAAGAAAGCATGTACAGATCCACACTTTTATCATTCGTGTGTAGCTCAAAATACAAAGTATTTGAAATTGATGCAGGTTTGTGGGAAAAATCATTGACTCTATCAGGATATGTTTTTCCATTTTTTGAGTCACAAATATGATTTGGGGCAAAAAATCAAAACTCCATCATCTACCACTTTTTGTTTAGGACAGTTATGGTAGAGTTCATGGGGACTAAGAAATATGCATAAAAAAATATTCAAGTGGTTAGGACTAAAGAAAAAATATATAGATTAGAGAAAAATTTCAGCATGCACAATTGGATTGCAGACGGTATGTGGGACGACATATCAGTTAGATTATGGACTGTTGGAGTGGTCAGTATGCGCACTTAGATAATGAGATGGAATTAAAGTTCATACGCTTAAAACTCCTTAATTAATAAAACGTCCATAATCGAAAAAATTAAAGTTCATACGGTTACCTATGAGTGATCATTTATTTGTGATATCAAATAAGTACATACTAATTTAATATTTTAAATCTAAAAAGAGTTAGGAGCACATTGAAACGTACTATCTCTGTTAAATAATGCAGAACGATTTTGGCTAAATTAGTTTTCCAAAACCTTTAAGGAATAGATTTTTTAGTTGGCTGGTCGTATCTTGGATGATTTCTACCGATGGATGCATGTATGGATGAGTGTAGGTGTTGGTGATAAAAATGTTATCATGAGAGAGTAGGCTTAGTGTGGGTGTGGTGTAGCCAGATCCTTGTTCGCAAGGATTTCTGGTTCCTTGTAATTGTTTTGATACCTTCCATTAAACTACGGTGCTCTATTGGCGCACTCTCGGAAAAAAGAATAGATTTCCTAGTTGATATCTATTACTAGTCATTTTATTAAGCCGGCTGAGTAGTTTATTGACCATATATATCTTTAGATTTCGATACCCCTCGTCGGTGTGGCCTTGTAAATCAGCTAGTGGCGTGTCTAAAGAGTTCACTTCTACTCACTCCGTTCCGAGATATAAGATATTTTAGCTTTGTGAATCGAATGTATCTAGACGTCTTTAGTGTATAGGTTCGTAGAGGTTCGGAGTGAACCTATACACTAAAAAGCATAGGATTCATTCATTTCACAAAGCTGTGTCTAAAGAGTTCACTTCTACTCTCTCCGTTTAGAAATATAAGATGTTTTAGCTTTGTGAATCGAATGTATCTAGACATCTTTTAGTGTATAGGTTCATAGAGGTTCGGAGTGAACCTATACACTAAAAAGCTCCTAGATTCATTCATTTCACAAAGCTAAAATGTCTTATATTTCTGAACGGAGGGAGTAGTTCATTTTTTATAAACATTTTAACTAAATAATATTATTCATGACTTCATAATACACGCTCAATCTAGGATTGCAACATGTTCAACATAAAAAACTTCCTTCTAATTTACATCTGGTCGCTCTTCATATATACGGGCTTATTAAGTTTCAGAAATACAGGACAATGAGGTTATTATAATCAAGAAAAAATACCTGATCAGAACATGAAGTATGAAATTAACTACAGAATAGAATCAAATGACTACTACGTGTGTAAAGCAATTCTGCCTGCAAATTGAAGACGATAGATTAATTAACGATGCACGCATCTAGCTGCTTTCCATGGGTAATTGAAGCGCATCTCCAACTTGTGATCTTACCGCATATGGGAACCTCATGCATCCGCGTGCATACACCCGAACAATGAATCTGAAATTGGTCAGATCTGCAACTGATCGGGAGTCTCGGCGTCCGCTGCCGGTTTGCTTTCCGGTGTGAAGTGGCCCTTGGTGAAAGTTTTGCTGTCGCCGAAACATAGGCAGAAGATGGAATTAAAACATGACTCTCTCTCCCAGCCGATCGGGTTGTCGTCACTATACCTATGACTCTCTCTCTCAGCCGATCTGGTTGCGGCCGCCATACCTGGGGACTGCGTGCTGTTTCGGAATAGTTTGTATGTTTTTTTCTTCCGACGAAAGGTTTTTTCATGCGATAACTTATTTATGGCAAAGGTGGGTAATTTTGTTCAACTATCCACTATCCATATCCATTGGTCATGGTTAGTTCGTGTATTAGATAAACGGCTAGATGTATCTGATTTTTGTGGGATTTTTTAGCTTAATTCTCTAATTTCTAGTTAACCCATAATGTACTTTTAATATATAATAGATTCGCTGAGTTTCTTATTTGGTAACGCTACTACCACTGCTAAAGTAGTAGATAAGCCACCACCTGCTGAGAATGATGTTTTCAAAATACCTAAAAGAATTATTGATCGTGTTATGGATAACTATTATGTTGGGGATGGAACTGTCCATCCTGGTGATCATTTTGCTCTTTATACACGAATTATGCGGGTTGTTCAAGTGTGCAGGTATTACTACAGATCAAGTTAAGAAAAAGTTATTCTCATTATCACTAAAAGGAAGAGCTGAGGAATGGTATAAGCTGCTGAAGAATGGTCAAGCTCTGGAATGGAAGGAAATAGTGTCTCTCTTTTATTCAAAGTTTTATCCTCCTAGTGAGATTCATAAATATCGGAATCAAATATACAACTTTTGGCCTCTTGATGGAGAGAGTACAACTCAAGCTTGGGGGAGATTGAAGTTACTAATGCTCAAATATCCTATTCATGAGCTCCACAACAATATTATTATCATTAACTTTTATGCAAGGCTCCCTTTACATGACAAGGATTTATTGGATGCTTCTTGTGTTGGATCATTCAATCGTATGGAAGAAGAAACTAAATGGGATCTTCTGGACCGTATTCAAGACAATGCTGAAGCATGGGAGAATGACAAAGGTAGAAAGCCAGGTATAAATTATGATTATGAATGCATTGAATCTTTTATGGGAACTGATGACTTTCAAAATATTAAAAATGCTTATGGTCTAGACTCTCAAGCTATTACTTCTTATTTTAAGGCTTTTGCTTCCTACATTGAAGTGTCTAAAAAGAAGTGGAATAAGTATCATGAACCTTATAAAGATGTTGCTAGGAGTGTTCCTGCAAGAAATACTGAAGTTTATACTACTAATCATGTCTTGCCTAAACCTTACATTGAGATAAAGGAACATTCTATGATAGCTAGTATGGTTAATGAAAGTATAATCAAAGCTGTTGAACCAGATAAAAAAATGGTTGATGAACCTATAATAGCAAGTGTGAAAGACTTTGTCACTAAATATGAAAAAGAGGACACACTATCCTTTGTAAGGATACCTCTAATATTGTTTCACATAGCTGTGTTACGAGAGCTAGTATTCATGTGTTTTCTGTTAGAATAAGTGATCATTGGTACGATGGTCTTTATGATAGTTATATTGTTAAGTTTATGCACGATACTGAAAGTTATTATGAGAGAGGGAAAAGTGTTCTTATGCATCTCAATAATATCAAGTTTCCTCGTTTTATGCTGAAGGTTTTTATGTTGCATTTCTTTTGCCTTCCTATGCAAGTAGCCTCTGGTTTCAACAACTTGTCTGTTTACAAAATTCCCTTGCATAGGAAGTGGGTTAGACTAAATGTGTGTATTTTTGCTTCTTAATGCTCTCTTTCACTTCAATTCATATTCCTATGTGAGCATCACCAAAATTATCATGTCCATCTTAATGGCTATAAAGAAAAAGCTTTTTGGGAGACAACCCAATTTGTTTTTGCTTTCAGTTTGTTTTTGTTTCTTTAAGTCTTGGAAGTTATTACTTCGGTAATAACCGCTCCTTATCCATTTTGTTTGGTTTTTGTGTCAAGATCAACCTCTAATGAGAGAGAAGTAATATTTGGGGAAGTTGCTGTCCCGGAACAGATGTTTGTGCTTCACCGTAAAAGTTCGTGAGAGATCTCTGTATGTCGGATTGAGCTGTAATTGTTTTTGCTTCTGCCCTAGGTTGTTATTTAACTTTCGTTAGTTTTGCACTTTTTGATTTGAGCAACAGAAGATTTTCGAAAAAATTGATATTTACCTGTTGGTCTGCTTTGACAGATTTTGCCAATCTTGCATTTGCTTCTTTATTCGATTACCTTTTTGAATTCTTTTTGGGTTTTCAGAAGGAGTTGCTACAGTAGCTTATATTTTGATGGTTTTCAGTTGAAGTTGGACTCAAATGGTTTGATCACTTCACTTATACTAATGTTGCTAATGAGAACTGTGTGAAGTTCGGTGTGAAAGAAATTTCCAGGAAGTGGAGATAATGGTGTAATAAGGAAGAGAAGGGTTTTATGACTCAAGTAATAAGTGTATGAAGATGAAAATATTGATGTTATTCAAGTGGTGACTCCAGAAGAATCCACTAAATACCCAATTCAGAGACCTGCAGAGTCCGTTTTCAAATAGGTAACAGTTCTGGTAAGAAAAGTTCCACGAAAATACTATCCAACTATATTCTGTAGTTTTTAGTCAATAAGGAAAGCTACAAAGCGAAAAAGGGACGGAAAAAGAGCCAGTGTGGCTCACACCACCCTGTGACGCGGGCCCACCCCTGGCCGCGCCACCAGGTGGTGAGTCCACCCCGGACTCCGCCTTTGACTCGTTTTCACCCAGTACTTTCCTTTTGATATGAAACTTCGTAATATATAACCCCCCGGATCTTCCGAGATTCGTATATCGTGTTCTCGTCGTGTTTTTGTTTCGATCTGTTTCTACCAGGACATACTTTTTGAAAGTTAGAAGCACAATGGTGTCCGCCAAGGATAAGGGGAAGGAGCTTATGGAGGAAGACCTCCAAGACCCCGGGAAGGAGAAGGATATCTAGAGTGAAAATGAAGAGGAGGCAAAGCACACCGACACTACCATTGCAAGCATTGGAGTGGTGGCAAACCCTGCCAGGACTATGTCAATTGGAGGGAAGCCTCCTCATCACCGTTCAGATCCCTGGTCACTTCCTCCACGCACCAAGAATCCCTTCCATACCTTTATCCATGAGCATCAATACCAGAATATGCCCAAGGAGAAATTACTCTCCAATTGGGATTTGCCTCGTTCTAGCTATGCAGGAAAAGAAGACTTCAAGGAGGAAGAATGGGGAAAGAATCACAAGAGCTGGGATCCACAAACTGAAATGATTATGAGCCGTATTGAGCACAACTCGGAGTTGATTCATACTCTCACCTTCGAGATTGAGGACTTTGGGAAATTGATCAGAGAGCTCATCGAGAGGATACCACCACCACCAAAGGAGTAATTCGTCATCAGGTTTGGCATCCCCTTGGTTTGTTCCAAGCTTGGGGGAGTGTCGCGGTATCACATCACTATCTTCTATCTTTTTACCTTATTAGTAGAGTCATATCATGAATAGAGAAGTTATTATGTAGGATGGTGTGCATTATGGAAGTGTCCCCTCTCTCGTTATCCCTTGGTGTGAGTTGCCGTTATGGAATATTAATGAGAAGTTCTACCATTTACTCTTTTGCATAGCTTATATTAGTTTTCAATTTGTGGTTACATGATCGATCTTGTTGTTAGTATTGGTATCACTTTGGGATCTTGTTGTTAGTATTGGTAACACTATTTTTGAGAGTTGAAAGAAAAGATAAAAGTACTCTAAAGAAAAATTATTTCATCATTTTTCTTTCTTGATTTTCTCATAAGTCTAGTATTCTCTAGTTAAGATCTTCTGTGCTTCCAAGGAAGATTGCATGTTTGTTTTTATCACTTGTATGTTTGTTTGTTTCCTTCAACTCTTGTACTTGCTACCCAGCCTTGCTAGCCAAAAACCCGTACTGAGAGGGAATTCTTCTCGTGCATCCACTCCTTAAAACCGAAACCTTTGCCATTTGTGTCCACCATACCTACCTATTAGCATTATTGCTATTCCAAGTAAATTCTTGTTTTATCTACCTCCGAAATTAAACTTGTTATGTGAAAATTACTGATTAAAGCTCTCATGAACTTGATGGCATACCTTACTTTCTTGCACTTAATAAACTTGAACCATTGGGTCCTTCTTTGTTGCGTATATGCCTGCGCTTTATGAATTGAAGTTAGCAGAACCATGCATCATGGGGACCGCTTTCAACACTTCATTGGTACTTGTACCTAGTTCATATCATGTTCTTTTGCTTATGGATCCCGGCGGTGAGAAATGCCTAGGCCGCTAGCCTAAGCCATGCCTAATCATGGTGGAAACTTGCAGCATAACTATGGTGAGCATTCTATGAAGCATCCTCAATAAAAACCTATGCAAATAGCAAATAAAAAGATCGCTGAGATATTCACTGTCTGCTTGCCTTGTCATTTTGATTATGGGATAGCTCCTGTGTCATGTGCAAGGGGTACCCCGTTGGCGGTTCTTAATGATACACATGTATTTACAATGACAAGAGCTTGCTCGTGACTGAAGTTGAGTAGCATGAGGTTCGGTACTCATAAGTAAGGGACATGGGACTTCAATTTATAACTTGTCAAGCATATCCTCTTAGTTGTGTCACTTTAACCTTAATCACCAAAAGATGCCTATGATAGGGGCAATGAGAGCCGAAAACTAGTAAGTATCATAATTTTTGGGAGCTCTTTATGAGACTTGCAATCCATGCTTCCCTCTGCGAAGGGCCTTTCTTTTTACTTCTTAGTTGAGTCAGTAAACCTACTCCCTTTCATCTCAGCAAGTATTTTGAGTTGTTGTGTTTCATTCATTCATATGATGATTTATTCAATCATGTTTCTTGTGTTCCTTGTTTTGCACATTTCTCTTATCTTGATGTTTACTACTTTGAAAGCTATCATTGAAAACCACCTATTTGTGAACTCCAGCAAATTATTAACTATTCTTCGACGAAGAGCTAAGTTTTCCATTACCAATTATGATTCACTTTATGTATCTTTATTGTGTTTCCTTTACTCATTACAAGTTGAGTTATATAATAGTGAGTTATCTTCTATTATGAACTATGTATTTGATGATTGTGATGCTTCTTGTCCGTATTCTTTTATTGACTCTTCACTCCATAAACCTGAGGCCATGTTTATTGAGCTCAGTTTCGCTTAGGGACAAGTGAAGTCTAAGCTTGGGGGGAGTTGATACGTCCATTTTGCATGACTATTCTATGTCTTAATGCACTATTATTCATTGATATATTTCGTATTGAGAGGTGATACTTATGTTATTTCATCTATTTTTGCATGGTTGATGACTTTTGGAGCATGGACCGTTGCAGTCAGGATTCTGATGGAAAAGGTGCTGTTTTGAGGCAAAAATCGCGAAGATCAGAAAATCCGGGAAAATATATGGAAAATCCTATTTTTCTAGAAGACGAAGGAAGCCAGAAGGGGGACTAGAGATGGGCCACAGGGGGCCCACACCACCCCCTGGCGCGGGCAGCCCTAGGCCCTTCAGCAGGTGGTGTGGCCACCCTTGCCCACTCCAGCCTCTCCCCTCTGGCGTATATCATCCTCCTGAAACCCTAAGACTGGGAGAGCAACCATAGAAAGATTCCGCCGCCTCTGCGGGGCGGAAAACACCGAGAGAGAAAGATCTCTCCTGCAGAAAGATTTCTGCTGGGGGAATTCCTTCCCGGAGAGGGAAGATCGTCGCCATCAACACCACCATCAAGCTGGACTTCATCGGGATCATCATCATCATCAGGACCACCATAATCACCATCAGCACCCTCATCACCATCTCCATATTTCTGTAGCAATTGGTTGAATCTTGCATTAGTTCATAGGGGAAACTTTCCCGGTGTTGATTACTCTTTATAGTTGATGCTATTGAGCGAACCATTGAATTATTGTTTATGTTTAGATTGTTATACATCATTATTCCATCTCTGATCATGATCCATATGATGTCTTGTGAGTAGTTCGTTTTATTCTTGAGGACATGGGAGAAGTCATGTTGTTAGTAGTGGAGTTGTGTTGAGAAAGATTCAATAGATTGTTATTTAAGTTGTGGTGTACTTATTCTACTGGTGTCATGTGAACGTCGACTACATGACACTTCACCTATATGGGTCTAGGGGAATGCATTGTGTATTTGGCTACTAATCGTAGGGGTTGCCGGAATGACAGAAACCTGAACCCCCGTTAGGAAACCATTGCACAAGGGACGTAAGGGTCTTAGAGTTTAAAGCTGTGGTTAGGTTTCTACCTTAATTACTTTCTTGTACTTACGGATGTTTGCAAGGGGTATAATCACAAGTATGTATTAGTCCTAGGAAGGTCGGTACATTAGCACAGGTTCACCCACACAACACTTAGCAAGCTAAAGAAGATTAATAAACTATATGAAGCGAAAGCACTTGACAGTATTCCCATGTGTCCTCGAGAACGTTTGGTCATCTTAAGTAATACAACCGGCTTGTCCTTTGCTGCATAAAGGATTGGGCTACTTGCTGCATTTATTCCTATTGTCTTTTGTTTACTCGTACTTTGTTTACTTGCTTTATCAAAAACCCCTAAAAATCCGTTTGCTAAGTATTTGTAGAGAATTCCTGATCCATACCACTAGCCAGCACCTTCTGCTCCTCATTGGGTTCGACACTCTTACTTATGGAAAATACTGCGATACACCCCCTATACTTGTGGGTCATCAGGTACAAGACTAGAGAGATGGCGAAAGATAGGTGGAGAAATCACCCGCGAGAGGTGATGAGTGTATATTTGCATCATGTTTTACACTATTATTTTGCATTGTAGATGTAGGTTCTTGGTATTTTACGGCGCTCGCGTGCACATTTTATGTTTGTTTTCACCAGGATCATGACAGATGATGGATCCAATGGATACAATTCTTGGAGTAGTTGTATTGTGGAGAAAGGAGTCAAAAACAACATAAATCGCTTATTTAGGAAATATTAATAATACCAGAAGAAAACCAGAAGCGAACAAAGGAGGCAGAGAGTTCAACAACCAACTATACGACCGGAGGAAATTGTCCGGCCGTATAGCTCCAGCCGTATAGCTTCAGCCGTATAGTTGGCGCCGCCTCCGCCTCGTCAAATAGTTTCACCCTATCCAACTAGTTCGGGGAGACGACATACAGAACACCCATAAATCGCCGAAACCTCACCTCTAGAAGGCATCTGGAAGGGGAACTCATCCGCTTGGGATCCATCTTCAACCTGCGCAGATCCGGGAGGCTAAGGCATCGATCTTCATCATCCACCTCTACATCAACAGCATCTACATCTTGTCTAGATCTTTTTGTAATTCCTGTACTCATTGTGGATTTGTACAATTACTATTCATCTATGATTGTTTCCATTACCATTGCTATGATGTTGATTGCCTCCATGTCTGAGTAGATCTCTAGTTCTTGGGGAGATGGAGAAACCCTAGCATATGATTGAGATGAGATAAAGATTATTATGTTATACATCATTATGTGTATGTGTCAATTGTCTTCATCTTGATGTTCGGAGTTTTGCACCTCCTTAATATTTGCCTCTTATGGGGACTCGATGAAGGGGATTACTTGTTGGTAGACGGAAGGATGATAGCACTTAGTGTGACTATAAAGCTATTGTTATTCTTTACGTACTAACTTGGGGAAAAGGAGAACTCATAAAGCCATGTCCATGCCACGGGAGAAATCCCTTAAAAGCGCAGTAATTCAATTGATGTTGATTGTTGTCTACTGTGGTTATGAGGACGATGTGTGCAGCGGTTGCAGGCTATTCGTCCATATATGGAGCTCCTCCCACATACATACTGATACATTGCAAATGTATCTATAATTTTTGATGTTCCATGCTTGGTTTTATCTACTTTCTTGTGTTTTTTCCACACTTTGGAGTACTTTTCATATGATTTCTTGGACTAACCTATTAACAAGAGCCACAGTGTCAGCTGCCTGTTTTCTGCTGTTTTTGGTTCCAGGAAGTCAGAAAATGAATATTCTCGGAACTGGACGGGACAAAAGCCAAAGTCGCTATTTTATCGGAAGACATCTGGAGCCAGAATACGATACGGAGAAGGGCTAGAGGGCGGCGACACCACCTGGCCACGCGGCCAGGCTTGGCCCACGCCAGGGGGTGGTGTGGCCAACCCAGGCACCCCCTCGGCCTCTCCTTCCGCCTATAAGATGGCTCCGATACCAAAACCCTAAGTACCCGATCAAAATTCCACGAAAGAGTCTGTAGCCGCCATCGTCTCTGTCCCTAGATCGAGAGGGATCTAAAGCTCTGCCCGGCACCGTGCCGGAGAGGGGGATTAACCCTGGAGGCCTTCTTCATCATCATGCAATCCTCCGGTGTGATGCGTGAGTAGTTCATCTCTGGACTACGAGTCCATGTAGTAGCTAGATGGCTGGTTCTCCTCCTTTGTGCTATCATGTTTATATCTTGTGAGCTCCATTCATGATCAAGATCATCTATTTGTAATTTTGCATGTTGTGTTTGCGGGGATCCGATGGATATTGAGATGCTATTTCAGATTGATTATTGATTATATCATGTCTTTGTTATTTGTGATCTTGCATGCTTTCCGTTGTTAGTAGCTATCTTGGCCAAGTAGATGCTAGCAACTCCAAGAGTTAGTATTTATGCTCGATAGTGGGTTCATGCCTCTGGTAATCTGGGGAAGTGACAGAAATCTCTAAGGTACTAGATGTGTTGTTGCTACTAGGGAGAAAACAACAATCCTTTGTTCATAGAACAATCGTATTGTTTACTTTACACGCAGTTCATAAAGCAATAATTTGTTGCTTGCAACTTAATACCGGAGGGGGTTCAAATGATAACCTGAAGGTGGATTATTAGTCATAGATGCAGTTGGATGGTGGTCTATGTATAATGTTGTAATGCCCAATCAAGTCTCAAAGGAGTCAAGATGATTGGTATATGCATGTATTGCTTTCTCGATGTTTGTCAATTGCCCCAGTGTAATTTGTTCACCTCGCATGTTATCTATCTTAAGGAGAGCCACCTCTAGTGAACTATGGACCCCGGTCCTTTCTTTTACATACAATCTACAAACTGTTTACTGCTTTGTGTTTAGTTTCTACAAACTATTACTTCCTTCCATTCGATACGTTTAATCCTTTGTTTTCAGCAAAACCGGTCAGATTGACAACCTCATCGCAAGTTGGGGACAAAGTTTTGTGGTTGTGTTGTGCAGGTCTCCATGTTGTTGCTGGCACCGGTAGTGCGCCCTGCCAATGTTCAGCTAGCTACACCTTTTGGGTGTTTCCTTGCTCCTACTGGATTGATAACCTTGGTTTCATAACAGAGGGAAACTTACTGCTGTTCTCATCATACCTTCCTCTTAGGGTTCCCCAACGAGCTCGTTAATACACGAGTCAGCAAGTATTTTTTTGGTGCCGTTGCCGGGGAGTCAAGGACACCTTCACAAGGGGAGTCCCTCATAGCCAATCTCTTTACTTTGTTATTTTTGTTTTGCTTAGTATACTTTTGTTTTGTTTGCTTGTTTCTTTATCAAAAACACAAAAAATTAGTCTTACTAGTTTGCTTTCTTTATCAAAAACACAAAAGAATGACTACTCTTGAAAACACTAAGTTGTGTGACTTCACTTGCACCAACAACAATGATTTTATGAGCACACGTATTGCTCCACCTGTGCCTGAAGCTACTTTCTTTGAGATAAAACCTGATTTACTCAATCTTGTTATGAGAGAACAATTTTCTGGTATTTGTAATGAAGATGCTGCTGCCCATCTAAATAACTTTGTTGAACTTTGTGAGATGCAAAAGCAGAGGGATATAGATGGAGATATTATTAAGCTGATATTGTTTCCTTTCTCTTTGAGAGGAAAAGCTAAAGAATGGTTGAATTCCTTAACTAGGAATAGTATTGATTCTTGGACTAAATGCAAAGATGCTTTCATTGGAAATTACTATCCTCCTGAAGATTATATCTATGAGAAGTGAAATAATGAAATTTAAACAATCTGATAATGAACATGTTGCTCAAGCTTGGGAAAGAATGAAATCTTTGGTAAAGAATTGTCCCACTCATGGACTGACTGCTTGGATGATTATCCAAACCTTTTATGCAGGATTAAACTATTCTTCAAGGAACCTATTGGATTCTGCTGCTGGAGGTACCTTTATGACCATTACTTTGGGTGCTGCAACAAAGCTTCTGGATAATATGATGGTTAACTACTCTGAATGGCATACTGAAAGAGCTCCACAAGGTAAGAAGGTAAATTCTGTTGAAGAAACCTCCTCCTTGAGTGATAAGATTGATGTTATTATGTCTATGCTTGTTAATGGGAAAGCCCATATTGATCCAAATAATGTTCCTTTAGCTTCTTTGGTTGCTCAAGAAGAGCAAGTTGATGTGAACTTTATACAAATTAACAATTTTGGCAACAATGCTTATGGTAATAACAATTATAGGCCTTACCCTCCTAGTAATACTTATGGTTATAATGGTAAACCTGGATTATCTAGTGAAGGAAGAATTTTAGAAGTTGAAAGAGCCACTAAGAATTTCATGTAAATGCAATATGAGCAAAATCAACTATTCACCAAGACTATGGAGGAACAATCTACCATTTTGAAGAACATAAGCCATCAACTTGAGAGTCTAAATAGGGAAATTCCTAGTTTACAATTGAAACTTTCTAATGCTGAAAGGAATATATCATCTTTGTCTGAAGCTCAATCTTCATTGATTAATAAAATGGCTGCTAAACCTGAAACTAATGATAATCCCTTTGTACCTACTAATGCCATACAAGTAAGACTTGATGCAAATGTTAGACTATTAGCTAAACTACATGCTAAGTGGGAAAGAGAAGATGAAATTGCTAGAAACATTAGTGTTTCTACTATCACCACCACTAGTGTTGAGGCTAGTAATAGTTCTACTACTTTAGATGATAATTTTGACTTTGATCTTGATGGTTGCAATATCTCTGAAGTTATTAAGTTCCTACAAAAGCTTGATAAAAGTCCTAATGCTAGTGCTATGAATATGGCCTTTACAAAACACATTAATGATGCTCTAATAAAGATTAAAGAAGAAAAGATGAAACATAAAGCTTCTATTCCTATAAAACAAGAAGATGGTTGGGAACCCATCATTAATATGAAAGTGAATGATTTTGATTTCAAAGCTTTATGTGATCTTGATAGTAGTGTTTCTATTATGCCTAGAAGGATTTATGATATGCTTGATTTGCCACCACTTGAAGATTGTTATTTGAATGTCCCACTAGATGATAATGCTAAAAAAACTCATGGGTATTATTAATGATGTTCTTATTATGGTTAACAATGCCTATGTCCCCGTTGATTTCTATGTTTTGGATGTTGAATACAATGCTTCTTGTCCTATTACTTTGGGAAGACCTTTTTTTAGAACTGTTGGTGCCATTATTGATATGAAAGAAGGCACCATTAAATATCAACTCCCACTCAAGAAAGGTATAGAACACTTCCCTAAGAAGAGAGACAAGATTTCTTTTGCCTCTCCTATGAAAACAAAATTTGCTCTTAATGCTTCTTCATTTGAGAACACTTGATTCTTTTTCTTGCTTCTTATGCCTAACTTAAAGGCGTCAAAGAAAAGTACTTATTGGGAGATAACCCAAAAGTTTTAGATGAGTCTTGGAAGTTATTACTTCAGTAATAACTGCTCCTTATCCTTTTTATTTGCTTTTTGTGCCAAGAGTAACCTCTAATGAGAGAGCAGTAATGATGGGGAAAGTTGTTGTCCCAAAACAGATTTCTGTGCTTCATCGTAAAAATTCGTGTAAAATCTCGGAACGTCCTTTTGAGGCATCAATGTTTGTGCATCTGCCCCAGGTTGTTATCTAACTTTCGTTAGTTCAACACTTTTTGATTTGAGCAACAGAAGGTCTTCGAAACAATTCGTCTTTACCCGCTGGTCTGTTTTGATAGATTTCTGCCATTTTCTGCATTTGCTTCTTGTTGGTTCCTTTTTGAGTTGTTTTGGGGAATTGAGAACAGAAGGTCTTCGAAACAATTCGTCTTTACCCGCTGGTCTGTTTTGATAGATTTCTGCCATTTTCTGCATTTGCTTCTTGTTGGTTCCTTTTTGAGTTGTTTTGGGGAATTGAGCTTTTTGAGGGAAGTGCTTCAGTAGCTAGTGTATTAATGGAAGTTTATTCGTATTATAACTGAACCTAAATACTTATTATCTTGAGTGCACTAATGTTGCTAATAAAGATTGTGTGAAGTTTTGTATGAAGGAAAAATTTCAGGTGTATGGAAGGAATGAGTAATGAGATGAAGGATGGACTAAAGCTCAAGCTTGGGGATTCCACGCATGTCACCCCAATAAATATCCAAGAAGTATAGGCGTCAAATCTTGGGGATGCCAAAGGCATCCCCCTCTTCATCAATAAAAATCCCAGGTTTCTTCCAAACGCTTCATTTTTATTGTTTCATGCACAGTTGTGTTGTTCTTGGAGCGTCTTCTTTTTCGTTTTCGTTTTGGTTTTTAGTTTGCTGAATAAATTGGTTGGACCCCCTCTTTCATACATTGGTTTTCAAATAGTTTGGTTTGGTTTGGTAAAGAGTAGGAAAGTTCATGCTTAAGTGGTAAAGAGAGCTTGTTTTTGACTATGGCCTATGCTTTGTCATGCCATGCTTGATATTTTTTTGGCTTTATGCTTAGTATTCTTTGCTTTAGCATGACTTTTTATAAACAATTGAGATTTCTTAATGTGCCTTGGATGAATCATGCGTTGTTTTAGCATATTAAAGCATAGTATAGTGGTATTCTCCTTTGATGCTTTATCTGGGTTGACTTGGTGCATGCTCACACCATGTTATGACTATCCAAAGTCACCACAGCCTTGATGATCCTTTAGTTTTCAACTTGCAGTATCACTTTATGCTTTGATCAATGCTGTTTTGTCGCTCTGCATGATTATGGCCATTATTGCTCTCTTAGTTTGTCGCTCCCAGTCTTTTGCTAGCCTCCACAACCAAGTATGAGTTCCACTCATGCATCCAACTCCTTAAACCAAGTTATTCCAACGAGTCCTCCATACCTACCTACTAGCTTATGCTATTCCAAGTATATTCATGTTTTTGTTTACCCTCCAAATTAAACTTGTTATGAGAAAACTAGTGATTAAAGCTCTCACGAACTTGATGGCACACCTTACTTTTCTTGCCCTTAATAAACTTGAACCATTGTGTCGTCTATGTTGTATATGCTTGCACTTATTTGTTGGGGATTAGCAGAACCATGCTTTCATGGGGAACACTTTCAACATTGCACTTGTACTTTGTACCTAGTTGATATCATGCTCTTTTGTCTATGGATGTCGTCGGTGTGAAATGAAAGGGGAGCTTGTAAGTCCATAGAGTTATATATATGTGTTAGAGAAACGCCTGGGCCGCTAGTCTAATCCATGCTGACATGGTGGAAACCTGCAGCGTAACCATAACGAGCTGTCTATGAAGCATTCTTCTTATAAAAAAGAGTCCTATATTGAGAAAAAAGAGAAAAAGAGAAAAAATGAGATTATGAAAAGAGGAAAGAGAGAAAAAAGCACCATATTCCCATGGTAAATAAGAAGATTGCCGAGATGCTTGTTGTCTGCTTGCCTTGTCATTTTGATATGGGGATTCTTCCGTATCACCGGGCAAGGGGTACCCCGTTGGCGGTTCTCTATGATACACATGTACTTACAATGACAAGACCGGTGACTAAACTTGAGTAGCATGAGGAGCGGCCCTCGTATTCAAGGGACATGAGATTTCTAACTTATACTTCGTCAAACATATACACCATAGTTTGTTCACTTTAACCTTAATCACTTCAATATGCTTATGACAGGGGCAATGAGATCTGAAAGCTAACAAGTACCATAATTTTTGGAAGCTCTTTATGAAACTTGAATCTCTCCTTCCTTCTATGAAGGCCTTTCTTCCACCATTACATTGAGTCTCTGCCTTCTACCTTTATGCACCTACTTTGAGAGCATAGCGGCCATTCTTAGTTCTATGTGCACTGTCCCAAGACTAGTTGATTGATGCATAACTTGATATTGCTTGTTTTAAACTATTTGTATCTAGTCACTCTTATGAACTTTGAAGGTGTCCTATGCATTTATATTTGCTACCCTATGAGGGACAAGCTGAATGCTATTATGCTATGTTTTCTTTATGTGAAACAAACAAACGTGTTGCAAAGCATTGATTTTCATGAATCTTTTGTTTGTGCATTTTCATGTTGCATCATAGTTTCTTTGCTTATTGCTAGAACTTTTTCTTCCATATTATGATTGAAGTACTATGATCCCAGCTTTGAATGTTTTACACATACTTTGATCAAGTTTATGATGGTGCATGTCACCTAAAAAATTATTCTTTCTTTTTATCACTTACCTACTCGAGGACGAGCAGGAGTTAAGCTTCAGGATGTTGATACATTGCAAATGTATCTATAATTTTTGATGTTCCATGCTTGGTTTTATCTACTTTCTTGTGTTTTGTCCACACTTTGGAGTACTTTTCATATGATTTCTTGGACTAACCAATTAACAAGAGCCACAGTGCAAGCTGCTTGTTTTCTGCTATTTTTGGTTCCAAGAAGTCAGAAAATGAATATTCTCGGAATTGGACGGGACAAAAGCCAAAGTCGCTATTTTACCGGAAGACATCTGGAGCCAGAATTCGAGACGGAGAAGGGCCAAAGGGCGGCCACACCACCTGGCCGCGCAGCCAGGCTTGGCCCATGCCAGGGGGTGGTGTGGCCAGCCCAGGCACCCCCTCGGCCTCTCCTTCCGCCTATAAGATGCCTCCGATACCAAAACCCTAAGTACCCGATCAAAATTCCACAAAAGAGTCTGTAGCCGCCGTCGTCTCTGTCCCTAGATCGGGAGGGATCTGAAGCTCTTCCCGGCACCCTGCCGGAGAGGGAAATTCACCCTGGAGGCCTTCTTCATCATCATGCAAGCCTCCGGTGTGATGCGTGAGTAGTTCATCTCTGTACTACGGGTCCATGTAGTAGCTAGATGGCTGGTTCTCCTCCTTTGTGCTATCATGTTTAGATCTTGTGAGCTCCGTTCATGATCAAGATCATCTATTTGTAATTCTGCATGTTGTGTTTGCGGGGATCCGATGGATATTGAGATGCTATTTCAGATTGATTATTGATTCTATCATGTCTTTGTTATTTGTGATCTTGCATGCTTTCCGTTGTTAGTAGCTATCTTGGCCAAGTAGATGCTAGCAACTCCAAGAGTTAGTATTTATGCTCGATAGTGGGTTCATGCCTCTGGTAATCTCGGGGAAGTGACATAAATCTCTAAGGTAGTAGATGTGTTGTTGCTACTAGGAGAAAACAACAATCCCTTGTTTATAGAACAATCGTATTGTTTACTTTACAAGTAGTTCGTAAAGCAATAATCTACCGTGTGCATGCTGTACTTTACACGTAGTTCCCTCGGTCGTGCCTCTGTGTTCCAAACTTGATAGCGTTGCTCGCTGCATCTACCGTTTAATCATGATGCAGGGCTCCACATGTCATCCACTCATTAGAAGAAACGTGTGTATGATGGAATTTTTGCTCTCGGTCGCGCCTCCGTGTTTCAAACTTGATAGCGTTGCTCGATGCATCAGCCATTTTTCCAGGCTGTTGAGTGCTCCATGTGAGCCTCTCATTAGAAGAAACGTGTGCATGATGTACTCTTTTCTCGCCTGCGCCTCCCTGTTTCAAACTTGGCAACGTTGCTCGAGGCATAACCTATATAAGGCCGCGCTACTGGGTCCCACATGCCAATCTCTCTGTGTATCAAACCTGTGTATGATGGACTTTTTTTGGTCGCATCCGCTGTTTTGACCTTGGCAACGTTACTCGATGTGGCAGCTGTGTATGGTCTTGCTGTTGAGGCCCCCATGTCACCCTCTCTAGTATGTTCTGGCGGGTGGGTCCCCGATGCTAGCCTCTCTGTACATGTATTTAACATTTTTTTAAACCCGACCATTAAACTGGAGGGATGCTGCAGGCTGGTGGGTCTGCGATGTTAACCTCTCTGTAATGTGATATTAAAAAGTAAACCCTTTCTCAAAAAGTAAACCCAAGATATATATAAATATGTGCACACATGGGATTCGAAATAAAGACCTTCAAATCAATTCAAATATACATAAACTGAGTGTTTTTCCACTATACCAAAGATACTAATAGAAATTGAATCATTAAACATGTATTAATACTACAACTTATGTATCAGTCTTCTAAAAAATATTTTGTGTGTCCATGTTATCTCTCTAAAAATAAAAGAGCAGTGCTACAGGAACCTTGATTTATAAAAAGCTACATAATGGATTAGTTTCTTAAAAACATGGGTAGGTAGATTTTTTAGAGGTGGGGGAAATGCCAAAAAGACCAAATTAAAAAGTTTTTGGGTTATGGTCAATGGGCTCCTATCTCAAATTTCACTAGGCTGTGGCTCGCCAGATTCAAACACGGACCTCTTCGAGGGAGGAAAAAATGTGATAATTCCTTTTATAGATATTCGTGTAAAAATATCTAATGAACACACAGCACATGCGCCAAAATAGGGCTGGTATCCAATGACTTCGCTTTGTGAAATCACACTGTATATCTTTAGCCTCTCATCTCTGTCAAAATGCATCCAACAGTTCTGATGACACAAAGGCAAAAGCTTTAGAGCAAGCAGCCAGCAGCAATGACAGAACTTTTGACAAATTCAATACCATTTGAAAGATTAAGGAGTACAGAATAATAAGACATAAAAATATCGACAGATTCTTAGTTCATATTCAGCAGCACTTGACCAATTCAGAAGCATTTCAAAGTGACTGATTCAGCAATATAGACACTACAATTCAATATCATTACAGAGCGAGACAGTTCTTGTTTCAGCTCTAAAAACCATGCCACGCGATCAGTTTGCCCTTTTCTCCAAACACACGCGATCACTGGAACACAATCATTGTCATAATATTTGGTCATATAGGGAACCATCATATAGATACAGATATATCATACCAGTACGTACTAGTCGTAGCTCCAATCCAGCAAAAGGTTATCACAGTTTTACCACCCATATATGATCAGTGGAGATAAGACAACCACATAATTAATTACAATACCATGCGGCCAAAGATCTAGATAGCTAGGAAGTTCATGAACATCATGCGGCATTCAGGGTAGCCCGATACATCGACCTTGACCGTTCTTCCAATAGTAAGTTTGGCTGCTTTCCGGAACTTGATCCACCTAGAAGTAGCTGCCAAGCGCCCATCAGTCGAGTTAATGGCGTAGCATCCCTCGATTCGCAATCCTTCACTCTGAATCTTGAAGACTATTGTGCCCTTTCGTCTGGCCTCGAGTTGCTTTGTGGCACTCTTAGGCAATTTTTGAGTCAAAGCAAGAGATATACGCATAATTACTAAGAGCAATGCACTGAATCATGTGAAACTTGAGAAGACATTCAGAACAGTTTATCTGCCGCCATATACTCACAAACATAATCCGGTGCAACCGTGTGATGACACATGTGTAGGATATGGTCTGACAAGGTGCTGCCCGGGGTGATGAAGGAGCTTGTGCCGGTGCCTGTGCTAGGGCTGGTGCTGGTGCAGGAGATGGTGCCACTAATTGTAGAGGGGCTGGTGCAAGAGACATAAGGCCCAAAACCGGTGTCGGCGCCAGTAGCTTGATGCTAGATTCCTTCTGAGGGGTAGCTAAGCTGACTGCAGGGATGGTAGAGGCAGATAAGAAGTGTACAAGTAAAATGGTCTCTTATACAACAGTTACTCACAAGATAGTGATATGAGGATATGATGAGTATACAAGTAAATTAAGTTACTACCTCCATTCTTTCTCCTTAGGTCAACAGGTGCCGGAGCAGGAACTAGGGTCAGTGCCGTTGGGGGTGCCAACAGCTTGGTGCTGGTTACCTTCTAAGGGGTAGGTAAGGGGACTGAAGGAGTGGTCAGAGAGGCATATGAGATGTGGACAAGCAAAATAGTTTCTTATACAATAGTAACTCCTAGACAGAGATGAGAGTATCCAAGCGAATTAAGTTACTACCTCTATTCTTTCTCCTACTGAGGTCAACAGGTGCCATTGCAGGAACTGGGGCCGGTGCTGGTGTTAGTGCCAGCAGCTTGATGTTGGCTCCCGTCTGGGTGGTACATAAGGGGAAGCGGACTAAAAAAGTGGTCAGGGTCATATGATGAGTAAAGACAATGGTGCAGAATAGTTACTCGCAAGAAAATCGTTAGAGGTTGTGAGGAGTACAAAATCAAATTAATTAGTACTACCTTTGTTCTTGGTCCTTCGGTCAACAGGTGTACGATGGCGTGCAAGTATCTGTCCAAGCTTGCTAAAATCGAATCATATCCTGTCCCCTGCTTCAGACCATTCTCACGGACATACTTGGACCAACCTCGGCCACCCAAATATCTAGTGTCTATCATCTAGGATACATAAACATCATATAGTTGCCGCATGCCTTTAGGTTACAGAAGTGAAGAACACCGAAATCGAACCCGACCAAATGCCCCAACTAGAATAGCAGTGACCATGCCCTAATTCAGAATCCATACGAAATCAGTACCACCTTCCCCCACCCCCACCCACCCCATCCCCACCACCACGCCCACCCCACCCAAATGACCCAATCGATTAGAGAAGAGAAAAAAGATATCCTAATTAGGTGATTCCGAGGTGAGCAATAAGCAAGAACTCCACAAAAACAGAATGCAGACAAAGACAACTTTTAGCACAGGGATACATCCAGGTTGTAGCCAACCACTTTCAGCATTGGAAAGAATGGAAGAACGCAATGAATATACTGCTACATTACCTTTTTAGGCAACTTTTAAGGGAACTGACGGGACCATCCCTGCCTGTAGTGTCCGTGCGCGCCACTGACCCATAGTTCTCGATACAGAATCTGACGCAAAATCCATTGCACATTACGAGTAGCAACTAAAGGTTACAGAAGTGAAGAACACCGAAATCGAACCCGACCAAATGCCCCAATCAGAACAGCGGTGACCATGCCCTAATCCGGAATTCATACGAAATCAGTACCACCTCCCCCCACGCCCTCCCACCCCCATCCCCACCACCACCCCCACCCACCCAAATGACCCAATCGATTAGAGAAGAGAAAAAATATATCCTAATTAAGTGATTCCGAGGTGAGCAATAAGCAAGAACTCCACAATCAAAGCATACCGAATACTACTACTCCTAGTACTAATAGTACCCCCAATGGCTGGCCCAATCGGAAGCAAATTAAGCAAAGCAGGATTTCGAGGTGAGCAAATACACCCACCTATTTCAACAAGAACTCCCCAATCGGAGGTTGCAACAGTTCCAATAGTTGCTTGCTGGATGGGAGATAGCTAGTGATGGTTTCTTGTCTTGTCGTCGGTAGAAAGGCATGGGCAGGGGAGTAGTAGTACTAGTAGTAGTAGGGCTGGGAAGTACACTTTTTTCTACAGTAAGTATTTTTAAGTGGAAGTGGCAGGAACATTTTGCCAGGAGAGAATCCCGAATTTTTGATCCCAGCTATAACGTGGTGGCCTACAGCTGTTTCAAGATGGACCCACGTCAGGGTGAGTTAAAGCAGGTCCCACATCAAGTGGGTGAGATAATTGACAGAGCCAACCTCCTCCTTACCTTGGTACCAATACTAGTTCTCTCGGGTTCCTCTCCAAGGACAGACAAAATCGCCCCTCTTCGAATCAAATTGATCCCAACTTATTATCCTTTTGCTGATTCGTCTCACGGATAAGTGGACAAGACGGCAGTAGTTGCAACATAGGGCACCAATGCTGGGGCCTCAAAAACAGTTTAGGAACCGATAAAATGATAACCTCGGATTTTAGACTAGAAACACACACAAACACACATATACTACGTATATACTAATATATGGAATATTTTCCTATTACAGTTCTGCTAACAAAGGCCTAGAAATCATAATAAGGTAGCTCCATATTACAGAACTACGACAGTAGCGAACCAATCATGGGACAGCTCTACACCCCAAGAGTTTTGCAGCTAGGCTAGTGGTTATGAGACTACCCAAACGGCACAAAAAGTACACCCCTAATGATCAATAGCCCTGCATGAAATCCATCCAGAAGCAGTGTAACCGATCCACAACCTCAGGTACGGGCTTATCAATGAACAGGTCATTGTCATTACCATCAAAGTCATCTTCGGTCGTCTACTGCGATTAGTAGATTAATAGATACGTTTATTGAGAAACATCAAAGACACACAACCTGAACATTTGTCGTTCTACAGATATACCTTGTCATCAGACATAGTGGTAGTACCAGAAATGAAACATGTTTCATGCAGCTTGCGCTTTTTCTCTCCTCCCCCTTCTCTAAGTTGATCTAGATGCTCAGGAGCTGCCTCTGTCAGTTGATCTAGTTGATCAACATCTTCTTCCCCTACTTGATCTTGAGGATAAAGATGTGGTTCCCCCGGTTCATATGGAGGATCATATGGTTCGCCATGAAATACCCATCTAACATATGTGCTTAGCATCCCAAATGTAAAAATATGATCTTCCACTATACTTTGAGGCAGCACCCTACGATTCGCACACAACCGGTGGGGGCAATGTACTTTTGAGTTGTCACAATGAGCTCTAACAAATCCCATAAATCGTAGAACATCAAGGATACGTTTAGCGTTGTCTAATGGAGAAATCTCTATCCAAAATCTGCCCATCTGTTTAATTATGACATACAAGGTTGGTTATTATTAAAAGAAAAGCAAGAAACATATAGATGGAGTACAAAAACTATATATGCCTATGCGTTTCAGCAAACATATTAACAGCAAAAATCACCGAAGGTATTTAGGAACACAGATGTAGTGCAGAATAAACTATGACCATGCAGATTGAGGACAAATTAAACTACGTATTTCAAAGGGCAATAAAATGCCAACCAGATCGAGCTAGAGATAGAAGGACTACCGTGGGATCGACGTGCCCACCATTGCGTCTCAAGAAGACCGACGGGTATGGAAAGCTTCTTCGCGCATGTTGGTGATGAGGAGCGGCCGTAAGCGTGTCTGTTTGGTGGGGAAGGGTGTGAGGCCTAGGCGGCGGAGCATGTAAGTTAATACACAGCGTGAAGGAGTGCGGAGGGATAACTTTAGAAATTATGACCTACCCTGCTTTGTGAAGGGTTCCGCAGCAGAAAACAAAAAAATTCCTACGTTGGAACCTCCTAAACTGCCCAAGATCTATCTATGTAGTAATGCGGTAACGACCAAGCATACATAATACATACCCTTGTAGACCGTACGTGGTTAACATTCCGAGGGGAACGTGGTTGAAGTAGTCGAACTCGTAGCCGACCTCAAGGTCACGGAGCTCCTCACAGGTCACCCCTTGTTCCTTCTTCATCATGCAGCAGCTCCGGCTCACGACATCCAAGGTGCCACAACTGTGGACCCTTGTCGTTTCATACACATACGGTGTATGATGACGATCTTCGACTCCTTGATCCCTGCCTGGAGCGCGGAAGTAGATCCTCGGCTTGGAATCCCTGCAACACAACGGCGTGCTACAGGTGCAGTGTCTCTTGCATGGACAATCCATACTTGGGACCATGCCAATGCATGGAGACGAGAGAGAGAGGGAAGGAGAAATTCAACCAAAGGACTACTCCAAATATTGATGTGTCGAATCCAACCCATGGGCACCCCTTTATATAGGGGGAGGGGGTGTGCCCTCCCCTTTGGGTTTCCCATGTGGGACTAAACAAGGGAGAGAGGGGGAGGCGCATGGACCTCATGGGCCAGCCGGCCAGGGGTGGGCCCCACCCCGTAAACAACCCTAGGCTGGCCGGGTGGGCCCCTTGAGGCGGCTATGCCTTGGCCCTTTGTCCCTTTGCACATCCCTCCTTCGGTTTTCCCTTATGGGCCCTTTTTCCCTAGGAAGTTTGGCCCATTAGTGGAATACCCCTTCAAATTAGATTTTAATATTATATTTATTATTAATTACATTAATGAATATGTAAATACATATTACAAAATCCGATTTTACCCGAAACACCTTTCGATTACCTCCGAACAACTTCGGATCTTTCCCGGAATGATTCCAGTTCTCTCACAGAACTTTTCCGGTTTCCTTTTCTCTTTCATATGGTGATTCCAACTTACAGAGGATCTCTAGCTCATCGTACCCTTAAGTGTACTTCCCCACGGCTCGAGAATGTCACATACATTATCTCCATCAATGATCAATAGCGGGACCGGGATGCCCATAATGACCCCTGTGCATTCCACGATGATAATGTCGTTTGAATCGTAAATAGTCGTTTCCCATTCCCTTTGCCACTTGATACCTAGTTCACCCGAGATTTGATCTATGGTATCCCCATACCTTCATTCGATCTCGTTACCGATGAACTTGTTTTCTCATTTCCGTGTCGTTGCATTACGTGACCTAGTCACACGCTTGCAAGCTTTGTTAATGCAACGCCACCGAGATGGCCAGATATGTATCTATCCGTTATATGGATTGGAAAATCATGGTCTTGATATGTACTCCTCTACGCGCCCCATTGGGAAACCTGAGTAGCACCTTTTCGATCACCCAGTCACGGTGTGATATTTGATAACCATCTAAACTCCCTCCAGAATAGTGATTTGCATTATCTCACAGTCTAAGGATCAGGTTGCGAGGTTTCCTTAGTTTATCATTAATGGTGAAGTTTGTAACTAAATCTCATTAAGATACAACTGGTTGGGCTATTTGTCTATCACATCATTCAACTAATGACGTGACCTCATTGTCAATTGGCATAAATGCCCATGATCTCGAAACCCTAGATCATCCTCGTGACCAATGAACTAGTTCGCTAGAGGTAACTAGAGACTTGGTTTGTTTACATACCACACGTGTATTAACGTTTCGTATTAATACAGTTATATCACAGTATGAAACTATTATAAACTAATTGAGATATGACAATAAAAACCTATTTATTATTTGCCTCTAGGGCATATCTCCTTCACTTTGGGCACCACCATATACGTGGCCCACCTGCCAGTCACCATAGATCAAAATTGATCCAAAAATTGTCAAAATTCAAGTTTGTGTTTTACCATGGAAACTAATGCACATAGCATTGCACTTTGCGAACGAATGGCTTTATGTCAAAAAGTTACTTAATTTCAGCATCTTCAGCTAGGAAGCTTGGAAACTCATGAAAGTAGGGTAGTATCTATCAAATCTGGAATCTCCTTTATAAAAAAATTCTTGAAATACCAAGATGCACCAATCTACCAAATATGGACACGTTTGTAAGCTTGGTTGGCGAAGATGCTTCAATGTACGGAGTAGTACAAAACATGAAAAAGGTATAGAAACTAAGACTGTGACCTTGCTCCTCTTGTTTGAAAGCCTTGAATTAATGTTCATTAATTTTGGCAGATGTCTATAAACTCATTAAATACTAGAAAGCATACAAGCCTGTGGGTCTATCTAACGGGGACAACATCCCAAGTGGGAGTAGCGTACCTTAGAAGCTTAAACTTCAAAATTTCAGCAGAGCGCCAAAATATTGCACCGACCCATTCAAACATCCCGCCCATCCATTCAAACATCCAACCCCAAAAATTATTTTATTGCACAAATTTAGCCTGAAAGTTTGAAAGGGCGTTATACATTGTGTGAAAAAAAGGGACGGGTGGCATTTCGAGCCATCATCTTTATAGTTGCTTGCTTCACAACGAAACATATTGTTGTTACTTGGATATTCGAAAACAAACTTCAAATTAGGAAGCAGACATATTGGTTGATTTGCAAAGATGCACCGATCTACCATATACGGACACATCATCATAAACTATTTCCATGAACTTGGTCACCTTTTTTTGGACGATGGTCATCTTCTTGAAATCCTTAAATTGTTCGAAAATTTCAGCAAATGCCTAGAAACTCGTTTAAATGCTGGGAAGCAACTCTCGCTGGTATGTGGGCCTAGACGGTGACAACGCGTCTGAGAGGCCCCACGCTGGAGTAGCGTATGCTAGAAGCTTCGACCTAAAAATTTCGTACGGCGCCCAAACATCGCACCCATCCATTAAAATATCCCACGCATCCATTCAAACATGCTTCACCTCTTTCTAGAATGCAAAATTCCTCTTCTATCCCTGCTCCAGAAACAAGAATCCGAGGGAGCACTGCAATAACAGAGGGATATAGGTGGTAAATTTGCATTCTCCCAAGTGCATCACCCCATCAACGTTTCCCAGGCCTTCTTCAATATTTACCTGCCCGCCCACTCCGACCTACACTGACGTTTTGGACCAACTATGCAAGTGACCCACATGTTAGTGAGCCAGAATTACGGGAAGTAGAGATTCCCATCGCTTGTTGTTCAAAATTCGAACTTTTTCGCTAAACCGAGATAAAATCGTTAAAATCATCCAACCTAGCTTATACTATCACTCCACTATGTTAGAGTAAAAGCTAAAAAACAAAGCCAAAAACACGTTCGTAGCTTTATAAGCCAAAAATCAAAAGCCAGAATTAGAGCCCAACCAAACAACGCCTAAATCTCAAGGAACTATTCATGTTTCTCCCTTGTTTTAGTACTTGGGTACCTTCAATTTTATTTAACAAAAAATATGACCAAGCAGGATATAATCAACTTGTAGATCCATTTTTGAGATACTTTCATTAAATTGCGGTAACACCATTCTGTTCCACGAATATATAACCATAAAGTTTGAAAATATTATTGAGAATTCACAGAATCCTAAACCATAAAATCTAAACCCCTAAACCCTAACCAAGCAGGTATCATGTAACTATAGATCAAAATTTGAGATACTTTCATTAAATTGGGTAACACCATTCTATTCCACGAATATAAGCATAAAGCTTGAACATTATTGAAAATTCCCGAAAACCTAATCCCTAGCTAAATCCCTAAAACCTAATAAACCCTAAAACCCTATACCCCAAAACCTGACCAAGCACGTATCATGCACTTATAGATCAAAATTTGAGATACTTTCATTAAATTGGGTAACGCCATTCTATTTGACAAATATAAGCATAAATCCCGAGCATTATCGAAAATTCCCTAAACCCTAAAACCCTCATCCCAAAAACCCTAACCAAGCAGGTGTGTCATGCACTGACAGATCAAAATGTGAGATACTTTCATTAAATCAGGTAACACCATTCTATTAAATGAATATAACCATAAATCCTGGGCATTACCAAAAATTCTCTGAACCGTAAACCGGAAACAACCTGTAAAACTAAACTGTAAAACCCTAAACCCTCGACCCATAAACCCTAACCAAGCAGGTACCGTGCACTTATATATATATCGAAATTTGAGATATTTTCATTAAATTGCGGTAACGCCATTCTATTCCACGAATATAAGCATAAAGGTTGAACATTATTTAAAATTCCCTAAACCCTAAAATCTAAACACTAAACCCTAAATCCTTACCAAACACGTAGCATGCACTTATCGATCAAAAATTGATATATTTTCATTAAACTGGTAACTCCATTCTATTCGATGAATATAAGCATAAATCTTGAGCATTATCGAAAATACCCTAAACCCTAAACAACCCCTAATAAAACCTTAACCTAAAACCCCAGAACCTCAACCCATAAACCCTAACCAATCAGGTATCATGCACATATAGATAAAATTTGGAGATACTTTCAATGAGTTAGGTAACCCCATATTCTATTCGACGAATATAAGCATAAAGCTTGAGTATTATTGAAAATTCGATAAACCCCCTAAACCCTATTCAGTCCATAAAACCTAAACAGTAAAACCCTAAAACCCTAAACCCTCGACCCATATAAACCCTAACCAAGCAGGTACCATGGACTTATAGATCAAAATCTGAGATTCGATCTTTCATTAAATTGTGGTAATGCCATTCTATTCCACAAATATAACAAAGTTTGAACATTATTGGAAATGCCCTAAACCCTAAACCCTCAACCCCGCACGTAACATGCACTTATCGATCAAAAATTGATAGATTTTTATTAAACTAGTAACTCCATTCTATTCAATGAATATAAGCATATATAAATCTTGAGCATTATCAAAAATACCCTAAACGCTAAAAACCCCTGATAAAACCTAAAACTAAAACCCCAAACCCTCAACCCATAAACCCTAACCAATCAGGTATCATGCACTTATAGATCAAATTTTGAGATACTTTCAATGAGTTAGGTAACACCATATTCAATTCGACGAATATAAGCATAAAGCTTGAGTATTATTGAAAATTCGATAAACCCCCTAAACCCTATCCAGTCCATAAAACCTAAACCGTAAAACCCTAAACCCTCGACCCATATAAACCCTAACCAAGTAGGTACCATGGACTTATAGATCAAACTATGAGATTTGATCTTTCATTAAATTAAGGTAACGCCATTCTATTCCATGAATATAACAATAAAGTTTGAACATTATTGAAAATGCCCTAAACCCTAAAACCCTAAACCCTCAACCCCGCCTAAACGACATTGGCAAATGAGGTATCACATGCACTTGTAGATCAAAATTTCAGATAAACTTTCCTCAAATTGTGCTAACGCCATTCAATTCCATGAATATAAGCATATACTCCCTCCATCCCAAGAATTAAGGCATATAATTTTTTTGAGAAGTCAAGTCATGTAAAGTTTGACCAAATTTTTAGAAAAAACTATCAAGAACTATTATATTATATAGATACCATGTGAAAATATGTTTCATGATGTATAAAAGGGTATGAATTACGTCGTGTAAATATTAATATTTTTCTCTAAAAACTTGGTCAAACTTTAGTTGGTTTGACTTTTCAAAAAAATTATATGCCTTAAGCCTTGGGACGGAGGTATTATAAAGTAGCTTGAATATTATCGAAAATTCCCAAAAAACCTAAACCCTAAACACCTAAACCCCAAAAACCATAAACCCTAAACCCTGATCCCCTCAACCCCTTACCAAGCAGGTATGATGCACTTATAGATCAAAATCCGATATACTTTCATTAAATTGCGATAACACCAGTCTATTCCATGAATATATATATAAGGATATATATAAAAGCTTGAACATTATTATTGAAAATTCATTAACCCTAAAACCTAGGAAATCCTAAACCCTAAAACCCTAAACCCTAAAACCCTAAACCCTAAAACCCTAAACCCTAAATACCAACCTTAAACTCCTAAGCCCTAAACCCTAAAATCCTAAATCATATACCATAAACCCTAAACCCCTAAACCCTCAACCCAAAAAACACGAACCCTAAACCCCAGGCTATATATATATCTTGTGTGGAAGCTAGGGCAATGGGATTTTGAGCCATACTTATTTGTAGTTTCTTCATGACAAAATCCATTATCGTCGCTTGAAAAATTGAAAATAACTTCAAATTCAGAAGCTTCCTTAGTAAATAATATTTTAAATGCCAATAATACGGACCAATCTACCAAATACAAACATGTTGTTATAAACTATAGAAAAGATATGGCCATGACCTTGGTCACCTGGTTTGAAAGCCATGCAAATTCATACATGGTATGCCATATATCAAACTCCCTCCATACCAGATTATTGGGCTAATAGCCCTTTTTGAGATATACTGAATTATTAGGCTGAATCATATATTAATTACCCCCATTTAACTCTTGTGTGTGGCTGTTTTCCTCCTAAAAATCATGTTTCCTTGTGTGAACACATTGGACTACCCATTTGTTTTTGTTACATGCAATGTAGAAACCAATCCGCCAACCACTGCATGCTCTTTCACCTCTCATCGTGCCTTAATTACCGCATGGACCAAGGATAAATCGTTACCTCTCTCTCCTTTTTCTTCTCCAATCAGAAATCACCTAGGTCCTAGCATTTTACTAATTCAGTCCAATAATCCGGTATGGAGGGAGTATGACAAAATTAAAGCCATTATTATCGATTGGTGCTCTTAAAATAACTCCAAATATGGAAGCTCTTTTTCTAACCAATGTTGAAATACCAATATGCACCAATCTACCATACATGGTTACATTATCATAAAGTATGGTAACACATATGGCCTTGACATTGGTCATGTAGTTTTTGAAAGCCATGAATGTTCAAACATGGTACCCCATATTGTGAAATGAGTTTTTCAAGAGTTATCAAATTTTATATATTTTCATAGAAATTAGCCAATGCACACAGTGAGACACCAACGGAGAAACCAATGGTTGTATTTTGTTTTATATTTTGTTTCTTTATTTTTTTTAAAAACTGGCCCAAATTTGGTGTCATTACTATTCATATCAAAAAATTGAAATCTTGCAAAACTCTTGGTGGTTCTCCAATATTTGACTAATTCGGTACCTTTAAACTATTTTTAAAAAGTCGAGAGCAAGCTATATCACACACTTTGTAGTTCGTAAATAGACATACTTACTTTCAATCGTCAACAAGTTATTTAATTTTAGCATCTTTAGTTAGGAAGCTTGGAAACTCATGAAAGTAGGGCATTATCCATCAAATCTGGAATCTCCTTTGTAAACAATTGCTTCAAATGCCAAGATGCACCGATCTACCAAATATGGATATGTTTGTAAGTTTGGTTGGCGAAGATGCTTCAATGTACGGAGTAGTACAAAACATGAAAAAGGTACATAAACTATGGCTATGACCTCGCTCCTCTTGTTTGAAAGCCTTGAATTAATGTTCATTAATTTCGGCAGATGTCTATAAACTCATTAAATGCTGGAAAGCATATACGCCCGTGTGTCTATCTGACGGGCACAACATCCCAAGTTGGAGTACAGTACCTTAGAAGCTTCAACTTCAAAATTTCAGCAAATATCCCGCCCACCCATTTAAACATCCCGCCCATCCATTCAAACATCCAGCCCAAACAATTATTTTATTGCACAAATTTACCTTGGAATCTTGAAAGGGCATTATACATTGTGTGAAAAAGGGGGCGGTGGAATTTTGAGGCATCATCTTTGTAGTTGCTTGCTTCACAACAAAACACATTGTTGTTACTTGGATATTCAAAAATAAACTTCAAATTTGGAAGCAGACATATTGGTCGATTTGCAAAGATGCACCGATCCACCAAATACAGACACGTCATCATAAACTATTTCCATGACCTTGGTCACCTTTTTTTTGGATGATGGTCATCTTCATGAAAGCCTTAAATTGTTCGAAAATTTGAGCAAATGTCTAGAAACGCGTTTAAATGCTGGGAAGCAACTCTCGCAGGCGTGTGGGCCTAAACGGTGACAGCGCATCTGAGAGGCCCCACACCGGAGTAGCGTATGCTAGAAGATTCAACCTCAAAATTAGGTACGGCACCCAAACATTGCACCATCCATTAAAATATCCTGCGCATCCATTCAAACATGCTTCACCACTTTCTAGAATGTAAAATTCCTCTTTTATCCCTGCTGCAGAAAAAAGTATCCGAGGGAGCACTGCAATAACAGAGGGATATAGGTGGTAAATTTGTGTTCTCCTAAGTGCATCACTACATAGACGTTTCCCAGCCCACTCCGACCTACACTAACTTTTTGGACCCACTATGCAAGTGACCTACATGCCAGTGAGCCAGAATTACGGGAAGTAGAGATTCCCATCGCTTGTTGTTCAGAATTGGAACATTTTTCGCTAAACCGAGATAAAATCGTTAAAATCATCCAACCTAGCTTATACTAGCATTCCACTATGTCAGAGTAAAAGCTAAAAAACAAAGCCAAAAACACGTTCGTAGCTTTATAAGCCAAAAATCAAAAGCCAGAATTAGAGCCCAACCAAACAGTGCCTAAATCTCAAGGAACTCTTCATGTTTCTCCCTTGTTTTAGTACTTGGGTACCTTCAATTTTATTTAACAAAAATATGACCAAGCAGGGTATCATCAACTTGTAGATCAATTTTTGAGATACTTTCATTAAATTGCGGTAACACCATTCTGTTCCACGAATATATATAACCATAAAGTTTGAAAATATTATTGAGAATTCACGGAATCCTAAACCATAAAATCTAAACCCCTAAACCCTAACCAAACAGGTATCATGCAACTATAGATCAAAAATTGAGATACTTTCGTTAAATTGGGTGACACCATTCTATTCCATGAATATAAGCATAAAGCTTGAACATTATTGAAAATTCTCGAAAACCGAAACCCCTAAAACCCAAATCCTAAACCCCTAAACCCTATAACCCTAAACCCTCACCAAGCACGTAGCATGCACTTATAGATCAAAATTTAAGATAAATTTCTTTAAATTGGGTAACGCCATTCTGTTTGACGAATATACGCATAAATCCTGAGTAATATCAAAAATTCCCTAAACCCTAAACAACCCCCTAAAACTTAAACCCTAAACCCTAAAGCCCTAAACCCTCAGCCATAAACCCTAACCAAGAAGGTGTCACGCACACATTGATCAAAATTTGAGATACTTTCATTAAATCAGCTAACACCCATTCTGTTCTACAAGTATAAGCATAAATCTTGAGCATTATTAAAAATTCGCTAAACCCTAAACCCTAAACAACCCATAAAACTAAACCGTAAACACCTAAACCCTAAACCCTCGACCCATAAACCCTAAGCAAAGCAGGTATCGTCCACTTATACATCAAAATTTGAGATACTTTCAATAAATTGATGTAATGCCATTCTATTCCACAAATATAAGCATAAATCAACTTGAACATTGTTGAAAATTCCTAAAACCCAAAATCCAAAACCCCTAAAACCCAAAACCCTAAACCCTTACCAAGCATGTAGCATGCACTTATAGATCAAAATTTGATATACTTTCATTTAATTTGGTAACGCCATTTTATTCGATGAATATATGCATAAATCTTGAGCATTATCAAAAATTCCCTAAACCCTAAACAACCCCTAAAACCTAAACCCTAAAACCCCAAACCCTCAACCCATAAACACTAACCAAGAAGGTCTCATGCACTTTATAGATCAAAATTTGAGATACTTTCAATAAATTAGGTAACGTCATTCTATTTGACAAATGTAACAATAAATCTTGAGCATTATTCTAAATTCGCTAAATTCTAAACCCTATACAACCATAAAACCTAAACTGTAAAACCCTAACCAAACAGGTATCATGCACTTATAGATCAACATTTGTGATACTTTCATTAAAGCAGGTAAAACCATTCTATTATACGAATATAAGCATAAATCTTTGAGCATTATTGAAAAATCGCTAATCCCTAACCCTAAACAACCCATAAAACCTAAACCGTAAAACCCTAAATCATCGACCCATAAACCCTAAACTAGCAGATAACGTGCACTTATAGATCAAAATTTGAGATACTTTCGTTAAAGTGTGGTAACACCATTCTATTACATGAATATAAGCATAAATCTTGAACATTATTGAAAATGAAAAACCCATAACTGTAAACCCTAATAACCTCCTAACCCTAGAACCCGAACTTCCTAACCCTAGAACCCTAAACCCTTACAACGGAGGTATAATGCACTTATAGATCAAATTTTGAAATACTTTTATTAAATTGCGATAATGCCATTCTATTCCATGAATATAACCATATATATAAAGCTTGAACATTATTATTGAAAATTCCCTAAACACTAAAACCTAAACAAGCATAAACCCTAAAACCCTGAACAACCCTAAACCCTAAATCATGAGCCCTAAACCACTAAACCTTAAAAGCCTAAACCCTAAAATCCTAAACCATAAACCATGAACCCTTAAACCCTCAACCCAAAATAAAACCCCGGACCCTAAACTTAACCCTAGGCTATATATACTTTGAGTGAAAACCGGGGCAGTGGGATTTTGAGCCATGTTTTGTAGTAGCTTCATGACTAAAGCCATTGTTGTGCCTTAGAAAATTGAAATAACTTCCAGTTCGGAAGCTTCCTTTGTAAATAATATTTTAAATGCCAAAACACACCAACTAGAAAATACAGATAGATTATTATAAACTATAGAAAAGATATGGCCATGACCTTGGTCATCTAGTTTGAAAGCCATGCATATTCTTACATGGTACTCCATATATTGTGATACAATTTTTTCTCAGAAGTTATCAAATTTCAAGATTATATTTTTCCATGGAAACTAGCTAGTGCACATAGTGAGACACGAAGAGAGAAAATAATGGATGCATTTATTTTATATTTTGTTTCTTTGTGTTTTTTTAAAATGGCCGAAATTAGGTTTATTACCATTCATATCAAAAAGTTGAATTTTGCGAAACTCTCGGTGGTTCTCCAATATTTGACTACTTGATATCTTTGAATTATTTTAAAAAGTCAAGAGCAAGGTATATCACACACTTTCTAGTTCGAAATTAGACATACTTACTTTAGATTGTCAAAAAGTCATTTTCTTGCATAGATTTAGCTAGAAAGTTTGGAAATTCATGAAAGTTGGGCATTGTCCATCAAATCTAGAATCTTCTTTTGAAATGCCAAGATGCAGCTATCTACCAGATATGGACACGCTATTATAAACTATAACAGAGATATAGTTGTGACCTTGGTCATCTTGTATGAAAGCCTTCAAAATATATTGTTTATCAATTTCGGCAAATGTGTGGAAACTCATTTATATGTTGGTAAGCCTCCTGTCACTGGTGTGTGGGTCTAGACGGGGCCAACACGTGAGAGCGGCCACATCGGAGTAGCGTATGTCGGAAGCTTTAGCCTCAAAATTTCCGCATGGCGCCGAAACATCCCACACACATCTATCCAAATATCCCGCGCATCTATTCAAATATCCCGCCTCACTTTTTGCAACTTCAAAATTCCTCTTATATCCCTGCTCCAGAAACAAGGACCGTTGGAGTACTGCAATAATAGAGGGGTATAGGTCGTAAATGTGCGTCATCCCACCTATATACCCCATCATCTCTTCCCCGCCCACACCCCTCCAACCTCGACCTTCCTCTAGATGCTTCACCACCGGCCCTCTCTTCCACACCGGAGCTCTTCCACTGCAGGCACTCTTCACCGGTACTATTTCACCTACTCCCTCGTAGCATCGGATCTCCTTTGCCAATGCCGTCGTCTACCCTACCGGGGATGCTTCACTGAATCATTCATTGCTGACCCCAAAATGCCGAGCCACCACCCCCCGACCAGTTGCACATCCCACCCATCCTCGCCGCGCAGCGGTAATTTGTCTTGCCCGCTTGCTATATTTTTGGGACTCGTAAGCTACGAAATAGTTAGGATGTTGCTCAATATCCTGGATGCTATTGCCATTTTGTTGGGGATATACTTTCCGGGTATTCTCACAATTCCTCACTGACCAGGGTGGCCCACTTCGGGTTAGACCTTTGCTTCACGAGCGGCCCAGACAGGGAGAAGAGACAGAGTCCAGTCCGGCTACGGAAAGGCCCAGAAGACTTACCGACATAGGCCCATAGTGTTATTTGTAATTCAAGATGTACTCTGTAATCGACTCTTAGTCGTAGCCGGATAGATCTCTCCTGTAAACCCTAGGCCGGATATCTATATAAGCCGTCCTAGGGAGAGCCTTTAGGGCACCCCTTACAATCACAATCTCAACTCGCACAGGCGAACACTTGTAACACATATTCTGGCTCTACCGTATTACTGGACTGCTAGCAGGAGTAGGATTCGTCCAAAGCTAGCGGATTCGAACCTGGGTAAACTTGTGTGCTCACCATCCCGGAACACCATACGTCTCACACCGCTCTCTTCTGCACGCCTCGAGGACCCCCTCATGGAGTACTTTTCATCAATCCGACGACAGTTGGCGCCCACCGTGGGGCAAGTGAGCTTCGGATCTGCGTTCCGAGCGGAATCTACAAGAATCGGAATCGGTGAGACTATCGCCGTTGGTCGCATCCTCTACGCCAACGACATCCCTCTCATCGTTCTCCACGAGACTTGGATTCCGGCTAGGGAAGCCGTGACCACCTACACCATCATGTCTTTTGGCGAGATCGATGTTTATAGCGGCTTTGCTGAACCTGCCCCACCCACCCCAGCGGTGATGATAGAGGCAGAAGAAATTTCTGGGTCCCCTCTGTCCACGGAGGCAGCAGTGTTCTGGATCTCAGAAACCCCTAATCCCACCCAGCCTGCACCAATTGCGGAGATAGTGGAGAAAGATGAACCTGAAGTAGATATTGCGGTTCAAGTCGAATCTAGAGTGGATCTCCTAGGTGAGGTCAAATCCCAGATCGATTTGACTGCTGAGGTCGTGATCCAGGAGGAGGATAGTAGCAACCATGGTTCCTGCTCTGCCAACGCCAGAACAGATTGACAATTCCTGAGGCATACGTTGAGGTGCATGATACCGCAAGACGCAAGCATGGACGAGGTTCTCGAAACCATCAGGGTTTTCGAGGCAGTCCACGAGGAAAGCCGCAACTACCTCAGGACCCACACGTCACACTTCGTCGGATACGTTGGATCCGGATCCGGCTCCACCGATGCTGGAGAAAACACCGACTCAGTTCTGGAGGCGACCGGAACAAATGCCGACGTACCCGCATCCTCGGATGAATCGATGTCGTCGGCAGATTTCTGAAAGTTCTCCGCGGAGTATGAAGAGGAGTGTAACTCCAAAGCCGTAGAGGAAGAAGAAGCCATGGATGAAGGATCCGGGGAAAACTCTCCCAAAGCGCAAGATGACATGGAAATCAGAGATAATCCTGAGGTCCAGATGTCCGAAAGTACTGACCAGAGCTTGACTCTGGGAAACGGACCCAAAGCCGTCTTTGCTACCGGCGCTGCCAAGAAGGCAAAGAAGAAGAACAAGAAGAACAAGACCCGGGCAAAAGACCTTCCGCCAGAGGAAGTGATTGCCAGGGAATACTAGGAAGACTCGGATGGAGCACTTATCCCAGACGATCCCAAAGAAGAGTCAGTGGATGGACACGTGTGAAGGGAATATGCCCGAGAGGCAATAATAAAGTGGTTATTATCTTATTCCATGTTTATGATAAATGTTTATTTTGCATGCTATAATTGTATTGATCGGAAACGTCAATACATGTGTGTTTAATAAACAAAAAGGGTTCCTAGTTATGCCTCTCTTATAGAGTAGCTTGTTGATTAAAAAGATGATCAAGGGTTCCTGATCATGGACATTGGATGTTGTTAATAACAAGGTCACAACATTGGTGGAATGATGTAATGAACATTTATCCGAAGTATAGCATTACGATCAAAGTCATTATGTTTATATTGCTATAACACTATATGAAGTAATCTTTATCCTTAGACCATGATATCATGTTAATTGCTAACACCGGAAGAGTATCTTGATAACATCAAACATCACACCTTAACAGGGTGACTATAAAGATGGGTTCAGTGCTACGAAGGTGTTATGTTGAGGCTCATGGATCAAGAGTGGAATTTGTCAATCCCGATGACGGATAGATATACTCTGGGCCCTCTCGGTGATATCACATTAAGATAGCTTGCAAGCAAGTGATGTGATCACTAGAATGTTATACCACGGGAACGAGAAAAGAGTGCATGTAGGTAACGAGATCAAACTAGGTATGGAGATACCGATGATCAAATCTCAGACATGTAATATGTCACGAGACAAAGGTATTTAGTTACTAGCGTTAAAGGTTCTCACGATCACAGAAGTCATCATTGAATGTGTAGGAGTCAGTACGGATCTCTAGGTCCCACCGCTGATTATTGATCGGAGAGGGGTCTCGATCATGTCTACATTATTCGCGAACCATAGGGTGACACACTTAAGTGTTACCGGACACCATTTTGGAGCACATATGTTTCGGACGAAAGAATTGCAAAGCGCAGGAATTGTTTCGATAGAAACCGGAAATTGTTTCGGGTGAAATTGCAGAAAGTGGTTCTGCATGTGATATTGAAATATTGCAAGGGGCTATATGTGAATGTTTGTTAATTAAAGTAATTAACAAAATTCTGAATAAATTTAATAAAAGAGTTTTATTAAATGAGAGAGCATTAAACTTGGAGAATTTTAATGCGTTTAAAGTGGAGACTTTAAAAGGGAATGTGATGAGGCATTTTAATGTGGAGGGGTTACCACCACATGAATGGGGGAGGTGGACCCCCCATGCGCCGGCCATGGAGAGAGGGGGTACCCTCCTCCTATAAAAGGCCACCCATTCCCTCCTTCATCCTCACACCTCCTTGTGAAGGATCTCTCTCCCCTCTAGAATTATTCCCCCATGGTCTCGGATTAGCGAGATACATGTTCCCGGTGGCATTTCGTCTGGAAGGAGTTGCTGCTTCCACTGGATCACTGGAGCAAGGAGGTGGAGGTTGTCCGGTGGCTTGAACGTGTGTGCGAGTACGGATGCGTTGTTGAGTTGCGGCGCTCGGACTTCCTCACGATCTTGAGATCGGCAAGTGTACGACTACATCAACCACGAGTTCCTACTCGTTAACAAAACTCGTTGTCTTCGAGGGTAAGTTCTCGTTGGATGTATGTCCACCCGTTGCTTTGTACCTAGTAGATAGATCTTGGCGTGTAGTTCTCATCGTAGGAAATTTTTTGTTTTCTATGCTGCGAACCCAACAACGTGATCACTGAAGGTGCGCGTAAACTCATCGATGCTGCATTAACCACACCTATCCCTACATCTACAAAACTTACTGCCGAAGAACTGGACGAAAGGGCCCAAGCCCTAGAAGCGCGTCGTCAACAACTCCTGGATGAAGCCAAAAACATCGAGGAGGAGAAGAAACGCATGGCAACTATGGAGAACTACATCTCTCGGCAGCATCAGACGACCTGAAAACGTCACACACGTGACGATCAATTCTCGGAAGTACACAAGGTTCTCTTCGAAGGAGACCCAGGGATGCCTCGTCTCGACAACAAAGGAGATATGGTGTATCCAACACCGGTACAGAATACTGTTGCAGCTTGAGATATCCTATCGAATAATCCAGGCCCAGAGCAGGTTCGATTGGGACTTAAGCTACTAGGGTCTGGAACAGCAAAGGGCTGCAAAATCCGGAAGCGGAAAACTGGTCTCCAAATCTGACCAATGCCACATAGACTCAGCCTGGAATGATATAAGGCCCCAGCGTGTTCCGGAACAGCATCACCATTCCGACAGACGGGAAGACAACTACTCCAGAACCAGATCATTAGGACAACATCACAGAGCTGCACGTGACTGGCGTAATGTCGCTCCAGCCGCCGAGCAAGGAGCAATTGCTGCACTGTATCCGAGAAACCCTTCCTGATGAGAGTCGAATGATCGTAGGGGACAAGACAAAGAGAAACGTCGGGAGGAGGACCATCAAAGGATGCCACCTCCTAGACCTACAAACCGTCCGGCTGAGCCCCACCATGGTGGGAGTAATGGACGAAGGAACGATGGAAACCACACCAAGTCAAGCCGGCAGGGGGCTCGTCACAATGAAGACCCTCCCCGGAACAGGAATAATGACGCTCCGGATGGAGGCTGGCGATCAGCCGGAAATAACCCAACTGCTCCACCCTCTCCGCCAAGTAGCCACCACAACGACTCCCAAGGAGGCCAAGGACGACATCGTGGTAGAGGAGGTGGTGGCAGAAGCCGAAGTCCGGCTCCAAGGCACTGCAACCATAGCCGCCATTTGGGATGATCTTTATCCCCAAATGATGCAAGGCACAGGATCAACTCCAATATAGAGGCACGGTGCTATGAAAACGATGACATATATGTGGGCCCAAAATGCTTCGGACCATGCATAAGAGCTACAAGATTCCCGGAAGGATTTGTTATCTCAAGACATATTCAGGCCTACGATGGCATAGCTCGGCCAGATACTTGGCTACAGGATTTTTTCCAAGCTTGCCGCATCGCTAAAGGCGGAAACAACATGGTCGCAACCCGATATCTCCCACTTATGTTGCGGAAGATAGCACGATCATGGCTCAATGAACTTCCGGAGAACGCCATCCACAACTGGTATGACATGCAAAGTGCGTTCTTTCGGAATTTTGAAGGCACATATCGGAGGCCCTGTACGGTCGGAGAGCTACAGTGTTGCACCCATAAAGCCGGAGAAACTTGCCGTGACTATCTCGAATGATGGATCAACACCAAGAACTCCTATGAGGGAATAAATGACCAAACTGCGATTGAAGCTTTCATTGCAGGTCTCCCAATTGGTTTACTACGTCATCGCTTGAAGTGTGACAAAGTCACTGATTTGGGAGAGATGATAGAAACAGCGAGCAAGTATGCAGATGCTGACGACGATGCAGAGGGATTACTGAACGCCTTGGCTGTGCCACAGTCGGCAAAACAACCAAAGCAACAAGCTCAGAAGCGCAAGAATACCTCGGAAGAAAAACCCAACGCGGAAACGGCAGTAGTCACTGCTACTTTCGGGTCTGGAGGACGAGGAAGACGTGGCGGTGGCCGCGGACGCGATCGTGGGACATTAAGAGTTCAAGGTAGAGGAGACCAGCAGCCTGGCAAAAGCTACTCTTGGGCCGACATTGCTAATAACCCATGTGTGCATCACCTAGACGCCAATGGGGGCTCGTCCCACACAAACACCGAGTGTTGTTTCAATGACGACATTAAGAGAGATGATACCGCTGGCTACAAAGCTAAGCGAAAGAAGGGAAAGAAGAATCCCAAAAAGGATAAAGAGACCAAGGAAGATTCCGACATGGAGGAAGCTGATGCTTCAAATCCCAAGCCGGAAGGGAAGAAAAATTTCCGACCAAGAAAGACACTTACGTCACCTTCCTCGGATCTCAACCAGCAAAAGTCAAAAAGGCAGTGCTACATGAGCTCAATGCAACAGTTCCGGCTGTCCCTCAATTCTTCGACTGGTCGGAAGTGGCAATCACCTTTGACCGCGCTGATCATCCGCCTAAGTTGCACAGGCGAGGAAAATACGCCTTAATCGTCAATCCACTTATTGACGGTTATGGTTTCTCCAAGACTCTCATGGACGGTGGTAGTAGCATTAACATCCTGTATGTCGAAACGCTACGCCGGATGAAGATCTCGGAGACTCAGCTGAACCACAGCTTTGTGATCTTTCACGGGGTTGTCCCAGGAAGACAAGCAAATTCCCTAGGAGCAATCACTTTGGATGTTACCTTTGGAACTCCAAAGAACTATCGGACGGAGGCACTTTCTTTCGAAGTGGTTCCGTTCAAGAGCGCGTACCACGCTATATTCGGACGCCCGGCTTACTGGGCTTTTATGGCTCGTCCGTATTACATTTACAATATGATGAAAATTCCAGGTCCCAACGGCGTGATCACCATCAGGGGAGACCCGAAGGAAGTGCGAGAGTGCGAGGATGGAAATGCCGCCTTTGCTAAAGCCATGTTGCACGCCTAGGAGTACCAGGAGATGAAGAAGAGCATAGATCCGTCCGAGATGCCCACAACAAAGAAGGAGGCGATGAAGCCGAATCTGGAGTTCAAGGAATCAGAAGAGACGAAGAAGACGCCATTGAAGGACGATGACCCCTCCAAGGTGACCTAGATAGGTGTAGGCCTAGATAGCGCATAGGAAAGCGCGCTCATCAAGTTCCTCAAAGGAAATCAAGATATCTTCGCATGGCAGCCATCTGACATGACCGGAGTACCTAGGGAACTTGCCGAGCCCTCTTTAAATGTAAACCCGAACGCTAAACCCGTCAAATAGTCCTTGCGACGGTTCGGCGATGAAAAGCGTAAGGCAATAGCTAAGGAACTAGCACGGCTCAAGTTAGCCGGATTCATAGAAGAGGTCATCCACACTGAGTGGTCGGCCAATCCTGTAATGGTCCCTAAAAAGGACACCACTGATTTAAGGACGTGTGTTGATTATGCCTTGAACAAGGCTTGCCCCAAAGATCTGTTCGCTCTGCCTAGGATTGATCAAGTTATCGATTCTATGGTAGGCTCGGAACTCCTCTGTTTTCTTGACGCATATTCCGGTTATCACCAAATCCGGATGAAGGAATCTGACAAAGTCAAAACTTCATTCATAACCCCCTTCGGAACCTTCTATTTTGTTACAATGCCCTTTGGGCGGAAGAACGCAGGAGCTACATACCAGCGCACAATGCAGCGTTGCCTCCATGATCAAATCGGACGCAATGTACATGTATATGTGGATGATATTGCGGTGATGTCCAAAAAGAAGGAAACATTAATTTCTGACTTGGAGGAAACATTCGCCAATCTAGGAAAATACAACATAATGCTTAATCCGAAGAAATGCTTCTTTGGAATCCCAGCCGGAAAATTGTTAGGTTTCATCGTGTCTCAAAGAGGTATAGAGGTGAACCGAGACAAAATCAAGGCTATACTCAATATTTCCAGACCAACCCGCCTGAAGGACGTACAAAGACTAACTGGCTGCATTGCCGCAGTCAGTCGGTTTGTAAGCCGGCTCGGTGAAAGAGCTGCACCATTATACAAACTCCTAAAAAATACCATGGATTTTGTGTGGACCGACAAAGCAGAAGCTGCGCTACAAGATCTGAAAAAAGTACTCTCATCTGCTCCAATCCTTGCAGCCCCAGAACCACAGGAAACGATGTTGCTCTATCTTGCTGCAACAAACAAAGTCGTCAGTATTGTCATGGTAGTGGAAAGACTGGAGGAAAATCAGGAACACTTGGTGCAGCGCCCGACCTACTTTGTCAGCGAGGTCTGGACAGAATCAAAATAGCGGTATCCGCACTATCAAAAGCTAGCTTATGGTGTGATCTTGGCATCTCGTAAGCTACGCCACTATTTTCAAGAACATCCAATTACTGTGGTGAGCACAGCTCCCATGACATATATAATCAATAAAAGTGATGCCACATGACGCGTCGCCAAATGGGGCATAGAGGTCTCAGCTTTCGATATTGAGTACAAACCTCAGACAACAATCAAATCCCAAATCATTGCCGACTTTGTTGTTGATTGGACAGAGACGAAGGAGAATATGACCCTCCCTGAGTCGGAATATTGGACTCTATATTTTGATGGGTATAAGGCTCGCGGGGGCTCGGGGCTGGCGTGGTGCTCAAATCACCCCAAGGAGATAAACTTTTATACATGTTGCAAATCCACTTCACAGCGACAAATAATATTCCCGAGTATGAAGCACTGCTGCATGGAATCCGGATTGCAAAATATATTGACATCCGACGTTTGATGTGTTACGGAGATTCGGATCTTGTTGCTCAGCAAGTGTCGGATATTTGTAATGGAAATAAACACATGGCAGCATATAAAGCTATCGTGGATGATTTATCTAAATCGTTCGAAGGGTTTGAGGTTTAACACATCCCTCGAGCAGAAAACGAGGAAGCAGATGCACTATCTCGAATAGTCTCTGCATGGAAAGAGGTCCCGGTTGGCGCTTTTTTAGAGCACCTCAAAGTTTCCTCAATAAAGGGAGTGGACGAGGAATATCCGAACAAATCTGATTCACCTCTAATAGCAGTTCTGGCTGTAATTCCCAGCTGGACTCAACCCTACCTCGATTATTTGGTAGATGGAAAATTACCCGAAGACGAAGTTCTGACCCGGCAGATAATCCGATGAGCAAAAGCCTATACTGCGATTAGTGGTGAGCTCTACAAGCGGAGTGTATCTGGGGTCTTTCAGCACTGCGTCTCTGGAAGAAGGAGTGGAAATCTTAAGACAAATCCACGAAGGCGAGTGTGGTCACCATGCTACAGCCAAATCTTTAGTGGCAAAAGCTTTCCGACACGGTTTTTTTTGGCTTACAACCAAGGCAGATGCTAAACGGCTGGTCAAGACGTGCAAAGGCTGCCAAAAGTACGTCAAACAAGCTCACGTTCCAGCTGATCAGCTGCGAACAATACCTATAACATGGCCTTTTGCGGTCTGGGGGCTTGACATAGTAAGACCATTTAAGCGGGCCCAAGTGGATTTACTCACCTCTTAGTGATGGTGGATAAGTTCACCAAATGGATTGAGGCTAAACCCGTCACTGGTTGTGATGGAGCAACATCCAAAAGATTTGTCGAGGATGTTATAATCCGGTATGGTTATCCACATAGTATAATCACGGACAACGGGAGTAATTTCTCTTTGGGGGAACTTGCTGAATTCTACAACAAACAAAATATCTGGCTTGACCTTGCGTCAGTCGCACATCCACAGGCTAATGGACAAGTCGAAAGAGCAAATGGTTTAATCCTACAAGGCCTAAAACCGAGACTCGAAGCACCACTACGACGTGCTGCGGGGGCTTGGGCAGAGGAATTACCTTCTGTAATATGGAGTTTACAAACAACTCCGAACAGGTCAACCGGATACACGCCTTTCTAATTGGTCTATGGCGTAGAAGCAGTTCTTCCTAGTGATTTAATTCACACTTCTCCTAGAGTGGCCGCGTATATCGAAGAGGATGCCGAGATTTCTCGATAAAATGATCTCGACTTAGTCGAAGAAGTTCGTGTCGTTGCTAAAATGAGATCAACAGCCTATCAGCAGAAGTTACGCAAGTATGATAGCCAGAGAGTCAGAAATAGATCTTTCAATAAGGGCGATTTGGTTCTCCGGCTTGTGCAACAAAGAAAGCACAAACTTTCCCCAGTATGGGAAGGGCCCTTCTTGGTTAGTCGAGTATTGCACAATGGTTCATACTACTTAACTGATATGAGGCCAGTCAAAGAAAGACCTGCTACTAAGAAGAGAAAGAGAGCTGGAGGCAGTACAAATCCGGATGAGTTAGACGGGCCGTGGACTATTTCTCAGCTACATCCCGTTTATTCTTAGTTTATTCTTCTTTGTAATCATATATATGTACATGTTCTTTGAGAAATAAAAGTCTTGGTTGCCTCAAGTTTTTTCTGAGAAGTTTTTACCCTCTTATTTCCGAATGATCATGTCATAGTTGAAAATCCCAGAATGCTTGAAAGTACTTTATGCTCATTTTCGTTCTGGTTTAGATTTCCGATTCTAAAATTGCTACCCTCAGGTATAACTCTAAAGTTTCTAGTCTTTACTTTGGTTATTTGTCTGATTGCTGGATGCGGGTATTTTCCGAGTAGTTAATTGTTGGTACTGGAAGCTGGCTTTGTTTCCAAATTCAAACTGGTTTAGCAATTGAGCTCCGTTGCTTGGCAAAGTTTCCGTGCTGAAAGTTTAGCTGGCTCACGAAAGGGGCGAGGCGGAAAGCCAGATAAACGATAAGTACAGACAAAAAAGTACAAGTGCTTCTGTAAACATTTTAGGCACACAAAAATTTAAACCAAAAGTGATTTATAGATTAAAACTTAGCACTAGCAAAAGTATAATATTGCATATTTACAGACCCAAAACATTTTCAGAATAAGCCATTTGTTTCTGATAATCTATGATGCAGGAGAAGAGGTAGGATCTGCCGGCTCGCTGGACACATTAGCCGCACTCTGATAACGATCTGAGATGTCCAAATCCGATGTGGTGTGTTCATCGTCGGAAGCTTCAGCTGCTTCTTCGGGAGGCGGATGTGGTGTGTCCACGCGGTTGAAGAAGGGACTGTCATAGTTGGTTAAGTCAGCTACATGACACCCATATCCGACGCAGGAGTCCATGATGGCCTTGATGTCTTGCTCATGTCCGTCTTCGTCCACCTTACAGTACCCTCTGGTTACTTGCCAGATTACCATGCTTCCATGGTGGCTCATAACCATTGTGAGGGTGTTCTGCGCCGCTGATCGCGCGTAGGACATGTTCCAGTCCCGGATGAGCTGTGGCATCTCCTTTGCCTTGTCCCGCACCTAAAAGTCGGACATGCTATGCATGTCCAGAACCGTGAGAGCTTCGCCAATATCCTTAGTGTATTGGCGGAAGTCATGAAGCAAATCACCGACTTGGGTAAGCCGGTGGGTGCGGGGCTCGGAAGAGGTGGAGTCCATCAAGTTCCGAGGACCTATGCGTATAATGCAAAACAGATAAATAAATCCAACATCGAAAGAATCGAAAAATGTAGACAAGTCAGAAAAATGGAAACATACCAAAGATGACGTCATCAACTTTGTTCTTCTCTTCACGAAGACTTCGGAGTTCAGCCCGGAGCGCCTTAGAAATATCTTTCTCTCTGAATAGCTCATCGTTGAGATTCGAGATCTTCTCTTGGAGTGCAATCTTGCGATCATGCTCCACGGTGGCCATGGAGGAGGATTCGAGAACTTGAGCAATGCTCTTCTCATGATCTGCCTTAAGCTGGTCTAGCTCTTGGCGGAGATCCTTGTTTTCCACCACTAGGGTCTTCAGATTCTCGGCCTCTTCGATCGTAGCACAGGACTGCTTTAGCAGTGCTGTAAGTCAAAAAGAACAACAGTTCAGCAAAAATTATTTGACTATGAAAAATCAAGACAAGGTTTGAGTCTCGGAAAGTTCACCTTCGGCCTCATCCTTGGAAACTTTAAGCTCAACGTTTTTAAGTCGGAGAGCTTTGATCTCTCTCCGCTTATTGAAGATATTCTTCAACAATTCCTGGTTATATGAATTAACTTTTTGTAAGTTCGAGTACCCAGAGTTAGAAGTGTACTAAAGACTCGGGCTAATATTGTAGCTAATATCAGCACGAGCCTTGGGGGCTATACTAGTTCATTCTTTGGCATCCTAGTAAAGCATAAACCCGGATTTACTATCCAACTTCATGCTTGGGGGCTAGAGGATATGACGTATCGGAAGAAGTTACCGGTAAAGTACAAAGGCGGAAGTTGTGTGGAAAGTTACCTCTTTACAACTGGCACTTTCTTTGTGCCGACGGCCACTGTCGGAGCTCTACGCTTCCTGGGCACAACGTCCGGCAGTGGGACCAGTTCCTCCTCCTGAGAAAACTCCGAAGGATATCCCTCGATAGGATCCAGTTCTGACTCGGGGAGGTCGGCAAGCCGAAAAGAAGATAATATCTTAGTGTTGCGAAATAACTTAAAGGTGAAACACATAAAAAGGGTTTACTGCTTAAAGCTTACCGGCACTACAGGGTCTTCCATTGTGTGCATGTCCAGAGATAAATCCGGAATCTTTCTCTCGATCCGCTCCTTTATCAGCCATTTGATCTGGCTTATGTAGTCCTGTGGCTTTAGGGCCTTGGGGCTGATGCGGAGGGAGTCTTGTTTGACGCTGTGATGGAATGCATCAGTCGGTCACTGTGGTGCTGGAGAGGCTGGATCTGGCATGCCACCTAGCACTAGACCAAGTCGGACCCTCTCAGGCCCTTCTTCATCAGATACTCGATCCGCCTCTTGGTGAGGAGCAGATCGTCGCTGAGAGCCGGAGGAGCCTCGTCCCAGGATGCTTGGGGCGTGGCGGCTCCATCGACGAAAGCCGGCAAAGCAGTAGCTTTGCCGGGAGCAGGAATATCCTTATGATAAAAGAAGGTAGCCGACCACTATTTGACCGACTCACTAGCTAAAATCCTAGGATAGACACGCTCACGTCTAACCGAAAGACTAATTGTGCTGGTAATGTAAGGATTACCGGCAATGATAGAGTTTCTCCGGACATGGAAGTAAAACCGGAAGAGAGTGAGACTCGTCCTAATGCCGAGATACCCCTCACACAAAGCTGCATAGGCGCTCATCTCTAAAAGAGAGTTTGGGGGGAGATGGTGAAGCTGAACGCCATAGTGATCTATAACCTCGGAAAAGAATTCCGAGGGAGGGAAAGACAAACCTCTGTCGGGGTGGGTGCCGAAGTGTACCCGCTCATCGGCGTGTGGGTTGGGGATGGTTTCGCCAAAACCGCTCCGCCAGTCGCCAGCGCGGAGGAGTCCTTCGCTCTCCACACCACTGAGCTTGATGTCGTCTAGGATGCACGGGATCCAGACCCATCGATTGCTTTCTTTCTCTGCCGCTGCCGCCGCCGTCGCCGCCGCTGTGGCCCCAGCCAAGCCGGATGATGAAGAAGAAGCCATTCTTCCGGTGCGCCGGTGACCTTGGATGGGCGGTGCTGGGAATCTGGAGGCAAAGGAGCTCTACGCGCGGGGGAGAAGTGGAGGAGAAGGAAACGGCACGGGAACAGGTGAAGAAGATGAGGAAAAGGCAATCCTCACCCCTTATAACCACCGAACCGCGCCAAGATTCATGCAAATGGCACAGTGTAAACGCCACACGTCGTGGAAAGACCTGTGAAGCCCCCACGCGATGATTACGCTGCCTCGATCTCCGCGCATGCATTGAAATGGCGCCTCGGTTCCGTGAACGGTGGACCCACCAACGGTCATGCTGACATGATGTCTATCAGAAGACGTGACTTGACCATGACCAGTGTCACATGACGTTAGAGACCAAGATCTGGCTTAGTTTGAATATCAAGCTGGAAAATCCGAATAACGTACTAATAGGTCCGACTTACTTTTGAGACCCGGATCGTATCTTTTATTTTGATGTTTTAGGAACCCTTCAAGATTCTGCAAGATGAAGCTCAAGCTAGACGATGATGAATCCGACTTTGGATCTTGGAGACTTTCGGGGGCTGCTGTTGGGGATATACTTTCCGGGTATCCTCACAGTTCCTCACTGACCAGGGTGGCCCACTTTGGTTTAGAGCTTTGCTTCACGGGTGGCCTAGTCAGGGAGAAGAGACAGAGTCCAGTCCGGCTACGGAAAGTCCTAGAAGACTTACCGACATAGGCCCATAGTGTTACTTGTAGTTCAAGATGTACTATGTAACCGACTCTTAGTCATAGCCGGATAGATCTCACCTGTAAACCCTAGGCCGGATATCTATATAAGCCGTCCTCGGGAGAGCCTTTAGGGCACCCCCTTACAATCACAATTTCAGGTCGCACAGGAGAACCCTTGTAACCCATATTCCGGCTCTACCGTATTACTGGATTGCTAGCAGGAGTAGGATCCGTCCAAAGCCGGCGGATTTGAACGTGGGTAAATTTGTGTGCTCACCGTCCCAGAACACCGTATGTCTCACACCCCTCTCTTCCGCATGCCTTGAGGACCCCCTCATGCCGTACTTGTCATCAATCCAACGACACATTTCATTTGCACCCTTCATCTTGTAGGTCATATCCACATCATTAGCTTCTCTCTTTTATTCCCTTTCTTTATTCTCACGCTATCGATTTAATCCTCTAACACCAACTCATAGATACTCTTTCCAAGCGCTCGCACGGGTCATGCAAATAGCTCATAGAGGATCCAACACTAACAATCTGATGCCAAGCAAGGCTGAATCGTGAGGTTTCCTTGTGTTACTTAGGACAGTTTCTTGACATGTTAATTAGTTGTATAACCTGCATGCCTAATAATTTAATAAGTCATTCTACCTAAGAACTTGCTATGACATTTGCATTTATGTTCAATTGTGAATATATGTGCGAATGCTTAATTCAAAAAATGTCCATCTAGTTTGGATGATATATCTGTTCATGTTTAATGCTATATCTTGGTGTTTTCACCTGCTTTCAACCTTCCAAACCAGCTATCTAGTTTGAAACATACATCTGGTAATATTTAATGCTATGTTTTTGGTGTTTTTCAAGAGTTTTTATCCTACCAAACCAACCAACTTGGTTCCAAATGTCATGCAGAGAAATGACAATGGAGTACAAGGACCAGAGTTCCAACTGCTATGCTCAGATTCTTCTGGCAGATTGACCAGGAGTCGCACCCGCTCAAGAAGGAGCTACTGTCAGCCTGAACGTGCTACTGTAAGTTCATACTTACTTTAAATGACCTCTACTTTATATAATAATATTTTTCCCTTGTTGTTTGTTTTAATCTCTTTCACCATATTTTAGCAGACTGCAGTTAAAACCTAGCAGGAGTCCTTGGAAGGCAGGACTGAAAGTTGTGTTCACTCGTCCCATTCATCCTCCCATTGCATTTCCGAAGCAGAGAAAAGGCCGGAACAGTGAAAGGACGGAACCGTAAAAGGTATCAATATCAAAAGGCTAGTACGGTGGTAGGCTAGTCCAGCAACATGCCGAATAGTGTCGGCCTGAACAGGCAAAGGCCCAAACACTAAAGGGACTAAACAGTAACGGGTCAAAATTCCAAAAAGGCTGGAACAATAACATGACTGAACAGTAAAAGGCTAGATTGGCAATAGGCCTGAACAGTGTCGGGCCGGATTTCTGCAGGCGTCAGGTGGCATCATAGTGTTGGACTAACATGGGCCTTCTGTAGGCTGAAATAGAATCGGGCCTGAAAGTTCGTGGGCCGCTACTGGCTGCATTTTTGGGCCCATTTCAAACAGTGCAGGACAAAACAGTAAGGGGCCATCTTCTTATTGCGCTCCCCTGATGGGTCAGCCCAGTTTGTATTTAGCAGGCCTTGGCTTGGCCTAACATCTGCCATGGTTTCTATGACCGTTAACGGCGGTAACTGGCCGCTAATGGCGGCTGCCACGTGGCAGTTTGCTTGACATCAGCCATCAGCATGACTTGCGAACAAATCTACGACGGAACAAGTTCTTGTGGCTGAAGGGTACGATCTGCCATGGTCGAAATAAAACCATGGTTAATTCATTTGTCACGGGGCTTTTACCACGAAGTCCATCCATCACGGAAGACTCTTTGGCCACGAAAAACGGGCCTTCAACCACGATAATCGTCCGTTGTAAAAGCCAACTTTTCTTGTAGTGTGTTAGAGCAAGATAAATTATATGTGGGCAGTGCATCCATAGTTGCTATTGCCTCCGCAACCTCTTATAGCAATAACCTACTAGTCGCATCCATAGAAGAAAGAGAACTAATGATATGCATAGTGATGTCACCGTCAATCCCAAGTAAAACCCTCACATAAAGCCGTACTACCCCTTTTGTCACTGGGGTTCCCAACCTACAGATCAGTCATTACTCATACTCCCTATACTTGTCTCAACCCTCGGGGTCTTGGGTATCTGACAAGTCCTTGGACTGACGCAAGAGAGGATACAATAATCATCATGTCATACAAACTAATACACGATCCCATCTATGATAAATAACATGCACAATCGCTACATGGCTAGGCCGAAACCCTTAGCCCAAGGAGAATTACTCACACATAGAGACGAGATCAACAATCACAAACATTGTAATGAAAATCATAACATTTATAGCAATAGTCTTACAATGTCGCCAATCAAAGAAGAGATCTACTATTACAAGTGGTGGAATATGGCTATGGAGATGAGAAGGGTTTTGAGATCTGGAGGCGGCTGGTTATCTGTGGCGGAGACTTTTAGCAAGGTCGGAGAGAGTTTTCTCGTCGCCCAAGGCTTCTTTATATAGGGGTCCCTTCACCAAAGTTGTTTTGTTTGACCTAATGGTGGTGGCGCCAACTATACGACCGGAGCTATACGGCCGGAATTTTGCTCCGGCCGTGTAGTTGGTCGTTAAAGCGTCTACCTCTGCTTTACGGCTCCTGGTTTCTTGTGGTTGTTGGAAATCTCATATCTTCGAATTTAATGTAGTGATTCGCATCTTTAAATGAAATTATCTATGCAGTACAAATATAAAACAAAGGATTGCATACTCCTTTGAATATTAGGCATTAGTGGCAGGATTTACAGAGATATTTCATCAAAATTATGAATAATATACAGTTTAAATGTGGATGTAGATGGCTATATTTGGGACAGAGAATCATAGAGATTGTTCCTTCTTTGTTGGAAGGGCTTGATGCTTGGAACCTGGCAGGTCGATAGGGGCTGATACCTCTTCCCAGCTTGACCGGCAGCAACGCGACCAACCAGATACCGGCGCGGTTCGCATTGGTGACCCCGCCCGCGGACGCCACGGGGCAGCCGACCTTCGCGGCAGTGCTGACCTCGGCCACCAACAGCGCGGCGCAACCGGTCGAACCGGTGATGATGCCACCTAGCAACAATGCGGTGCAACTAGTCGCACTAGTGACGACGCCATCCAACAACACCACGGCATCGTTGGTGCTTCTTCCTAGTGAACCCCAGCTAGAGGCGGAGCATACAACAGCCGGCACCACGGATGCAAAAAGCCCCTTTGTCACTTGCATGCCCACCGCCGTTGGTGGTGCGTCTACAGTAGCCGAGCTCGACGTCATCACCAAGGTAACTAATTAAGTGTCTCGGATGCTCATCTCCTTGTCCTTTGATGACGGCTGATGTCTGCAAGTGCACAGTTCATTTGTAGCTAGTGTCCAAGTTCAGATATCGATCCCACAGGGAGCCCAAAGGTAAGTGTTTATGAATGAAGTCTCTGCCACACTCAAAGTTCTCACAGGTCTTCGAGTGAATTGACTGCAAGTGTGGAAATAAGAATGAAATTTGGATTAAACTAGATGTACTTAAATAAAACTAAAATGTAAACTTCAGGAATATAAAGCATAAAAGTAAAGAACAATTCAATTGTTTGTGGTTTCCTGCAGATGACAAAGAAGGCATGGGGAGATACAGTTCATGGTGATAGTGACTGTGCCAGGTGGACGAATGATAACTATAACAATTATAATCTTATAAGTATATGTGTAGGCAAGCAACCCATAATTATCCGGAACTCGTCTTGGTAGATTTCATCCCAACTTTAATAATCCTACTAGTCTGTTACCAAAACCATGGTCAGTCACTAGACGATTAAGATCCTTTAGGTTGCTTAGCAATTAAGCTCCTTGGATCGGACTAATGCAATAAGCATAGTGGTTCCTCATGATCCTCGAGTCAACTAGTTTCCCATTGATATCCCTGTGTCACTCGGGGGGCGCCGGTCCGCTAGCAAACAAGATCCTATCTATGTAGAACAAATCATCATGTTGTCTGGGCCCTTAATTGGACAACAAGCATTAGGCATCCCACAGATAGTCAAGCACACATAATATAGTAATTAAAATCTCACAAACTAATGGAAAATATATAAAGGCACATCATATCTCACCAATCCCTTACATCTCTCATGCCAAAGAAACTTACTCACACATGAGAGAAGAAAGCATCATCAATATAATTAAATAAAGGGAGTTCTTCTCGATATTACCAAGGAGATCCACAATAAGAATAGAAAAGCAATCCAACACAACTCAAGATAGGAAGAAACGATCTCAAATCCTAATATTGCAAGGTGAAGATCTCTCTCTCTCTTAAGTACAAATAATGGCTATGACGGTGTGATGGCTAGGAGGTCGAAGATCGTGGAGCGGGATGAAGAACGTCTTCCCCTTCTTATCTGGATCTCTTCTTTCTCCCTTTCTAGATCGGATGGCGGTTGCTATGTTATGATTTCGCGTCTGGCCTCCTCACAAAATTTGTCCCTTTTGAAAAGACGGAGGCGGCGGCAGCTGTAGGGCCGGAACTATATGGCCGGAAAAATATTCCCGTCGTATAGTTGGTCATTAAAGCTTTTGTTTGCCTCCCTTGATTGCTTCCAAAAAGAGACTTGCTTGTTTTCACCTAAATATTGTGTTTCTCTTGTTAAAACCTTCTATTGATGTTCAGAACCTGAAACACACATTAAAAACCATGTTTTCTTCGCTACCGAAGCATTAACGTTAGGTAAAGCTAGAAAACGATCAAATCCAGAAGAAAACTATAAATCAAAACCAACAAAAATATGTCGAACCTCACAGCTATCAACTCCCCCAAGCTTAGATGTTGCTCCCCTCGAGTGACAACAAAAAAGGAAGAATAGTGGAGATTCAAGACTGAAATAAAAGAACTTACAATCTCTAGTTGGTGTCAAATTATTTTCTTCACAATTCCTGCAATCTTAAAAATGATCATACAAGTATTCACAAGATTGCAGTAAGTCCACTTCCTAACCACGTATATCTTGCTAGAAAATAAATCATATGCACAAGAAAGTGTCAGAAGTTTAGCTAGGAAAGTGAAACCAATTCTTTTGGTGTGTCTCTTTGTTGAGAAGATGAAAACTTTTTGCTCTTGTTTCTTTAATCAATTAAGAGTACTCAAGGTGGCACCAAAAACATTCAATTTAAGAACAACTCATCTATTCCCCTGTCAAAATTTCAAGACTCTCAAGGCAGTTTTTTCATTTCCTTGTTTTTCAAAAACTTCAGCCCTTTAATAGAGAAATCATGCCATTGTTTTTAACATGTTAATTGGGACTGTGTTGCGCACTCGTGACCATGCCAATAGATAATTTCTTAGCAATAGTGGGTCATAGGAGTAATACAACTTCACTTGGAATGTGAAACCACGAGGAGACTAAAAAAATTACCCGTCATAGCATTGCAGCTACAGACGCTTATATAACTCAATAGCCGAAATCAAGTGGTTTCCCACATTTAGATCGTTTGTTGGCCAGCAGAGTTAATAGTTCCATGGAGCATGACAGTATTGTAATGACACGCGTAGAGCAATATCTTACTGTAATTTTTAGAAAAAGCAGTGGTATAATCTCTACTACTTCGAAGCATCCATTTTATTAGAAAATTTCATTTAAGAGTGTTATCGAGTCTATTTACATTAAGCCCAAATGGGGTTGAATAGTTCTAAAATAAAATCCTTTGGGCTAAACATGGACTCAAGTCATCTTTTGGATGCTTTTTCTTGTTGTAAAAATGTCTATTTTTAGCCAAGTTCATTGCTCATTATTTCAAAGCTAAAAAGGAGACACTAGCAAAGGAAGAATTTATAGGATAACAAGCTAAGGGGGGAGTGGCTCAAGTGCAAACGAGCAAATAATTGTAGGGTCAATTTAAGGTTGCAGAAAAGGTGATGAAAGGAATGTGATACCTCCTCTTGCTTGCTTTGTTCTCGTACTTGAGTCGAATCCCCTCTATATTTCCCTATTTCCAAGTCACCTGAAATTGAGCAATCTCCGAGAGAAACAAAGAAACAAATTTGCAATAATGGTTACAACTATTTCTTTTGTGTTATTGGTTTAGGAATGAAAACTGAAAGTAAAGATGCAATTTTGAAGAAGTAAAATAAATCAAAAGAAGAAATAAAAATATGAATGCAAGGTTTGGAGGTTTTCAAACCTCCCCCGAGCTTAGGCTGTTGCCAGGCTCAGTTGTTGACGTCATTTGGCGGCGGGTACGGATGCTGCTGGTAGTAGTTGGGGAAGTGGGTCATGAAGTGACTAAAGTTGTGAGTTAAGACACTAACATCTTTATTCACTACTTGAAGCATGTTGTCAATTTCCCCAACACGTTGGTTGAGCTGGAGAAATTTTTGATTGGGACGTTGTTGAACCCCTGCTGCTGCTAATTGGGCCATGGGTCCTAGGATCCCCCTACTACTGCTGTTGTCCCTCCCAAGCAGGGTTGTATTCCTAATCCTCCTGCTCGTCCTCATCCTCCTGCTCTCCTTCTTCATCTTCCTCTTGGTCAGGCTGAAATTCACCCATGATCTCCACCACTTGATCCTTGGTGAGGATCCAGTTGTCCTTCAACAGAATCGAGAAGGCTTATGGACAGGGCAACGGAACCTTCTCACCCTGTGCATCACCAAGATAACTAAAATGATATGCTCGAAGCCTCTTGTCAGCTCGGTAAACACCGAGGAAACCACACGCAGTTAAATACTTGACATCCATAAGTTTGGAGTCGTCAACAGCTTGCATAACAGGTAATGTAATGTTCAATGCTAGGACAAGGTGGGTTACCAATCTACCAATGTGAATGTCAGCTTTATTTTTTTTGCTCTGGTGGTGAAGGTGCTGGAGGAGTAGAGCCGCAGGATTGGGGCTTTATGGTGCATTGGGGAATAGTGCCTTCGTAATCATGGCCATGTCTACATTGGCCATGGAATCAGTATCCTCTTCCCAACAGTGTATTAGCGATGAACAAGGTGTAGTAGTGAATTGTTGGGTTCTGAATGGTGGAAATCTTCTTCTGGTAGAAGTCCTTGCCACCGTTAACAGAAATAACCTCCCAAGTTTCTCCACTTGGGACGCTATATAACTTTGTAGCAGTTGACTCCCCATCGTGAGGGAGGCCAAAAGCATCACAAAATTGTTCGAAAGTTATTTCATATGGTTGCTAGTTTATGGTGAAGCTTACAGTGCACGCATTACCTTTCTCCTTGTGGTCATCGTAGAAAGAGGCGAGGAACTCATAGGTGAGCTCGGTGTAAGTATTGTGGCTTGCGTAGGTGAGTAGTGATAGCCCTGCTTTTTCACACAAGAGGTCGAAGTCCACCCTCAACCCTACCGCGTTGAGAAAGCTATCATCGGCCCAACGTGTGGGCATCACCCTCCTTGATGAAACAATGGCCATGTTGCTATTGAGCTCGGCCTGGAGCCCCAAGCTCTCGCCATGCTGGCGCTTGCTCTTGCGAAAAATGCTACCAATTTTGTTCATCTTGATGCACTAAAAAATTTCACCAAGAAACCTCAGGCATATAGTTTCTACATGATATACGAACGATTCTACGTGGAACAATTTAATCCTAATGTAAGAAATCCAAAGGAAAAACAAAATAAGCTTGAGTTCATCCAGTAGATCAATGCGAGAGTTTCAACCATGGAATTCTGAAAATAAAGCATGGATAGGTAGAGAAATATACCGATCTGTTGATTCCCCAACTTAAACAAACGAAATCCGCAAAGAATCAAGAATTCTAGTGGGTTTTGAGAGCTTTGGAGAGAGTTGAGAGAAAAAGTGAGGAGGAGGAAGAACCCTAGCCGCCCCGGTGCGTTTAAGAGGTCACGCCGAACTATACGGCCGCAACTATATGGGCGGGTGAAGTAGTTCCCATCGCAACTATATACGCCAAACTCTCAAAGGCTCTTACCACATGAACTCATTTTGCCGGGAGAATATATCTTTCTCCTGCTTCTAGCTTCTTTGGAAAATACCAGATGATTTTAGCATCATAAACATTGAAGATTATTTTTCCCTCAGCACAATCAACTGACGCTCCTGCAGTACTAAGGAAAGGTCTTCCAAGTATTATGGATAATTTTTCATCCTTTGGCATTTCGAGCATAATAAAATTAGTGGGAATAAAATGCTCATATATTCTAAGTAGAACATCCTCAATCATACTAATGGGTTGTTTACTGGACTTGTCAGCCATCTGTAAAGTGATAGTAGTAGGGGAATACTCCCCTAATCCTATCCTTTTATAGAGGGAATATGGAATTACACTAAATGATGCACCTAAATCACACAAGGCATTGTGAATATCTGTTTTGCCAGTTGAGCATGAAATAGTTGGTATTCTGGGATCTCCCGATTTAGACAATAGCTTCCCATTAGTAGGATAACTAGTCACCATGGCAATGGTTTAAGTTATTTCTTTCTTTCTACTAAGAATATCACGGAGGAATTTAGAATAGGTAGGAACTTTTATTGCATCCGCAAATGGAATTTCTAGATGAAGGTCACCAAGTGCCATTTTAAAAGAATCATAGATTACCTGATCTGGTGCTTTCTTTCTCGATCGGGACAAGGAATCTTTTGCTCACCTTTCTTACTCTTGTCTTTTACCTTTTGTGCAGGGTCAGGCTCTTTTGTTGCTTTCTTTTGTGGATGCTTATCGCTCTTCTTAGTTTCTACTACAACAACTTCATCTTCATTGCTTATCTCCTTTTCTTCTCTTGGATCAACCGTCTCTGCATTAGAGTCATAACAGTCATCCTGTGCACCATTTTGCTCCTCCAAGGTTTGATCTTATGTTGAGTAGTTTCATCTTGAGGATCCACCAGCGTATCATCTTCTTGGCTTGCTTTGAGCAAGGATTTTTTCCTTTCAATCTTTTTTAGCTTCATATTCTGGTGGTCCTAATAGTCCTGTAACAACTGCACCTCCCCTTGTAACAACATTAGTAGAAACAGGAATATCTTTATCATCTTGAAGAAAAATTTGATAACCAGATGCTCTTTGTTCACATTGGGTTTCAATCATACTACGGTACTTGTGAAATAATTTTATTTCTTGGCCAATCTCATCATAATTTTCTGTGAGTTCCACCAAAATCTTCTTATGTTTTTGAAAGTGCTTATGCAGGTTATTATGAGATTTTGCTTGTCGATGTTTTAATTCTTGAAAAACTTTTCTAGTTTCATCTTCTTCAGTAAAAACTTGTAACAAGTCTACTTTGTTTTCCTTAACAAGTTTAGAAGGTATACCTTTTTCTTTCATTGTTTTGCATACTTCAGGCATAAGATCATAAGTTATACGAAGTATCCATTTTTCCAGCTTAGCGCTAAAATCAGGATTATATAAAGAATCATTCTTAACCCTAGTAGACATCAATTACAAACATGCTTTAACAGTTAAAGTATTTATCGATCCTCCTGCTGAGAAGTCAAGCAACTCTCTGCATTGAGTATTAAGACCATGGTAAAACAAATGGCAAATAGTTGATTCAGAATAGCCATGATTAGTAATACTATTAATCATTCCGAAGAATCTATCCAAGGCTTCTGGGTAGTTTTCTCCCATGTTCTGGCTAAAGTTGCCTATATTCTTTCTAATTTCAGTTACCTTTTTAAAAGGATTAAACTTGTTTATGAGTTTAACAATGCAGTTTTCCCAACATTTAATTTAATGACGAGGGAGAGATTATAACCAGTCTAGAGTCTTACCTTTAAGAGACCAACGAAATAATTTTAGACGAGAGAAGTCTCTTGGCAAACCTTTTGTTCCGAGTGATGTTATCACATAGTCGAACTCTCTAAGATGTCTTCCTAGGTCTTCATCTTCCCTTTCGTTGAAAGCTTTTTCCTGCAAAATTTTAATAATTCCACCATCAAATCGATATTCCCTAACTCCAAGATTAGGAAATTATACTGGTTGTTTAAGAAAATCAGAACTTGGAGCATTGTATTCTCTGAGAGTTTTCTCAAGTTTCTTGGGAGTTGTCCTGTAAATGGACATGATTTCCATAATATCAATCATGTTTTCAACTTCAACCATATTTGATCTTAAAAGTTTTTCAATAATTTCCTCGCTCCTTTGAGCAGGCACGCGCTCGAAATAATCAGGTTAATAGGTCCTACCAGAACATGTAGACCCTTTATCTCCTAGGGAGACCATTTTGTAGTAGTAACACCTAAAATGTCAATAGACAAACACTTAGCGCTTAGCTCCCCGGCAACGGCGCCAGAAAATAGCTTGATGTATGCAAGTGCACAGATTGTTTGTAGCTAGTTTCGAAGTTCAGATATCGATCTCACAGGGAGCCCAAAGGAAAGTGTTTATGAATGAAGTCTCTATCACACTCAAAGTTGTCATAGGTCTTCCAGTGAATTGACTGCAAGTGTGGAAATAAGAGAAATTTGGATTAAACTCGGTGTATTTAAATAAAACTATAATGTAAACTTCAGGAATAAAAAGCATAAACGTATTGAGCGATTCGATTGTTTGTGGTTTCCTGTAGATGACAAAGAAGGCACGGGAAGATACAGTTCATGGTGATAGGGATTGTGCCAGGTGGACAAATGATAAGTGTAACAATTATAACCTTATAAGTATATGGGTAGGTGAGCAACCCATAATTAGTCGGAACTCCTCTTGGTAGATTTCATCCCAACTTCAATAATCCTACTAGTCTATTAACAAAACCATAATTAGGTTGCTTAGTAATTAAGCTCCTTGGACCGGACTAATGAAATAAGCATAGTGGTTCCTCGTGATCCTCGAGTGAACTAGTTTCGCATTGATATTCCCGTGTCACTCGGGGGTCGCCGGTATGCTAGCGAATAAGATCCTATCTATATAGAACAAAGCATCATGTTGTTTGGGCCCTTAATTGGACAACAAGCATTAGGTATCCCACAAATAGTCAAGCACACATAATATAATAATTAAAATCAATCACAAACTAATGGAAAATATATGAAGGCACATCACATATCACCAATCCCTTACATCTCCCACGCCAAAGGAACTTACTCACACATGAGAGAAGAAAGCATCATCGATATAATTAAATAAAGGGAGTTCTTCTCAATATTACCGTGGAGATCAAATAAGAATAGAAAAGTAATCCAACACAATTCAAGATAGGAAGAAACAATCTCAAACCCTAATATTGCAAGGTGAAGATCTCTCTCTCAAGTACATGTAATGGCTATGAGGGTGTGATGGCTAGGAGGTCGAAGATCGTGGAGTGAGATGAATAATGGCTTCCCCTACTTCTCGGGATCTCTTCTTTCTCCCTTTATGGATGGGATGGCGGCTAATGTGTTATGATTTCGTGCCTGGCCTCCTCACGAAAGTTGTCCCTTTTGACAAGACGGAGGCGGCGATAGCTATACGACGGGAACTATACGGCCGTAAAAATATTCCTACCGTATAGTTGCTCGCTAAAGCTTCTATTTGCCTCCCTTGATTGCTTCCCAAAAGAGACTTGCTTGTTTTTGCCTGAATATTGTGTTTCTCTTGTTAAATCTTCTGTTGGTGTTCATAACCTGAAACACACATTAAAAACCAAGTATTCTTTGCTACCGAAGTATTAGCGTTAGGTCAAGCTAGAAAACAACCAAATCCAGAAGAAAACCATCAATAAAAACCATCAAAAATCCTAGTGCTAGTGCTATGAATATGGCCTTTACAAAACACATTACTGATGCTCTCATAAAGATTAAAGAAGAAAAGATGAAACATAAAGCTTCTATTACTATAAAACAAGAAGATGGTTCGGAACCCATCATTAATATGAAAGTGAATGATTTTGATTTCAAAGCTTTATGTGATCTTGATAGTAGTGTTTCTATTATGCCTACAAGGATTTATGATATGCTTGATTTGCCACCACTTGAAGATTGTTATTTGAATGTCCCACTTGATGATAATGCTAAAAAACTCATGGGGAGTATTAATGATGTTCTTATTATGGTTAACAATGCCTATGTCCCCGTTGATTTCTATGTTTTCGATGTTGAATACAATGCTTCTTGTCCTATTACTTTGGGAAGACCTTTTCTTAGAACTGTTGGTGCCATTATTGATATGAAAGAAGGCACCATTAAATATCAACTCCACTCAAGAAAGTTATAGAACACTTCCCTAAGAAGAGAGAGAAGATTTCTTTTCCCTCTCCTACGAAAACAAAAATTGCTCTTAATGCTTCTTCATTTGAGAACACTTGATTCTTTTTCTTACTTCTTATGCCTAACTTAAAGGCGTTAAAGAAAAGTACTTATTGGGAGATAACCCAAAAGTTGTATATGAGTCTTGGAAGTTATTACTTCAGTAATAACCGCTCCTTATCCTTTTTATTTGCTTTTTGTGCCAAGAGTAACCTCTAATGAGAGAGAAGTAATGATTGGGAAAGTTGTTGTCCCAAAACAGATTTTTGTGCTTCACCGTAAAAATTTGTGTAAAATCTCTAAACGTCCTTTTGAGGCGTGAATTTTTGTGCTTCTGCCCCAGGTTGTTATCTAACTTTCGTTAGTTCTATATGTTTTGATTTGAGCAACAGAAGGTCTTCGAAACAATTCTTCTTTACCTGTTGGTCTGTTTTGACAGATTTCTGCCATTTTCTGCATTTGCTTCTTGTTGGTTCCTTTTTGAGTTCTTTTGGGGAATTGACCTTTTTGAGGGAAGTTCTTCAGTATCTAGTGTATTAATGGAAGTTTATTGGTGTTATAACTGAACCTAAATACCTATTGTCTTGAGTGCACTAGTGTTCCTAATAAAGATTGTGTGAAGTTTTGTATGAAGGAAAAATTCCAGGTGTATGGAAGGAATGAGTTATGAGATGAAGGATGGACTAAAGCTCAAGCTTGGGGATGCCATGCATGTCACCACAAGAAATATCCAAGAAGTACAAGCGTCAAAGCTTGGGGATGCCGAAGGCATCCCCCTCTACATCAATAAAAATCCCAGGTTTCTTCCAAACGCTTCATTTTTATTGTTTCATGCACAGTTGTGTTGTTCTTAGAGCGTCTTCTTTTTCGTTTTCGTTTTGGTTTTTCATTTGCTTTGTTTGCTTATTTTCTGAATAAATTGGTTGGACCCCCTCTTTCATACATTGGTTTTCAAATAGTTTGGTTTGGTTTGGAAAAGAGTAGGAAAGTTCATGCTTAAGTGGTAAAGAGAGCTTGTTTTTTACTGTGGCCTATGCTTTGTCATGCCATGCTTGATATTGTTTTGGCTTTATGCTTAGTATTCTTTGTTGTAGCATAACTTGTTATAAACAATTGAGATTGCTTAATGTGCCTTGGATGAATCATGTGTTTTTAGCATATTAAAGCATAGTATAGTGGCATTCTCCTTTGATGCTTTATTTGGGTTGACTTGGCGCATGCTCACACCATGTTATTACTATCCAAAGTCACCATAGCCTTTATGATCCTTTAGTTTTCAACTTGCAGTATCACTTTATGATTTGATCAATGCTATTTTGTCGCTCTACATGATTATGGCCATTATTGCTCTCTTAGTTTGTCGCTCCCAGTATTTTGCTAGCCTCCACGACCAAGTATGAGTTCCACTCATGCATCCAACTCCTTAAACCAAGTTATTCCAAAGAGTCATCCATACCGACCTACTAGCTTATGCTATTCCAAGTATATTCATGTTTTTGTTTACCTTCCAAATTAAACTTGTTATGAGAAAACTAGTGATTAAAGCTCTCACGAACTTGATGGCACACTTTACTTTTCTTGCCCTTAATAAACTTGAACCATTGTGTCGTCTATGTTGTATATGCATGCACTTATTTGTTGGGGATTAGCAGAACCATGCTTTCATGGGGAACGCTTTCAACGTTGCACTTGTACTTTGTACCTAGTTGATATCATGCTCTTTTGTCTATGGATGTCGTCGGTGTGAAATGAAAGGGGAGCTTGTCAGTCCATGGAGTTATGTATATGTGTTAGAGAAACGCCTGGGCTGCTGGTCTAATCCATGCTGACATGGTGGAAACTTGCAGCGTAACCATAACGAGCTGTCTATGAAGCATTCTTCTTATAAAAAAGAGTCCTATATTGTGAGAAAAGACAAAAAGAGAAAAAAAATGAGATTATGAAAAGAGGAAAGAGAGAAAAAAGCACCATATTCCCATGGTAAATAAGAAGATTGCTGAGATGCTCGTTGTCTGCTTGCCTTGTCATTTTGATATGGGGATTCTTCTGTATCATCGGGCAAGGGGTACCCCATTGGCGGTCTCTATGATACACATGTACTTACGATGACAAGAACTTACCGGTGACTAAACTTGAGTAGCATGAGGAGCGGCCCTCGTATTCAAGGGACATGAGATTTCTAACTTATACTTCGTCAAGCATATTAACCATAGTTTGTTCACTTTAACCTTAATCATTTCAAGATGCTTATGATAGGGGCAATGAGAGCTGAAAGCTAACAAGTACCATAATTTTTGGAAGCTCTTTATGAAACTTGAATCTCTGCTTCCTTCTATGAAGGCATTTCTTCCACCATTACATTGAGTCTCCATCTTTTACCTTGATGCACCTACTTTGAGAGCATAGTGGCCATTCTTAGTTCTATGTGCATTGTCCCAAGACTAGTTGATTGATGCATAACTTGATATTGCTTGTTTTAAACTATTTGTATCTAGTCACTCTTATGAACTTTGAAGGTGTCCTATGTATTTATATTTGCTACTCTATGAGGGACAAGCTGAATGCTATTATGCTATGTTTTCTTTATGTGAAACAAACAAACGTCTTGCAAAGCATTGATTTTCATGAATCTTTTGTTTGTGCCTTTTCATGTTGCATCATAGTTTCTTTGCTTATTGCTAGAACTTTGTCTTCCATGTTATGATTCAAGTACTATGATCCCAACTTTGAATGTTTTACACATACTTTGATCAAGTTTATGATGGTGCATGTCACCTAAAAAATTATTCTTTCTTTTTATCACTTATCTACTCGAGGATGAGCAGGAGTTAAGATTGGGATGTTGATACATTGCAAATCTATCTATAATTTTTGATGTTCCATGCTTGGTTTTATCTACTTTCTTGTGTTTTGTCCACACTGTGGAGTACTTTTCATATGATTTCTTGGACTAACCTATTAACAAGAGTCACAGTGCCAGCTGCCTATTTTCTGATGTTTTTGGTTCTAGGAAGTCAGAAAATGAATATTCTCGGAATTGGACGGGACAAAACCCAAAGTCGCTAATTTACCAAAAGACATCTGGAGCCAGAATACGAGACGGAGAAGGGCCAGAGGGCGACCACACCACTTGGCTGTGCGGCTAGGCTTGGCCTGCGCCAGGGGGTGGTGTGGCCAGCCCAGGCACCCCCTCGGCCTCTCCTTCCACATATAAGATGCCTCCGATACCAAAACCCTAAGTACCCGATCAAAATTCTACGAAAGAGTGTAGCCGCCGTCGTCTCTGTCCCTAGATCGGGAGGGATCTGAAGCTCTTCCCGGCACCCTGCCGGAGATGGGAATTCACCCTGGAGGCCTTCTTCATCATCATGCAAGCCTCCGGTGTGATGCGTGAAGATTACGGGTCCATGTAGTAGCTAGATGGCTGGTTCTCCTCATTTGTGCTATCATGTTTAGATCTTGTGAGCTCCGTTCATGATCAAGATCATCTATTTCTAATTCTGCATGTTGTGTTTGCGGGGATCCGATGGATATTGAGATGCTATTTCAGATTGATTATTGATTCTATCATGTCTTTGTTATTTGTGATCTTGCATGCTTTCCATTGTTAGTAGCTATCTTGGCCAAGTAGATGCTAGCAACTCCAAGAGTTAGTATTTATGCTCAGTAGTGGGTTCATGCCTCTGGTAATCTGGGGAAGTGACAGAAATCTCTAAGGTACTAGATGTGTGTTGCTACTAGGGAGAAAACAACAATCCTTTGTTCGTAGAACAATCGTATTGTTTACTTTACATGCAGTTCATAAAGCAATAATCTGTTGCTTGCAACTTAATACTGGAGGGGGTTCGGATGATAAACTGAAGGTGTATTATTAGTTATAGATGCAGTTGGATGGCGGTCTATGTATAATGTTGTAATGCCCAATCAAGTCTCAAAGGAGTCAAGATGATTAGTATATGCATGTATTGCTTTCTCTATGTTTGTCAATTGCCCCGCTGTAATTTGTTCACCCAGCATGTTATCTATCTTAAGGAGAGCCATCTCTAGTGAACTATGGACCCCGGTCCTTTCTTTTACATATAATCTTCAAACTGTTTACTCCTTTGTGTTTACTTTCTGCAAACTATTACTTCCTTCCATTCGATACGTTTAATCCTTTGTTTTTAGCAAAACCGGTGAGATTGACAACCTCATCACAAGTTGGGGACAGAGTTCTGTGGTTGTGTTGTGCAGGTCTCCACGTTGCTGCCGGCACCGGTAGTGCGCCCTGCCAATGTTCAGCTAGCTACACCTTTGGGGTGTTTCCTTGCTCCTACTAGATTGATAACCCTGGTTTCATAACTGAGGGAAACTTACTGCTGTGCTCATCATACCTTCCTCTTGGGGTTCCCCAACGAGCTCGTGAATACATTAGTCAGCACATACATACATATTATGAGAATAATTTTTATAATAATCTTGATTGCTTAGTCTAAATTGCTAGCGGTGTACCCACCACTCCCCGAGAATGCCTTTTCCCTATTGTAGTTCCAAGGTTCTATTACACACGTGATTCTTACTTTCTACATTAAGTTTTCCTTTACTTTAAATTACCTTGTTCAATCAAAAACCCAAAAACAACTCTACTTTTATTGCATCTTAAAGTTATTTCCTAAGTACTTCATTTAGTTGTAGTTAAAAGTATTTTAGTCTTTTGCCTACTGCTCTCTGTGGGATCGATATCTTTATTTCGAAACTAGCTACAAACGATCTGTGCACTTGCAGTCATCGAGTTATTTTCTAGCGTCGTTGCCAGGGAGCTTAGCGCTATAAGTCACTTTACTTTTAGTTATTTACTTTCGTTGTACTTATTTTTACTTGTGTTGCAGAACCACAACAATGGACAACACTCGGCATTTAAACCATCTTGCAAGAGTTAGGAAAATGGGTTCGCCCATGGACGCTTTTATAGCTGTCAATAAGAGCATAAATTCGGATGGAATTGAGATCCACCCTTTATTATTTGAACTATCACACTCTAAGAAATTAGCATGAACCAATGAAGAAAGTCCATATGGACACTTACAATTCTTTGAAGACATTCTCAGTTCCTTTATTTTTGACGACTGTAATCTTGATATTATTAAAACCCAGTTGACGAGGGTTTAATTCATCAATGCCCATTGTTATGTACTTGGGTTTTGGAGAAGGAGGGAGCGCTGGAGACATCTATCGGCTAGCAAACAAGCACACAGGGGACTCGAAGATTTACCCAGGTTCAGGCCTCGGAGAGGTCCCTACTCCTGCTTGTCTGCTTGTGGAATTATCAAAGGAATCGAGGATTACAATGGTGTGCAGATGCAATCTGGCGAGGGTTGTAGAAACTAGGGTTGCGTGTGTCTTCCTCGCCACCCCTCCTAGCCTTTATATAGATAGGCTAGGTCTCGGGTAGCAGGTCGAGTCGGTTACAGGTTAGGGTTTCCCCTTTGAACTTTCTATCTTTAGCTTCTTCTTGTTCTTCAAGCAATCGAGAGTCCATAGGTTACTTGAATTCTTCATTTGGTCCTTGGCGACACCGTGGGCCTTTATGTATTCAGGCCGTATATACCAAGCTCGAGTACCTGTAGGGTATACCCATGTCAGTAGCCCCCAAGTGTCTAGTGGAATCGCAGATTCGACTAGGGACTTAATAAATCCTTTAGAGTGCATGACCAAGTATGTTTTTCGACTACCATGTTTGTGTCGTAGGGGTTGTTGATGTGCATGCCTAATTTAAACGATGTATCCGTATCAGTTAAATACCTTAGAGTAAAACAACGCCATCTACTCGAACTCGAGTCTCCGGACTCGAATCCGAAAAAGTGCTGGTGTAATTCGACTCAAGCCGCGGAGGTCTTACAGGAGTCGAATTATAGTATATGGGTGTGAGCACTCGACGCGTCCGTCAAGGTATGTTCATCGTACCTATTGGCATGGGTATATTTCTGGTAGTGCATAGAAAATGTGTTGACAGGCCTTATTCAGGTCTTATCTTCACGCTGCAAGCATGGCATCCGAAATTTGTCATCGCGGAGATGATTCGGGTGACCCAAGAGATGCAATCTCTTTGTAGGGAAATGTCATGAGGCGGTGTCGCCATAAGCATCAAGTGTGGATGTCATCAACGCATAGTATAATGTACAAATAATCATAGGGTGCACGACCAACACTCCCTATGGGAGTAGCCCCCGAGTGCCTGGTTGAGTCGAAGACTCAGGCAGGGACTAAAGAACTTTTGCGACTGCTGTCGTCTTTTGTTTGCTTGTTTCAGTCGAATTTTCTTCCGGCGCTCCCTATGGGAGTAACCCACGTCCATAGTCGAATTGTGCTTCGAGTGGTTGGGTTTGCTTTGATTGTTGTCAACACCCGGATTTTTAATCCCAGATGCCCATTATGCCATACCTCGCAATCCCAGGATTACCATTTTTGCGAGACATAACGGATTGGATATCACAGTACATCATCCATTACAAACCATACATAAGGTGTTACACAAATAAGGATCTCATGATCCAGTCTTAATACAACAAGCAGCGGAAATAAAAGATAAGCATAGCAGTGGGGTCCATCTTCAGGGGCACAGGCAATGCTAACAAAGGCAGATAGTCCTAGTTATCATAGCCGTCCTGTTGGCCATCATCTTGATAGTCTCCTTCATAGTCTGGCCATGAGAATAGCCAGGGACAAAAGCCATGAGTACTCTTTAAGTACTCGCAAACTACCTCTAACAAATAATATAGTTCTAAGTTAAAGTGCTAAATGTATGTTTAACTATAAAGTTAAGTTTGAAACCTAAGCTGAGTTCTGAAGCAAAGAAAGATAAAATAAAATTCTAGACTCACTTAAGTTGGGAAGTTCTTGTCATAAAACACAACCCTGTTGTGATCAAGTCAAAATTCATCATTCATTTCATAAGTCATTTTGAAAACATCTGACAACGAAACAGTATGGCCATTCCAACTGTCCATAACCGCGGACAGTTGCGGTTATGATGGTTCCCTGGGGCAAATCTTCTTCCTGGTTAAACACAACGCTGCTGCTGAGCTGGGGCATTCACATTGGCATTGGCGGCAGTCTTCTTGGGACACTCATTGGAGTAGTGACCCTTCACTCCACACTCGAAACAAGTGATCTAGGACTTGTCCTTGACTGCGACAGGTATTGCATTGCTGCCAGTTCTAGGTGCAGTGTTGTTGTTGTTGTTGTTGCTGTTGGTCTTGGGAGGTGCACGGTTGAAATTATTGGCATTGCTGGAGTTGTGATTGTTTCCTCCGGACTTCCCATTGCCTCCGCTAAGGTTGGGGTAGCTTGGGCGAGACGTTGGGGGTCGGTGGTTCCTTGGTGCATATCCCGATGAAGGGTTGGCAAGGTACTTCTGGTGACTGCTGGATCCAGACTGCTGCATCATATGACGCTTGCGGTTGTCGTTTGCCTGGTTAATCTTCCCTTCCATCTGAATGGCAGAGTCGACTAGCTCCTCGAGATCCTCGAAACGGATGTTGACGAGGACAGTCTCCATCTCATCATGTAGTCCGTTCGGGAATCTCTCCTTCTTCTTGGCTTCCGTGTTGATCTCATCAGGTGCATATCTAGCAAGTGACAGGAATCTATCACGGTACTCCACCACAGTCATTCTTCCTTGCTTCAATTCGCGGAATTCATCTCTCATCCTGTTGACTAGACCTTGCGGCACGTGGGTGCGGCTGAACTTGACTTTGAATGCTTCCCATGTCATTACTTGACCATGGTTCATATTGCGGATACTATTCCACCAAGCTCTTGCATCTCCCGCTAGGTAATGGGTGGCGAAGAGAACTTTCTCATTTTCATCAACTCTTGCAACTTCTAAGTTGGTTTCCATGATCTGTAACCAGTCATCAGCATCTAATGGGTTTTCTAACATGCTAAAGATTGGGGGATTTGTATTCTGGAAGTTCTTCAGCTTCGATCCTTGATGATCCTGATTTCCATGCCTTTGGTTGTTGAGAGCCATCTGGGCGATCTGCTGCAGTGTTGCTAAGTTGGCTTGGCGCTCTGCCCTGCTTGCTTCACGGTCTGCGATTCGATTCTGCAAGATCTGCAGCATTGGGTCTTGCAACAAGCTGCTTCCTCCTTGGTTTCCACGAGTCATCTGAAGATTGAGATGGATATAGGGGTAAGAGGGAAATTCTAAGGTTCAGGGTTTTGGTTTTCAAAGCTAAAACTTTGAGTTAGACTCAGGTTTTTCGACTAACTTCATTTTCATTCATGCCAACAAGCACCCGATACAACACACACCACAACACACAAAGGAAAACAGATGGTTTGAAGAACCATTCTACAAACTACGATACATTGGGACCGGTACATCTCATGCTACGACAGTGCTCTAGTGCATCTACTCATCGTCAATGAAGTCGGAGTCCTCATCGTCAGTGTAGAAGTCCACGGCATCCTCCGCCAGAAAGTCCTCATCATTGCTGAGGTAAGAATCCATGTCTCCCTGGATGTCTTCACCCTCATCTTCTGCTTCTTTTGCTGCAAGTTAGGCTGCCTGCTCCTTGACTGTCTTCTCGAGGTCGGCCACCTTCTTGCGAAGACGGGCGACGGTGCGATCCTTCTTTCCACGATGGCGGCGAAGAGACTGGCGATCCTGGAGTCTGGGCCTTCTGGTCAGCAATGGCATGGTTCTGGTTGGCTAACTCTCTGGCATTGTCCAGCTCCTTCTGACGGTCATACAACAGGAAGTCAAGGTTCTCCACTTGGCGCTTCAGTCCTGGATGACTTGGCATCTCCATTGGCCTTCCTATGAAGTCACGTCTTGCATAGTGGGCAAAACGGGTTCCTTGGATTTGGTTGACGCTGAGGGCACATAGACGTGCGAGAGCTTCATCCATTGCCCCGGCTAATCCATCTGGCCAGTTCTTCTCTCTCACGGAGAACTGAATTCTCCCAGAAGTTGGTGCTTCGATGCTTCCTCTAAGATCCGCGGTGACTAGCCAATGTAGGTCTCCTCCTGGGGGTCCTGGAAGTTGATCTCCAAGAAACTCCGGATGTGGGTGTCCCAGTAACTCCGACAGTGAATCCAGATCCCTCTCGAAGATCACCTGACCTCCATTTCCCAACTGGTAGAACTTGCTTAACTGAGACTCCATCTATAAGAATTTAGGATGAGGAAGTTAGTGAAGTGATCAAGTGTATCAAATTTTAAGTAGTAATGTAAGAATTTTGAGGAACATGAATTTTTGAGAAAGAGTGAATCCACAAGGATAAGAGAGGAGATAGTTTTTCATAAATACTCACTTTGGTTTTGAAACTAAGTTTTTGTTTGAACGTCCATTCTAACTAGGGTCTCCTATGGTCAGGATGGCTCTGATACCAACTTGTCAACACCCGGATTTTTAATCCCAGATGCCCGTTATGCCATACGTCGCAATCCCAGGATTACCATTTTTGCGAGACATAACGGATTGGATATCATAGTACATCATCCATTACAAACCATACATAAGGTCTTACACAAATAAGGATCTCATGATCCAGTATTAATACAACAAGCAGCAGAAATAAAAGATAAGCGTAGCGGTGGGGTCCATCTTCAGGGGCACAGGCAATGCTAACAAAGGCAGATAGTCCTAGTTATCATAGCCGTCCTGTTGGCCATCATCTTGATAGTCTCCTTCATAGTCTGGCCATGAGAATAGCCAGGGACAAAAGCCATGAGTACTCTTTAAGTACTCGCAAACTACCTCTAACAAATAATATAGTTCTAAGTTAAAGTGCTAAATGTATGTTTAACTATAAAGTTAAGCTTGAAACCTAAGCTGAGTTCTGAAGCAAAGAAAGATAAAATAAAATTCTAGACTCACTTAAGTTGGGAAGTTCTTGTCATAAAACACAACCCTGTTGTGATCAAGTCAAAATTCATCATTCATTTCATAAGTCATTTTGAAAACATCTGACAACGAAACAGTATGGCCATTCCAACTGTCCATAACCGCGGACGCGGCTATTCGAATAGTTTGACACTCTGCAGAGGTGGTACACTTTCACCACAAGATTCGATACATCTGTCAGGGATAACCCTGAAACAGCATACTTAGTATGCAGATAATCAAACATAACCTTCCCTTTACACACCCTAGTATAAGCACCTCTCCTATGAGCATGACCTCCCAACCATGACCATCAGTCATCTTGGGCACTTCATAGGTGGACATCATGAGAGGTAGCCTCAGCTCAAACCTCTCCCGCGAGGGAACTAATACTAATGCATATAAATTTCCAGCTAAGCCTTACCCAATTCAGGTAGTGTGGTTGTAGGGTAAATTTGGAATGGTATCGCATCCGAATCCAACCATCAGTTTTATAAAAGGGTTAAGGCTCATGCCTCAACATTTTCACCATCATAACCATTTGTGTTTCTCAACACATGTCAAAACATCTCAATAGAATGACTCATCATTCCAAGGTTTTCATAATTCATTTTCACCAAGTGTTCCCATCTAAAGTGACTCAAGTTTTTGATCTACTCTAAACTACTAAGTTAAGAGTGTTCACTAAGGTGGAAAAGATGGGTTCAATCTCATGCCGTAGAATGACATCTAAAGGGGTACTAATTAGGTCAAGTTTTATACTCTTTATGCTACCTTCAAAACAAGTAAAGAATTTTTGGGTAAAGTAAAGGAAGTAAAGCTTGTAAATAAGACATGGGGTATCTAATAGTCTAAGTAGTGTGACCAAAGCATGCCAAAAGCATGTTTGCTAAACCATCTAGTTTAATCCTAGCTTGCTAATAGTAGCTTGCATTGTTCATGGTGGCTTGCTATGGTTAGTGCAGTGGTTGAAGTTTTCTTCTTCTTCTTGGTAGAACTCCTCCTCCTCGAAAGCTTGGTCGGTACTATCGTCTATAAATACATACGGAGTACACAATCACCAAACAATACTTAACTAGTCTAATTAGCATTCTAATACACACATTTGATGATCAATTATCATCTCAAGCATCACAAGTTTAATTAATAGTTTCACTCTTTTTAATTTAGAAAAGTAATTTCTACTCATTGAAAAATTAACTAAGATTTAATATTCACCACTTAAAATAGGGATCATGTGGACACATGTCATCATCACATACTCTAACATGTGGGAAATGTGATTTAAGGGTTGGATCATAATTACTTTGGTTTAAGTTCATTACTTAATGATTTAAAGTGACTAGAATTGCCTATGTAGCATTATTTTGGTACTAGTCCAAAGACACTGCATGTAAACCTTAATATTATTACATCTTCAGATAGATATAGTGAAATGTGATTTTTGAGAATTGAAATCAACCCAAAAGCTATCTTAGTTGATTTTATAAAAATGTTGCAACATACAAATGCTTATGTTTTGTTATTTTTACTAGGAGAGATCTATAACTCTAATTGGATTAAATCCAATAGGCTTGGATATATCTTTTCAAAACCTTTCAGGCAAAATTAGTTTCATGCAATTTGGATTTGTAGATCTCTCTAAAATGATTTTCAAACTCAGAGACAGAACTAAGTTTAAACTAAAAAGGAAAATCCTAATTCAAACTAACTGGGTCGCGCGGAAAATTCTAACGGGCTGGCCCAGTGTCACTCCGTGGCGCGGGGCTCAACTGACAGGGGGGTCCACAAGTCAGCGGCTCATAATGTGTGAAGCGGTATGGGGCAATGTGGGCCGTTAGATTAGAATAAGGATCAACGGCTATGGCTTGTCGTCGACGACAGACCTGTCGCCAGCGAGATCGAACCCTAACGGCTCAGTGGGGGTGCATAGGGGGCGTACCAGGGCTCCAGCGACGACGGCGAGGCGGGCAAACGAACTGGTGGTCGACAACAAGCTCAGGGACGGTCGAGGCAGCTCCGGGGGTGGTCGTAATCAGCGGCGCCCCTTCCTCCTCTACTGCAGGCTTCCGGCCAAATTCCGGCGAGCAAGTGCTCGCGCTACTCTGGCTAGAGGTGGGGAATGGTCAGTGAGGTGAGGGGAGTGGAGTGGTGTGCTTCAAACGGCTGGGGTGCCCTCCTTTTATAGGCTCGACAGCGAGACTGAGAGGGATGGGCAGGCAACAGTGGCGACATGGCTACGGGCGGCTAGCGGCATGGCTGAGGGTGGCGATTGATAGGCGGTCTCTTGGCGGTGCTCTAGGAAGTGAATGCGGGCGTAGGGGCGGTGGTATGCGGTCGGGGGCAGCTGGCGCTCTGAGCGGCAGAGGCGGCGGCGTCCACGGCGAGCGGTGGCTTTGGTGCGTTGGGCGGCGAACAGGCGTGTCCTTCGTGTTCCCTGTGTCATGGAGGAGCGGTGGGCGCGGGCTGCGGTCGAGCGGCAGTGTGCGCACGCGTGCCGGGTGCGGTGCTCTGGCGCGTGCTCGGCATGGCGCGGTGGCACTGGGCGCGTGGTTTCCTCGGTGGTCCACTGCTGCGCTTGGCTCGAGGAGGGGACAGAGATTGGCGGTGAGGTCCTGGCTACCTCCTATACATTGCGAGAGAGAGGGAGGTGGTCTGCTGGGGTGAGTGCATGGTCGGCCGGCGAGCTAGTGCTCAGGGTGGCTTGGCATTGTGGCTAGGGACAAGGGGGATGGGTGCTAATGGTATGGTTAGATCATGAGGGGACCAAAGGATTAAATGTAGATCAAATGGGGGCAAAACCCTGTTCAAAACAGTGAGCTAGGATTAGGGTGTAAATCATGCATGCCAAGTGTTTGATGAAATGGCCGCATGAGATAAACTTAGGAATTTTGAAAATATTTTTGGTGGGTTTGCTAGGCATAAGCTTGAGACTCTATGGGTGCATGGGTTTTGAAAATTGAGCTTGTTTGAGTGGATTTTGAAATAATGGGATCTTCCCATATGAGTTAGATTCAATTTTAAACTGTCATTTAAATTTAGCATTTGAATGTTTTTAGCATATCACAAAGTGGGCCTTGGTACCTCATTATGTGTACTATCAAGGGGTGTAAATATCCACACAAGTTTCTATTAAGTTTTGAGTACTAGGAATAGCCAAAGTAGGCATGGGAGTTAATTTGGCCAAAATGACCATTCACTTCAATTATTCCTTTTTAGTTGTTCTTCTTTGGGAAAGTTTGGGAATGATTTAGATGATGTTTATGTCAGCTAAGTAACATTTTACAAGCAAGGAATCACAGAACCATGGCAATTCAAATCAATTCCTAAATTAAATGCACATACACATGAATGCTTTCATTTTTTATTTGGAAAAGTTTTTGTTAACCCTAAATTTGATGATTTGGATCTTGACGAGCTTGGATTGAAGTTTTGGGATGTTACAAACCTTCCCCCCTTAAACAAAATCTCGACCCGAGATTTACAAAGAAAACTAGGAACTAAAGAGAGTTGGGGACTTTGTCCTAATGTAATCTTCGTGCTCCCAAGTGACTTCCTCCTCGGTATGGTTGCTCCACCGAATCTTGAGAAATTTGATGCTCCTGGTCCTGGTGGTTATGTAGGCTTCTTCTAAGATACGGATGGGCACTTCCCGATAGGTCTAGTCATTGTTGATTTCTACAGCTCTGTGATCGATGTTCTTGAAAACTTCAGTCTTCTCAGGCACTTCCAAGCATTTGCGAAGTAACGAGATATGGAACACATTGTGGATGGCTGACATCTCTTCAGGCAGTTCCAGTTGATACGATACTTCTCCTCGACGGTTCAGAATCTTAAAGGGCTCGGTATATCTAGGGGCCAACTTTCCTTTCAAACTAAAGCATTGAGTTCCTTTCAATGGCGAAACTTTGAGATATACAACATCTCCGACATTGAAAGTCAGGTCTCTCCTTCTTTTGTCAGCATAACTCTTCTGTCTGGATTGGGCAACCTTGAGGTGCTCACGGACTTTGTGAACTTTCTTTTCTGCTTCTTTGAGAATGTCGGGTCCAAAGATCTGACTCTCTCCTACTTGCGACTAATTTAAAGAGGTACGACACTATCTTCCATGTAGGAATTCAAATGGTGCCATCTACAAACTAGCTTGATAACTGTTGTTATATGAGAATTCTGCGAAAGGCAGGCAGTCTTCCCATTTTGATCCGTATTCTAACACACAAGCTCTAAGCATATCCTCTAAGATCTGGTTGACTCTCTCAGTCTGTCCATCAGTTTGTGGGTGATAAGCTGTACTAAAGTTCAACTTGGTTCCCAATCCTTCTTGGACTTTCTGCCAAACTCTCGAGGTAAATTGAGTTCCTCGATCTAATACTATGGTCTTGGGGGTTCCATGCAGATTAACAATTCTAGCGATGTACAGCTCTACTAGCTTCGCACTCTGGTAGGTAGTCTTGACAGGTATAAAGTGGGCTACCTTGGACAATCTATCTACTATGACCCAGATTGAGTCATTTCCCCTACTAGAAGTAGGCAAACCGGTGATAAAGTCCATTCCGACGGAATCCCATTTCCATTCCGGAATCTGCAATGGTTGCAACAGTCCTGCAGGTCTCTGATGTTCTACTTTGACTCTTTCACAGATGTCACATTTGGCGATGTAGCTTCCGATTTCTCTCTTCATCTTATGCCACCAAAATTGCTCTTTCAAATCCTGATACATCTTCGTTCCTCCGGGGTGGATAGAATAAAGAGTATCATGAGCTTCCTTCATGATAACTTGCTTCAGCTCCGAATCTGCTGGCACACAGATACGTCCTTTGTACCACAGTACTCCTTCTTCGTCTTCGGTGAATCCAGGTACCTTTCCTGTACCAATACGACGTTTGATTCCGTCGATACTTTCATTCCCTTTTTGGGCTTCCTTGATTTGGCTAATCAAAGTGGGTTGAAGTTCAATGCTAGCTAAGAATCCTTTGCTAACTAATTCAGTCCTAAATTGTTCCAACTCTTCGTACAAACTTGGTTGCTTCTCCTTGATCATGGTGTTTAGCCTACATGGCGATCTGCTAAGAGCATCCGCTACCACATTGGCTTTGCCGGGGTGATAGTGAATGTCAAGGTCATAATCCTTGATTAACTCTATCCATCTCCTTTGCCTCATATTTAGCTCCTTCTGAGTGAAGATATATTTTAAACTCTTGTGATCTGAGTAAATCTCACAGCAATTACCCATCAAATAATGACGCCATGTCTTTAATGCTAGAACCACAGCTGCTAGTTCAAGATCATGGGTCAGATAGTTCTGCTCATGCTATTTCAGTTGTCGAGAAAGATACGCGATGACTTAGCCTTCTTGCATTAATACACATCCTAGACCAATCTTGGATGTGTCACAATACACATCAAACGGTTTCTTGATGTCTGGCATAATCAATATTGGGGCTGATATCAATCTCTTCTTCAGCTCCTGGAAACTGGCTTCACACTTGTCGGTCCATTCAAACTTCTTGGCCTTCTTCAACAATTGGGTCATTGGTCGGGCTATGCTCGAAAATCCTTCTACGAACTTGCGGTAATATCCCGCTAATCCGAGAAATGCACGGACTTGGGTTTGAGTGGTTGGGACTTCCCATTCTTCGACATCTTTGATCTTGGCGGGATCAACAGAGACTCCTCCGGCAGACACAATATGTCCTAGGAATCCTACTTCTTTCAGCCAAAACTCACACTTGCTGAACTTGGCATATAACTGATGCTCCCTCAAGGTTTCTAGGATAATTCTTAGATGTTGCTCATGTTCTCCTTCTGACTTGGAGTAGATAAGAATGTCGTCGATAAACACAACTACAAACTTATCTAGGAAATTCATAAAGATCTTATTCATGAGATTCATGAAATAAGAGGGGGCATTAGTTAATCCAAAAGACATAACCGTATACTCGTATAAACCATAGCGAGTAGTAAAGGCGGTCTTCGGAATATCCGTTGCACGAATCTTAAGATGGTAATAACCAGTCCTAAGATCAATCTTTGAGAATACCTAGGCTCCATTCAATTGATCAAATAGATCCTCTATCTTTGGCAAAGGGTACTTGTTCTTGATGGTGACATCATTAAACTTTCTGTAATCTGTGCACAGACGGTTGCCTCCATCTTTCTTGTCGACGAATAACACTGGTGATCTCCATGGCGATGCGCTTGGTTGAATCAAGCCTTTCTCTAACATGGCATCCAACAGCTTCTTCAGTTCCACTAACTCTGAGGGGTTCATGCTATAGGGTCTCTGGCTATAGGTCCGGTTCTGGGGATTAGTTCGATAATGAACTCAATATCCCTATCCGGGGGCATACTTGGCAATTCATTTGGGAATACGTCGGGGTATTCACAGACTACTCTGACTTGGTCAATGGTGGGCAGGGCTACACTCTTGTTGCACTTGAATTGACGGGGTAAGGTTTCAGAGATATGCTCTACTGTTACTCCAGAGCTACTGGTCATGGTGATGGCTTTCTTAGCACAGTCTATCAGTCCTTTATGCCTTGACATCCAGTCCATACCTAGTACTACTTCCAATCCTTTGGTTCCAAGTACAATTAGGTTGGCATAAAAATCTATCCCATGTATTCTGATAGGCACAGCTTTGCAAATTTTTCTAGCTTTGGTTGTTGAACCGGGGATTTGAACTATCATGACATGCTTCAGGTTGGTTGGGTGAATCTTACTAGTGCATGCAAATTCTTCGGTGACAAATGAATGCGATGCTCCAGAATCAAACAACACTCTTGCTAAAACTGAGTTGACAGATTACATACCTAGCACTACATCTGGCGCTTCCTGGGCTTCCTCTGTGTTCATGTGGAAGAGACGGCCGTTGCGGTTATGATGGTTCCCTAGGGCAAATCTTCTTCCTGGTTAAACACAACGCTGCTGCTGAGCTGGGGCATTCACATTGGCATTGGCGGCAGTCTTCTTGGTACACTCATTGGAGTAGTGACCCTTCACTCCACACTCGAAACAAGTGATCTAGGACTTGTCCTTGACTGCGACAGGTGTTGCATTGCTGCCAGTTCTGGGTGCAGTGTTGTTGTTGTTGTTGTTGTTGGTCTTGGGAGGTGCACGGTTGAAATTATTGGCATTGCTGGAGTTGTGATTGTTTCCTCCGGACTTCCCATTGCCTCCGCTAAGGTTGGGGTAGCTTGGGCGAGACGTTGGGGGTCGGTTGTTCCTTGGTGCATATCCCGATGAAGGGTTGGCAAGGTACTTCTGGTGACTGCTGGATCCAGACTGCTGCATCATATGACGCTTGCGGTTGTCGTTTGCCTGGTTAATCTTCCCTTCCATCTGAATGGCAGAGTCGACTAGCTCCTCGAGATCCTCGAAACGGATGTTGACGAGGACAGTCTCCATCTCATCATGTAGTCCGTTCAGGAATCTCTCCTTCTTCTTGGCTTCCGTGTTGATCTCATCAGGTGCATATCTAGCAAGTGACAGGAATCTATCACGGTACTCCACCACAGTCATTCTTCCTTGCTTCAATTCGCGGAATTCATCTCTCATCCTGTTGACTAGACCATGCGGCATGTGGGTGCGGATGAACTTGACTTTGAATGCTTCCCATGTCATTACTTGACCATGGTTCATATTGCGGATACTATTCCACCAAGCTCTTGCATCTCCCGCTAGGTAATGGGTGGCGAAGAGAACTTTCTCATTTTCATCAACTCTTGCAACTTCTAAGTTGGTTTCCATGGTCTGTAACCAGTCATCAGCATCTAATGGGTTTTCTAACATGCTAAAGATTGGGGGATTTGTATTCTGGAAGTTCTTCAGCTTCGATCCTTGATGATCCTGATTTCCATGCCTTTGGTTGTTGAGAGCCATCTAGGCGATCTGCTGCAGTGTTGCTAAGTTGGCTTGGCGCTCTGCCTTGCTTGCTTCACGGTCTGCGATTCGATTCTGCAAGATCTGCAGCATTGGGTCTTGCAACAAGCTGCTTCCTCCTTGGTTTCCACGAGTCATCTGAAGATTGAGATGGATATAGGGGTAAGAGGGAAATTCTAAGGTTCAGGGTTTTGGTTTTCAAAGCTAAAACTTTGAGTTAGACTCAGGTTTTTCGACTAACTTCATTTTCATTCATGCCAACAAGCACCCGATACAACACACACCACAACACACAAAGGAAAACAGATGGTTTGAAGAACCATTCTACAAACTACGATACATTGGGACCGGTACATCTCATGCTACGACAGTGCTCTAGTGCATCTACTCATCGTCAATGAAGTCGGAGTCCTCATCGTCAGTGTAGAAGTCCACGGCATCCTCCGCCAGAAAGTCCTCATCATTGCTGAGGTAAGAATCCATGTCTCCCTGGATGTCTTCACCCTCATCTTCTGCTTCTTTTGCTGCAAGTTAGGCTGCCTGCTCCTTGACTGTCTTCTCGAGGTCGGCCACCTTCTTGCGAAGACGGGCGACGGTGCGATCCTTCTTTCCACGATGGCGGCGAAGAGACTGGCGATCCTGGAGTCTGGGCCTTCTGGTCAGCAATGGCATGGTTCTGGTTGGCTAACTCTCTGGCATTGTCCAGCTCCTTCTGACGGTCATACAACAGGAAGTCAAGGTTCTCCACTTGGCGCTTCAGTCCTGGATGACTTGGCATCTCCATTGGCCTTCCTATGAAGTCACGTCTTGCATAGTGGGCAAAACGGGTTCCTTGGATTTGGTTGACGCTGAGGGCACATAGACGTGCGAGAGCTTCATCCATTGCCCCGGCTAATCCATCTGGCCAGTTCTTCTCTCTCACGGAGAACTGAATTCTCCCGGAAGTTTGTGCTTCGTTGCTTCCTCTAAGATCCGTGGTGACTAGCCAATGTAGGTCTCCTCCTGGGGGTCCTGGAAGTTGATCTCCAAGAAACTCCGGATGTGGGTGTCCCAGTAACTCCGACAGTGAATCCAGATCCCTCTCGAAGATCACCTGACCTCCATTTCCCAACTGGTAGAACTTGCTTAACTGAGACTCCATCTATAAGAATTTAGGATGAGGAAGTTAGTGAAGTGATCAAGTGTATCAAATTTTAAGTAGTAATGTAAGAATTTTGAGGAACATGAATTTTTGAGAAAGAGTGAATCCACAAGGATAAGAGAGGAGATAGTTTTTCATAAATACTCACTTTGGTTTTGAAACTAAGTTTTCGTTTGAACGTCCATTCTAACTAGGGTCTCCTATGGTCAGGATGGCTCTGATACCAACTTGTCAACACCCGGATTTTTAATCCCAGATGCCCGTTATGCCATACGTCGCAATCCCAGGATTTCCATTTTTGCGAGACATAACGGATTGGATATCATAGTACATCATCCATTACAAACCATACATAAGGTCTTACACAAATAAGCATCTCATGATCCAGTCTTAATACAACAAGCAGCGGAAATAAAAGATAAGCGTAGCGGTGGGGTCCATCTTCAGGGGCACAGGCAATGCTAACAAAGGCAGATAGCCCTAGTTATCATAGGTGTCCTGTTGGCCATCATCTTGATAGTCTCCTTCATAGTCTGGCCATGAGAATAGCCAGGGACAAAAGCCATGAGTACTCTTTAAGTACTCGCAAACTACCTCTAACAAATAATATAGTTCTAAGTTAAAGTGCTAAATGTATGTTTAACTATAAAGTTAAGCTTGAAACCTAAGCTGAGTTCTGAAGCAAAGAAAGATAAAATAAAATTCTAGACTCACTTAAGTTGGGAAGTTCTTGTCATAAAACACAACCCTGTTGTGATCAAGTCAAAATTCATCATTCATTTCATAAGTCATTTTGAAAACATCTGACAACGAAACAGTATGGCCATTCCAACTGTCCATAACCGCGGACGTGGCTATTCGAATAGTTTGACACTCTGCAGAGGTGGTACACTTTCACCACAAGATTCGATACATCTGTTAGGGATAACCCTGAAACAGCATACTTAGTATGCAGATAATCAAACATAACCTTACCTTTACACACCCTTGTATAAGCACCTCTCCTATGAGCATGGCCTCCCAACCATGACCATCAGTCATCTTGGGCACTGCATAGGTGGACATCATGAGAGGTAGCCTCAGCTCAAACCTCTCCCGCGAGGAAACTAATACTAATGCATATAAATTTCCATCTAAGCCTTACCCAATTCAGGTAGTGTGGTTGTACGGTAAATTTGGAATGGTATCGCATCCGAATCCAACCATCAGTTTTATAAAAGGGTTAAGCCTCATGCCTCAACATTTTCACCATCATAACCATTTGTGTTTCTCAACACATGTCAAAACATCTCAATATAATGACTCATCATTCCAAGGTTTTCATAATTCATTTTCACCAAGTGTTCCCATCTAAAGTGACTCAAGTTTTTGATCTACTCTAAACTACTAAGTTAAGAGTGTTCACTAAGGTGGAAAATATGGGTTCAATCTCATGCCGTAGAATGACATCTAAAGGGGTTCTAATTAGGTCAAGTTTTATACTCTTTATGCTACCTTCAAAACAAGTAAAGAACTTTGGGTAAAGTAAAGGAAGTAAAGCTTGTAAATAAGACTTGGGGTATCTAATAGTCTAAGTAGTGTGACCAAAGCATGCCGAAAGCATCTTTGCTAAACCATCTAGTTTAATCCTAGCTTGCTAATAGTAGCTTGCATTGTTCATGGTGGCTTGCTATGGTTAGTGCAGTGGTTGACGTTTGCTTCTTCTTCTTGGTAGAACTCCTCCTCCTCGAAAGCTTGGTCGGTACTATCGTCTATAAATACATACGGAGTACACAATCACCAAACAATACTTAACTAGTCTAATTAGCATTCAAATACACACATTTGATGATCTATTATCATCTCAAGCATCACAAGTTTAATTAATAGTTTCACTCTTTTTAATTTAGAAAAGTAATTTCTACTCATTGAAAAATTAACTAAGATTTAATATTCATCACTTAAAATATGGGATCATGTGGACACATGTCATCACCACATACTCTAACATGTGGGAAATGTGATTTAAGGGTTGGATCATAATTACTTTGGTTTAAGTTCATTATTTAATGATTTAAAGTGACTAGAAATGCCTATGTAGCATTATTTTGGTACTAGTCCAAAGTCACTACATGTAAACCTTAATATTATTACATATTCAGATAGATATAGTGAAATGTGATTTTTGAGAATCGAAATCAACTCAAAAGCTATCTTGGTTGATTTTATAAAAATATTGCAAGATACAAATGCTTCTGTTTTGTTATTTTTACTAGGAGAGATCTATAACTCTAATTGGATTAAATCCAATGGGCTTGGATAGATCTTTTCAAAACCTTTCAGGCCAAATTCGTTTCATGCAATTTGGATTTGTAAATCTCTCTGAATTGATTTTCAAACTTAGAGACAGAACTAAGTTTAAACTAAATAGGCAAATCCTAATACAAACTAACTGGGTCACGCGGGAAATTCTAACGGGCCGGCCCAGTGTCACTCTGCAGCGCGGGGCTCAATTGACAGGGGGGTCCACAAGTCAGCGGCTCATAACGCGTGAAGCGGTATGGGGCGATGTGGGCCGTTAGATTAGAATAAGGATCAACGGATGTGGCTTGTCGTCAACGACGGACCTGTCGCCGGCGAGCTCGAACCCTAGCGGCTCGGTGGGGGTGCATAGGGGGTGTACCAGGGCTCCAGCGATGACGGTGAGGCGGGCCAATGAACTGGTGGTCGACGACGAGCTCAGCGACGATCGTGGCATCTCCGGGGGTGGTCGCAATCAGCGGCGCCCCTTCCTCCTCTGTTGCGGGCTACTCCGGCCAAATTCTAGCAAGCAAGTGCTCGCGCTGCTCCGGCTAGAGGTGGGGAATGGTCAGTGAGGTGAGGGGAGTGGAGTGGTGTGCTTCAAACGGCTGGGGGTGCCCTCCTTTTACAGGCTTGATGGCGAGACCGAGTGGGATGGGTAGGCGACGGTGGCGACATGGCTGAGGGTGGCGATCGACAGGCGGTCTCCTGGCGGTGCTCTAGGAAGTGAATGCGGGCATAGGGGTGGTGGTATGCGGTCGGGGGCAGCTGGCGCTCTAAGCGGCAGAGGCGGCGGTGTCCACGGCGAGCGGTGGCTGTGGTGCGTTGGGCGGCCAACGGGCATGTCCGTCGTGTTCCCTGTGTCGTGACGTAGCAGTGGGCGCGGGCTGCGGTCGAGCGGTGTAGTGTGCACGCGTCCCGGGTGCGGCGCTCTAGCGCGTGCTCGGCATGGGGCGGTGGCACTGGGCGCGTGGTTTCCTCGGTGGTCCACTGCTGGGCTTGGCTCGGGAAGGGGACAGAGAGTGGCGGTGAGGTCCTGGCTACCTCCTAGACATGGCGAGAAAGAGGGAGGTGGTCTGCTAGGGTGAGTGCATGGTCGGCCGGCGAGCTAGTGCTCGGGGTGGCTTGGCACTGTGGCTAGGGACAAGGGGATGGGTGCTAATGGTATGGTTTGATCATGAGGGTACCAAAGGATTAAATGTAGATCAAATGGGGGCAAAACCCTTTTCAAAACAGTGAGCTAGGATTAGGGTGTAAATCATGCATGCCAAGTGTTTGATGAAATGGCCGCATGAGATAAACTTTGGAATTTTGAAAAGATTTTTGGTGGGTTTTCTAGGCATAAGCTTGAGACTCTGTGGGTGCTTGGGTTTTGAAAATTGAGCTTGTTTGAGTGGTTTTTGAAATAATGGGATCTTCCCATATGAGTTTGATTCAATTTTAAACTGTCATTTAAATTTAGCATTTGAATGTTTTTAGCAGATCACAAATTGGGCCTTGGTACCTCATTATGTGTACTATCAAGGGGTGTAAAGATCCACACAAGTTTCTGTTAAGTTTTGAGTACTAGGAATAGCCAAAGTAGGCATGAGAGTTAAATTGGCCAAAATGACCATTCACTTCAATTATTCCTTTTGAGTTGTTCTTCTTTGGGAAAAGTTTGGGAATGATTTAGATGATGTTTATTTCACCTAAGAAACATTTTTACAAGCAAGGAATCACAGAACCATGGCAATTCAAATCAATTCCTAAATTAAATGCACATACACATGAATGCTTTCATTTTTAATTTGGAAAAGTTTTTGTTAACCCTAAATTTGATGATTTGGATCTTGACAGGTTTGGATTGAAGTTTTGGGATGTTACAATTGTCCATATTCCTGTAAAAAGAAAAATAAAAAATTGTAGGGTGCGCGACGTTCCAGGGGTTGGAGTATGTGACTCCTGTCTCTAAATCTTGAAGGCGATAGGCGCCACCTGGGATTACTTCTGTAATTACGTATGGTCCTTCCCAGGGCGACTCGAGCTTGAGATGCCCTTGCTGCTTTAGTCATTACTAGGTCGCCTTCGACGAAGGATCTGGGGCGTAGCCTCCTGTTGTGGTAGTTGCGCAGGTTCTGCTGGTAGATCGTTTATCTCTCTGCCGCGATTTCCCTTGCCTAGTCAAGGAGGTCTACGGAGTCTTCGAGTGCGAGAGTTGATTCCTGCTCGCTGTAAGCGACCACACGCGGTGCTTTGTATCGTACTTCGGCGGGTAGCACCGCTTCAGCCACGTGCACTATGAAGAACAGGGTGTACCCTATAGCACTGTTTGGAGTTGTCTGTAGGCTCTAGAGTACTGATTGTAGTTCGTCTGGCCAACAACCCGCGGCTTGTTCCAGTGGCCAGAGGAGTCGCTTCTTGATGCCGCCGCAGACGAGCCCATTAGCTTTTTCGACCTGACTGTTGGTCTGTGGATGTGCTACCGAGGCATAGCTGATTTTGATACCCACATTCTCGCAGAATTCTTGGAACTCCTTGGATGTGAAGTTCGTCCCATTGTCTGTGATGATGTTGTGCGGCACTCCGAAGCGGTAGACGATGGACTCGAAGAACTTGACTGCGCTGTGCCCTATTGATTGGTCACTGGCATGGCCTCGTGAGGACTTTGGTAGCTTGCCGACCATGTCGAGTCCCCATTGCGTGAAGGGCCAGGCCAATGGAATTGGCCAGAGCTCTGCGCCAGGTGCGTGCGGCTTGTCCACGAATCGCTGGCACACGTTGCATTTCTGGACGATATCCTTGGCGTCACGCATGGCCTTAGGCCAGTAGAATCCAGCTCGTAGAGCTTTGGCGACGAGGGCGCGACTGCCGGCATGGTGCCCGCAGGTCCCCTCATGGATGTCCAGGAGAACAGCTCTTCCATCGGTCGTGGAGACGCATTGTTGGAGCACTCCTGTGATGCTGCGCTTGTATAGTTCGCTGTTGATAACGGCGAATGCCTTGGATCGCCGCATGATGTGTCGTGCATCAGTCGGATCGTCCGGTAACCTCTTGCTGAGAAGGTACGTGATGTACGGTTGAGTCCAGGATGGCTCGATCATCATGACGCTCATTGGTCCTTCGAGTCCTGTGTCCAGCTCCAAGTCATCGAGTGCCATTGGCTCATTGGGTGGCATAGCCCCCGAGTCCGTTGCTGCGCTTGCTTTCTTCTCTGCGGCATTTGGCTTGATGGAGCGTTTGCAGATGCACTCGAGAAATACCCTAGGTGGTATTGGGGCATAGGTAGAGCCTATGTTGGCGAGTGCGTCCGCCTCTTCATTGCTTTCGCGACCTATGTGTCGTAGCTCGCAACCGTCGAAGTCTCCTTCGAGTGTGTCGTAGAGGTCGCGGTAGGCGATCATGTTGTCGTTCAGTGCGTTGCACTCAGGCATTGTCTGGTTAACCACCAGCTTGGAGTCGCCATATATTATGAGCCTTTTGGCGCCGTAGGCTTTTGCCATCCTCATCTCGTGGAGCAGGGCCTCGTATTCAGCTTCGTTTTTGGAGGCGGTGAACTGCATTCGCATGATATATTTTAGCTTGTCTCCCTAGGGCGATGTCAGTATGACACCTACACCAGCTCCGTCCTTCCGCTTGGATTCGTCAAAGTGCATTGTCCAGAGGTAGGACATATCTGGTTTTTCGGGGAGCTGGTTCTCCATCCAGTGCACCAGGAAGTCAGGGAGAACTTGTGACTTGATTGCGTTGCGTTTTTCATATGTGATGTCTCGTGGAGACAGTTCGATTCCCCAAAGTGCGACTCGTTCGGTGGCGTCGGGGTTGTTGAGGATGTGCCCAAGCGGGGTGTCGTTGACTACCATGATTGGGTGTTCCTGGAAGTAGTGGCGCAGTCGCCGAGCCATCATGAAGACGCCGTACGCCAGTTTTTGGTAGTGCGGGTACCGCTGTTTTGTTGGCGTAAGTACCTCGCTGAGGTAGTAGACTGGGCGATGTACCCCGTGGACCTTGTTTTCTTGGGTTCGTTCGACTACGAGCACTGTGCTGACCACCTGGTTGGTGGCGGAGATGTATAGAAACAATGGTTCCCTTTTGCGTGGGGTCACAAGTACCGGCGAGGTGGATAGCAGGCGCTTGAGGTCTTCGAATGCTTCCTGTGCCTCATTGGTCCATTCGAATTTGTCAGCTTTATGGAGGAGTTGGTAGAAGGGCAGTGCCTTTTCACCCATCCGACTGATGAATCGACGGAGAGCCGCGATTCGCCCGGCCAGCTGCTGGACGCCTCTTATGTTTTTCGACTTCTCCATGGCCAGTATGGCCTTTATTTTCTTCGGGTTCACTTCGATCCCTCTCGCAGAGATGAGATACCCGAGTAGTTGCCCGGATGGTACGCCGAAGGTGCACTTGTCCGGATTGAGCTTGATCTGGTAGTGATCGAGGTTGGCAAAGGTTTCGCGCTAATCGTCGATTAGTGAGGCTTCCTCTTTGGTCTTGATTACTATGTCGTCGACATAGACTTGAATGTTGTGACCTAGCTGGTTCTTGAGGCAAACCTGCATGCACCGCTGGTAGGTGGCCCCTGCGTTCTTTAGCCCGAAGGGCATTGTGTTGTAGCAGAACACACCAAAAGGCGTTGTAAATGTTGTTTTTTCTTTGTCTTCCTCCTTCATTCGAATCTGATTATAGCCTGAGTAGGCATCGAGGAAACAGAGGCGCTCGCATCCCGCGGTGGAGTCGATGATCTGGTCGATTCGCGGTAGTGGGAAGTGATCCTTTGGACAATACTTATTCAAAGAGGTGAAGTCCACGCACATCCGCAGGATATCCGTGTCCTTTTTTGGTACTAGCACCGTGTTGGCGAGCCAAGTGCTTTCCTTGATCTCGCGTATAAATTTGGCGTCGAGGAGTCTGTTGATCTCCATTTCAACTGCCTTTGCCCTTGGTTCAAACAATCGCTGAATTGTTTGTTTGACCGGCCTTACGTCTGGATTGACATTGAGTGCCTGCTCGGCGAATTCCCTGGGAACTCCTGGTATGTCCGCTGGACACCAGGAGAAAAAATTTCTCAGTGCTCACGGAGGAATTCGATGAGCGCTAGTTCCTATGCGGGACTCAAGTTGTTGGCGGTGAGGGCTATCTTGGCGGGATCCGATGGGTGGACCTGGACTTTCTTCGTGTGCACTGATGAGTCGAAGGACAAGTCGGGTGAGCTTGGCCAGCTTAGGGGAGGCAGACTGTTGTCTGTCGACTCCTTTAGTCTCGCGAGTTCTTCCTACATGCCAAAGGACTGGGAGATTCTGTTGAATTCCCTGTCGCAACTGTCAGATCTCTCAAAGCTCCCGTTGACTGTGATGACACCGTTAGGGCCTAGCATCTTCATCTGTAGATAGGCGTAGGGTGGCACTGCCATGAACCTAGCGAACGCGACACGTCCGAGGATGCAGTGGTACTGCGAGGGCTAGTCGACGACCTCGAAGTCGATGCGCTCTCGCCGAAAGTTTTTCGACGTGCCGAAGATGACGTCGAGGTTGATATTACCCAGGGGATATACGCCCTTGCCTGGGACGATGCCGTGGAATGTTGTATCTGAGGCCTCTAGGCAGGTTAGAGGGATCCTCATTGCTCACAAGGTACTCGCAAACATAAGGTCGATGCCACTTCCGCCGTCCATAAAGACGCGACTCATGTCGAAGCCTCCAATTTGTGCCTCGAGGGCGAGGGGACAATGGCCTGGGCGAGGTACTTGGCGCGGGTGGTCATGCTTGTCGAAGGTGATGAAGGACTCGCTCCCACTGAGGTACTCAGTGGTAGATGGTGGCAAATTTGTGGCCAAGTTGACTTGGCGAGTGATAGCCTTCTGTACCCGATTCAAGGGGCACCCATTTTGGATCATCATGGTACCCATGGTCCGTGGGTATGGTTCACCTCCGTGGTGTTGGTCCGGCGTAGCTGCATTTTGGGGTGGCCGAGGCGGTGGTGGCGGAGCTCCATGTGCCACGGCGCCTAGGGCGGCTCCATAGCCCCTTTCGACTACATTGCGATTCATCCGAGCCAGTCCCTCATGCAGCTTGAGGAACTTGCGGCAATCCTTGAGGAGGTGGCTGGACTTCTTTTTTCTGTCGTGTTTGTCGATGTAGAAGTGCACAGTGCATGGCCCGGACAACTTGTCCTCGATGGACGTTGTGGGTGCTTCATCGTGATTGCGGCGCTTCCATACTTGCATGGTTTTTTCGGAGTCGCGGTATCCGCCGCTGCGGTAGCTACTATTGCGGTTGTCGTTGCGTCTGTCGGCGTAGCCGGCTGCGACCACGTTGACGTCATCACGGTCATCGTAGATGCGCATGCGACATTTGCTTCGGCGGTCGCATCTTCGCTCGAGTTCTGCCTCGTCGTCAGAGTGAACGCGATTTTTACCGAATCTTCTCCATCTGCCCAGCGGTTCGAGATTTCCATTAGGTGGTCGATGGTTTTGGGCTTCAAGCGGCCTAGCTCCTCCCTGAGCTCTATGTGACGTACGTCGCCGTTGAATGCATCACTCGCACGATCCTCCGAGATGTTCTCTGCAGAGTCCTTGATGATGGAGCACCTCTAGATGTAAGAGCGTAGCGACTCGCCCGATCTTTGCTGGCAGCATCTCATCTCTTCGATTGATGCGGGCCGTTTGTATGTGCCCTTGAAGTTGTGCACAAAGCTGTATACCAGTTCTTCCCAACTGCGAAAGGATCCGCGTGGGAGGTTGTTGAGCCATGCTCGGGCGTCGCCTTGCAGTTGTAGTAGCAGGCATTGCATGGATGTGCTTTGACTCCCGCCATGGAGCCTGACGGAGGAGATGTGGTCTTCCAACCAGATTTTCGGGTCCTGTAGGACGTCAAACTTCGGGTTCTCCGATGAGAGCTTAAACCCCTTGGGCATTCGCTTTTTCCTGATGGCTCTGCTGAAGCACCTAGCGCCACAGAGCTCCACATCTTCGTCTTCTGAGTCAGTCGACCGGGCATGTCGTGCCCTAGATTTGTCAATCTTGCACTGTGTGAGGTCATCGCGCGCATCATAGTCGTGGTCGTGTCGCCGTGAGCGGCGACGTCGAGACAGATCGTGACTGTCGTCGCTAGATGAGGGCGAGGAGTAGTGTTTTGCCAGAGCCTTGCCTTTCTTTGGCTCTGGTGCTCGCTCTTTATCGAGGGCGGCCTCGACTAGTCCCAAGCCTGCGATTGTAGATCGGTGCATGGCGGCTCGGGGATCTCCAGCTGGCGGCTGGTTGTTCAGGAGGTACATGGTGGCTGCCATCACTGCAGCTTGCGGCGTCTTCGGGACCACGTTGCCCCGTGTGTCGACTGTCATAGAGCTGAAGTCGAGGACCTTTGCAGCTTCTATGCATTCTTGCTCGGTGAGACGGGCCATCCGGGATCGCCTCTTCTTTGCGATGTGCTCGTTGCCCTTTGAGGAGGATCCTCTGTGGGAGGAGAGCCCAGCACGTCGAAGACTTGACTCATCTGCCGCCTTTTTACGTGCCTCGAGTTGCGCGATTGTTTGCACTTGACGCTTGAATTCTTCCTTCAATAGCCAATGATAGCCCATTAGCAGCTCTTGAGGGGAGCCAAAGGGTACAGGGTTACCCCGTAGGGCCTCGTGGCAGCGAGCCCACTCGAGTTCATTGAGCTTGATCACGACGTGTTCGCCAGTCTACCCGTTTATTATGGTTGGAGGCTCGACTGCTCCCCCGTTGTTGACCGGGGCACCGTTTGGCGATGGTCCCCTGTTTGGCGGTGGTCCGCCGTTGGTATGCCGCCGTTTGGCGGGTCAGCCCCGTGGCCATCGTTGCCCGTGTTGTCGCGATGCACGGAGGTGTCGCTTGCGTTGATGACGGCGCACATGAAGTGGTTGGGGAAGCTGCTGCTCCCGCAACTTTCAGATCTGGAGCCATAGGCTCCATCTTCAGTTGCCAGATCGCTCAGATCGGATTTGCGACTGCTGTCGCTGACCGTATTCTCAACTGTTGTCGGGGCGTTGAGCTCACTGAGGGTGTCGATCAATGGAGGGAACCATGATGCTGGAGCAATTGATGGTACTGTCGGCTGGTCAGGCGTGCAAAGCGTGCCCATCTGACCAACTTGGAAGCGGAAGCTCCCGATCGCCAGGATGATTCCGTCGCCCACAGACTCGAAAGCCGGGCGAGTGGCTGGCGTGTGGACAGTGAAGTCAAACGCGCCGAAAAGATGGCGGATCTCCGCTGTTGTGGAGTTGTAGATTGCAGTTGATGGGGCCGAAGAGGCCGCAACATTAGCACTCCCACTTCCCACAGACGGCGCCAATTGATGAGGGTTTAACTCATCAATGCCCATTGTTATGGACTTGGGTTTTGGAGAAGGAGGGAGCACTGGAGACATCTATCGGCTAGCAAACAAGCACACAGGGGACTCAAAGGTTTACCCAGGTTCAGGCCTCGGAGAGGTCCCTACTCCTGCTTGTCTGCTTGTGGAATTATCGAAGGAATCGAGGATTACAATGGTGCGCAGATGCAATCTAGCGAGGGTTCTGGAAACTAGGGTTGTGTGTGTCTTCCTCGCCGCCCCCTCCTAGCCTTTATATAGATAGGCTAGGTCTCGGGTAGCAGGTCGAGTCGGTTACAGGTTAGGGTTTTCCCCTTTGTACTTTCTATCTTTAGCTTCTTCTTGTTCTTCAAGCAATCGAGAGTCCGTAGATTACTCAAATTCTTCATTTGGGCCTTGGCGACACTTTGGGCCTTTATGTATTCAGGCCGTATATACCAAGCTCGAGTACCTGTAGGGTATACCCATGTCACCAGTTGTTTAGACAAACTCTCTCTAATAATGTTTGCGAATGATACAGATCTTTTTGTGCAGAAGCACCGAGGACTTGGGAGGAATTGACAACCAAATTCCTATCAAAATAGTATTCTGAAAGCAAAGCTCACAGGATGAGAGGTATTATTATCAGTTTAAAAAATAATTGATGGGGGAATACCAATCGGGGTATGCCCACGAAGCGGAGTCGCAAGCTGGAGCGAGCCGACTGAAGCCTAACCCTAGGCGGATCGACTCGCCTTAGCGATTGGGCTACTTCATCAGCTATTTCTCTGTTCCAGGAGCTCACCAACGACTCACCATCGACTCCACCCTGGAATCACCTACACCAATTCAGCGGCTTGAAGTCATCGCCGAGTCCCTGACGCGCTCGGGGACTACTGATGGGAGATTACCAATCGGGGTATGCCCACGAAGCGGAGTCGCCAGCTGGAGCGAGCCGACTGAAGCCTAACCATAGGCGGATCAACTCGCCAAATACAGCGACTGGCGCATACTGGACCCAGACGACTCGCCGACTGGAGGCCCAAGATAGCGACTCCAATACAAAGCCCATTAGTGCACTTGTAAACCATAACTGGCTGCATATATAAAGCCACCAGGGGCACCCGTTGGGGGATGCCTCTCCCACGTCATATTAGGTCTAGTCTCTCCCTCTGCCTACGGCGACTCCCATGTAACCAATCTATGATCATATACTGGATTGACAGCAGGACGTAGCAATCCTCCACCGAGAGGACGTGAACCTGGGTACATCATGTGCCAATCTCGTTCCCAGAATCTCCTACGTCGCCTTGCCCTTTCCTCTACGTAAGCTACCCTGTAGCATCTGCCGTGGTCAATACCACAGCAGTGCTACACATACAGCACCATGTCCTCCTCAACCTTCGATAGTGCGACTCGCATGGCTAAGTACTGTGGACGAGGACTCGCAAACCGAGCCTCGAATCATCCAGGAAGAATGCCAAGCCGAGAGCCATCTTTGGAGTCTCCAAGCGACTGGACCCCCGGGCCAATACGAGAGACTCGCTAACAAAAACAGCGCAATCAATGTCATCGTGGACTCGCAATCATCGCGGGCTCGCCACACTTGGGGACTCTCCCCTCTCGGACTCGCAATCATCGCGGACTCACCACACTTGGGGACTCTCCCCTCGCGGACTCGCAATCATCATGGACTCGCCACACTTGGGGACTCTCCCCTCGCGGACTCGGAATCATCCTAGACTCGCTCGGGGACTCTCCCCTCGCGGACTCGCTCTCCGCAAACTCTCCGCATGCGGACTCGCCATGCTCGGCAACAACCACTACTATTTTCAGAATATGCATCTCTAAAGAGCCTCAAGTCGCCTCTACAAGCCAACTCGAGCCTCGGGGACTACTCCTAGGCATACTCCGTGTGCGCATGGTTCCACGACTACGGCTCGCTACGCTCGGGGACTCACCACTATGGAATCGCCCTCGCGTACTCAACACGCTCGGGGACTCGCCACCGTGGACTCACCCTCGCGTACTCAACACGCTCAGGGACTCTCCCTCGCGTACTCAACACGCTCAGGGACTCGCCACTGCTGACTCGCCCTCGCGTACTCAACATGCTCGGGGACTCACCCCTCACGGACTCGTCTCGCGTATTCCCCTGCACTAACTTGGCGACTTCACCATCAATGATTTGGTGGCCTCCACGTCCTTTACGACAACAAGTTGACAAGGCGCCAGCCAAACTTCTCCAAGGGGAGACTCCATCCAATGACAACTCGCCTGACGCGTCGACTCGCCTTAGCGATTGGGCTACTTCATCAGCTATTTCTCTGTTCCAGGAGCTCACCAACGACTCACCATCGACTCCACCCTGGAATCACCTACACCAATTCAGCGGCTTGAAGTCATCGCCGAGTCCCTGACGCGCTCGGGGACTACTGATGGGAGATTACCAATCGGGGTATGCCCACGAAGCGGAGTCGCCAGCTGGAGCGAGCCGACTGAAGCCTAACCATAGGCGGATCAACTCGCCAAATACAGCGACTGGCGCATACTGGACCCAGACGACTCGCCGACTGGAGGCCCAAGACAACGACTCCAATACAAAGCCCATTAGTGCATTTGTAAACCCTAACTGGCTACATATATAAAGCCACCAGGGGCACCCCTTTGGGGGATGGATCTCCCACATCATATTAGATCTAGTCTCTCCCTCCGCCTACGGCGTCTCCCATGTAACCAATCTATGATCATATACTGGATTGACAGCAGGACGTAGCAATCCTCCACCGAGAGGACGTGAACCTAGGTACATCGTGTGTCAATCTCGTTCCCGGATTCTCCTACGTTGCCTTACCCTTTCCTCTACGTAAGCTACCCTGTAGCATCTGTCGTGGTCAATACCAAGACAATAATCCTAGTGTGGGCTTATATGGAGGATATCTAAGGTATAAAAGCTACTTAGATAATTTCCCCCATCATTGTTTGCCTGATTGGTTAATCACCCATACCTTTTATGGAGGGCAAAATATTGAAAATAGGATGAATCTAGTGTAACAACTCGAATCAGCCATATGCAAGTTTTAGCGATTCCTGCCAAACCCGCATAGAAACAATTCAAATATGCCTACCAGGCACTTGCGTGCGGGTGGAAAACGAAGTAATAACATTACACAATAGTCCACGATGGAACCCATAGAAACATATATATACAACAACGACTCCATGAGTCAAAAATACAGATATACAATACAAAGATCCAAATCACCTTAAAACGATACAACATCCGAGTACGGATAAGATGCAAATGGGGCTAAGAGCCCTGAAGAATAACCAATGGCGTCCATAACCCTGCCTAGGCCAAGCTAGAAGGGTAACCCTGCTAACGACGTCGAACTTATACCTGCTAAAACAAAAGGGGTGCTGACAAAGGGCAAAGGAAAAAGAGGAGCGGTCAGTACTTAGGCCAATACACGGCGAGTCTAGAATTCGGCGGTCCTCGCCTACATAGGTATGGTGGACTGAAGCGGCAGCGCGGCAGCACTAAACCTATAGAGACTCAGTAAAACTGGCAGCTATTAGAGAGAGATAAGAAAAACCTATTCGAGACCAACCTGATACTAACACCAACCATACCCATCCCGGCATTTCCCCCTCGAGACCAAACAAGGAAATCAAACCGAGGAACTCACACAGTTGGCAGTTTTATTGATTCCATTATAGTTGAAGCACTTACTAGTCAGATATAGATAGCATGAGTCATCCTGATAGCATAAGTAGTGGGCAGTTTTAGTTAACCATTTAGTGGTAGTTGCAGTACTTACTAGTCAGATACAATTAGCATGTGACACCCCAAACCCAGCATTTGTTGGCACTTTTATTTCATTCCATTGGAGTTGCGATACTTACTAGGCAGGTATAACATGACACGATACACCCCAGTTCCACCAGTTGTTGGCACTTTTATTTCCCATTGTAGTGAAGCTGATTACTAGTCACATATTAAGTCAAATTTATAGCATACTTTAGTTATGCTTGTCTATGATAGAGATATTGTGCTCCAAGTCGTCCATAACCATGGACGCGGCTTTCAGAAAGATTTACCCTGCAGGGGTGCACAAATAGCAACACACACACGATCAACCTCGGAAAAACCAAATCAAAACCCAACGAGGCTTTCACGACAAAGCAATCACATGATTCATAAATCATTTCAGGGGGCCACCCCACTAAGCTACCCGCAACAAAGTTGGCCGGCTCCGAGATGGACCCAGGGTTTGTGTCAATGGCTGTAAACGACTGGGAACCCGAAAGTGTGACTGGGCTTGTCAATACCGCGAAAACATTCCACGTTCCAAAACAGTACAGGTGCTCCACGCACAATCGTAAATAAAGCAGTAAAGCATGGCATAAGTACAGGATAGTAATAAAGCCCCAAACTATGTGGCCCCAAGAAATAATAAATGAATCAAGCTCTGGCTAAGGGGATTCATGGTCCCACATGCGGATAGTGCGATAGTCATGGAACAGGTATCAAGTACTCAGGGCCTATGGGACACAAGTGAGCGGTTAAAAACCAAATATTTTCTATTGCCCACCGATGCCTCTGCATTAGTTATAACTATTCCCAGCATTTCAATCAAGTTGTATTTAAAGTCATGATCCTCTCCACCGTAAAGCATCTCCACCATTTAGCATGTGCCAACCTCCCAATAACGGTGGAACAACAACGACGCGAAGTAGCACTTGAGCAAGCAACTACGACACGCAAGGCCGACTATCTATCAAACAACAGGCAATAGGATGTGTCCAAGGTAATATAGAGGCTGCAGGTAATGTAAATGGTGCACAGAAACTAAAGCATCACAACACGGATAGCAATAGATCAACAGGAGGAAGTCAAGACTATAAATGTAAAATAGGTAGAAAGGGGGAGATTGCTCGCCTGGAAACACTGCCGAAGATACATCGGAGAACTTGTCGATACTCGCATCCACTCAACGGCCTAATCCGTGAAGAAGCAAAGCACTAAAAGAAACACCGGATGCACTATTTAATACTACGGAAGAAGATCAGGCATGATGCATGTATGATGTATTACATGGCAATGGTGCAATGCAATTATGCAATATTAAGCGGAACCGGGGTCCCGACAATTAATTAGAAGGTTCATGTGATTTAGGTACCCCGCAATTTAAATGTTGTCTTAACAAGGCAAAACATGGCATCGGTTTGCTACACAAATTTAAATGGAGCCAATATAAGACTAGAAAAGCTCTCATATAGTCTCCATATTTAATTTAGGTGAATCATAGAAATACCCTCAAGCACCCACAATATGTATGCAAACATGCTAAATTAATATGCAACAAGTATATGTCATATATTATAAAAATAGGGGTCTTGGAAAGGGTATCACATTGGGGACTTGACGATCTTGGGTCCGAGGGGTTGGGGTTCGGTCTTCGGATGTCCATCCATCGGATCCATGATGGAGGGCTTGGTGGTTCCGGGAAGGAGACCTTGGCGTTCCGAGAGCCCAGATTCTGGGGTCTTGATGTATCAAGAAGGAGGTCTTGATGTACCAGTCCGGTGTCGATCTTTGGGTACCGTGGGTCTTCGGTATTCTTTGGGTGGCATCTTACCATCTTCCCACGGTCACCATATTGTGTCTTCTCCTCAGCATCGCGCGTCCAGGGAACAAAATAAATCACTCCAGGGACACATCAGCTAGACAGAACCAGCGATATGGCCACCCGCGCTAGAGGCAAACGTCAGAATCAACTTCATATGGCACTAAGCCAGCACCCAAACAGGAGGACAGAGGCGCGAGGATGGACCGTGACGCGCAGGGCTCACGGAACGCAGAGACGACCTTGGGTCGGAGAGGAGGCATAGGGCGGCGCTACACTTGGGGTTGGGAAGAGGCCGAGGATGCGCTCAGGAGGTGGCCACGGGCGTGCGCACGTCGCAGAGGCGCGCAACACGGAGGTTGCAGGGACGGCGCGGGGCACCGCGAGGGCGGTCGGAGACGAGGGGCTGGGCCCGGAAGCAGAGGAGAGGGCGGCCTGAGAAGAGGAGGCTGAGGCGAGACGGAGGAGGATCTCGCGACGGCGGGGTCCACAGAGGCGGCGGCGAGCTCGGACAGTGGCCAACCATGGCGGCGGTGTCCGGGGAAGCTCGAGCTTAGCGGCGGAGAGGAGGTGCTGGTGACGGCGGAGCTCCGCGTCCTTGACGGCAAGAAGGCGCCAACGGAGAGGAGGTGGCGGGGTCGACCGGAGCTGGGAGAGAAAGCGGAGGTGGTGGCCGGGTCGAGGTGCTGCCGGTCTTGGGGCGGCAGAATGACGTCCGGCGCCGGCGCTCGGGAAGAAGCGAGGAAGTGGCAGCGAGCGGCTCTCACGGCGGGGTGCGGCTCGGCCTCTAGCAGAAGGGAGGTGGCGGCTCGGAGGAGGGCCAGGCCAGGCGGCGGCGCGGTTCCTGGCGACGGAAAAACAGCGATGAGAGGGAGCCGAGGCAGGTGCTACGGGGATGAGGAAGGTGGGGTCGGGAGGTACGGGACGAGGTGGTGGGCGGGTCGGTGGGCATGTCGTGTCGAGCTGGGGCTCTCAGGCATGTAACGTGGTGTGGTCGGTGTGGGACGCTCGCGACGCAGCGTGGCATGCAGGACGCGCTGGTGCGCTGCGTGTGCGTGTGTCACGTTTGCATACAGGGAACGGGGTGGTTGGTGTGGTTAACCGTGGTGGGGCCAGGGACACAGGCGCTGGGGCTAGGAAGGTTGCGTCGCCGCATGGGATTGTGGCGGCGGCTGGGTAGAATTAGGGTTAGGTCTAGGTGTGGATTAGGGTTTGGAGATGGCCGGCTGGGCTTTTAGGCATGGCTGGATGCCTCCTAAAAATAATATAAATTTTATTTATTTATTTAAAAGGATTTTTTAATCTGTTTTTAGACAAATAAAATATCCAGAAGAGACTGGGGTTTTGGATTTGAATAAAGACAGGGTATTTAGAAAACAAAGATAGACTTTTTGGAAAATAGTTTTAGACAAACAAATGCAGGATGACATGACGATGCTAAAATGCAATGTGGCATGATGACATGAGCATGCAGTCATGATGATGCACAAAATAAAAACAACACGCGATTTTCTAGTAGTGGTTTTACCGGGGTGCTACATCTAGACACTGCTTCTAATGGCAGTTTTCTATCTTATACCTATGATGAAGCTTGGAATCTAATAATAAAAATGAGAGAAGCAACAGAAAATCTTAAAGATAAGGAAAACATTACGAATAGTTTTTCTGAGTATGCTTGCATTAACGATTTCCTTGCAGATGAAAGGACAGAAATAATGATTAAAACCCTCGGTATTGATTCTTACTCAGTAAACAAAATTATTGAGAATTATGCAGGGCATTTGTAGGTACCTACAGAATGGGAACCTCGTAAACCCCTCGAAGAAAAGAAGCGTGCAAGAGCACTGATGGAAGATTTCTCCTCGATACCTATTCAAGGGATCATCGAAAAAAGGCAGAAAAAGGAACAACAAATAAAGAAGAGATCAAAGAAACCAGAAAGGAATTCTGAAGCTACCAATATAAATAATGTTATATTAAAAGATCTTATGGAAGCATGATTAGTGGACAATGAAGTGGTTATGCTAGACCTTGAAACCTCAGAATTCATCAAAGGTAAGGCTCGAGGTAATGAAACTTCTAAATCAATGACCCCTATATATTGTGGAGAAACTTTCTTATATAGAATTTGTGAGCCAATTTCCACTATAAATATTATGCCTGCATCGCTTTATGAGGAACTACGCTACAATTTAAATAATCCAGATGTTGAACCGGTAGACACTACTATTAAATTGTCTAATAGAACCAATATAAATTTGGAAGGAGTAATCAGAAATATCTATGTCTTTATTGGGTCACCATGTACCCCCTTGATTTTCATATTGTTGATATGCCTCAAGATTCTTTTTGCCCTATTCTTTTAGGCAGGCCTTTTATTTCCATCACCAAAGCTCGAGTTGATAATAAGGAGACTATCTCACTGATGTTTGGAGAATAGGAAATGACATTCCACTTCACAAAACTAAAGAAGAGGCCATATGAAGTGGAGGATATCAAGGAAGAAAAGACTATTGCTGAGCTGGTGGCAATTCATTTTAGTACTCCACAAGATGAATTAGAGAGGAGCCTGATTAATTGGGAGGAAGCACCATATGATGAGGAGAAATAAGACATGGACGATTACCTTGATTCAATTCCGGAAGCACAAAATCCACATGACTATGAAGAACTGGTAAGAAAAGGAGATGAAGAGCCTCCACCAATAGAATTGGAAAAACTTCTAGACAATATGAGGTATGAGTTTTTAGATAATGAAAATAAATGTCCTGTCATTATTAGCAAGAATCTATCGGAAATTAAACAAATAAACTCATTTCAGTTTTGGTTAAGCACTGTGAAGCCTTTGGATATACATTGAGTGATATTAAAGGAATAGATCCATCTAACGTAACACATAAGATTACCATGCTTGATGATGCTGAACCTGTAGTAGATACACAAAGAAGGCTTAATCCTAAACTGAAGGAAGTAGTAAGAAAAGCGGTTATACCCTTACTAGATGCTGGCATAATATATCCTATTTCTAACAGCAAGTGGGTTAGCCCAGCTCATTGCATACCAAGACAAGGTGGTATTGATGCTGCTATGAATGAGGATGGTGAGCTAGTTGCTGTATGGCCAATAGTAGGATATCGTATGTGCATTGACTTTAGGAAGCTAAACCGTGAGACACAGAAAAATCATAAACCTATACCATTTATGGATAAATTTTTAGAAAGACTTAGTAATAATTCTTACTTTTGTTTTCTTGATGGTTATTCTGGATATTCTCAAATTGCTATACAACTGGAAGATCAAGAGAAAACAACTTTCACTTTTCCTTATGGCACATATGCTTATAGATTAATTCCGTTTTCCTTATGTAATGCAACAACAACTTTTCAGGAGTGTGTTCTAAAGATTTTTGATGATTTTGTTGAGAAGACTATGGAAGTTCTAACGAATGATTTTGTTGTTTGTGGAACAACTTTTGATAATTGCCTTTACAATCAAACCAAAGTCTTGTAGAGCAATCGAACTTGGTTTTTAATTGGTAACAATGTTGTTTCATGGAAAGAGAAGGTAAAGTTTTTGGGCATAAAGTTTCGGAGAAGGGGATAGAAATAGATAAAACTAATATAAATGGTATAGAAAATCTTCCAATACCTTAGGACATTAAAAATCTAAAAATGTTTCTAGGACATGCAGGTTTTTATAAGCGATTTATAAAAGATTTTGCTAAAATATCTATGCCCCTTACCAATCTTATTGATAAAGAAACTCCCTTCTATTTAGATCATGACTGCATTGTAGCTTTTGAGAACCTTAAGAATAAACTAGTTTCAGCACCTATTATGCAATCTCCAAAATGGGATGAACCTTTTGATATCATGTGTGATGTTAGTGACTATGCTTTAGGGGCCGTGTTGGGACAGTGAGATGGAAAGAATTTGAATGTTATATATTATGCTAGTAGACCTCTTAATTAGATTCAAAAACATTATGCTACTACAGAAAAAGAGTTCCTAGCTATAATTTTTGCTTGTGACAAATTTAGATATTACATAATTAATTCTAAAGTAATAATTCATACGAATCACCAAGATCGTCACCTCCTTGTTAAAAAGGATGCTGAGCGTAGGTTGATTAGGTGGGTTTTATTACTACAAGAATACGATTTACAAATAGTAGATAGGAGGGGTAAAGATAATCCGATAGCAGACCATCTCTCTAGGATGGAGGGAATAACCAATAACCCTGTACCTAATAATGAATCATTTCTAGGAGAATATTTAGCAAACGTTGAAATTGTTGATCCATGGTATGCAAATTATGCTAACTATATAGCAACAAAATTTATACCTCCTGGTATGTCAAGAAATCAAAGAATGAAATTCTTTAATGATCTTAAACATTACTTTTGGGATGATCCATATCTATATCGTCATGGACTTGACGGAATGATTCGGAAATGTGTTCCTAACCATGAAATGAATGTGATATTGAAAGCTTGTCATGACAGTCCGTATGGAGGGCATCATGCAGTTAAGAGAACTGCTGCAAAGGTACTTCAATCTGGATTCTATTGGCCCACGTTACTCAAGGATGCACACAAGTATGTGGAATACCGCGATGCCTGCCAAAGAAGAGGTAATATAGGTAGGACACAAGAAATGGCAATGAATTATAGTCTCATAATTGAACCCTTTGATGTATGGGGAATGGATTACATGGGACCATTTATAGAGTCGAATGGTTATACTTATATTCTTGTTGCTGTTGACTATGTTACTAAATGGGTTGAAGCTATTCCAACAAATCATGCGGATGCAGCTACCTCAGTGAAGATGATCAAGAATGTCAAATTCCCCAGGTTTGGAGTTCCTAGATTTTTAATTACTGATGGTGGTTCTCATATTATGAAAGGGACTTTCAGGAAGATCCTCAACAAGTATGGAGTAACTCACCGTGTTGCTTCACCATATCATCCCCAAACAAGTGGTCAAGTGGAACTCTCAAATAGAGAACTAAAGCCCATACTCGAGAAGACGGTGGACAAATCAAGAGAAGACTGGTCATACAAATTAAATGACACTCTATGGGCATACCGTATTGCGTTTAAAAATCCAATGGGTATGACACCTTATAAGATGATGTATGGTAAGGCATTCCATTTACCTTTAGAATTGGAACACAAAGATTTTTGGGCAATCAAGAACCTAAATTTGTTGGGTTTGCAGCATAGAAAACAAAAAATTCCTACGATGGGAACTATTATACGCCAAGATCTATCTACTAGATACAAGTAACGGGTGGATATACATCCATAGAGAACATACCCTCGAAGATAACAAAGCTTTGTTAACAAGATGGAACTCGTGGATGATGTAGTCATTCGCTTGCCGAGCTCAAGATCGTGTGGAAGTCCTAGCGCCGCAAACCAGCAGTGCATACGCACTCGCACATACGTTCAGGCCACCGAACAACCTCCGCCTCCTTGCTCCAGCGATGCAGTGGAAGCAACAACTCCTTCTAGACGAAATGCCTCCACGAACATGTATCTCGTTAATCCGAGACCATGGGAGAATAATACTAGAGGGGGAGAGAGAATCTTCACGAGGAGGTGTAAGGAAGAAGGAGTGAGAGGGGGGCTTTTATAGGAGGAGGGGGTACCCCTCCCCATGGCCGGCGCCCCATGGGGGTGACCCCTCACCTCCCCCATTCATGTGGTGGTAACCCCCTCCACAAAATTTGCCCCTTAACATTCCCCTTTAAAGTCTTCACTTTAAATGCATTAAATTTCTCCAAATTTAATGCTCTCTCATTTAGTAAAACTCTTTTATTAATTTTATTCAGAATTTTGTTAATTACTTAAATTAAGAAACATTCACATAAAACCCCCTGCAACAGTTCAATATTACATGCAGAACCAATTTCAGCAATTTCACCCGAAACAATTTCAGTGTCTATTAAAATAATTCCAGCACTTTGCAATTCATTCGTATGAAACATATGTGCTCCTAAATGGTGTCCGGCAACCCTTAAGTGTGTAACCCTACGGTTCGCGAATAATGCAGACATGATTGAGACTCCTCTCAGATCAATAATCAGAAGCAGGACCTGGAGATCCATACTGACTCCTGCACATTCAACGATGACTTCTGTGATCGTGAGAACCTTTAACGTCAGCAATTTAATCCCTTTATCTCATGATATAATACATGTCCGAGATTCGATCATCGGTATCCAAATACCTAGTTTGATCTCGTTACCGACATGCACTCTTTTCTCGTTCCCGTGATATAACATTCTAGTGATCACATCACTTGCTTGCAAGCTATCTTAATGTGATATCACCGAGAGGGCCTAGAGTATATATATCCGTCATCGGGATTGAAAAATTCCACTCTTGATCCATGAGCCTGAACATAACACCTTCATAGCACTGAACCCACCTTTATAGTAACCCTTTTACGGTATGACGTTTGATGTTATCAAGATACTCTTCTGGTGTTAGTGATTAACATGATCTCATGGTCTAAGGACTTGGATTACTTCATATGATGTTATAGCAATATAAACTCAATGACTTTGATCGTAATGCTATACTTTGGATGAATGTTCATCACATCATTTTACCAATGTTGTGACCTCGTTATTAATGACATCCAATGTCCATGATCAGGAAACATTGATCATCTTGTTAATCAACAAGATAGTTTAAAGAGAGGCATAACTAGGAACTTTCCATTTGTTTATTAAACACACATGTATTAACGTTTCTGTATTAATACAATTATAGCATGCAAAATAAACATCTATCATATACTTGGAATATACATAATAACAACTTTATTATTGCCTCTCAGGGCATATTCCCTTCAGTCTCCCACTTGCACTAGAGACAATAATCTAGTTACATAGTGATAAATCTAACATATACTTGGAATATACATAATAAAAACTTTATTATTGCCTCTTAGGGCATATTCCCTTTAGTCCCCCACTTGCACTAGAGATAATAATCTAGTTACATAGTGATAAATCTAACACCCATGGAGTTCTCGTGTTGATCATGTTTTGCCCTAGGAAGAACTTTAGTCAATGGATCTGCAACATTGAGATCCGTGTGTACTTTACAAATCTTTATATCTCCATCCTTGACATGCTCTCGGATGGAGTGAAACCGGCGCTTAATATGCTTGGAATTCTTGTGAGACCTTGGTTCCTTGGCATTGGCTATGGCTCCATTGTTGTCACAATAGATAACCATTGGGTCCAATGCATTAGGAACCACACCTAGTTCGGTTATGAACTCCTTCATCCAAACCTCTTCCTGTGCCGCTTCTGAAGCAGCAACATATTCTGCCTCCGTCATTGATCCAGCCACCATAGGTTGTTTGGAGCTCCTCCAACTAACTACTGCTCCGTTCAAGAGAAATAGGTACCGGATTGAGACTTAGAGTCATTCGGGTCGGTGTCAAAGCTAGCGTCGACATAACACTTAGCGACCAGCTCTTCTTCACCTTTGTATACAAGAAACATATCCTTAGTTCTTCTTAAGTACTTAAGAATATTCTTGACCGATATCTAGTGTTCCATACCTAGATCAGATTGGTACCTACTAGTTAAACTAATAGCATGTGCCACATCCGGTCTTGTACATAGCATGGCGTACATTATAGAGCCTATAGCTGAAGCATAGGGGATTTTATCCATTATCTCTCTTTCTTCCGCTGTAGATGGACTTTGAGTCTTACTCAATGTCTTGCCTTGCAACATTGGTAAGAACCCCTTCTTACTTCCGTCCATTTTAAACTTCTTTAAAATCTTATCAAGGTATGTACTTTGTGATATCCCTATCAGGCACCTTGATCTATCTCTATAGATCTTTATGCCTAATATGTATGAAGCTTCACCTAGGTTCTTCATCAAAAATTTGTTGTTTAGATAACTTATAACACTGTTTAAAAGATCTATATCATTTCCAATCAATAATATGTCTTCTACATATAATATTAGAACTTCCACATTACTCCCACTCATTTCCTTGTAAATACAAGCCTCTCCATAAGTTTGGATAAATCCAAACTCTTTAATCACCTCATCAAAGGGGAGATTCCATCTCCGGGATGCTTGCTTCAGTCCATAGATGGATCGCTGAAGCTTGCACACCTTGTCAACATCCTTAGGATTGACAAAACCCTTTGGTTGTATCATATACAACTCTTCTTCAATGTTACCATTGAGGAATGCAGTTTTGACATCCATCTGACATTTCTCATAATCGAAATAAGGAGCAATTTCTAACATAATTCTAACCACTTTAGCATCGCTACGCGAGATAATGTCTCATCGTAGTCAACCCCTTGAATTTGTCGAAACCCCTTTGAGACAAGTCGAGCTTTATAGATGGTTACATTACCATCAGCATCAGTTTTTTTTTGAAAATCCATTTATTCTCAACGGCCTTTCGGCCATGAGGTAAGTCCACCAAGGTCCAAACCTGGTTTTCGTACATGGATTCCATTTCGGAATTCATGGCTTCTAGCCATTTGTTGGAATCCGGGCTCATCATCGCTTCTTCATACATCGTCGGGTCATCTATTTCATCATCCATGAAATTCATAATAGGATTTCCGTACAGTTTAGGAGATGCACGTGTCCTGCTTGACCTGCGTGGTTCGGTAGTGTCCTCTTTCGAAGTTTCATGATCATTATCATTAGTTCCTTATTCATTCGGTGAAGTCAACTCTGGAACAATTTCCAGCGCTACGCTACTCGCTGTTGTATGAAGAGAAGGTTCATTAACCTCTTCGAGTTCTACCTTCTAACTACACACACCTTTCGCGAGAAATTCTTTCTCTAGAAAGGATCCATTCTTGGCAAAGAAAACCTTGCCCTCGGATCTGTGATAGAAGGAATACCCAAGTTTCCTTAGGGTATCCTATGAAGACACATTTTTCTGCTTTGGGTTCGAGTTTGTCCGGTTGAAGTTTCTTCACATAAACATCGCAACCCCAAACTTTAAGAAATGACAGCTTAGGTTTGTTTCCAAACCACAATTCATATGGTGTCTTTTCAATGGATTTAGATGGTGCCTGATTTAAAGTGAATGCAACAGTTTCCAATGCATAACCCCAAAATGACAGTGGCAAGTTAGTCAGAGACATCATAGATCGAACCATATCTAATAAAGTACGATTACGACATTCTGACACACCATTACGCTATGGTGTTCCAGCAGGCGTGAGTTGTGAAACTATTCCACGCTCTTTCATATGTGTGCCAAACACATAACTTAGATACTCACCTCCACGGTAAGACCGTAGAAATTTGATCTTTCTATTACGATGATTTTCCCCTTCATTCTGAAATTCCTAGAACTTTTCAAAGGTTTCAGATTTGTGTTTCATCAAATAGATATACCCGTATCTACTCAAATCATCCGTGAAAGTAACAAAATAACAATAACCACCATGCGCCGACACACTCATTGGACCGCATACATCAGTATGTATGATTTCCAATCAATCTGTCGCCCGTTCCATTGAACCAGAAAACGGCGTTCTAGTCATCTTGCCCATAAGGTATGGCTCACATGTATCAATGATTCAAAGTCAAGTGATTCCAAAAGTCCATCAGAATGGAGTTTCTTCCTGCGTTTAACACCAATATGACCTAGACGGTAGTGCCAAATATATGCAGATATATCGTCATCAAGTTTAATCCGTTTAGCATCAACATTATGAATATGTGTAACACTATTATCGAGATCCAACAGAAATAAACCATTCATCACAGTGCATGACCATAAAATATGTCATTCATATAAATCGAACAACCATTGTTTTCGAATTTAAAAGAATAACCACATCGCATTAAACAAGATCCAGATATAATGTTCATGCTCAGTGTAGGCACCAAATAACAATTATTTAAGTTTATAACTAATCCTGATGGTAGGTGGAGAGGCAGTGTTCCGACGGCGATCACATTAACCCTTGATCCATTGCCAACACACATCTTGACCTCACCCCTTGCTAGCGGTTGCTTGTTCCGCAGCCCCTGATTCGAGTTACATATATTAGCAACCGATCCAGTATCAAATACCCAAGTGCTACTGCGAGTACTAGTCAAGTACACATCAATAACATGTATAGCATATATACCTTTGTTTTCCTTGCCAGCCTTTACTAAAGCCACATATTTGGGGCAGTTCCGCTTCTAGTGACCATACTCTTTGCAATGAAAGCACTCAGAATCTAGATGAGGGCCTACCTTGGTCTTTTTCTTAGGTATAGCAAACGATTTGCCACCCTTCTCAAAATTCTCTTAAGGTCCACCTCTTTCCTCGGAGATGGCGATTTTATAAACCATCAACTCATAATGCATTTTCTTTATGTCTACTTTGGTAGCCAACAATATGGTAGCGAGTTTAGTGAGTGATCCAATCACACCACTTATCTTGTAATTCAGTACAAACTATTTGTAGCTAGGTGGGAGCGACTGCACGACTCTATCCATCCCAAGATCCACTAGGATACCATGTCATAGTGTCTTAAGACGTTGAACATAGCCCATCATCATCATGATGTGATCGTTCATAGAGCTATGTTCCTTCATGTTTATGCTAAAGAACTCGCTAGAAATCTTATATCTCTCAGCATGGATTTGGCTCTCAAACATAGTTTTGAGTTCCTTCACCATAGCATCAACGCTGCTGAGTTCAAAGCGTCTTTGGAGTTCAGGTTCCATTGACATAAGGATCGCATATTTTACAAGAGTGTAGTCATCATGCTTTGTGTCATACACATTGCGTTCATCTAGAGACGCAGTACTTGCAGGAGTGTCACCTATTGGACCTTCTAGCACATATTGTTTTTGTGCAGGAGTGAGGAAAGACCTCAAGTTCAAGAACCAGTTGGTAAAGTTGCTACCATTCATTGCAAGTTTCTCTTTCTCCATGAACACATTGAAATTAAAAGCAAGTGGTGCCATCTACAACGGAATTTGTAAAGTTTAGACTAAGCTTATGATAGATCGAGTTCAACTAGTCCAAATTACAAATGAACTCCCACTCAAAAACAACATCCCTCATGTATTTTTGGTGATTACATGAACCAGATCCACTACACCAAGTCCGATCATCACGTGAGTTGGTGTAGTTTCAAAGGTGAGCATCAATATGGGCATCATATCGACTATATGACTCATGCTTAACCTTTTGGTCCGTGTTCCAAGGCCATATCTATAACATGCTAGGCTCGCCAAGTAAGAACCTTAGTACTCGCGTGTGTAAAACTATCTTACACTCGGAATATGATCGTGGATTCAAGTATACATGATCATCACATGATGTATTGAAGCGGCAAAACATAAACGGTGTGTACGTAAGGGAGAACACATTTTTATCTTGATATCTAAATGAGGGATCATCTTATTGTGCTACTAAAAACGCCAAACTAGCCATATAAGATGCGAACATCATATGTGTAAAGTGGAATGATATGGTCCATGCATTTGATCACCATCATGTGCATCGTGGTATGATCTCTATCATTCCTTTGTGTGTAGGGCCAAGGTCTATGGAACTTAAACGTTAGGTGTGTTGTAAGGGTATGTACCATACATCAATTTACAACATTACCATATCATGACTCTAACCCCGCAACAATCTAAACTAGACGCCTCTAATTTATCCATTGCAAGTTTTACGTGGCTTAGGGATTTCGGAGATAGAACCGGTCTTACCTATGAACATGGAACCACAACGATGATAACTAAGTTATTAGCAACTTATTGTAAATCCGATATTGACTATAGTATGAGAGACAGACACCCGCCAGGCACTTATGCAAAACTAGCTGCATGTCAGTCGTGGAACTAGTCTCATGTGCGATTGTTGGGTTTGTAGCATAGAAAACAAAAAAAACCTACGATGGGAACTATTATACGCCAAGATCTATCTATTAGATACAAGCAACAGGTGGATATACATCCATAGAGAACATACCCTCGAAGACAACAAAGCTTTGTTAACGAGATGGAACTCGTGGATGATGTAGTCGTACACTTGCTGATGTCAAGATCGTGATGAAGTCCAGCAAGTCCAGCAGGTCCAGCTCCAGCACGTCCATCAGATCCAGCTCCAGCAAGTCCAGCACCACCAAGTCCAGCACCGCAAAGCAGCGGTGCATCCGTGATTGCACACACGCCCGGTACCCCAACAACCTCCATCCCTCGCTCTAGCAAAGCAGCGGAAGAAGCAACTCCTTTCCAGATAAAGCCATCGGGAACATATATCTTGCTAATCCGAGACCATGGGGAATAACTAGAGGGGAGAGAGATCCTTCACGAGGAGGTGTGAGTGATAAGTGAGGAGAGGGGGCGTTTTATAGGAGGAGGGGGAAGCCCTACCCGTGGTCGGCACCCATGGAGGGTGCCCCTTCACCTCCCTCATTCATGTGGTGGTAACGCCCTCCACATAAATATCCCCTTCACATTCTCTATTAAAGTCTCCACTTTAAATGCATTAAATTTCTCCAAATTTAATGTTCTCTCATTTAATAAAACTCTTTTATTAATTTTATTCAGAATTTTGTTAATTACTTTAATTAACAAACATTCACATAAAACCCCTGCAACATTTCAATATTACAAGCAGAACCAGTTTCTGCAATTTCACCCGAAACAATTCCGGTTTCCATCGAAATGATTCCAGCGCTTTCTTAAATCTTTATCCGAAACATATTTGCTCGAAATGGTGTCAGTATCCCTTAAGTGTGTCACCCTATGGTTCGCGAATAATGCACACCTGATCGAGACCCCTCTCCAATCAATAATCAGCAGCGGGACCTGGAGATCCGTACTGACTCCCACATATTCAACGATGACTCTTGTGATCGTGTGAACCGTTAACGTCGTAACTAAATCCCTTTGTATCACGATATATTACATGTACGAGATTCGATCATCGGTATCCAAATACCTAGTTTGATCTCGTTACCGACATGCACTCCTTTCTTGTTCCCGTGATGTAACATTCTAGTGATCTCATCACTTGCTTGCAAGCTATTTCAATGTGATATCACTGAGAGGGCCCTGAGTATATCTATCCGTCATCAGGATGGAAAAATCCTACTCTTCATCCATGAGCCTCTACATAACACCTTCATAGCACTAAACCCACCTTTATGGTCACCCTGTTACGGTGTGATGTTTGATGTTATCAAGATATTCTTCCGGTGTTAGTGATTAACATGATCTCATGGTCTAAGGACTAGCATTACTTCATATGATGTTATAGCAATATAAACATAATGACTTTGATCGTAATGCTATACTTTGGATGAATGTTCATCACATCATTCCAATAATGTCATGACCTCATTATTAACAACATCTAATGTCCATGATCAGGAAACCTTGATCATCTTGTTAATCAACGAGCTAGTTTATATGAGAGACATTACTAGGAACTTTTTATTTTGTTTATTAAACACACATGTATTAATGTTTCCAATTAATACAATTATAGTATGCAAAATAAACATTTATCATAAACATGGAATAAGATAATAACCACTTTATTATTGCCTCTCGGGCATATTCCCTTCAGTCTCCCACTTGCACTAGAGTCAATAATCTAGTTTGTAAACTTGTATATACAACATCTAGGTATTGAGTATGCGTTTTCTAGTTGTTAACATAATCTCTAGATCTGGCACTTTCAGGTATGTGTGTATTTGCATGTCTTTATATCTCTATGCATCACTCATTCTCTAATGAGATGGCTTTGTATAAATTTAGTCCTTTGGTGAGACCTTTAGTTCTTTTTGGGTTAAAACATGTCGATAGTATTGTCGTACAATATATATTCATAGTATTATCCCACTGTGAACCACACCTAGTTTGATAACAAACTACTTAACACAAATGCCCTCCTTTGCTGCTACTATGGAAGTCATATACTTAGCCTTTTGTTGTAGTATTCGTCACAATTTCTTAACTTTGGAACTCATCCAAATCCATCATGGAATTTCCTTTCCATAATATTGTGCCACCCATAGTTTAAATTTAATTTGTATCTTGTGACAAACTAGTATCAATGTAATACTTTACAATGAACTATTTTCAACTATTTGTCACTTATACATGATATATTGTTAGTTATTACAAACCTCATAAGAATATCTTTACTATCATCCAATGATCATCTTATGAATCATTCTGGTATATGCTCATAACATTTAGAGCATTGGACATATCTGGATATGTACATATCACGGTATTATTGATCAAAATCTTCATGTTATTTTACTCACCAAGTGTTGAAACACTTGAATCTTGATACAATCCTTTCCATGCAACAAGAACCTTTCTTGTTGTTTCCATATTGAACCCTTTCAATATCTCATATATGTATGTATGGCACAACCATATTAGCGCCTCAATCTATCCATATAGACATTGATGCCAAATATTCTGGTTTTGCCCAAGTCTTTCATCAATATGAAATTCTTAACTAGTGTCAATAAAAGATACATCATTTCCAATCAACAATATGTACTCTGCATAATGTATTGGAAATTTGTCTCAGCATTCCCACTTAATTTCTTGCAAATTGCAAGCATCTTCATCGTCTCCGATGAAATTAAACTCCTTTAACATTTTCATCACGGTGAAGATTCCAACTCCGCCATGCTCACTTCAACTATTGAAGTTTGCATGCCCTTTTAGCACCATTTGAATTAAAAAAAACCTTAAGACCGTGTCTTGTACACATCCTAGGTAACCATTCTATTAGAAGAACATTGGTTTGTTTGTTCAACTACCATACACCAAAATTATATGTAGTGGTTGCAAGATTCATCCGTCAAGACTAAATATCGCCATGAAAGGTCAAATCTTGTCATAGTCAACTCCTTGAACATTGTCGTAAATTCCTTTTTGACATTTCGATTATTTCATAGATGTCAAACATCCATGTCTATTTCTTTATAGATCCAAACATGACTGATAGGCTTCATGCCTTTTCGGATGTCTTCCAAGTTCAAAAGCTTGATTTCTTGTGTATGGAAACTATCATGGATTTTATGACTTCTAGTCATTCTATGGAGTCAGGGCCCATCATCGCTTCTTTGCATGCAGTTGGTTCATTATTGTCAAAACAATAACGACTTGTTTATCAAATCTCATTATTTGATTGTTACCCGATGCATATGGTTCAAATAGGAACTCTAATCTTCAATATTACAACCTTTGTAATCACGGGAGCCATGAGCATTGTGGCCTCCACTAGAACACTTTCTAGTGTTGTGCTACTTAGCACATATAGCTAAGGTTCAATAATCTTATCAAAGTTTTATTGTCCTCCCACTTAACTTTTCGCGAAAATTCTTTCTCAAGAAACTTAACGTTCCAAGCGACAAACTCTTTTATTCTCGGTGTTATGGAGGAATACCCAACAAATTCTTTGGGATAACCTACAAAGACGTGCTTATCCGACTTTGGTTGTAAACATTTACTTATGCATAGTATACCAAAATTTAATAAAAGACAATTTGGGTTTTATCCCAAACCATAATTCATATGGTGTCATTTTAACGGATCATGATGGTGCTCTTTTCAGTGTAAAAGCGGTAGTCTCTAAAGCTTTATTCTTTAAAACATAATGGCAGTTTTATAAATGACACCTTTGATCTTACCATGTCAAACAAGGTTTGATTTGATCTTTGGAACATACCATACTCATGTGGTTTATCGGGAAATGCAAATTCATGGAACAATTCCTAAAATCTTAGGTGTTTTGCTAAACCTGTAACTCAAATATCTTCCTTTATGATCAAATCATAAACTCTTTTATTTTCTTGTTACAATGATTTTCCACTTCATCTTGAAAGTCTTTGAACAATTTTCAAATGTTTCATACTTCTTCCTTATTAAGTAAATATATAGATATATTCACTCAAATTTCTGCAGAAAGCATATGAAGCAAAAAGATCCATCGCATATGGCTACACATAATGGACTATGCACATCAGCATGCACAATTTCTAATAAGCTAGTCATCCGTTCCTCTTTGGCCTATGAACGAAGTTTCAATTATCTCGAGGAAAGTTTCACAAGTGTCAATTGATCAAAATCAAAAGACTCCAAAAATCCATCAACATGGAGTTTCTTCATGTTTTCTTTCCAATATAATTTAAACGGCGATGTCACTTTGTAAGTGATCTTTCAATCATTTGTCTTGTGACATTTTAGCATAAGTTTTATGGACATGATTTCTCCAACTAGACTTGTAATAGTTCATCCACCTTTTATGGAATACAATAATTATTTGAACAACCAATGTTCACATAATACCGAACAAAATAACAATTATTTAAACAAATTTTGAAGGTAAGCTTTGATGCCAATGAGAAATACAATAACACTTTATTTGTTTTCGATGAACATCATCACATATTATTTTTCTAGTTACTTAGGCCATTGTAGTTCATGAATTGCATCGTTCCGTACGATATTTCATACCAACCAATTCGGTATCCAATACCCAAGAACCGCATTGTTTAACAAGCAAAGAATACAACCATAACATGCGTATCTTCTATATACCTTAGCTGGACATTTCCAGTCTTTTATTTTTTGCCAAATATTTTATAGATTCTCTTTCAGCATTTTCTTTTCCTTTTTAAAAAAATCTATCAACATTAATAGTGGCGCCATACATATGACACATAGTACAAAGCATGTATAATAAAATACTAATGCCTTTGGACTTGCACTTTGAAGTAGATCACCATCATCAAATGTTTGGTGTTCTTTCAAAAATCCATTCTTTAGTAATCTTTTAGTGTAGTAAACATTTTACTTAGATCTTCTACTCATCCTTATCATGACAACTTTCATTATCAAGCTACTATGGCCTATAAGGACAAATTGTGAGTATAATGTTAGTTCCCAAAACCTTTTTAGGAGATTAGGACGTCTAGTGTCTCCAACCTTCACAAATTCTCATACAATGTGAGAACATGTATTTTGCCAAATTATACTATATCATATTGCAACCATAAACATTGTTTCAGATATCAAAATATCGTCCACGCATGATGGCTTCTGAAACAATTCTTTTAGCTCCTAGATAACCTCGATATTAAAAATAACTTTTGAATATCAAGAATCATGGAGGCAAACATGATACTTTAGATACTAACATTAGAATTCTTACTCTCGATTTAATATTCCTTATTAAACTTCATGGAGTAAATAAAGTTTGCTGAAAGTTTGCAATAGGACTTCTAAAATTGACATTCAAAACAATACGATACCAGTTCGTAAAGCAAATATCCAGAATTCTATAGTTCTATTATCTCAATTAAAACTAAGCATAAGGTAGTGAACAGACGCCAATGACTACAACAAATTATGCAAATTCACTTCGATTTAGTTTATGACAAATTGAGTTTGATAATCCAAATTAGAAATGAACTCCCACTCAAAACCAACATCCCTCGAGTTGTTTTGGTGATTACATGAACCAAATCCACTACACCAAGTCCAATCATCACATGAGTCGGTGTAGCTTCAAAGGCGGGCATCTATATGGGCATCATATCAACTATATGACTCATGCTTAACCTTTCTGTTCGTGTTTTGAGGCCATGTATGTACATGCTAGGCTCGCCAAGTAAGAACCTTAGTACTCGCGTGTGTAAAACTGTCTTACACCCGAAATATGATCGTGGATTCAAGTACACCCGATCATCATGTGTTGTCTTGAAGCGGTGAAACATAAACGGCACGTACTTAAGGGAGAACACATTTTTATCTTGATATCTAGATGAGGGATCATCTTATAATGCTACTAAAACGCCAAACTAGCACTATAAGATGCAAACATCATATGTGTAAAGTGAGATGATATGGTCTTTGCATATGATCACTATCATGTGCATCGTGGTAAGATCTCTATCATTCTTTTGTGTGTATGGTCAAGGTCTATGGAATTTACACGTTAGGTGTGTTGTAAGAGTATAATCTATACATCAACTTACAACATTACCATATCATGACACTAGCCTAGCAACAATCTAAACTAGACGCTTCTAATTTATCCATTACAAGTTTTACGTGGCTTAGGGCTTTCGAAGATAGAACCGGTCTTACCTACGAACATTGAACCACAATGATGATAACTAAGTTATTACCAACTCGTTGTAAATCAGATATTGACTATAGTAGGAGAGATAGACACCTACTAGCCACTTATGCAAAACTAGTTGCATGTCAGTCATGGAACCATTCTCATGTGCGAGGACATGTAAAGTTAGTCTGGGCCGCTTCATCCCACTATACCACCACTATCCAAAATACATGAAAGAAGCAATAATATGATCATCATCGACCACATATAAACATATGTGTACTACCCGTGCAAAGAACATACGCATAGATCAGGCTCTGATACCACTGTTGGGTTCACAGCATAGAAAACAAAAAAAATCCTATGATGGGAACTATTATACGCCAAGATCTATCTATTAGATGCAAGCAACAGGTGGATATACATCCATAAAGAATATACCCTCGAAGACAACAAAGCTTTGTTAATGAGATGGAACTCGTGGATGATGTAGTCGTACACTTACCAATCTCAAGATCGTGATGAAGTCCAGCAAGTCCAGCAGGTCCAGCTCTAGCACGTCCATCAGATCTAGCTCCAGCAAGTCTAGCACCACCAAGTCCAGCACCGCAAAGCAGTGGTACATCCGGGATCGCACACACGTCTGGTACCCCGACAACCTCCGTCCCTCGCTCCAGCAAAGCAGCGGAAGCAACAACTCCTGTCTAGATAAAGCCACTGGGAACATGTATCTCGCTAATCCGAGACCATGGGGAATAACTAGATGGGGGAAGAGATCCTTCACGAGGAGGTGTGAGTGAGAAGTGAGTGTTGGGCCACGTAGAGATAAACAAAACTTTTTCCCTACGCGGTGATCCCAAGATCCAGCTCAGGTAGAAGGCCACGAGGATTACCACTAGACGCGCAGTTGCGGAATTGATGAAGCACGTCGCTTGATGCAGTGCAGTCCTCGCGATCCGTTCCGGTTCCACGATCCACAATCCGTTCTTTCTTCACGATCGTCGAAGTGCTGAACGTACAGCACCTCCGCCAGTATCCACACGTACGAGGAGGAGCGCCGGCGATGGACTGCTAGGTCCGGTACGGCGGCGACAGGACGGACTGGGGCTAGGGTTTCCAACACATGGAGTGACCTAACCTTGTGCTCTAAGCACCTGCGCCCCAGCTTATATAGGGAGTGAAAGTGGGCTCCACTCACTTGTGGCCCATTCACTAAAAGGCCTATATTAGCCACTTCAAGTCTCACTTGCTGACTAAGTCCATGTCTCTATTTGGGTCCAACCCAAATATGTTTCCTGTTTGGGTCTAACCCAAACTTGCTCCCGCTCTTAAGTGTGTGACCTGACAGGCTCATGGTAACCCGGACACGATTCCGAGTCTCACTCGTGATCGATTAGATGGTAGCGGCTCCTAGTAGAACATGCCAACTCCCAAGTACCAATAAGTCATGACGACATACCTTTCCAATGCGATTTTCGTCTGAGTCCCTTTTGCCTCACTATATGCCTTGTCAGACTATAGGCGAATGATCGTCATCCCTTAAATAGTCTGACTCTCTTTCTCGATCCGAGATAAGTGATTCATCCGACTAACTCATAGTCGGTTGCCTCGGTTAAGACTTAACCGTGACACGCATGGCCATGCTTTCCGAATCATATCTTCCGAGAGGGCCCAGAGAATATCTCTCCAGATGGAGGGGCAAAATCCCGTCTTGGTTATTCACATCACGCATCTTGATTCTCAGTCGACCCGAACTCCGCCTTTATAACTGCCCAGTGACAGAACAGCGTTTGACAGAACCTAAGTCGGAGATCCTCAACTCGGATTGTGCAATAACCTCAGGTCTAAGGATTACATTGATTGAGACATGCAAATGACGACTTGTTCGTCGCATCTCAATATGGGTCAGTCCGACTCGCTAAACCCTTTAGCCGAATCCGTGTAAGTCGGAATAGCATCTCCATGCCCATGACAAGTGGAACCTAGTCATCTGCCGACTTTCACATTGGTCTAAGTTGTGTGTCCGGCACAACCTCAATGACCAAGGACAATTAGTATGAACAACATGAATATGTAGATCCACAATCAAATCACATATTCGATGATACATATCAGCAGTTCATACATGGACCATAACCTTATGAATACACAGGAATATCATCATACATGATTGCCTCTAGGGCATATTCCCAACAGTGAGGAGAGGGGGGCGTTTATAGGAGGAGGGGGCAGCCCCTCCCCATGGCCGGCGTCCATGGAGGGTGCCTCTTCACCTCCCTCATTCATGTGGTGGTAACCCCCTCCACATAAATATGTCCCTTCACATTCTCTATTAAAGTCTCCACTTTAAATGCATTAAATTTCCCAAAATTTAATGTTCTCTCATTTAATAAAACTCTTTATTAATTTTATTCATAATTTTGTTAATTACTTTAATTAACAAAAATTCACATAAAACTCCTGCAACATTTCAATATTACATGCAGAACCAATTTTTGCAATTTCACCCGAAATGATTCTAGCACTTTCTTAAATCTTTATCTGAAACATATTTGCTCCAAATGGTGTAGGTATCGCTTAAGTGTGTCACCCTATGGTTCACGAATAATGTAGACATGATCGAGACCCCTCTCTGATCAATAATCAGCAGCAGGACCTAGAAATCCGTACTGACTCCCACATATTCAACGATGACTCTTGTGATCGTGTGAACCTTTAACGTCGTAACTAAATCCCTTTGTCTCGCAATATATTACATGTCCGATATTCAATCATCGGTATCCAAATACCTAGTTTGATCTCGTTATCGACATGCACTCTTTTCTTGTTCCCGTGATGTAACATTCTAGTGATCTCATCACTTGCTTGCAAGCTATTTCAATGTGATAACACCGAGAGGGCCCTGAGTATATCTATCTGTCATCGGTATGGACAAATCCCACTCTTGATCCACGAGCCTCTACATAACACCTTCGTAGCACTAAACCCACCTTTATAGTCACCCTATTACGGTGTGACGTTTGATGTTACCAAGATACTCTTCCGGTGTTAGTGATTAACATGATCTCATGGTATAAGGACTAGGATTACTTCGTATGATCTTATAGCAATATAAACATAATGACTTTGATCGTGATGCTATACTTTGGATGAATGTTCATCACATCATTCCACCAATGCTGTGACCTCATTATTAATAACATCCACTGTCCATGATCAGGAAACCTTGATCATCTTGTTAATCAACGAGGTAGTTTATATGAGAGGCATTACTAGGAACTTTGTATTTTGTTTATTAAACACACAACCATTAACATGGAATAAGATAATAACCACTTTATTATTGCCTCTCGGGCATATTCCCTTGAGCGATGACATGTAAAGTTGGTCTGGGCTGCTTCATCCCACTATGCCACCAATATCCAAAATACATGAAAGAAGCAATAACATGATCATCATCGCCCACATATAAACATATATGTACTACCCGTGTAAAGCACCTATGCATAGATCAGGCTCTGATACCACTGTTGGGTTCGCAGCATAGAAAAAAAAATTCCTATGATGGGAACTATTATATGCCAAGATCTATCTACTAGATACAACCAACAGGTGGATATACATCAATAGAGAACATACCCTCAAAGACAACAAAGCTTTGTTAACAAGATGGAACTCGTGGATAATGTAGTCGTTCGCTTGCCGATCTCAAGATCGTGTGGAAGTCCTAGCACCGCAAACCAGCAGCGCATCCGCACTCGCACACATGTTTAGGCCACCGAACAACCTCCGCCGCCTCGCTCCAGCGATGCAGCGGAAGCAGCAACTCCTTCCAGACGAAATACCACCAGGAACATGTATCTCGCTAATCCGAGACCATGGGGGAATAATACTAGAGGGGGAGAGAGATCCTTCACAAGGAGGTATGAGGAAGGAGTGAGAGGGGGATTTTTATAGGAGTAGGGGGTACCCCTCCCCATGGCCGGCGCCCCATGGGGATGACCCCTCACCTCCCCCATTCATGTGGTGGTAACCCCCTCCACATAAATTTGCCCCTTCACATTCCCCTTTAAAGTCTTCACTTTAAATGCATTAAATTTCTCCAAATATAAAGCTCTCTCATTTAATACTCCCCCCGTTTCAGTTTATTAGGCACACATGTAGATTAAGTACAACTTTGACCATTAATTTTGGTCAACGAATTTTACATAATATATCACAAAAATTATATCATCAGATTCATCTTTAAAAGAAGTTTCCAATGATATATTTTTTAAGAAATACATTGCATATTTTATTAGCCAAAATTGATGGTTAAAGATTTTCTTAAACTACGTGTGTGCCTTATAAACTGAACCGGAGGTAGTAAAAATCTTTTATTAATTATATTCAGAATTTTGTTAATTACTTTAATTAATAAACATTCACATAAAACTCCCTGCAACATTTCAATATTACTTGTAGAACCAATTTCAGCAATTTCACCCGAAACAATTCCGGTGTCTATTGAAATAATTCCAGCAGTTTGCAATTCATTTATCTGAAACATATTTGCTCGAAATGTTGTTGATATCCCTTAAGTGTGTCACCCTACGGTTCGCGAATAATGCATACATGATCGAAACCCCTCTCAGATCAATAATTAGAAGTGGGACCTAGAGATTCATACTGACTCCCACACATTCAACGATGACTTCTGTGATTGTGAGAATCTTTAACGCTAGTAACTAAATCTCTTTGTCTCATGATATATTACATGTCCGAGATTCGACCATCAGCATCCAAATACCTAGTTTGATCTTGTTACCGACATGCACTCTTTTCTCGTTCCCGTGATATAACATTCTAGTGATCACATCACTTGCTTGCAAGCTATTCTCAATGTGATATCACCAAGAGGGCCCAGAGTATATTTATCCGTCATCTGGATGGACAAATACCACTCTTGATACATGAGCCTCTACATAACATCTTCGTAGCACTGAACCCACCTTTATAGTCACCCTTTTACGGTGTGATGTTTGATGTTATCAAGGTACTCTTCGAGTGTTACTGATTAACATGATCTCATGGTCTAAGGACTAGGATTACTTCGTATGATGTTATAGAAATATAAACATAATGACTTTGATCGTGATGCTATACTTCGGATGAATGTTCATCACATCATTTCACCAATGTTGTGACCTCGTTATTAACGACATCCAATGTCCATGATCAGGAAACTTTGATCATCTTGTTAATCAACGAGCTAGTTTAAAGAGAGGCATAACTAGGAACTTTCCATTTGTTTATTAAACACACATGTATTAACGTTTCTGTATTAATACAATTATAGCATGCAAAATAAACATCTATCATATACTTGGAATATACATAATAACAACTTTATTATTGCCTCTTAGGGCATATTCCCTTCAAAATTATGATCTCAAAGCAGCAGGAGAAAAGCGTTTATTAGATATTCATGCTTTAGATGAGTTTAGAAGTGAAGCCTATGAGAATGCTAGATTGTTTAAAGAAAAAGTGAAAGATGGCATGATAGAAAAATAGAGAAAGAAAACTTTTAAAAATGGAGACAAAGTGTTGCTCTATAATTCTCGTCTTAAGTTGCTAGGAAAGCTCAGATCAAAGTGGGAAGGCCCATATATAGTTGAAGAAGCTTATTCATCGGGAGCAGTGAAGCTCCAAGGAAAAACACCCTCTCTTGCATGGGTGGTAAATGGATAACGCTTCAAGCATTATTGAGTAAAATAAGATATAAGTGCAGTCACCATAGAATTGAGCACCCCAGAAGAAGTGATAAAGCAAAGATATACGAGGAATGGCAACTACAAGAAGAATGGACTTGAGATGGAATGAGCAATACTACGGTCAAGCTATTGACCATAAAAGAGCGCTTCATGGGAGGCAACCCATGTGAAATAAAGGTTTGAGTAAGTTTTTAAATTTTAAGTTTAAGTTTAAGTTTGAATATTGTGTTAAATGAGAAACATTTGATGCTCTAGCAAAGAAGAAGGAAGATTGATGATGCCAAAATTGGTCGAAAATCTAAGCTGATATTTTTCTGTCAAAACTCGATATTTTGTTAAGTTTTAGGTTAATAAACAATCCTTGGAGAAGCAGAAAATTTTTGGTGGACACGGAAGGTTTAACGACCAACTATACAGCAGGAATAAATTTCCCGGCCGTATAGTTGCGGTCGTATAGTTGTTGCCACATTACGCCTTCCATCCACAAAAAGGTACTGAGAGTTTAACGACCAACTATACGTCTAGAATTAAAAAATTCCGCCCGTATAGTTGGATCGTATAGATATCAACACCTTTGCCAAAATAATTTCCTGAGTACTGCGACCAACTATACGGTCGGAATTAAAAATTCCGCCCGTATAGTTGTGGTCGTATAGTTATCACCCATCTCCAAAAAATTTATTTAGAGTCCGGAGAGTTTAACGACTAACTATACAGCAGGAATAAAATTCCCGCCCGTATAGTTCCGGTCATATAGTTAATTCCACCGTAGATTTAATCTATAGTCGGTTAGAAACTATACGGCGGGAGCTATACGGGTCGCAGCCGTATAGTTGCTCATTACTCAAGGCAGCTCGGATTTTTGATCTCTCCTTTTAAAGCTGATCACATCTAACCCTTTTCATTAAGTTTTCGCAAAGCTACAGCCTCCAGCCTCGAAAAATCCTCGCCATCCCTATACAAGCCCCTTTAACAACATCCGTGCAGCGAAGCCATGCAACCCTTCCACATCAACAAGATTTGGAAGAAGAAAGAAGAGAAGCCAGTGAAGAGGATCGAAGAAGTAGAACCCAAAGGATCATCGTCACCATCCAGCCTAGAGATCAAGCCTCTCCCAAATTGGGAGGACATGTTCCCGCAAAGGATGGAGATGATGAGACAAGCTGAGCGGGGAAGGAACAAGGATGAGTACCTCCCCAATCCTTATCGTTACAACATAGGATCCTATTATAAACCTCCTCTTGGTCCATCACCTCTTAAACCTAAGAAGGTGCGGCAAGATGAGATTCATAATAAGATCTATGAGTTAGAAAAAGCTTCTAAGGCATGTGTTGAAACAATTGGAGAAGGGATTGACTCCTACTGGATGATGAGCAAAGACCTTGAGAAGAAGGTCGATGACATCGATGGTAGAGTTGGTTTCTTAATTAAACCTATTTTTGAGTTGACAGATGAGAAGAAATTCCTCAAAAATAAAATGTTGAAGCTCCAATATGACATGGTCGAGCTCAGCATTCGCTTTGCAGCCATAGTTAAAGATGGCAACATAAAAGAAGAGGGTGATGCTCTTTTTACCCAAGAGGAGAAATAAGTACCAACAAGGAGTTAATTGATCCCGCCTGGCTTGATTCCAAGCTTGGGGAGATCTTTAAAGACCTTGTAATCTTTCTTATAAGTTTTATATTACCGTTTTTGCATTAGTTCAAACTAGAGATAAAGTTTGCATCATTAGAATTCCCTTCGGGAATAGTCAATCCCTTTAATGAAGTTCCGAGTTTATTATTATATATGGAGCAATATCGAGTTTGTGTTTGCTTTATTGATATATGAATGGCTTGAGTATAATTTTACTTGCATTTGATGATAAGCAATAGGAGTCTTCACACCATTGGTATCAATAAAACACATAAAGATAATTTGATCAATATGTTGTAAGTCTACGGTTTGATTTACAAAGAAAAACTCTCTATACAATTGAGTTGAAAAAGAAACCTTGAACAAAAAATGAAATCGAAATGGAGTGAGAACAAGTCGAGGTAGAATCTTCAAGTCATAACTATGCTTCATATACAATTGGAATTTGATAATTGAGATCGTTAAACTTTGAATTCCTACATGAAGTGGAATGCATGGCTAGCTCCTTTGCGCAGCACTTACAACAAAAGTGTGAGCATATATACAAACGAGAAGAAAAAGAGCGAGTGTGCAAAGAACAAATAGGCATACACCAGCATACTGTAGTATGACAAAGGAACACTTTTGAGATTTTGAATCCCAAGTGAATATGTTGATCCTAAAAACACTTGGGACTACCTCGCTAACTCATTAGGTTGAACCAGATACTTTTACATTATGTTGAGATTCATCTTTTATGAACTGTTGATCATTAAGGTGTGGAAGCCTGCTAATACTATTGAAATCTTTCGAGTAAGGTACTATTCATGAACTTATTCCTATGTATTGTATATGATAAACAAATTCTACAACTGCCTCATTTATTTTATTGACTCAGCTTCATGAATATGAGGATCACATACATTAAGCTAAACTTGCTCGAGACGAGCAAGATTCTAAGCTTGGGGAAGTTGATGAGTGTATATTTGCATCATGTTTTACACTATTATTTTGCATTGTAGATGTAGGATCTTGGTATTTTACGGCACTCGCGCGCATATTTTATGTCTGTTTTCACCTGGATCAGGACAGATGATGGATCCAATGGATACAATTATTAGAGCAGTTGTACTATGGAGAAAACGAGTCAAAAACAACGTAAATCACTTATTTGGGAAATATTAATAATACTAGAAGAAAACCAGAAGCGAACAAAGGAGGCAGAGAGTTCAACGATCAACTATACGACCGGAGCAAATTTTATGGCCGTATAGCTCTGGCCATATAGTTGGCGCCGCCTCCGCCTCGACAAATAGTTTCACCCCGTGCAACTGGGACATACAGAACACCCAGAAATCGCCGAAACCTCACCTCCAGAAGGCATCTGGAGGGGGAACTCATCTGCCAAGGATCCATCTTCAACCTGCGTAGATCCGGGAGGCTAAGGCATCGATCTTCATCATCCACCGCTACATCACCACCATCGACATCCATCCCATCTACATCTTGTCTAGATCTTGTTGTAATTTTCGTACTCGTTGTGGATTTATACAAGTACTATTCATCTATGATTATTTCCATTACCATTGATATGATGTTGATTTCCTCCATGTCTGAGTAGATCTCTAGTGCTTGGGGAGATGGAGAAACCCTAGCATATGCTTGAGATGAGATAGAGATTATTATGTTACACATCATTATGTGTATGTGTTAATTGTCTTCATCTTGATGTTGGGAGTTGTGCACCTCCTTAATATTTGCCTCTTATCGGGACTCGATGAAGGGGATTACTTGTTGGTAGACGGAAGGATGATAGCACTTACTGTGACTATAAAGCTGTTGTCATTCTTTACGTACTAACTTGGGGAAAAAAGGAGAATTCATAAAGCCATGTCCATGTCACGGGAGAAATCCCTTAATAGCGCAGTAATTCGATTGATGTCGATTGTTGTCTGTTGTGTTTATGAGGACGATGTGTGCAGTGGTTGCTGGTTATTCGTCCATATATAGAGCTCCTCCCACATACATACATATTATGAGAATATTCGTTATAATAATCTTAATTGCTTAGTCTAAATTGCTAGCGGTGTATCCACCACTCCCCGAGAATGCATTTTTCCCTATTGTAGTTCCAAAGTTCTATTACACACGCGATTATTACTTTCTGCATTAAGTTTTGATTTACTATAAATTACCTTGTTCAATCAAAAACCCAAAAACAACTCTACTTTTCTTGCATCTTAAAGTTATTTCTTAAGTACTTCGTTTAGTTGTAGTTAAAAGTATTTTAGTCTTTCGCCTACTGCTCTCTGTGGGATCGATATTTTTATTTTGAAACTAGCTACGAACGATCTATGCACTTGCAGTCATCAAGAGGAAGCTAGATAGAAGAACCTGAGGAAGGCCTTGGTCGTGGTCCCCATCCTGCTCACTATCGTTGTGGTTCTACTATATTTGATCATAATTTAATTTAGGTGACCATTTGACGTGTAATGTGATGATTACCAACCTCAACTTGTGCAACAATTAATCCGTTCCATACTCGATCGGTTTTGGATTCTAATTAATCAGTGTTATTAAGTATTTTTATTTTGTATATATATACATGTATAATACCTGTACAAATACGAGGGCAGTTTATAAAAAAAAATAAGCGAAAACATATCAGTGTGCATCTATAAACAGTCAGTGGCGCATGTTAAAAAGATGCTCCACGGATAATCCCAGTATCCGCAGGATGTGACTTATCAGTGGCGCACATCGGCGATGCGCCACTGATTATCCACTATCCGTGGTGCATTTTAATATGCGCCACTGGTAAAAAATATCAGTGGCGTGATATCAGTGGCGCACGGCCCATGCGCCACTGACCTTCAAATCCGTGCGCCACTGGTAGTCCAATCTATAGTAGTGTCTCTATCTACGTCATACCACCACCGTGCATCCATGCACGACACTACAATCCACCATAGGTGACATCAAACTTTATCTCGAGTTCACCAATCACACTATGATAATCCATAACATCCACTGGAGACGAACCTGAATAAATTTTTGTCTCAGTGTGCTACCATTTCGATCTCTGCGTGTGACCCCTCCGAACATAAATCTACCGTCGTAAAATACATCAACAATTGGCGCGCTAGGTAGGGGTTGCGTGTTTCGGATCTCGGATCGGGGTGGCGGACTTCGCTTCCAATATCGGCGATGTTGGGGTCGATGGGCGAGTCGTATCGCCTGCCACAAGGGTGAGCTCAGATATCTCGACATCAATCTAGACCAGATCCCTAGAGAACCCGAGTGGATCCCTCACACTGTGTTTTATGTGGAATCTAATGCCGCATCGGAAAGGAAGGTTGTGTTGTGTTCTACTAGCTCTAGATCTAGTCGGTAGACACCCTTTGGTTGCATCTGAGAGAGAGACAGAGAGAGAAGGAGGGAGAGAGAAATACCTTCTCCTGTGCTTGAGGAGCTCGAGGACCCGTTTACCATCTTGGTCGACGGCGAGAGCGGGGCTAGGGTCACTAAGCGGTGGCGGCGGCGGTGCTTCCCGTGGCTCGCGCTAGGAACCCTAGATCGGTAGGGATGTAGGTGGGGGGAGCGGCGGCAGCGGCGAATCTCGTAACGTGTGCCTCGGCCCCCACCTCCTCTTTATAGCGCTGCCATAGGGGCCCACCAACCATATGAGGGTTGGGCGCCCCTGATCAGGGCGTGGATAAGGGGTCGGTCGATCCGTTGGGATCGACCGGGAGAGAGTCAACCTAACATTCTCCCCCTTGATCTCGACTTTACCTTTTACTTTATTCTTTACTCATTTCATCATAGTTCGGTATATAGAGCATGTTTCATCGTCACTGCTCAATTGCCGATAGAATCAGACAGCTACAATATACCTCTTGTTTTGAAACAAATTCTGTTTCTTTTGGGCCTCTTATGATCCAGGAATCCTAGGCTTTCCCTTAAACCCATGCCGGCTAAGTGCTCCTTGAACACATTGGGTGGTAAGCCTTTCGTTAGTGGATCCGCAAGCATATCCTTTGTCCTTATATGCTCGAGTCTTATAGTGTGATCCTGGATCTTATCTTTCACAACATAATACTTTATCTCTATTGGTTTGGAAGCATTACTCGACTTGTTGTGAGCATAAAATACTGCAGGCTTGTTGTCACAGTACATCTTTAGTGGCTTGTCAATGCAATCTACCACTTTCAAGTCGGGTATAAATTTCTTTAACCATATCGCATGCCTCGTTACCTCATAGCAAGCTATAAATTTTGCATACATCGTGGATGATGCAACTATTGACTGTTTGGAGGTTCTCCACGAAATAGCCCCTCCTGCGAGAGTGAAGACATATCCTTTCGTGGACTTTCGATCGTCTCTATCTCCCGCGAAATCAGCGTCTGAATACCCTCTTATTTCTAGGGAATCGAACCTTCTATATGTTAGCATGAGTTCTTTTGTGCCTTGCGCATAACGCAAAGCTTTCGTTACCATCTTCCAGTGCTCTATGCCTGGATTCTCTTGATATCTACCGAGTACCCCGGTGATAAAAGCTAAGTCAGGGCGAGTGCACACTTGTGCATACTGTAAGCTTCCAATGGCCGAAGCATATGGCACTGCTTTCATTTGATCGATCTCATATTGACTTTTGGGACATTGAAATTTCCCAAAACTATCGCCCTTGACTATTGCAGCAGGTGTGGTATTGCACGCATGCAGACGATTTCTTTAGAATCTTCTCTAGGTATGCCTTCTGTGACAGTCCTAGAACCCCATTTGATCTATCTCGATGAATTTCTATGCCCAAAACATATGAAGCTTCACCAAGATCTTTCATATCAAAGTTTGAGGACAAGAACTTCTTTGTTTCTAGTAGTAGACTAACATCGCTGCTAGCAAGCAAGATATCATCCACATACAGAATTAACAAAATATATCTCCCACTTTTAAACTTTGCGTAAATACAGTTGTCCTCAACATTCTCTTTAAACCCAAATTTCTTAATGGTCTCATTAAACTTCAGATACCACTGTCGCGAAGCTTGCTTTAATCCATAAATGGATTTCTTTAGGTAGCATCCCATGTTTTCCTTGCCTTCCATGACAAAACCCTTAGGTTGTTTCATGTAGACTCTTTCTTCTAAATCCCCGTTTTGAAATGCCGTCTTTACATCCATTTGATGCAGCTCTAAATCAAAATGTGCAACTAGTGCCATTATGATTCTGAAGGAATCCTTACATGAGACTGGAGAAAAAGTCTCATTGTAATCTACTCCTTCTCTTTGTGTAAATCCTTTTGCCACAAGTCGTGCTTTGTACTTCTCCACATTCCCTCTAGAGTCACATTTAATTTTGTAGACCCATTTACAGCCTACTATTTTGGCTCCTTTGGGAATTTCCTCTAAGTCCCAAACTTCGTTGGAACTCATTGACCTCATCTCATCTTCCATGGCCTCTAGCCACTTGGATGAGTGAGGGCTACTCATGGCTTCTTCAAATGAAGTGGGATCATTCTCCATTCGAACTCTTTCTGTGTTATAGACTTTATATTCAGTAGAAATCGCTGATCTTTTAACTCTTTGAGACCTTCTAGGGGCCTCTTCTGTTGGGACATTTCGTGCCCTTCTAGGTGCCTCATTCGTTGGCACATTGTGCGTCTCAACGTGTGGCACATCCTGTTGAGGTGGCTGCTGTTGCTCCCTTTCACGCTCAACAGTGGGTTCAGTCGGCTCCTAACGGACAGGTTCCGGGTCCTCACTCACTGTTGTCATGGGTGGAGTTGCAACAGGTGCTTGCACCACAACCTCAGGGGTTGTCGATGCGGGAACAACAGGTAGCGAGAAGAATGGCTCCTGAGCCATCGGATTAGGTGCATGCACCCTCTTCTCCTCAAGATCAATTTTCCGAGCTACCATGCTCCCCCTCATCATTTCGTCCTCTAAGAAGACAGCATGTCTTGTTTCTACAAACTTTGTGTATCTATCTGGACAGTAGAAACGAAAACCTTTTGACTTTTCAGGATAGCCAATGAAATGGCAACTGACTGTTTTAGGGTCAAGCTTTGCAATATTTGGATTAAATACTTTGGCCTCAGCTAGGCTCCCCCACACCCTTAGGTGTTGCAGCGAGGGGACTCTCCCTTTCCATAACTCATACGGTGTTTTGGGCACCGACTTGCTTGGTACTCTATTGAGAATATGAATGGCGGTTTTTAACGCCTCCATCCACAATCCCAATGGCAAGGTGGAGTAACTCATCATGTTGCGAACCATATCCATAAGGGTACGGTTACGCCTTTCAGCTACTCCATTTTGCTGAGGCTCGCCCGGCATCGAATACTGGGCCACTATGCCAGTCTCTTGTAAGAACCTTGCAAAAGGTCCAGGGACTTGGCCATATGGGGTGTGTCGACCATAGTACTCCCCTCCACGGTCAGACCTTACTATCTTTATTGTTTTACTGTGTTGGTTCTCAACTTCAACTTTGAATATCTTAAATTTATCCAGCGCTTCCGATCTTTCTTTAATTGGATAAATATAACCATAACGGGAGTAATCATCTGTGAATGTTATGAACGAGTCATAACCATCCACACTTTTCACAGGAAACGGTCCACATATGTCGGTGTGAATTATTTCTAGTGTTTCGGCGCTTCGATTTGCACCCTTTTTGATTTTCTTTACATACTTTCCTTTAACACAATCGATGCATTGCTTTATGTCGGAGAACTCTAGCGGAGGAAGAATATCGTTTTTAACTAGTCTTTCTATTCTCCCCCTCGAAATATGGCCTAAACGACAGTGCCATAATTTCGATGAGTCTTGAGTTCTCTTTCTTTTCTTTGGTTCTTTATCCGACGAGGAAACATTCTCTTTCACTTTACAGACAGAATTAACTTTCTCGCGAGTGGATAATAAATAAAGCTCATTGTGGAGGAAAGCAATACCCACACAATCTTTATTACAATAAATGGCACACTGGCCATGTCCAAAATGACACTGATAATTAACTTTGTCCAAACGCGACACACTTATTAAGTTTCTATGCAAAGAAGGAACATAAAGAACATCCGTAAGCAAGATCATTGATCCATTGGCAAGCTCCAAAGAGATGTCACCAACGGCCTCAACAACCGCTTGGACTCCATTTGCGACTTCAACGCATCCTTCGTTTCTTTTCATAGTCCTCGTCGAATGGAATCCCTGTAAAGAATTTGCAACATGAACAGTTGCCCCTGAGTCAATCCACCAAGTAGATTTTGAAAACTGTGTATACAAGGATTCATTTACAAATGAAACGATATTGTTACCTTTTCTTGCCATTAGCTCCTTTAGAAAAACGGAGCAATCTTTCTTGTAGTGCCCTTTCTTACCGCAGTGAAGACAAGTGTCTTTGTTCACTGGGTGAGTAGGCCTGTGCTGATGCTGATAATGCATGGGAGCTTTACCGTGTGGCTTAGAAGGAGAGCCATGGTTGCTGTGAGTGAAGGTCCTTTTCTTGTTGTCCTTCACTAGGTTCAATGAACCACCATTCTGGGTTTTGAGCCTCTCCTCTTCTTGAGTGCACATGGCGATGGTCTTTTCTATGTCCCATTTTTCGGGGGCCATATTATAATTGACAACAAAGTTCTCAAACTGTTGAGGTAGTGACATCATGACCATGTGGACAAGGAGAGCAGGCTTTATCTCCAGATCAGCTTCCATGGCCTTCAATTTGGCAGCCATGTTGCTCATCCGGAGGATGTGCTCCCTGATGCCATGTCCACCTCCTGTATACTTTTCTGTCACTAGCTGCTTCAGCAGCTGGGTTGCATATGTCTTTGAAGAGCCAGTGAACTGACTTTTTATCTTTTCCATGTACTCCCCTACGGAAGCACACCCTGTGATTGAACCAACAATTGCTGGATCAACTGTATTCTTTATAAATACCATGCATTTCTTGTTGGTGTTCTACCACTTTTGGTTTTCTATAGAGTATGCCAGCTCTACTGGAGCATACTCCCTTTTCTTTCTGTCACATGCAACATCATCATCTGAAGCATCTCTGATGGGCTCTGTCGGCTTGGTGGGAGGCTTGGTCTCAAGGACCCAATCCACCTCAGCGCATATGAACGTGAAATCCACCTTCTTTCTCCACTCAGAGTAATTATCACCTATCAGTATGGGGACCTCCTTGATGCAGTTCATCAAGTAGAACCCTCCTGAAAACCACAAAGAAGTGAGAACAATAACAATTGCATGTATTAATCTAACGTTGGTCAAAATTAAGACATACAAATGCTTATGTAATTAATTCTACATCACCGTTGGGCAGAACATAGAATCAAAAACACACGACTTTAATTACTTTGAAATAACACACTAATCATAATCACGCTATTTACAACGTTGGTTAGAAAAATAACATGAATATGACCAGAATATAACTTTAACATGCTCTCAAAAATTTAATATCACTTTTGTCTTTATTAAATTTTAAAAGAGCCCTTTAACTATTTGCAACGGAAGAAATGAATACAAAATTCATTAAACTTTGTACTTTACAGAAACTTTACTATTTCTTTTCTATTTTCTAAACAAAATATCGTTGGACAATTTTGTATAGAAAAAACAGTGCAAAAAACTACCAAAAACTAAATTAAAACAGTCTAAAAAAACTTTTGTGAATCATAAAATAGAAAACTGCACTCACAGCGCCCTTCCTGGGCCTTCCTGCGCGCAGCCCAACCTTCTGTACCACGCGCGCAACGTTTTACTGGCCCAAACAGTGGCTCATGGCCTGCCAGCGGGTCTAGCGGGACGCCAGTCCATCCCGGCCTGGCAGCAGCCCAACTCTCGCGCCGCCGCTCGATCTAGATCGTTCGATCTGATCGGACGGTCAGCCGTAGCTCTCGCGCCCACAAAACCAGCCAGCGACCGACCCTAACCCTAGCCCCCCTCAGAAACCCCCCAGCTCGCTCTGTCCTGCTCGCCTAGCTGCGGCGGCGCCGTCTAGCTCCCAAGCTGCCCGCTCGCGCGTCGGTGAGGAGCAGAGCTTCCCGGCCCATGGCCGCGGCGAGCCCCCTTCCCCCTTTGTTTCTGTTCACTCCCCACCACACCGTACCACCACGGCGAGGCAGAGAGATGGCGAGGAAGCGGCGGCGCCGCCCTGGCTCCTTGCCGACGAGTGCCTCCACCCACGAGTGGGAGCACCATCGTCAAGTGGCCAGCGGTGGTGCCTTTCACCCTTTCTTTTTTTTGATTTGGGATTTGCTTTTGGGGATTTCTTTCTCTGTTCGATTCGGATTCGGGGTGAAACGGGGAAAACCAGGGGCTTTTGATTTGCTTTTCTTTGCCCCGTTAGGGGTTTGTTCTTCTTCCCGACCTCGGCTTGCCGATGCGTCGGGATCGAGTGGAACGGCGTGGCCGTGTGGGCGGCGCACTTTGCCCTTTTAGGGTTAGGCTTTTTCTTTCCCTTTTCTCTTTTAAAAAACTATCCGAAGAGATCTACAGAGCCAACTTGGCTCTGATACCATTGTTGTGTTCTACTAGCTCTAGATCTAGTCGGTAGACACCCTTTGGTTGCATCTGAGAGAGAGACAGAGAGAGAAGGAGGGAGAGAGAAATACCTTCTCCTGTGCTTGAGGAGCTCGAGGACCCGTTTACCATCTTGGTCGACGGCGAGAGCGTGGCTAGGGTGACTAAGCGATGGCGGCGGCGGTGCTTCCCGTGGCTCGCGTTAGGAACCCTAGATCGGTAGGGATGTAGGTGGGGGGAGCGGCGGCAGCGTCGAATCTCGTAACGTGTGCCCCGCTCCCCACCTCCTCTTTATAGCGCTGTCACAGGGGCCCACCAACCATATGAGTGTTGGGCGCCCCCGATCAGGGCGCGGATAAGGGGTCGGTCGATCCGTTGGGATCAACCGGGAGAGAGTCAACCTAATAGGCTGTAGTTCGTTTGAACCTCTTCTCCAGCCCTGCACCGACCCCAACCCTGAAGAGGGGAGCCACAGGCCTGCCCTTGGGGCCGCTCCACAGTGATCTTCTGGGAACCCGGAAAGCTCAAATCTTCTTGAGAGCTCTAGCTTATAATCGACTGGAAAATAGCAAAACCTTTATTTAAAATAAATACAGTAGCATATAACCATCTTCATGTAGGTATGGCCGAAACATGATCGAAACGTTTCCCCTGTTGAAAAGAGAGAGAGACGCACACTATGATCGTCATTTTGAAAGGGGGGTTTAATTTAACAGTCGCACCGACCGGAAACCCTCTCTGCTTGGTGGCATACGTGTGTGCTCACGCATGAGAAGCTAGACAGCAGCGTGCCATGATGATCACGGACAGACACAGCTAGCGGTGCTCTGTCCTGGTGCGAGCAGTGGCCCGGCCGATGATCGCACCGATCATGCGCACCTACGCAAGAAAACAGACGCATGATGCTCTGATTAGACGCTTAATATAATGGTCTAGATCTACTAGTATGAGACTGCATGCACGATCGGACGGTCCAAACCCCACGTGCACCCTCCTCCTTTGACTCCTCATGCGCGTATTTCACGGCCACGTAGGCACGAGCGTGCCTTGCCTTGTGCTAGCTGCCCGTTGATGTCGTCTGCTTGCAGTGGAGATTGTTTTCCCCGTCTCGTAGCTGCACGCCTTGTACCCGTAGCTAGCTAGCGAGCGTTTTATCCAGAATCCACAGCTTTGCATTGGTGTCAGAAAAAAAGGACAGTCTGGTGTCAGATTTGCACAAGCTGCTTACTTATAATCCACCATCGCCGCTCATCGGCTTAGTCAAATGTGGGGAGCATTATAGCTAGGATCGCGTCGAGAGTATTCTGCCAGGACTGAGTTGGATACCTCAACCATAGGTCGTTGGCAGCGTCTCAGATCCAGACACGGCACTCGCACGAATTCGGCAGCTGTAGTACGTAAGGGTCGGCAGCACGCAGATCGCCGTCTCTTATCAGCGAACGGAAGGAGTATTGGGTAGGAAGGCACACCAGCAGCCGAAAGGGTTCCACGATGGCAATATTCGGCAATCATTTAACGGAGAAGGCACACACACGGCCTCCTCCTTACGGATCACATCATCCAGCTACTCCTACCGGACACGACAAGCACAGTCTCCTTACGGATCACTCGTTGTTTATCTTCAGAAGCAAAGTGTTACTGTTACGTTTTCACCGCTGCAATTGGTCGAGAAGATCCAAAAGGCCATTACTAACGAGGTTTCTTTAATTTTTATTTTGTAGGGGACCCTGAAGAGGGGGAATAGGCAAGCTTCATGTGACATCCTTAAATACCAAAGAGGATGAAAAACAACGAAAGCAATGCAAAACCAAATCAGAGAAAGAGTGGAAGGACGGACTAATGCGTGCATGGTAAGATTCGTCGTCGGAGGGGGTAAACAGAGGCAGAGAGAGGTGCGGTGAGGTGGGAGAGAACCGAATTCCCATGACACTGCAACCCCACCATCCCCATGCATGTACATTTATTTTCCCCGTGCTTTAAGGAAAGAAGAGACCAAAGAGATCTGAACAAAGTGGGGGAGCAACCTCACCTCCTTGCGAGGAAAGAGGAGGTGCGATGCGAATGAAGAGATGGTGCAATGGCAACCGAAATTATACTGTAGTATATGTTCCTTCCTTGAGATTGGCAGGCACGCTGGGCTGGTACCAAGAGGTCTGCCTCATGCTGCAGCCCTGCTTTCAGAGATCGCCCCACCCAACCCAACAACAAGCTGTGAGCATTATTATTGCCGAGAAATTTTACAAGAATGAGGAAACGGCTGGTACACTAACAGGTATAAATAATAATGTCAAAGGTGCAGAAATAATATGCCAAGAAAGATAAGTTATGTTTTTGACCAACTAGCTGCCTGCCCAACGTATGCAAGTGCCCATGACGCATCAACGCTTCGACACTTCACCGGCTTTCAATCTAGACAAAGAGATTCCAAACAACTTGATTAGGCAGACAGGCAGGCAAAGTGTGCAAACAAACCTCATCCGTCTCTGGTACTAGTAATGCGCTTTCACAAGTTCTCAGGAATCATGGCCATCACCACCACCACCACCACCACCACTGTCTTTCCATCTACTACTTATTAATGCAGTGCTCAAACCAAAGCATGGTAGTATGGGCGTTGTCAGACAGAGTAGAGCGCCCCTTTCCTTTGGCCCCAAGCTCACACTTCTCCACATATGCGTGCTGTGCGCCTCCTCCCCCGTCCGTCAGCCCACCTACTGTCCTGTTGCTCCCATCGGCATCCATCCTTTTCTTTTCTCTCCTCCCATTCTTTTTTTCTTCTTTCAGTTTCAGATCCTGCTTCTCGGTTGGATAACCATCGATCGCAGGCTCGCTCGTCACGTAACTAGTACAGCTAGCTAGGTGTTGGACTTTAATTATACTAGTAGTAAGTGATGCTACGGGAGGAGACTCGACTGATGAGTGTTTCCAGGAGGCCGGAGCTACTAGCACCAATCACCACCACCACACCATAACATGCAGTGCACTGCCACTTTATATTATCGCACCCCTCTGAACCCTCTGATCCTTCTCATGTGACTGAGCATGCAAACCCCAAGGCCACCACCACCACCCCGCTTCTCTGGTCGCAACAGCTCCCCCTGTCCCTCCAATCTTGCTCCCCACATTTCCCTCTCTTGCTACACGCCACACCGTCTGTGTGTGTCCTCTTGTACGTCTGCGACTTTTAAGAAATCTCTACCGTGAAAACGGTTACAAGATAGCTAGTGAATGCCCAGCCGATCGAGGGCATCAGTCACACACCTATCCCTCTGCGTGGCCCAGGCTCACGTACGTCACCTCAGCTAAACTAGTACCAATGGATTTGCAGAAGAATTACTCTGCTAGTAGGCGAGAGTGGGTCGATCGGTACCTGACCGATTGACAGCGCGCACCGGCATACCGGCCCTCCTTCCCAACGCCAACGCCAACGCCACACCGCATGATGCGCGCTGCAGCGGCACGCACCATTACTCCTCCTCCTCCTACTCCCTCACTACCGGTGAATGGATCGAGCGACGAGTCATCAGATACCTAAACTGTGATGGACCGATATTATTGTAACCTAACGTGTGCCTCCTGGCATGCCCTTCCAAGAGAAAAAGCTGGGTCGGGTCGGCCGGCCCCGTGCCGTGCACTGCTAGCAGCTTGCCCATCTCGTCCACACCACGTCGCCGTTGCGCTGCGCTGCACTGTCTCCTTTGGTGCCATGCGGTCTGATCTGATGACCCGATGGGAGCCAAGATCGAGGCGAGCCCAGCATGCAGCACTCGCACGTCCCAGCTAGCTACACTGACGCGGAACAAGGACGGTAGCTGGCTGGGCTACTGGCGCCTCTCTGGGCCCTGTGAGAGGAGAAAGGAAAAGATCGAAAGGGTCGCCGTTGCGGGCAGGAATTCAATTCGAGCGGTTTGCACTTTGCGAAGCACAACCAGGCAGGCAGGGCACTGGCAGGCACGCAGGCCAACCGACCTCTTCAGTGCTCTACTTCCTCTCCCACGCCACGCACTTGATGGCGGCCACATGAACCTGGCGATGCCGTTTACTCGCTGTGGTTTTTGGCTCCGTTTTCGACCGGCCGGGGCGTGTAGAAACGTGATGTTTTTTATGGTGCCCAATAATTCATCAAACTGTGCTGGCTTGGAATGATATAGCGATGGTATCCAAAAAGGGACAATTAATCGATCGCCATCTATGTTGTCATTGCATCATGCCATGCTCGCTGTTCAAAACATGCTGTGCACGCATACTGTATGTGCACAGGATCACTTAATCAAAGCGGGCATGCTCATTTTTCTACAAAAGACAAGTAGGGAAAATAGCACGGTTAGTTGCTCAAATCTTGGTTGGCATCCTCATCATGTTTCCTCACATGCAAACAAAACAAATCGATTCTCCACATGTAAAAAAATGGTTCTGAATATATTTATGTTTGTACTTTCTCTTGATGGAGATGCATTTTGGTTCAGGACCGATTTTGCCCTCTGTAGTTCCCTGAGAAAAACCTTTTCATTCTATGATTTTTGAATAAACTCAACTAAACAAGCAGGCATGCCCATTCTACAAACGAGAAGTAAGAAACAAATCAAGCTTACCTGTCCAAATGTTGGCATCATGTTCAGGTTTCTTTCACATGTGGAAAAAGGAACATAAACTTTTGATTAAACTTATGTCCAGTACCTCGGTGATAACATTCGGTTTTAAATTAATAAAGTTCCAAATGGCGGGTGATCATCCAATATGCCAAAAAAACAGCTTAAATGGAAAAAAAATAATCGAAATATGTTGCTTGAAATTTCTCCAAAGTCTCATCAGCCGCGCCAATCACTTGACCGAAGGTGCAGCGAGTGCAAGATCTTGATTTCGGAGAAGACGAGTCACTGAGGAAGCCATGTCAACATCTACCACAAGAAAGGCTTCCCGCTGTCGCGACACCATCCACCTCTCCTTTTAGAGAGGACTCCCCCTGCGTTGCGCCCTTGCCATGTCTCAAAGAGCATCGTTATAACATCCTAGGTTTTTGTAACATGGGATTTCATAGTGTTCATGTGCATTGCATCATATTAATCATGCAAAAATAATGATTCAAAAAGGTTTTAAACAAAAATTCTATTTGAAACTTTTGTCCTATTGAGGTTTTATATAAAAATTATATTTATGTAAACTTTGTCGGGTAGGAAATAGTGTTTCTTAATGTCCTAAAATGTTATCGTAATTTTTTAAAATCATTTTATATAATTTGGAACACTAAAACCCTACCTTTTGAATTTTCTTATTAAGCCATATAATGCATTTTATGCAAATGATAATGTTGTAATTTTGGTTTTTGACCTAAATGGTTTAATGAAAGTCTAAATTGATTATTTTGGATTTCACAAAAAAAATAGAATTTGGTTTGATCTCATCTGGAGTTGTTTTGAAAAATATACAAAACAAATCAGAGAATGAAAAATGAATAAAGAGTATATATATAAAAAGAAAACCTATCCGTAGTCCAAAGACCACATCTCCTCTGTAAGACTCCACGGAGGCGGTCGGAGCACGTCCATGCAATGCTTGCAGCTACAGCTGCAGGGCGCCGCTCGAGCATGGCTCAATAACCTCCCACGCGGATCCATTCATAGTTGGGATGAGCTGGTTTACAGCTTCGTGCGCAACTTTAAGGGCACGTATAAGCGGCCTGCATCAATCAAAGAGCTGAGATGTTGCCAGCAAAGATCTGGCAAATCGCTGCGCTCCTACATCCAAAGGTGGTCCATCATCAAGAACTCCACAGAGAACATCTCGGAAGATCGCGCGATTGACGCATTCAACGGTGGCGTCCGCCGCCTAGAACTCAGGGAGGAGCTGGGCCGCTCAAAGCCCCAGACCATAGACCACCTGATGGAGATCACGAATCGGTGGACCGATGGAGAAGATTCAGTGAAAAATCGCGTTCACTTCGACGAAGAGGCGGAACTCGAACGCAGATGCGACCGCCGAGGCAAGCACCGCATGCGCATCTACGATGACCGCGACGACGTCAACATGGTCGCGGCTGGCTACGCCGACAGACGCGATGATAACCGCAATAGCGGATACCGTGGCGGCGGATACCACGACTCCGGGAAAACCACGCAGGTGTGGCAACGCCGCACTCGCGATGAGGCACCCGCGAACTCCATTGAGGACAAACTGTCCGGGCCTTGCATGGTGCACTTCTACATCGACAAGCATGATGGCAAGAGGAAGTCCAGCCACCTCCTCAAGGACTGCCGCGAGTTCCTCAAGCTACATGAGGGATTGGTGCGGATGAACCGCAATGCAGTCGAAAGAGGCTACGGAGCCGCTCCAGGCGCCGTGGTACATGGCGCACCGCCACCACCACCTGGGCCACCACCGAATGCGGCTGCACCGGACCAGCACCACGGAGGTGAACCGTACCCACGAGCCATGGGCACCGTAGTCCAAGGAGGAGAAACCAACCATCTAGCTACTACATGGATCCGTAGTCCAAGGATGAACTACTCACGCATCACACCGGAGGCTTGCATGGTGATGAAGAAGGCCTCCAGGGTGAATTCCCCTCTCCGGCAGGGTGCCGGGAAGAGCTTCAGATCCTCCCCGATCTAGGGACGGAGACGACGGCGGCTACAGACTCTTTCGTGGATTTTTGATCGGGTTCTTAGTGTTTTCGTCCCGAGGGCAACTTATAAGCGGAAGGAGAGGCCGAGGGGGTGTTAGGGTCAGCCAGACCACCCCCTGGCGCGGGCCAGGCCTGGCCGTGCGGCCAGGTGGTGTGGCTGGCCCCCGGCCCTTCTCCGTCTCGTATTCTAGCACTTGATCCCTTCCAAAAAATAGGCACTTTGGCTTTTGTCCCGTCCAATTCCGAGAATATTCATTTTCTGACTTTTCTGGAACCAAAAACAATAGAAAACAGGCAGCTAGCACTGTGGCTCTTGTTAATAGGTTAGTCCAAGAAATCATAATAAAAGTACTCCAAAGTTGGAATAAAACACAAGAAAGTGGATAAAACTAAGCATGGAACATCAAAAATTATAGATACATTTGCAATGTATCAACATCCCCAAGCTTAACTCTTGCTCATCCTCGAGTAGGTAAGTGATAAAAATAAATAATTTTTTAGGTGACATGCGCCATCAAAACTTGATCAAAGTATTTGCAAAACTCAAAGCTGGGATCATAGTACTTCAATCATAACATGAAAGACAAAGTTCTAGCAATAAGCAAAGAAACTATGATACAACATGAAAAGGCACAAACAAAAGATTCATGAATAACATGCTTTGCAAGACATTTGTTTGTTTCACATAAAGAAAACATAGCATAAAAGTATTCAGCTTGTCCCTCAATAGAGTAGAAAATATAAATGCATATGACACCTTCAAAGTTCATAAGAGTGACTAGATACAATAGTTTCAAACAAGCAATATACAGTTATGCATCAATTAACTAGTCTTGGGACAATGCACATAGAACTAAGAATGGCCACTATGCTCTCAAAGTAGTGCATAAAGATAGAAGGTGGAGACTCAATATAATGGTGGAAGAAAAGCCTTTGTAAAAGGAAGTAGGGATTCAAGTCTCATAAAGAGCTTCCAAAAATTATGGTACTTATAGCTTTCAGCTCTCATTGCCCCTATCATAAGCATCTTGAAGGTGATTAAGGTTAAAGTGACACAACTAAGAGGATATGCTTGACAAGTTATAAACCGAAATCTCATGCCCCTTACTTACGAAGACCGATCCTCATGCTACTCAACTTCAGTCACGAGTAAGCTCTTGTCATTGTAAGTATATGTGTATCATTAAGAACCGCCAACGGGGTACCCCTTGCACATGATATGGGAGCTTTCCGATAATCAAAATGACAAGGCAAGCAGACAATGAGCATCTTGCAATAGTGAGCATTTTGCAAAGTTGATTTCGATTTGTGATACTTGTTGCTTTTCTCCATATATTCCAACTATTCCCTTTCTCCCTTGGTAATAGTTGTAATGTATGTAGTGTGTTGGTGTTTGAAGCTCATTGATGTACAATAAGATATATTTGAGCCCTTGGCCATGCTTTCAAGCAAAAATCCTATTTGTACATTATATGACTTCATTTTGTTGTTCATGTGCCTTCTTGTGTATCTATTTTGTGTGTGCATGTTTCTTTGTGGGCATATGTCTTTGTGATATTTTCCACCTAGAAACTTATACACACAAGAGAAGATAAATCTTTGGTTATGTTTGTTTCTCTTGGATAGCACCCATTATCTCTTTGTGACTCTTTGGTGGCTTCCAAATTTATTTGCCTATGAGTGCTTGTCCCATTTGCTTGCATCTCCGAGCACTCATAATTTGATCTCTCTTGCCGTGTATTGTTAAATGAGTTTGTAGGAGTGAGGATTCCATGATTGTGCATTTTGTTTCCAAATATAATTATTATAATTGGTGCATAATCCTTGGGGAGATTCTTCAATTCATTTAAGAATGCTCATTTGCCTTTGTTCTCATCTTTTGTGTCTTAGATGTTTATGGGGAGTGAGGATTCCATATTTGTGCAAATTGTATTCAAATTAGTTGATTCTAATTTGTGCACAAATATTGGGGAGCTTCCCTATTACATCTAAACACTCATTTGTTCGTATCATTTTGTCTTGTGTTGTTTTGGTATCAATTGATGTTGTCAATTGGTATTTTTGGATCTTTTGTTTGCTTGCTTCATTTGTTGAAGCTTCTTTAATTTTCTTTTTATATTTTTTTTGCAATCTTTGGGTCCTCAATATAGTTTTACTTCCTCCCAAGGATCCATCATTGGATATGTGCATATGCACACCTTTGGAGGAATTCTCACTATATTGGCCATCTAGAACTTTTCACCCATTTTGGCAATCGATGCCAATGGGGGAGAAGTTTTGGAGGGTTTAAGGGAAGATGGTTTATGCTTTGAGTTGGTTCTTAAGCATTAGCCTTGCATGCTCTTGCATCTTTGTTGTTTCTTTGCATGTTTAATATATAGAGGAAACTCAACCACCCGTAATGGTTGGCAATCTATGCAATGAAATTCTAGTTCATCACACATGCATAGATTGTGGGGGAGTTTGCTCTATATATTGTGGTTGTACCCACATCACATACTTGTGTAGTATTTGATGTTGGGGCAGCCATTTTGTTCGTTAAATTCCATATTTAAACCCTCTCTCGGGGATTGTCATCAATTACCAAAATGAGGGAGATTGAAAGGGCATGTATGCCCCCATGTGTGGTTTTGGTAATTAATGACAATCCCTATGGACTAATGTGCAAATTGAGTTTCACTTGTAGGTTTGTCCATTTGCATCGCTTGGACCATGTGTTGGTTTCAAGGATGAAGAAGAAGAAGAAGCATCGTCCAAGGGCTTTGTGCCTATTGGAATCTGGTAGAAGAAGAAGATCAAGTATGTCTTGAAGAAGAGGAAGAAGATGGAGTTCCTCATGGCTATCTTCAAGACATCGTCAAGAATTGTTGTGCAAGCTAAATGGAATGATGAAGACAAGTTCGAAGAAGAGGCTTTCCCCATGGAGTATGGGGGAGCATTTCTCAAGTCTTAAGTCTTCATCAAGCAAGAGCAATCAAGAAAGGTGTTCCATCTTGAAGGTGACAAGATCGTCTACATCAAACTCAAGTGGGATGCTCAAGGGAAAGGTATGATCTTGATAGGTTTCTATTTTACCGGTCTCTTGTAGTGTTGGGATACCGGGTTTAGGATAGGTAGCCGTACTATCAAGAGGGGCTCTCGAGTGGGTGACTTGTTCGTATCTTTCGGAGAGAGCTCAAACCTTTGCATTCATAGCATCATCTTTCTTGGTTGTTGTTTGGTTCTTGTCCATGTGAGGATCTAGAGCTTGTGGTTATCTTCATAACATGCTCTAGTTCATCAAAAACGGATTTCCCTTGCATATCTTATTGCGTTTTTGATCTTGCGGGTTTTCCGGCTCCACACCTTGGGAGGTATCTCACATATATATATATATATTCATGGTATTTTATCCCTTGGTGATACCCAGTATTTCGACTTTTTGTTGGATTCTACACGTCGTTATCTTTCCAACAAAATTGGTTTCATCTCGTTTGGAGTTCGGATGCAAAAGTTGTGGCAGTTCTGGTTCTGAAGTTTTTGCCTGACCGGTAGTTCCGGTGGGTCACCGGTAGTACCGGCCAGACGCGGGAAGTACCGCTCGGGCAGAAATGCCGCCGGTAGTACTGGTGTTAATTCCGGCCCAACTTCCGGCAACCCAAATTTTGGTTCAGTACCCTCTCTGCCTGGTTAGCGCTATTTGACGGAACTCGGGTCGGATTTTCAGGCGGTAGTACCGCTAGGATATTCTTGCCACCGGTAGTTCCGGCGAAGCAGCGGTAGTTCCGGCCAAGCTTGCGTTTTTGATCTTTGCCTCGCTGTTTTCTGACCATTGGTTGGGTGCCACCGGTAGTACCGGCCACCCACCGGTACTACCGGCCGTGCGCGAATCTGTGAGTAACGGGCAGATCGGGGAGCCCTTTAAAAGGAGCTCCCCTTTCCCCTTCGGCCCCATCACTTGTTCTTCTTGGTTTTTGGCTTTCTCTCTCCTCCATTGTTAACCTTGAAGAGCTTGCCCTCTCTCCTTCTCCCTCCTATGATTCTTGCATCTTTTTGAGGGATTTGAGAGACGAGATCTAGATCTACAAGCCCCACCAAGCAAAATCCCTTCTTTGTGAAGGAATCCTTGGGATCTAGATCTTGGAGAGTTTTGTGTTCTCCTCTTGTGTTCTTCCTCCCTTATTCCCCCAATAGCTTTTGTAGCTTTGGTGGAATTTGAGAGAGAAGGACTTGCCTCTTGCATTTGGTGCATAGGTTTGAGTTCTCCTTGGAGATTCGGCGAGTTCAAGCCCTTGGGCTTGTTTCTCTTGGGTTCTTGGAACCCTAGACAGTTATGTGGTTGGATTGTTGACCTTTTGTGGTCTTGTTGCCTTTTGTGGCTTTGTAGCCTTTGTGGAATTGTTCTTGGGGCTCCAATTGAGTTGTGGAGGTTCCCCAAGCTTGTAGGCCTTTTGTGGCATTATGGAGCCTTTGTGGCGTTTCTTGGGAGCCCTCAAATTGAGTTGTGGAGATTGCCCCAAGCCTTGTACGGGTTCGGTGACCGCCCTCAAGTGTCCCATAGTGGAACGTGAGTAGGCCTTTGTGGCGAGCTCACAGGAGAATAGGGTGAGCCTTTTGTGGCGTCGATGAGTTGCGTGGCTTCGCATCCTTGGTGAGGCCTTGTGTGGCATTGGGTGAGCATCGAGCCACCACACCTCGAGGTGAGCCATTTGTGGCGTTCGAAGTTCATTGCGCCCCCGCACCTCTCCAACGGAGACTTACCTTCTTTGGAAGTGAACTTCGGGAAACAAATCATCGTCTCTGTGTCCATCGGTTATCTCTCAACTGAGCCCTTTACCTATGCAATTTACATTGTGATAGCCTTCGTGCTTGAAGTACTATATCTTGCTATCACCTTGTTGCTAGTCTTGCTTAGCATAGGTTGTTGGTGCACTTAGTGAAACTAGTGGATATAGGTTTTGGCTTGATAAATTAAACGTTAAGTTTTATTTCGCATTTATTAGAGCCTAAACCGTAATAATTTTAAAACGCCTATTCACCCCCCCCCCTCTAGGCGACGTCCATTTCCCTTTCAAACGGGGTAAAAAGTACAAGTGCAATGTTGAAAGCATTCCCCATGGTACATGGTTCTGCTAATTTCAACTTATAAAGCGCAAGCATATATGCAACAAAGAAGGACCCAATGGTTCAAGTTTATTAAAGGCAGAAAGTAAAGTGTGCCATCAAGTTTGTGAGAGCTTTAATCACTAGTTTTCTCATAACAAGTGAAAGGTAAACAAAAGCATGAATATACTTGGAATAGCATAAGCTAGTAGGTAGGTATGGTGGACTCTTTGGAAAAACTTGGTTTAGGGAGTTGGATGCATGAGTGGAACTCATACTTGGTTGTGGAGGCTAGCAAAAGACTAGGAGCGACAAACTAAGAGAGCAATAATGGCCATAATCATGCAGAGCGACAAAACATCATTGATCAAAGAATAAAGTGATACTACAAGTTGAAAACTAAAGGATCATAAAGGCTATGGTGACTTGAGATAGTCATAACATGGTGTGAGCATGCGCCAAGTCAACCCAAATAAAGCATCAAAGGAGAATACCACTATACTATGCTTTAATATGCTAAAACAACGCATGATTCAGCCAAGGCACATTAAGCAATCTCAATTGTTTATAACAAGTAATTATACAGCAAAGAATACTAAGCATAAAGCCAAAACAATATCAAGCATGGCATGACAAAGCATAGGCCACAGTCAAAAACGAGCTCTTTTTACCACATAAGCATAAACTTTCCTACTCTTTTCCAAACCAAACCAAACTATTTGTAAACCAGATTGTGAAAGAGGGGGTCCAACCAACTTATTCAGAAAACTAAGCAAATCAAGCAAACTAAAAACCAAAACAAAAATGAAAAAAGAAGACGCTCCAAGAAAAACACAACTGTGCACGAAACAATAAAAATGAAGCGTTTGGAAGAAACCTGGGATTTTTATTGATGAAGAAGGGGATGCCTTGGGCATCCCCAAGCTTTGACGCTTGTACTTCTTGGATATTTCTTGGGGTGACACGCGTGGCATCCTCAAGCTTGAGCTTTAGTCCATCCTTCATCTCATTACTCATTCCTTCTATACACTTGAAAATTTTCCTTCATACAAAACTTCACACAATCTCATTAGCAACATTAGTGCACTTTAGATAAATAAGTCTCAAGGTACAGTTCTAACACCAAATAAACTTCCATTAGAACACTAGATACTGTAGCACTTCCCTCAAAAATCTCAATTCCCCAAAGGAACTTAAGAAGGAACTAACAAGAAGCAAATGCAGAAAATGGCAGAAATCTGTCAAAACAGACCAGCAGGTAAAGACGAATTTTTTCGAAGACCTTCTGTTGCTCAAATAAAAAAGTGTTGAACTAACTGAAGTTATATAACAACCTGGGGCAGAAGCGCAAACAATTACAGCTCAATCCGACGTACATAGCTCTCTCAGGAATTTTTACGGTGAAGCACAGAAATCTGTTTCAGGACAGCAACTTTCCCAATCATTACTTCACTCTCATTAGAGGTTACTCTTGGCACAAAAAGCAAATAAAAAGGATAAGGAGAGGTTATTACAGAGGTAATAACTTCCAAGACTCAACTAAAACTCTTGGGTTATCTCCCAACAAGAACTTTTCTTTAACGCCTTTAAGTTAGGCATAAGAACCAAAGAAAGAATCAAGTGTTCTCAAATGAAGAAGCATTAAGACCAAATTTTGTTTTCATAGGAGAAGCAAAAGAAATATTTTCTCTCTTTTTAGGGAAGTGTTCTATACCTTTCTTGAGTGGGAGTTGATATTTAATGATGCCTTCTTTCATATCAATGATGGCACCAACAGTTCTAAGAAAAGGTCTTCCCAAAGTAATAGGACAAGAAGCATTGTATTCAACATCCAAAACATAGAAATCAACGGGGACATATGAATCATTAACCATAATAAGAACATCATTAAGACTCCCCATGAGTTTCTTTTTAGCATTAGCATCAAGTGGGACATTCAAATAACAATCTTCAAGAGGAGGCAAATCAAGCATATCATAAATCCTTCTAGGCATAATAGAAACACTACTATCAAGATCACACAAAGCTTTGAAATCAAAGTCGTTCACTTTCATATTAATGATGGGTTCCCAACCATCTTCTTGTTTTATGGGAATAGAAGCTTTATGTTTCATCTTTTCTTATTTAATCTTTATGAGAGCATCAGTAGTGTGTTTTGTAAAAGCCATGTTCATAGCACTAGCATTAGGAGTTTTAGCAAGCTTTTGTAGGAACTTAATAACTTCAGAGATGTTTCGACCATCAAGATCAAAATCAACTTTATCATTTAAAGTATTAGAACTATTACTATCCTCAACACTAGTGGTGGTGATAGTAGAAACACTAATGTTTCTAGCAATTTCATCTTCTCTTTCCCACTTAGCATGTAATTCAGCTAATAGTCTAACATTTTCATCAATTCTTACTTGTATGGCATTAGTAGCTGCAAAAGGATTCTCATTAGTTTTAGGTTTAGCAGCCATTTTATTCAAAGTAGATTGAGCTTCAGCCAAAGATGCTATATTTCTTTCAGCATTAGAGAGTTTTTCCTCAATAGTTTTATTGAAAGCAGTTTGTTTACTAATAAACTCTTTAAGCATAACTTCAAGTTCAGAGGGAGCACTCTTATTATTGTTGTAAGAATTTCCATCAGCATTACCATTGTTGGGAGGATATGGCTTATAATTGTTGTTACCAAAATTGTTCCTATAAGCATTATTACCATAAGTATTGTTGCCAAAGTTGTTATTTCTTATGAAGTTCACATCAACTTGCTCTTCTTGAGCAACCAAAGAGGCTAAAGGAACATTATTTGGATCAATATGGGCTTTCCCATTAACAAGCATAGACATAATAATATCAATCTTATCACTCAAGGAGGAGGTTTCTTCAATAGAATTTACCTTCTTACCTTGTGGAGCTCTCTCAGTATGCCATTCAGAATAATTAACCATCATATTATCCAATAGTTTTGTTGCAGCACCCAAAGTGATGGTCATAAAGGTACCTCCAGCAGCTGAATCCAATAGGTTCCTTGAAGAATAGTTCAATCCTGCATAAAAAGTTTGGATGATCATCCAAGCAGTCAGTCCATGAGTGGGACAATTCTTTACCAAATATTTCATTCTTTCCCAAGCTTGAGCAACATGCTCATTATCAAGTTGTTTAAACTTCATTATTTCACTTCTCATGGATATAATCTTAGCAGGAGGATAGTATTTTCCAATAAAAGCATCTTTACACTGAGTCCAAGAATCAATACTATTCCTAGTTAAGGAATTCAACCACTCTTTAGCTTTTCCTCTCAAAGAGAAAGGAAACAATTTCAGTTTAATTATATCACCATCTATATCCTTATGCTTTTGCATCTCACAAAGTTCAACAAAGTTATTTAGATGGGAAGCAGCATCTTCATTACCAATATCAGAAAATTGTTCTCTCATAACAAGATTGAGCAAAGCAAGTTTTATCTCAAAGAAAGTATTTTCAGCCATAGGTGGAGCAATAGGAGTGCTCATAAAATCATTGTTGTTGGTGCTAGCGAAGTCACACAACTTGGTGTTTTCAAGAGTAGTCATTTTTTTGGGTTTTCAAATAAGAAAGCAAACAAGTAAAACTAATTTTTTTGTGTTTTTTGAAGAACAAAACAAGCAAACAAAGAAAAAAGAAACTAAGCAAAACAAAAACAACAAAGTAAAGAGATTGGTTATGAGGGACTCCCCTTGTGAAGATGTCCTTGACTCCCCGGCAACGGCGCCAGAAAAATGTCTGGCGCGTAGTTGATGTCGGAGCTTCTTCTTGTTCTTCAGTTCCCCGGCAACGGCGCCAGAAAAATGCTTGATGGCTCAATGCACGGCGCCCAGAAAAATGCTTGATGGCGGTGTTGATGTAGAGCTCGTTGGGAACCCCAAGAGGAAGGTATGATGAGCACAGTAGCAAGTTTCCCTCAGTTATGAAACCAAGGTTTAATCGAACCATTAGACCGCCATCCAACTGCATCTATGACTAATAATCCACCTTCAGGTTATCATCCGAACCCCCTCCAGTATTAAGTTGCAAGCAACAGATTATTGCTTTACGAACTACGTGTAAAGTAAACAATACAATTGTTCTATGAACAAAGGATCGTTGTTTTCTCCCTAGTAGCAACAGAACATCTAGTACCTTAGAGATTTCTATCACTTCCCCAGATTACCAGAGGCATGAACCCACTATCGATCATAAATACTAACTCTTGGAGTTGCTAGCATCTACTTGCCCAAGATAGCTACTAACAACGGAAAGCATGCAAGATCTCAAATAACAAAGACATGATAGAATCAATAATCAATCTGAAATAGCATCTCAATATCCATCGGATCCCCACAAACACAACATGTATGAATTACAAATAGATGATCTTGATCATGAACGGAGCTCACAAGATCTAAACATGAAAGCACAAAGGAGAAGAAACCAGCCATCTAGCTACTACATGGATCCGTAGTCCAAGGATGAACTACTCACGCATCACACCGGAGGCTTGCATGGTGATGAAGAAGGCCTCCAGGGTGAATTCCCCTCTCCGGCAGGGTGCCAGGAAGAGCTTCAGATCCCCCCGATCTAGGGACAGAGACGACGGCGGCTACGGACTCTTTCATGGATTTTTGATCGTGTTCTTAGGGTTTTCGTCCCGAGGGCAACTTATAGGTGGAAGGAGAGGCCGAGGGGGGTGCTAGGGTCGGCCAGACCACCCCCTGGCGCGGGCCAGGCCTGGCCGCGTGGCCAGGTGGTGTGGCCGGCCCCCAGCCCTTCTCCGTCTTGTATTATGGCACTTGATCCCTTCCGAAAAAATAGGCACTTTGGCTTTTGTCCCGTCCAATTCCGAGAATATTCATTTTCTGACTTTTCTGGAACCAAAAACAACAGAAAACAGCCAGCTGGCACTGTGGCTCTTGTTAATAGGTTAGTACAAAAATCATAATAAAAGTACTCCAAAGTTGGAACAAAACACAAGAAAGTGGATAAAACCAAGCATGGAACATCAAAAATTATAGATACATTTGCAATGTATCACCTGGCGCGGACATTCTGTGTGCTACATCGGACTCTACCCGGACACTACCTGGAGTGTCCGGCCACCCCGGACTGTCCGGCCCACTCGACCCGGAGTGTCCGGCCCAAGTGATGGGTCTGCGAGCCTAGCTGGGCCCTATGGCCCATGTACCCCTCTACTTCGCCCAGAACTCTACTTTAATGCCTGAATTACCCCTGAACTTGTGGTTGGCCTATATATAGACCCCCACCTCCATTGTAAACCCTAGGATTGATATTGGAATTAGTGGAAACCCCCTTTGTGGATCTATCTAATTCTTGCCTCATGCTCCTTGACTAAGGAGCACCAATATCCCCAAACCTCGTTGGAGTTTGCATTGTGCCTCCGCGTTGTACAAGGCCTAGGTATCGGTGTCCCTTTGCCTAGACGTCAAGATCTCACCGAGTCTCCCATCTCGCCGTGCCGGTTCGAGAGAGAGTCCTCCGCCCGACGCCGATCCTAGGGATTGCGCCGGACCGGTCACCACCGGCATGAGCTATTGGTGTTTATCGTGGTTTTGCGTGTGTGTGTTCATCGCGTTCTTCGTGCGTGTGTTCGTCGTGTTCATCCTTCCCTCCTTCCCCCGCACTCCACCCTCTATTTGAAAGGGAATCGTGAAAGATCGGGCCACCCTAGAGGTTTGCCCTTAACATATTGGTATCAAGAGCTTCGTTGCTCATGATTTCCCCCACAAATTTTTCTTCTATCCACCAAAAATTCGAAAATCCCAACAAAAACAGCCCATATTTGACTTTGGATCGATCTCTTGATTTGGAGTGTTATTTGTGGTTTTGATCTGACCAAACCTTGTCTAAGGAGTTGGTCCAGCTTTATCCTGCGTTTCCCCAGCCCGATTTGGCCAGTTTTTCGCGGATTTGAGGCCCGAAGGCGAGGATTTCCGCTCAAGAACACGAGCAGGAAACCCGCGCCGGAGTGTCCAGCCGAACTAGACCGGAGTGTCCGGCCAGATCGGAGTGTCCGGCCTAGACAAACCGGAGTGTCCGGCTGTAACGCCAGTTTTGACAGTTTTGCCTCATTTTTCGCATTGGCTAATCTCCTTTGTTTGCTCGTGTCCCGTGTGCGTGTCAGCAACTACCAGAAAGCTTCCGCGCTCATCGACACCACGGACCACGAACATCATCCCGCACCACCAACGCCAAGTTCATCATCAAAGAAGGTATAACTTGTGTCACCTTGTTAACCCCCATCTTCCTTTGTGTGTACCTATCCCATGAGAGTGGCTCATCTTGTGTTTGCTTGAGCATTGTGCATTTGTCCTTGGATAGTGAGAGTGAAAGAGCAATATCAAGTGTGACTAGGTAGCATCAAGGGAGAGCAAGAAAAAAGAAAAAGATACAAAGAAAAAGCAAAAGAAACATAGTCTCCCCTTGCCAAAGAGAGTCTCAAAGCTTGTAAGCAAGAGAGAAAGCAGAGCGCCCAAGGCAAGTGCACAAATCTATTGCTCAATTTTCCTCTTTGCAAACGAGCCACGGTCTCTCCTTGCATTGGCACGACAATGAGCTTAGTCTTCGTTAGGACATTTTGTTTGCTCATTTTCATAGTCGTGTCAATCCCAACTTTCCCCACGTGTGTGTACATAGTCGTAGGTTCCCGTCACCCTTTTGAGTTGTTGACCTTCGCCTTTGACTTGAGTTTTGTGGGATTTTACCCACTTTTGACTATCCCTTTTATTTTGGTTGGTTCTTTGGCTTTCCACAATTCTAACCTACCACCAACAAGCTTTTGAGAGTTAGTTCTTTCTTTAGTGTGAGTTTTCTTTGCAATTCCACTTTGCACGCTTATAGATCTCACTTGTGGTTTCTAGTTTGGTGCAATCCCCAAGGTGAGGTACAAGGCTAACACCACCATATTCCACTTCCATATACAATACTCGTGCGTTTTGCATGATGGATAGGCACGGTGAGACGAGCCAACCACCTCCCCAAGAAGAAGATCAAGGTCCGTACATGACGCGTGCAAGTCACTTCATCGTCCGCCAAGAGTTCCGTGAACGTTCTTGAGACGCGACAAGATGAACAATTTGGCGAGACGCAAGCCGGGTTCAAGAACATCGACAACCGCTTCGACGGCCTCAAACAACAAATGCATGCAATGCATCACAACTTCGGCCACCAAAATGAAGCGCTCCAACGCTCCGTCACCGAAACAAATGACAATCTTCGACGCCTCATCGACGGCATGGCAAGACCACGTTCACGCGCATCAAGCTCTTCAAGTTCATCGCATCGTCATGCACCTCTTCCACAAGATCTACATCAAAGTGCTCAAAGATGCAATGATGCCCCCGTGGTTGAAGATGGAACCTCTCCGAACTATGTACCTTCCCCACGGCACGCCGCAACATCAAGCTATGATGGTGACCTCTCTTCAAGGCCACGAGCAAGGCAAGAAGCACACCGTCATCACGCAAGGGCACTAGTGATTCAACAAGAGCAACCACAAGAGGAACCGCAAGCGCAACCGCAAGTGCAACCGCAAGTCTACCACCATCGACCATGGCACATACTTGACACAACGAGTGATGACTCCAATTTGGAGAATCAAGCTCGTCATCGACGTGAAGATCTCCAAGATCCCCCTCCTCGTCATTAATGTCATGAACGTCAACAACGACACCATGGTCATCACACGGCGCCTCCTCCACATCAACAAAACTTGGAGCGATAAGTGATACAAGTTGAGAGACGCCCATCACGTCAAGAGGCTCATGACCATGTTCTTCGCCGTGAGGCCCATGTGCCTAACCAACATCACCAACCGAGGAACGAGCCTCCTCTTCGTCATCAACCGTGTCAAGAGACTCCACACCATCGCCACCATGAGGCTCAAGTGCCTCAACCACGTCAACAACCGTGCCAAGAGCAAGAGCAAGCTCCTCCTCAACAACAATATCAAGAGCAAACTCCGCAACAAGGACGCGAGAACCAAGTTCCACCTCCCCAACTACAAGATCATCAACAAGGTCACCAAGATCGTCGCAGTGACCGCAACGATGAAGAAACTTTTGGCAAGCTCAAGTTCACAATGCCCAAGTTCACCGGATCCAATGACCCCGAAGAATACCTCTTGTGGGCACTCAACGTCGACAAGATCTTACGCATGCACAACTATAGCAACGAGAAGATGGTCGCCATGGCTTCGCTAGAGTTTGATGATTACGCCAACCTTTGGTGGGAAGAAGTTCAAGTTGCTCGTGATGCAAGACAAGAGCCGCCAATCACAACTTGGCATGACATGAAGTCTCACATGAGATCCCAGTTTGTCCCCGCGCACTACACGCGTGACCTCTTCAACAACCTTCAAGCTCTTCGTCAAGGGACAAAGACCGTGGAAGAATACTTCAAGGAAATGGAACTGAACTTGATTCGCGCCAACATTGATGAGCGCATGGAGCAAACAATGGCACGTTTCCTTATTGGCTTGAATCACCCAATCAAGCGCATCGTCGAGTTCCAAACATACAACACCATGGTTGAGCTTGTGCACATTGCAACAAAGGCTAAACGTCAAGTGCAAGAGGATATCAAGTACAACAAGCCCAAGACGTACTTCATTTACAAGCAAGCTTCAACCGCTACACCAACAACTTACAATGGTAGCTCCTCAAGTACCTCCAAGCCTTCCTTCAAGCCCACACTTCCTCAAGGAAAACTGCCCCCAAGTGGCAAGCAAGCAAAGAGTGATACACCTTTCAACGATGAATGCTACAAGTGTGGAGGTAAAGGACACAAGTCGGCCGAATGTGGAAATAAGAAAGTCTTGTTCATCCATGACAATGGTGATGAAGAGTACTTGAGTGAAGATGAGTTTGATGCCCGTGTCAAGGAAGCAATGGCAAGGCAACAAGTGGAAGATGATCAAGAACTCCTCATGTGTGAGCATGACGCAAGTCCATCGCTTGTCGTCACAAGGATCTTGACCACTCAAGCACAAGAGCATGAAGACCAACGCTCCAATATCTTCCAAACACGAGCCGGCATCAACGGCAAATCTATCAAGGTGATCACTGACGGAGGGAGTTGTCACAACCTTGCTAGCACCAAGTTGTGTGAGAAGCTCAACCTCACCCTCCATCCACACAAGCACCCCTACCACGTGCAATGGCTAAGTGACCAAGGGTCCGTGAAGATCAAGCATACCATATCGATCTCCTTTGCCATTGGTCCTTACAAAGATACGGTGGAGTGTGATGTGGTTCCTATGACAGTTTGCCACATGCTTCTTGGTCAACCATGGCAATTTGACAAGGCTGCTCAACATGATGGTCGCACCAATATGTACACCTTCAAATGGCTCAACAAAACATGTGTTTTGCAACCGATGACTCCTAGCCAAATAATTGCGGACAATGCAAAGGCTTTAGCGAGGGCGCAAAGCACAACACCTACGTGTGAGAAGAGCGGTGAGAGAGAGAACCACCTCATAGTGAGTGAGAGCCACAAGCCAAATTCGAGTGGAAAAACTAAGAGTGTTCTCCTTGCCACCAAAAGTGAGATGAGAGATGTTCAGAACAACCCATCCATCTTGCACTATGTCCTCCTTTGCAAGGGACTAGCGCAAGGAACTAATGAATTAACCAATGTTACTCCATCTTTGATGAATGTTTTGCAGGAATTCAAGGATGTGTTCCCCGAAGAGCTTCCACATAGACTACCTCCTCTTCACAGCATCGAACATCGAATTGACCTCATCCCCGGTGCACCACTTCCCAACCACGCCGCTTACCACACGAACCCGGAGGAGACGAAGGAGATCGAACGTCAAATCAACCAACTCGTCTCCAAAGGTTTGATCCAAGTTAGCACTAGTCCAAGTGTCGTACCCGTGATTCTTGTTCCAAAGACGGAAGATACGTTACGGTTATGCATGGACTGCCATCCAATCAATGTTATCACCGTGCGTTATCGACATCCCATACCACGTCTCGATGACATGCTTGATGAGTTGTGTGGAGCCACTATTTTTTCGAAAATTGATCTTCGTAGTGGTTACCATCAAATACGCATGGCTGAAGGTGATGAGTGGAAAACCGCCTTGAAGACCAAACTTGGTCTCTATGAATGGTTGGTTATGCCCTTTGGTTTATCAAATGCCCCATCCACCTGCATGCGCCTTATGAATCACATCTTGCGTTCCCTCATTGGAAAAAGTGTTGTTGTCTACTTCGATGATATTCTTGTTTATAGCAAATCACTTGAGGACCATATAACACATGTCAAGGAAGTTTTACAATTCCTTCGACATGAAAAGCTTTATGCTAATCTTCCCAAGTGCACTTTTGCTAAAGACAAGTTGATTTTTCTTGGATTTGTCATTTCTTCGAAGGGAATTGAAATTGATGTTTCCAAGGTAAAGGACATACGAGATTGGCCCATACCAACAAATGTGAGTGAACTGTGAAGTTTTTATGGGTTGGACGGTTTCTATCGTCGCTTTGTGAAAGCCTTTTCAACCATTGCTTTTCCCCTTAATGAATTGACCAAAAAGAATGTCACCTTCGTGTGGGGCAAAGCACAACAAAAAGCTTTTGATGAACTTAAAAAGAGGCTCGCCGAAGCACCTCTTCTTGCTTTACCGGATTTCACAAAAACTTTTGAAATAGAGTGTGATGCTAGTGGTATTGGCATTGTAGGAGTCCTTATGCAAAACGGACGTCCTATAGCCTACCATAGCGAGAAACTTGATGGTGCTCGCCTTAACTATCTGATTTATGACAAAGAGCTTTTTGCCTTAGTTCGTGTCCTTCAAGTTTGGCAACACTACCTTTGGCCCAAGGAATTTATCATACATTCCGACCACGAGTCGTTGAAATATCTCAAAGGCCAAGCTAACTTGAGCAAGAGACACACTAAGTGGGTTGAGTTCATGGAGCCTTTTCCGTACATTTTCAAGTATAAGAAGGGGAAAGATAATGTAGTTGCGGACGCATTGTCTCGCAAACATACAAGCCTTCTTACGAGACTTGAAATCAACGTGTTGGGTCTTGAGGAAATAAAATCATTGTATGCTTCCGATCCGTTCTTTGAACCAATTTTCACAAAGTGCTCCAGTGACAAAGGAGTTGATGATTTCTATTTGCATAAGGGCTTTCTATTTAAACAAAACAAGCTATGCATCCCGAAGTCGTCGCTTCAACTTTTGCTTCTCCAAGAATCTCATGGTGGAGGCCTTATGGGTCACTTTGGTCGTGACAAGACATTAGACATGCTCTCCAATCAATACTTTTGGCCCAAGATGAAGCGTGACGTGGAGCGCTACGTTCAACGATGCACAACATGTGTTCAAGCTAAGTCGCAAGCTAATCCCTATGGTCTTTATATGCCATTGCCTATTCCTCATACACCTTGGTCCAACATTAGCATGGATTTCGTGTTAGGATTGCCTAGGTCTAAGCATGGTCATGATTCTATATTTGTTGTTGTGGATCGTTTTTCCAAAATGGCACACTTCATACCGTGCCATAAGACCGACGATGCTTCACATGTTGCAAATCTATTTTTCAAGGAAATCGTCCGTCTTCACAGTGTGCCAAGGACAATCGTCTCCGACCACGACGTCAAATTCATGAGCTACTTGTGGAAGACCCTCATGGCCAAGCTCGGCGTCAAGCTCCTCTTCTCATCCTCATCACATCCTCAAACTGATGGCCAAACCGAAGTTGTCAACCGAAGCCTCGGAACTCTCCTTCGTGTGTTGATCAAGAAAAACCTGAAGGATTGGGAGGAATGCATTCCAGACGCCAAGTTTGCCTACAATCGAGCCAAGCACTCAACAACCAAGATGAGTCCATTCATGATCGTCTATGGTTTCGAGCCCCTCGCCGCGCTCGACATCCTACCACTACCTCTCCATGAGCGCACGAACATGGACGTCGAGAAGCGCGCACAAGCTATGAAGAAGCTTCATGAAGAAACAAGAGCTACTATCGAACAACAAGTCCTTCGCCAAGCTTCAAGGTTAAACAAGGACAAGAAGGAGATGCTATTTGAAGAAGGTGACCTTGTGTGGATACACCTAAGCAAGGACCGCTTCCCCAAGGAACGTGACTCCAAGCTCAAGCCAAGAGGAGATGGTCCCTTCGAGGTCCTCAAAAGAATCAACAACAACGCCTACATCATCGACATACCGACCTCCAAGTACCTTGCAAGCAATACATTCAATGTCAAGGATCTCTGACCCTACCATGGAGATGTTCAAGATGATATCCATGAAGAGTCGAGGACGACTCTTTCCCAAGGGGGGGGGAGCTGATGCAGCCCGTCCTACGGACGCTTCTACATCTACACCAAAAAGTCCCCCAAGTGGACCCATGACTCATGCCCGAGCCAAACTCCTACAAGCTAAGGTGAACTCACTCCTCTCCTTGTGCCAATTTGATACCTCCTTGGATGGTGTGCTACTTCATACCTCTACTCTGTGCATCATCAGGTACGAACCCCCGCCGCGTCGACCCACGAGCCCTGAAGCTGCACCTGAGCTGAAGCTGCCTGAGCCGGAGTGTCCGCCCGAATCCAGCCGGAGTGTCCGGCGCAGCCGGACTGTCTAGCGCGACTGAGCCGGAGTGTCCGGCCTACCCCAGCCCTGTCCTGGTGCGGACATTCTGTGTGCTACATCGGACTCTACCCGGACACTACCCGGAGTGTCCGGCCACCCCGAACTGTCCGGCCCACTCGACTCGGAGTGTCCGGCCCAAGTGATGGGCCTGCGAGCCTAGCTGGGCCCTATGGCCCATGTACCCCTCTACTTCGCCCAGAACTCTACTTTAATGCCTGAATTACCCCTGAACTTGTGGTTGGCCAATATATAGACCCCCACCTCCATTATAAACCCTAGGCTTGATATTGGAATTAGTGGAAACCCCCTTTGTGGATCTATCTAATTCTTGCCTCATGCTCCTTGACTAAGGAGCACCAATATCCCCAAACCTCGTTGGAGTTTGCATTGTGCCTCCGTGTTGTACAAGGCCTAGGCATCGGTGTCCCTTTGCCTACACGTCAAGATCTCACCGAGTCTCCCATCTCGCCGTGTCGGTTCGAGAGAGAGTCATCCGCCCGACGCCGATCCTAGGGATTGTGCCGGACCGGTCATCGCCGGCGTGAGTTATTGGTGTTTATCGTGGTTTTGTGTGTGTGTGTTCATCGCGTTCTTCGTGCGTGTGTTCGTCGTGTTCATCCTTCCCTCCTTCCCCCGCACTCCACCCTCGATTTGAAAGGGAATCGTGAAAGATCAGGCCACCCTAGAGGTTTGCCCTCAACAACATCACTCGAAAACCAGCGGGGGGAGCAGGAATTGTCTCACTGCTGGGGACGCGCACGTCGGCGACTGCGGCGGACAGTACTCCGTCTTGGCAAAGAAGACGGAGATCAGACGCCTTGATGATGGAGGGGCGCCACGCACCATTCGTGACGCGGGTGCCCGTGACCTTCTTCTTCCCGCCGACGGCGGTGCTGGTGCCCGCAGCGGTGGAGCCAGCCTTCTTCTTCGCCGCGGCAACGGTGGCCGCAGAATCAGCGGCAACGCCTCCCTTCTTCTTCCCCATTGCGCGACAGCGATGCGAGCAAAGAAATTAGCTCGGAAACGAGCGGAGCTGGTCCAGCGTCGTGGAAGAAACGGGAGCAGAGAAAGCAGAGGAGCAGCGGCAATGGCGATGGCAGCAAAGGATGAATGAGAACAGATGGAAAAATTACCGTCGCAGCGCCGGTACTTAACCCTTGGAAGATGCAATCCAACGGCTGAGAAAAACCCTACTAGACGCATGGCACACATCGTGTTGGACACGTGGAGGAGTGGAAGCGCGAACCATCCCTCCACTACTCCCATTACGCGCAGAAATCAAGGAGGTGCAGTTAAAATAAAGATTACGCACGCCCAGTCAAATCAAAGTCAGAAAGTGGGACCTACTGCTCGTCACGTCCCGTCAAACTCGCTCACGCGGGCAACTGAGGTCATAAAAGCGTCAGCACTAACGTCATCAAAGCTACGCAGCGGAAAACTTTGATTACTTTAGTCCTTGCTCGAGTCTTCGACTCCACCAAGCACTCGGGGGCTACTCCCATAGGGAGCGCTGGTCGCGCACCATACGATTTTCTCTTTCTTTTTCCAGGAACATGGACAATAAAAGGCAAACCCAACCACTCGAAATACGGTTCGACTATGTACATGGGTTACTCCCATAGGGAGCGCCGGAAACAAATTCGACTGAAACAAACAAGCAAAAGATGACAGCAGTTGCAAAAGTACTTTAGTCCCTGCCTGAGTCTTCGACTCAACCAGGCACTCAGGGCTACTCCCATAGGGAGCGCTGGTCGCGCACCCTATGATTATTTGTACAAAAACTATGTGTTGATAACGTCCACACTCGAAGCTCATGGCGACACCGCCTCATAATTTTTCCCTACAAAGAGACTGCGTCTCCTAGGTCACCCGAATCGTCTCCGCGATGATAAAATTCGGATGCCGCGCTTACAGCGTGAAGGTAAGACCTGAATAAGGCCTGGCAACGCATTAGCTGCGGACTACCATAAATGTATTCGTGCCTACAGGTATGATGAACATGCCTCGACGGACGCGTCGAGTGCTCACACCCATATAACTGGAATTCGACTCCTGTAAGACCTCCGCGGCTTGAGTCGAATTACGCCAGCACTTTTCTGGATTCGAGTCCAAGGACTCGAGTTCGAGTAGATTGTGTTGTTTCACCCTAAGGTGGTTAACTGATACCGATACTTCGGTTATATCAGGCACGTACATCAACAATCCCTATGACACAAATAAAGCAGTCGAAATACACTCGTTCAGGCACTCGAAAGACTTCAAAACGTCCCCAGTCGAATCTGCGATTCCACTGGACACTCGGGGGCTACTGACATGGGTATACACTACAGGTACTCGAGTTTGGTATATATGGTCTAAATACATACAGGCCCACGGTGTCGCCAAGGCCCAAACGAGGGACTCGAGTCACCTACGGCCTCTCGATTGCTTGAAGAACAAGAAGAAGTTAAAGATAGAAAGTTTGAAGGGGGAAAACCCTAATTTGTAACCGACTCGACCTGCTACCCGGGACCTAGCCTATCTATATAAAGGCTAGGAGGGGCGGCGAGGAGGACATGCGCAACCCTAGTTTCCACCACCCTCGCCAGATTGCATCTGCGCACCATTGTAACCTTCGATTCCTTCGATAATTCCACGAGCAGACAAGCAGGAGTAGGGACCTCTACGAGGCCTCAACCTGGGTAAATATTTGTCCCCTGTGTGCTTGCTTGCTAGCCGATAGATGTCTCCAGCGCTCCCACCTTCTCCAAAACCCAAGTTCATAACAATGGGCATTGATGAGTTAAACCCTCGTCACAAACCAAACTCTCTACACTTTTCATGATGACACAAAGTACCAAAAGAAAAGATCAAACTTCCAAGCACATAAAACATGATATGGAACAAAACAAGAAGCATAAATATGAGTGTTCTAAATAATATATGAGAGCTCCCCCATGGATAGTGCATTATGTAGGATTTTCCTTTTGAATGCAAAATGCACACAAATGGGATCATCGCTAGTACCTACATTAAATAAAACACACGAGGATACAAAAAATAAGAAGATCCACAAGAGGCAAGGAAAGCTTGGGAGAAAACACAAAACATTTTGTTGGCAAGAGATAGAACAAAATTTAAGCAAAGGCCAAAATGAATATGATCAATAAATTCTACCATATATGGAGTACCACTTGTCAAATGACAAGAATTATGGGGAAACATTTACCAAGGTAGTTTTCAAGGATATCATGATCATATTCACAACAATAAGCATATGACAAAATATAAAAATTAAGCTTGATGCTTAGATAGAGATTCTTGATAGCTCCAAATAGTCACACAATCATAAAAGATTAAAGTAACTTGAAGCAAATGGTTTCCATGGAGGATATGGAGGTCCAAATATGGGGAAACACATACTAAGAAAACTCTCACAAACAAGATCCAAAAGATGAGCAATAAAATCAATCCAAGGGAATTGGAACTTGTTTGAGCTAAATGTGCCACTTAGGAGCTAGATAATTATCAATATCAATTCTAAGTGACACTACCTCAAATGTCCACATTTTCTAGGTTTGTAATATGCACAAAGCGTATGACTCCCCCATAATGTGATAAACCAAGAATACTCAACAAGAGGTAAAAAACATCCAAATAGAGATGATTAATGAGCATTATGGAACTTGAATTTCTCATGAGAAAGACATACCACATAGAGACTAGATAAACTTGCAATATACATACTAAGTGGTATTCCTCATGTACACAGACTTTAGGATTGTGGAATGCCCAAGCATAACACTCCCCCAAAATGGGATAGTCCATTGATCTCTCATAAGAGCCAAGAAAGATACCAAATAAATTCAACAAAAGCTCCAACCCAAGAGACACAAATACATGGTGTGACAACCAACATACACAAGTATACTTGATAACTCAATATAAGTACGAGGGAAGCACAACATGTACAAACACATACAAAGGTACAAAACCAACATATGCACAAGGGAGCAAGTAACTTTCAATGTAAATGAGTTAAGCACATGTTACCGCAAGGAGGAACATTGGATATATGATAGAAGCATGATAATCCAAATGGCTTGACTTGACAAGAATAAATGATGAAGATCTCTCAATTCTTCATAATGTAATGAAGCCTCCAATTTCCTCCACTAATACCTATTGATCAAGTTTTGGCTTGTTGGTACCCAACCAAGTTGAGTCCTAAGAGGTTAGTCACAATAGATTTGGCAACCCAAATGGTTCTTTTCATGAACCCACATTGAGCACCAACAAATTTGGCAAACACATTGCCAACCTCATCCTTATAAAGAGAATAAGTATCATCAATAATGATAGGGTTGTATGCGGAGATACCAATAGTGCATGAGGAAGAAATGTGCCCCTTCTCACGGCATATTAGCAAGTTATTCTCTTGCCATCTTTCTTCTTAGGTGAAGCCACAACTCGAGGAAGAGCTCGAGTAGTCCTCTTAGGAAGAGGCCCATCACTAACTTGAGGTAGAGCTTGCGGCCACTTACCTTGTTGCTTCACACTAAGAGGCTTCTTCTTCAACGGGAAAGATCTAACATGATGCCCTTCTTCCTTGCACTTGAAGCAAACAATGTTGGCCGGATTCTTGACTTGATATTGGCCATTCTTCTTGTTGCCCTTGTGCTTCAACTTGATAGTGGACTTGTTCTTGACATTGGAGTTGAATCCAATCCCACTCTTGTTATTGGGGGATTTTTGCATACTCAAGATATTGTCGAGTGTGGTCTTCCCTTTATGACCCTTTTTCAAGTCATTCTTCAAAGAAGTGACTTGAGCCTTGAGCTCTTTAATTTCCTCTACATGGTTAGTGTGAACAAAAATACTAGAGGAAGTGGATGCTACATTGTTAGAGCAACAAGGGACAGAAAGTAATTCATCACAAGATGTATCAATGGCATGAGTGGATGAATTACAAGGACTAGCACATGGCAATATGACATTTGGAGTAGAAGTAGTGCTAGTGTCCACATGAGGCTCATTAGATGTTACCTTTGACATAATAGCCTCATGAGCTAACTTTAGCCTAGCATGGGATGCTAGAAGATCCTCATGAGAGCTTGATAGCTTACCATGACTTTCTTCCAAGATCCCATACTTGCTAGTTAGCAAAGCAAGTTGAGTCTTTAGCTCAACATTTTACTTCAAAATAGATGCTTCACAAGAAATGGAGTTAGTATCACAAGCATCATAATTAATTGCAAGAGGTGAGGGCAACTTCAAAATCTCTTTTGAGTAAGAGGTTTTAAGTTTCTCATGTGACTCGGTGAGTTTGATGAGCTCACCCTTGATGACCCTAGAGCCATTTTTGAGGTGCTCAAAATCCTCAAGGAGTTTAGCATAAGCAACTTGAAGCTCATCATTTTTACTTATGAGACCACTAGCCACCTTAGGACCTCTATCATGAGATTCCTTCACTCTAGACAACTCTATAGCAAAGGTCTCCTCAAGGGATTCCTTAGTGGTTTGTTCCTCTTCAAGAGCTTCATTTAGGTGTGCAATTTGATTAGCATACTCACGCTCAAGGCTACTAATTTTATCAATGGTGTTCTCATGCTCCTCAATTTGTGCTTATAACTTATCAATATGTTCTTTTGCTCTTAATAGCAAAGTCCAAGATTTCAACAAAGTTAGAGCAAGCAATATTATTATCAACAAGAGCATGATAAACCATCTCACCCTTTTCATATAAATCATCAACATTCAACTCTTCTACCTCATTATCCTCATCCTCATCATCACAAGAGGTATTGGGTTCCAAAGTAGGAGTTACCTTTGAATCCTTAGCCATGAGGCATAGGTGGGTACCATGAGATGCTGGTGATAGTGGTGATGATGATGAATTATTTGACGCTTCATTCAAGATCTTGTCTTGGCCAATAGGATCTTCGTTTTCCTCTACATGGTTAGCAACACAAGTACTAGAGGAAATAGAAGCATTTTTATCATGGCAACAAGGCAAGGAGAGCATATCATCATGAGATCTATTGGGGCAATTTATACATGATATGCAAGGACTATCAACACTACCATGTAACTCATATATAGTGTTAGACGTGTTTAAGTCAAAAGATGAACCATTGCAATGAGATAGAGAAGAAGTATCAATAAGAGTAAGATCACTATCAATATTGCAAAGTTCACCACCACTCACCATATCATTACCTTGTGTCTTACCACATTTTGGTGAAGTGGAATAAAAGGATAACTCATCTCGACTAGAAGTGGAAGCAATACAATCATCCTCAATAATGTTGGACACATCATATTTATCTTGAAGTTTTGTCCATAACTCACGAGCGCTCCAAAAAGGTATGATTGAAGAAGTAACTACATAGCTCAAAGCATTAATAAGCACATTAGAAGCTTGAGCATCGAGATATAAGTTTTTCTCATCCTCACAAGATAGATTTTCGAAATCCATTGGAGGAGAAAAACCTATATCTACAATACGCTCCAAATTTGGGTTCATGCCCCGAAAATGAATAAGCATACGAGTTTTCCATATATCATAATTTGTGCCATCGAATATGAACATTTCATTGTGCACTAATCCCCTAGCCGACATCTTTACTCTCAAGGCGGTGAAGCCTAAAATGAGAGACCGGGCTCTGATACCAATTGAAAGGATACATATGTCGCCTAGAGGGGGGGTGAATAGGCGGTTAAAAACTTTTCCGAGAGAGGCTCAGCAAAGGCGGAATTAAACTTGCGTTTACTTTGTTAAGCACAAAAACCTAGAATAACTAGGGTTCACCTATTTGCACCAACAACTTATGCTAAACAAGACAAGCAACTATGAGATAGCAAGATATAAACTTCAAGCACAAAGGCTATCACAAAGTAAGGTGCATAAGTAAGAGCTCGGGTATAGAGATAACCGAGGCACGCGGAGGCGATGATGTTTTACTGAGTTCCTCCCAACATGGAGTACGTCTCGTTTGGAGAGGGGGTGGTATCAAACCACCAACGCCACAAAAGGCCTCCCTTGTTCTCCTGTGAATCTCACCCCAACGGGATCGATCCACACTTTCACTATCGGTGCACTTGTCGGTGGCAATCCGGAACCTCTCACAAGGTTGGGGCACTTCTCCACAACTCAATTGGAGGCTCCCAACAAACAAGCTTGGAGAAAGCTCCACAACTTAATTGGAGGCCCCAAGTAATCCACAAACCTACAAAACCACCAAACCGTATAGGGTTCAATGAACCCAAGAGTAAAAAGCTTCTCAACTTTTCACCCAATCGAATCCTCACTGAGAACTCAAACCGATGCACCAAATGCAATGGCAAGAACACAAGATATGCTCAAATCCTTCTCTCCCAAATTCCACCAAAGCTACAAAAGCTTATGGGGGAATAAGAGAGGAAGAACAATGGAGGAAATCCACAAAAGACTCCAAGATCTAGATCCCAAGATGTTCCCCTCACTTAGAGGAGAGATTGATTGGTGGGGTTGTAGATCTAGATCTCCTCTTTCAAATCCCTCAAGAAAATGCAAGAATCATAGGAGGGATTGAGAGATAGCAAGCTCAACAAGGTCAGCAATGGAGGGGAAAACTCGCAAGAAAGGTTGTCCAACTGTTGGGGAAGAAGGGCCCCTTATATAGGTCCTCCAAAATCCAACCGTTGGAGCTCTGGAGCGCGCGGGCCGGACATTCTGGCCAGATTCCGGGTGGTTTCCGATATGGCATACCGAATGTCCGCACCGAGAGAACAAAACTTGTCGAACCCGCAGGGCCGGACACTCCGGCTGAAAATGGTCGGACATTCTGGCCGGGCCGGACACTCCGTCCGAAAACGGCCAGACATTCCGCCCAAGGCAAAACTAACAGAAACATCAATACGAAAACAACCATAACTTTTGCATCCGGACTCCGATTTTGATGATATTGGGCTTGTTTTAAAGAGGACAACAAACTCTACAAGATCATGCAGGGAACCATCATAGTCCAGAAACAGAGGATAGAACCAAATGACGAAAGGTTTGACCTCTCTCAAAAAGACGAACCGGTAAAACCTCCAACATCGAAAACGCAATAGTGTTTTCGATGAACTTGGGCTTGTCATGAAGATTAACACAAGCTCTAAATCCTCTCATGGATAAGAACCAAATAATGTAAGGTTTTACGAATCTCTAAAATACAACCCGGTAAAACCTCCAATATCGAAAACGCAATAGAGAATGCATATGAAATCCGTTTTTGATGAACTAGAGCTTGTTATGCATATTACCACAAGCTCAAGAACCTCACATGTATAAGATCCAAATAACAAACAAGAAAGATGATGCCAAGTATGCAAAGGTTTGAGGTCTCATGAAAGATATGATCAAGTTACTCACTCGAGAGCCCCTCTTGATAGTACGGCTATCTATCATATAAACCGGTCTCCCCAACTAACACCATGAGACCAGTAAGAAAGAAACCATATCAAGAACATACCTTTGCCTTGAGCATATTCCACTTGAGCTTGACGATAGTGATCTTGTCCACCTCAAGATGGAACACCTTTCTTGATTGCACTAGCTTGGTGAAGACTTGCAAATTGCTCTCCCATACTCCACTATGGTAGAGCTTCTCTCTTAAGTATATCATCTTCCCATATCCATGATAACTATAGGATGGAAAGATTCAAGCAAATGATCCCTTCGAGATGGCTCATCTTGAACTTGCACATCATTTCTTGTTTATTCATTATGTTGGTGTCTTGAAGGAACACAAGAGATATCACCCCAACTTTAGCCTTCAAGACACACTTGCTATAGGCTCAACTCTCACTTGACCAATCTCCGGATCACTCATTGAAACCTTGGTCAACACTTAATCTTCTACACTTTCTTCTTCTCCCAACCTTGAATCCAACATGGTTCAAGCATTGCATATGGACAAATCCTACAGGTAAAACTCAATGCAAACATAAGTCCATAAAGATTGTCATTAATTACCAAAACCACACATGGGGGCACACATGTACTTTCAGTTATGTAATTGTGGGGTTGACTGAGTCGTGCCAATGAAGTGTATAAACCACTCGAGAGTGTAAATCTAAGTACTTAGTCGTGTGTCATGTTATGGAAAATTTGAGCAATTGGATTTAGAAGCTATGATAATTTCTCATTTTTTCCAATTTCTCAATTACTTAAAATTTGTGGATGAACTTAATTTGTTAGGAGCACCTTCTATCAATTAGAGTGTCCTATTTATGTATTGAAAAGTATTTTGCCAAAAATGTTAGGGTAAAACTGTTGCTTTATACAAATGAGTTTAAACTCCACCTAGCCACTATGAATGTAGTTGTTAGTTCTATTATCATAACTATTAGCCTACTTGCCAATATAATCAAAGTATTGACCAATTCATTTGGGCTACATCATTTAATGTTGCAGGTTATTCTGTTATAGAGTGATTGTTATAGGTCGCGAGACTCCACTTAGGATTTGTTCGCCTATGAAACATTTGAATGATGGGGAGGCACTTTGTTTATCGTTTTCCACTGCTACTTGAATATAGACTTGTGCTATGTAAAGATGTAATTATTGAAAATTTTGTATCATGTACGTTATAATCATGATGCAATGTTATTCTTTGATATCTATCAATGTTGTGTGTGCTAGTGAACTGATTCAAGGATTATGACTATCGGGTGAGATCGCCTCAATGGTATCGTTAGAAGTTGGGAAGCTTCCACGAGAGTAGTGATGGAAAGAAGATGATAATACTGCCAGGGTAGGAGAGACGAGATGAGCACCACCAACCAACCGGTGTCCATACCACATGGAGAAAGGCATAACCAATGACCACAAACCGACCACACCCCAGTAGACTCTAGGATCCCGAGACGATACATTCAAGGGCATATTTTCCTTGCATGCGCGTTCTCCAAGCTCGAATGGTAAAGCGCATGGAGATAGATGTATACATGTTCCCCTCCCCTTGCAAGCAATGTTTTATGATGACCCTACTCTTCTTTGAGGAAACTTTACTATCTCTTGTATGACCAGGGCGAACTAGAGGGGGCTCCAAGCTCGCCTATGGTGCTGGATGTGATCCAGTACCGCTCTTCAGGCCCTAGTACCACTTATGTACACGGTCGACTTGGATTATAGTTGCCGAGCTGGTTTACATATGGTTGAGATAGAGGGAAACCCTAACAACATATTCTAGATCCGATTTACAAGTCGGGTACAAGATGTATCCCGCGGGTTCCTCATGAAGATCTTGGTGTGGCTTGCACTCCAAGATGATGACGTGTGGGCTTCCACCGGGTGTTCGAGTGCTTTGGTTGGACCACCCCTAGCCAAGTGAACAACCATTAGGCCTAGTGGGCCTACTTGGGGTCCATGGCCTAGCCATAGTACAAACGTTTATTCTTGTAACCCGAGGAGAAAGCGAAATGTATCCACGACGACACCCTCCAAGAAGAAATGTGGCGCTCAAAAGCGACATCCTCATCGCCATCGAACCATCAAGCAGGATGTTCACCTGGGTAACATGATCACCGTCCGCACCTAGTGGGATTGGCCATACTAAGGTGGCTGGAATAGGAGAGTCCCCAAGATTTGGTTGAGAGCAAGGCAACTCTCGACCAAGACCGACTCATGCCAGTGACCTGACCTCCCTCATGGTTGAGATCACCGTCTAACACAACGCGCAATTGCGCGACTTTAAGAGGAGTGTCGCTAGATCTATGAACGAGGCAAGAGGATAGCAAGTTCTAAATTCTGTCTCGGTAGAACATAGATTTCCATTACTATGAAATTCATAAATGAAAATGAAGTAGTTAATGGGAGGACTATCACTATCATTTTTCTTGTGCGTGTTCCTAAGAGAAGTAATTTGTCCTGATGTTCATTGTAATTTTATTCTTATTTCCCTATCTATATAGAACCCTCCTGTCATTTCTTCTTTTTGGTCTCATATAATTAAGGAATCATATACATCTAAAATCCAATAAAATTTCTCCTATACGAGAAAGATTACTTTTTCTTGGTAATGTACAGGAAGAAGGGGTCATCATTTTCTTTTTTAGGGGGAGGAGGTGGAACAAGGGCATAGTGACGGAAGGCTGATTATGGTTTATATGCATTACCCCCTTTGGCAGAATATACATCCCAACCCCATCGGCATTTGCGTTGAGCAAAGAAGAACCATATCGGTGGCCACGTGCCTAGTTTCGATACTAAGAAGCAGAACCTAACACATTTGATGGCTGTTAGACTGTTAGTTGCACAAAGCCACATGGCTGCACAGGATCCTAAAGTAATCATGCCTCGTGCATGCACCCCAAATTGCCAATTATATAGAGTGCAAAGCTAGACACCAGGAACAAGTGTCACGTCAAGGATTCCCGCCCAGGGCGAGTGGAGATTTGGTGTACCAGTGCTCTCTCCGTTTTGAAAAAAGGGTATTTTTGAGTTTTTTAGAAAAAAAAACTCAAGAATACATGATATATTTCTGCGAAATTTTAATAAAAAAATCGTTTTATTTTAAGTTACAGAAAAAATATAAATTTATGAAAGTGAATAAGATCAGAAATACATCTTTTTGTTGGAAAACTGTCCTTTTTGTGTAGATCAAAATGCAAGATATTTTTAAATGAAATTCTAGCGTATATTCTGAATGTACGTATCTAGTAGTACATATCTAGTTATATATTTATTTTCGAAAATTTTGGAGACCTAAAATTACAAGTTTTATTATTTTTTAAATAAACATGTGCACTGGTGCCCATATGTCAAAGACACTTTGGCCACTGAGGACACTTTATTGAGTTTGGAGTAAGGAGAAGAAACTTGGACATGTCGCCTATCTCAAAAATATCAGGTGTTGCAATGTAAAATACAAAGTTGATCTAAAGTCGCCCACAAATATGATACGTATTCACAGAGTAATCAAGTCTTATTGATCAAATGTCATCACTAGTGTGAATATACTACAAATGAATTATGTCACGACTGACAAAGTCTTCACAGCAAAAAATATATATGATTATGTCATGAGCTCTACCAAAATATCCATAATTTCTCGGAGATCGGTTTGGCTATCTTTGATAGCATTACCAATTGTGAAGCTTGTCCATAACCATTCTGTGTTAAGGGTTTATACTACGTATTCTCTTATCCCTACTTCTCGTCCATTTGCAATACTTTTACGTTTATGTAAACTCAATGAAATATATCCTGCAAACTAGGGATATTTCAGTGCTAGTTGATCCATCAACTGAAAATGCTTCATGTTAATTTAGTAAGGTATAAGATGCATCATTGCTCTGTGCTTAACTTAAAGCAGAAGCATGGGCTGCATCAGGATTCCCTCCCTCAGATCTCTATCACCATTGCTACTAGATGCCAACCAAGAAACATAAAGAGAGGAAGAGGTGCAAGATAAGAGAAGCGGGGAATAAAGATAGGAGCAGTGATGAGGAAAGCCGCAAACAATGGTTTCAGAGGTTGCACACAGCCAGTGGGAAAGTAGGAACGGTACCTTCCCCGTTATAGTTTGGTCCGCATAAACACCATCAAGTGTCATGATAGCACTAATGCAAAACAGCCAGCTACACCTAATGGGTGCTAGGCTCGTTGCTTTATTGACAACAGATGGGGGAAATGAAGAAAGGAGGGCATCCATGGCAAGGAAACTTTGACAGGTAAAAAGAAGGGCTAGAATTGTACCACGGGAAGCCATGGTGGGTTTGCTACCTGCTTGAGTTGGGTGAGCAAGCAGATGCTAAACGAAAGGTTGATAGGAGGGATGGATTGTGGTCGGTAACCGACCGTCAGATGGCAACTGAGGCTGCTCTTCTGTAAAGATCTCAAGCTTGGCTGTGACTATTTTCTGAACCAGCTTGTGTTGCCGCCGTTCGAATTCAAAATGTGGATCTTTCAAGGGCGAAATATTTTAAAAAATTCGCTGAAAAACGAGAATCGGCGAGATGGAGATGTGCATGATGAGTCATCCTCGATTTCCACCTATCAATTAGCAGGCAGAGTAATGGGATTTGGACAAGTTTTCTCTGGAGACGACACGCAAATATGACGTTTCATGGTCATCTGCTTTCGCATGTAGTTTTGAATTATATTAACATATCCAAAGCTAATGCGGGTTATTGGCTTTGACATTTGTTGCAATGCATGTCCACACTACATACGCAAGGTTATCTTACTTTTGACAGAACTGCAGACAATAATTGAAAGCAATTGCACAGACAACGCTTTGGCAGGTAGCTTAAGTTGGTGTTGCAACATGCCACTCAAGTCCATGATCTGAAAGGTGTTCAGAATTTACTTACAAACATTTCTACTCATACTTCCACTCGGTTATCTATGTAGTACTATCAAAGATCCAAAGTTTAATTGTCCCACCTGCCATGCTAGTTAAAGTTAAAGCACTAGTAAGCTACATTAACCCGTGACACAATTAGGAAGAAAAAGATATTCACTGCAGAACAGTTGCAGATATCATGTCCAGAAAATCATATCCCACCACCACTTGCCACTTCCTCCAATATGTCAATTTCGCCGTCCTGTAATTTGGTACCACCCATCAATCTTTCTCAATCTAAAAAGTTTGGCAAATGAGAGAGATGGCCCGGCATAGCAGGACCATGGCCAGCCAAATCCGGACAAGTGAGCAGATGGAACACTTAGACGATAGACTCGCGAAAAAGAATTCGAAGTGGGTCGGTGGGTGCTTAGTAGATTGCAAGGCACAAAATATGCACACACGCAAAGGATGCCAAGATTACAACACTTGTCCTGTGATAATACACTGGTTGGGAACATTGGAGGGTGTTCACTATGAAAAAAGCAACATACGAGGATCCATGATCTTTCCATGCTAGTGTTACCGTCACATAGTAGCTCAATGTTTTGAAGGGAATCGGATGGATAAAATTATACGAGCCAAGTTGATTTGATGGTTCCAAAATTCTAACTCGAATGGAATTTTAGTTTTTAGGACTGACTCGATGTTCTGCAAACTGCATACCTTGATCTAAACCACCTCTCAGAATCTCAGACTCATGTATTGCATTTGACGATCAATTGCCCATGTTGGGGACCAAGTAAAATATTGCAACTCAAACAGCAAAAGGGGTGAATAGTTCTGCATACCAGCTATACCAAGTACCTATTCTAAAAAAAAAAACAAAAAAAACTACCAAGTACCTACCGTGGATTAGAGCGCGACGAGAAACTGTAGGAATACGGCTGCAACTTGCAGAGCGCCGAGATGGAAGAAGAATGCGCTGACCGCCCAGTGCCGGGCTGCCGGCGATGGTCCACTGGCGGCACACACGCCAACGCCAAGAAAGCGTAGGGATCCTTGCGGAGTGGGTAGTTGTTTCCGTGGGCTGCGAGCCCGTGACAAGGCCGTCGAAGCGAAGTGACTGCAAGATTAGGGCGAGAAAGAGAAACGGGAGAAACTGGGCCGCACGAGCCCACAAACTTAGAAATTGCCTTTTGAGTCCTTTTCTTCGGGTCCTCCTCGCTCGCGCCTGGGAAACGACTCGGTAACGCCCGAGCGTTCCCGTGCCATCGTTTCGCTTAAGCGCGCGTCCCATGGGCTCGGCCTGTTAGTTGACCCTTTTCGTTCGGGATGAGAGTTGAGACTCAGCGAAAGTGTCATTCGGCGCAAGATGTGTCGTGACTCCACGAGATTTATTTTTTGAGCTGGTGACTCCACGGGACTTTTAGTCGTGACTCCAGCCTGGCATGCGGGGGCAAGCTGAGCTTTTTCTACTCCCTCCGCGTTCCAAATCCATGCAGTTTCACCATGATTAGGCGCGAAGGCATTATACTAGCAATTTAATTACTTCCTTCGATCCATATTACTTGACTTGAATTTGTCTAGATTCGGATGTATTTAGACATGTTTTAGTATTAGATACATCCGAATCTAGATAAATCTAAGTCAACTAATATGGGTCGGAGGGAGTATAGCGTTTTGGTCCTATTTCTTATCTCCTTCGGTTTCCACTCACAGCAGTGTGAATTGGTAGTTGAATAATCTGCATGCAACTATTAACACAAACTCCACCGATGCATGCGTAAGCCGGAGCAAGAATAGTAATTGTGTGCTGGTGGTTTAATGGGCAAACGTAATTTTAGCAAATCACTATATACCTTATCCCAGAGAATCATCATGTGTGCCCTGTAAACCGACTCGGAGGGAGTACAATGATCAGTCATTTCGTTCCGGTGTTTGCATTCTTTTGATTCATTTCGATTTTCTTTCTACAATTCGTTCCTTCTATCAAGTATGCTTTTCTTTTCTTTCTTTTTCTTCTTTCTTGCCTTCTTCTCTTTTCATTATTCTTATCATTTTAATATTTTTTGTTTTGTTTATTTTCTTTTTTTTCCTTCTTTTCATGTTTTTCTTAACTTTATATCTTTTTTCTAGTAGGGATGTGTTTCGTGATATTTAAATTCAGGTACAATTTTAGGTTAAAAGTTTTATTCCTTATAGGCTTAATCTTTTAGTTCAGTTAATAGTTGTGCATACCTTTTTCGTAGACGAATTTTGTTCCACTTGATCAAAAATGTGTTGTACTTGGGATTTTTATTCTAGAGTGCTGCTTTTTGTTTGTTTTCACTCGATTTGTTTTCTTGTTTCATGGGTGGATGGGATTAATTCCAGACCGGTAAAATTCTTATTGCCATTGTAGTCATGATTTTTGCCAGCTCTTCCACTTTTTTGTTCCTCCTGTAGATATGTTTTGGCACTCCGGCGCTAAAGTTTTGTTCCTCGCATAGATATGATTCATTTGTTGGCGCTACAAATATTTGTTCAATTTGTAGGTGTGATTGTTTGTTTCACTTAATATGACATTTTGATCCCAGTAGATGTGATTTGTTCATGGGTAGCTAAAATTTTGTTACTTGTGTAGATATGATTTCGTTCTCAGGCGGTATAGTTCTTGTTCCAAATATAATTGTTTTACATGTATGTGATGTCTGTTTCTTGGCCGCTAAATTTTGTTCCTCGTATAGATGTGTTTCGTTCCTCGGGTGCTACGGTTTTTCCCAATATAGTCTTTATTTTGTTCTAGTTAGTCAAAAATAGTGTTCCACGGGCACTATATTTTTTCACGCGTATAGTTATGATTAGTTTAATTGGTACTACATTTTTGTACAAGGTAATTTAAAAGTTCTACTAGTTTTCATAATTTGTTCCTCCCGTGTGTATATATTGTTTTAACTAGTCTAATTTTTCCTCATGTGCTCATGATTTGTTCCATGTGCTATAATTTTTTGTTCCACTTTATTCATATTTTCTGTTCTTAGTAATGCCACTCTTGAAAGGACAGGATGTCGCCTAGAGGGGGGTGAATAGGCGGTTTAAAACTTTTACAGACTGGCTTAACAAAGGCGGAATTAAACTAACGTTTACTTTGTCAAGCACAAAACCTAGAACAACTAGGTTTCACATATGTGCACCAACAACTTATGCTAAGCAAGACAAGCAACTATGTGATAGTAAGATATAGACTTCAAGAACGAAGGCTATCACAAAGAAAGGTTCATAAGTAAGAGCTCGGGTATAGAGATACCCGAGGCACGCAGATACGACGATGTTTTACCGAGTTCCTCCCAACAATGGAGTACGTATCGTTTGAAGAGGGGGTGGTTTTAAACCACCAACGCCACAAAAGGCCTCCCTTGTTCTCCTGTGAATCTCACCCCAACAGGATTGATTCACACTTCCACTATCGGTGCACTTGTCGGTGGCAATCTGAAACCTCTCACAAGATTGGGGCACTTCTCCACAACTCAATTGGAGGCTCCCAACAAACAAGCTTGGGGGAAAGCTCCACAACTTAATTGGAGGCCCCAAGTAATCCACCAACTTGCAAAACAACTAAACCATCTAGGGTTTCCAGAACCCAAGAGTAAAAGGCTTCTCACGTTTACCTAATCGAATCCTCACCGAGAACTCAAATCGATGCACCAAATGCAATGGCAAGAACACAAGAATTGCTCAAGTCCTTCACTCCTAAATTCCACCAAAGGTATAAAATCTTATGGGGGAATAAGAGAGGAAGAACAATGGAGGAAATCCACACAAGACTCCAAGATCTAGATCCAAAGATGTCCCCCTCACATAGAGGAGAGATTGATAGGTGGGATTGTATATCTAGATCTCCTCTTTCAAATCCCTCAAGAATATGCAAGAATAATAGGATGGATTGAGACAAAGTAAGCTCAAGAAGGTCAGCAATGGAGGGGGAAACTTGCAAGGAAGGTTAGGGAACTATTGGGGAAGAAGGGACCCTTAAATAGGTCCCTAGAAATCCAACCGTTAGGCCCAGGAATCGCTCGGTCCGGAGTCTCCGGACTGGGACCGGAGTCTCCGGTGTACCCAGGCCAAACGGGGACAAACTGGGGGACAATCAGTACTCAGTCCGGAGATACACCGGAGATTTAGTCCGGAATCTCTGGTCTAACAAAAACTGGCAGAAAGACCAATACAAAAAACATCCGGATTCCGATTTTGATGATCTTGGGCTCGTTTTAAAGAGGACAATAAGCTCTACAAGATCATATAGAAAAACATCATAGTCCAGCAAGGGAGGATAGAACCAAATGATGAAAAGTTTTACCTCTCTCAAAAAGACAAACCGGTAAAACCTCCAACATCGAAAACGCAATAGAGAATGCATATGAAATCCGTTTTCGGTGAACTAGAGCTTGTTATGAATATTACCACAAGATCTAGAACCTCACATGGATAATAACCAAATAAGAACCAAGAAAGGGGATGCCAAGTATGCAAAGGTTTGATCTCTCTCCGAAGGATATGATCAAGTTACTCACTTAAGAGCCCCTCTTGATGGAAACCCTATCAAGAACATACTTTTGCCTTGCACATATTCCACTTGAGCTTGATGATGACGATCTACTCCACCTCAAGATGGAACACCTTTCTTGATTGCACTAGCTTGGTGAAGTCTTGCATATTGCTCCCCCATACTCACTATGGGAGAGCCTATCTTTTAGGTATATCTTCACAAATCCATGATCACCATAATGATGGCAAGCCCCAACCATATGATCTCTTCGAGATGGCTCATCTTGAACCTGCATTTCATTTCTTCTCTCCTCATTATGTTGGTGTCTTTAAGGTACGTAAGGGATATCACTCCAACTTTATTCTTCAAGACACACTTGCTATAGGCCCAACTCTCACTTGACCAATCTCCAGATCACTCATTGAAACCTTGGTCAACACTTGATCTTCTTTACTTTCTTCTTCTCCCAACCTTGAAGCCAACATATGGTTCAAGAATTGCCTATGGACAAATCCTACAAGTAAAACTCAATGCAAACATAAGTCCATAAAGATTGTCATTAATTACCAAAACCACACATGGGGACACACATACACTTTAAACCTCCCCCATTTTGTTAATTGATGATAATCCCTTTGAGAGTGTTTATATAAGGAATTAACCAAACAAAACGGTTGTTCTAACATCAAATACTACACAAGTATGTGATGTTAGTAGAACCACAATATATATAGAGCAAACTCCCCCACAATCTATGCACGTGTGGGTGAACTTGAATTTCGTGCATATATTGCCAACCATTACCGGTGGTGGAGTTTCATCTATATATTGAAGATGCCATGCAACACACTAAGATGCAAAGCACGTGAGGCAAGTGTTTAAGTACAAAACTCACAACAAACAACCAAATTCCCTGAAACCCTCTAAAACTTCTCCCCAATTGGCATCGATTGCCGAAATGGGTGAAAAATTTAGAAGGCCAATTTAGTGAGAGTTCCTCCATATGATGTGCATTTCTCATAATATGAGTAGAATCAAACGCGCGTATCCAATGATGAATACCAGGAGGAAATCAAACTAAACTGAGGATCCAAAGATTGCAAAGAAATAAAATGGTGAAGAACCATCAACGAATGAAGCAAGCAATCAAAAGATCCAAGAACCAATTCACAAAAGGAATATACCAAAATAAAGATAGATATTGTGATAAGGTTGAAAAGAGAGTGATCTAAATAATATGAGGAGACTCCCCAAGGTTTGTGCACAAATTATAATTTGCATTTGAATACAATATGCATAGACACGGCATCCTTGTTCCCTCTATATCATTTAAACCACGAGCATGAGCAAGAGAGAAGATATTATGATGAGAGGAAATGGGTGTTTTGATGAAAAATAGGAAGCTCCCTAAGGTTCATGCACAACAAAGTGCACAATTATGGAATCCTAACTCCCCATAATCAAACAAAACACCAAACAATAACAAGAAAGCAAATGCATGTTCTTAGGTAAATTAGGAAAGCTCCCCAAGGTTTATGCACCAGATATAATAATTGCTTTGAATGCAAAGTGAATAAACATGGTATCCTTGCTCCCCCAAACTTACATAACAATACAAAGTCATGAGAGATCAACTTTCTTAACACCAACAAGTGCCAAAAGATGCAAATGACAAGGTCAAGCACTCAAAGCAAAACTTTTGGAGCCACCAAAGAATAAAAAGGGGCACAAGGTCTAGACTCCAAAGCAAAAGGATATCAACTAGAGATTTAGCCATAATCATGTGTATAAGTTCCTAGGTAGAAAACAATAACCAAGATATACATCCACAAAGAAACATGTACACACAAAATGGATACTCAAGAATGAATAAGATATCCAAACAAAGGTCATAGATAATGCCAATAAGATTTTTGCTAGAAAGCATGGCCAAAGGCTCAAATTTATCTTACTGAACCTCAATGACCTTCAAACACCAACGAATACATCACAACTATCAAAAGGGAACAAGATACAGTTGGAATGCATTGGGAAAGGCAACAAGTATCATAAAGAACAAATAAACCTTGCAAATTCATCCATATTGCACATGGGAGAAATTGAGGAAATGATTGGCAATAGAACTGCTAGATTGGCATATGTGGGATTGGTGAATCATAAACATGATTTTTATATACTCCCCAAAATATGCATTCATCTCAACTTACTCATATAACAATAAGGATGCTACAATAAAATCTTGCAAGAACCATAATAAAGGTAACTGAAGGAAATCATGACATGATGCAACCACAAAGGTTGGATGCTAGAAAAGTATGCATGAGAGGGATACTTGTTACCGAGATACCATTGGTAGGATGAAGTATATATGAGTTTGTTGATCATCCTAGCTTGCCTCCAATTATCATTTAGTCACCACATCTTCTTACTATTGAGACAAGCATCCAATGTATCTCCAATGTACCTAAAACACATTCAAGTACACAATGGTCCCAAAACTCATTGGGTCCAAAGTAGTTAGATAAACTACAATACATAGGAGAGACTCCACATAAATATGTGCATATTGATATGAAATTGAACTTCATGCACAACTTAGACGATGGGATTTGGTGGAGTTTCCCTTATATATTGGATCAAAGAAATCAAGCATGCCATAATATAAACATGTAGTAAATATGCATGCACAAGGCTTTCAAGAACCAAAAGGAGATATAGTTTGAACAAAAAAACACACCAAGAAAGCCAAGAAGGCACACCTAAGTGTGACACGACTAACAGATGTCCAAAATATATCAAGGACCAAATCAACACATAATAGACTCCGCATTCAACAAATGAACGAGGAAAAAGCCAAAGAGCAAAAGGATAAACAAATACAAATGCTCAACGATTTATCCCTTTCAAATGGTTAAATAGAAATCATGGAATGAGAAAATCAACTCCAAAAAAATACCAATTGAAATAAAATGGTTCTAACAAAAGAACCAAACACTCAACACTTTTCAAGATGGCACAAAGTACCAAAGAAAAGATTTATCTTCTAGAGACATAAAACATGGTAGGGATCAAAACATGTCATGAAGAAGCATAAAAAGAGTGTTCTAAATAATATAGGAGAACTCCCCGATGATTAGTGCATTATTTAAGATTTTGCATTTGAATACAAAATGCACACTCATGGGATCATCATTCCTACCTACATCAACTAAAGCACAAAATGATTTCAAGACAAAGAAAGATCCATATGGATTGAGGAAGACATGGGAGACAAAACACAAAAAATTCTTGGCAAGAGATAAGGCAACTAAAGCAAAAGCCAATGTGAAAATGATCAAGAAGATCTACCACATATTATAGTACCGATTAGCCAAGGACAAGGGACTTGTAAATATTTCCCGGTGGTAGATAGAAAATATATCCAAGATCATATTCACAATGAGAAAGAAAATTTCAAAAAGATAGGAATTAAAAACAATACATGAAAGAGATCCTTACAATGATTAGGATAACTAGAGGCAAAATTCTTGCCAACTTAGATATAAGAATTCATATATGATAAAACCCATGTCAAGGAAATCTATCATCAACAAGATCCAAAAGATAAGGAATAAAAACATTATACCGAAAAAGGACTTGTTTGAGCACACGTGCCACATAGGAACTAGATAATTTCCAATATCAATTCTATGTGACACAACCTCAACTGTTCACATTTTCTCGGTTTGTAATATGCACAAAGTATATTACTCTCCCATAATGTGATAAAACATTTCTTTTCACAAGAGGAAAATAAAATACAACAAGAGAACGTTAATGGATATTATAGAATTTGAATTTCTCATGAGCATGACATACCACGTAGAGACTAGATAATCTTAAAATATCAATTCTAAGTGGTATTATTCATGTATACACATTTAGGATTATGAGGTGACCCAAAGGACATAACACTCCCCCAAAAGGATAGTCCATTAATCTCCCGTAAGAGCCAACTAAGATATAAACAAGATGCAATAGGCTCAAACACAAAAACACATACATGGTGTGCAAGCCAACATATACAAACTTGATTTCTCAAGTTAAGAAAGTAGGAAGCACAACATATACAAAACATATGCAAGGTACAAAACTAACATATGCACAAGGGGCAAGTAACTTTCAATGTAAAAGAGTTGAGAACATGTTACCGCAACGAGGAGCAATGGATATATGATAGAGATATGATAAACTAAATGACTTGGCTTGAGAGAATATAATTGAAGTCCCCTTAATTCTTCATGATGTAGCCAAGTCTCCAATGCCCTCCAACACACACCTATTGATCAAGTTTTATCTTGATGGTCCCCAACCAAGTTGGGTCCTAAGAGGTTAGTCATAATAGGCTTGGCAACCCAAATGGTTCTTTTCTTGACACCACTTTGAGCACCAACATATTTGGCAAACACATTGCCACCATCATACTTCCTAAGAGAATATACATCATCAATCATGATTGGGTTGGATGAGGAGTTACCAATAGTGCAAGAAGAAGAGATGTGACCCTTCTCACGACATAAGTAGCAAGTTCTTCTCTCCCCGTTCTTTTAACTTGATTTCTCCACAATGGGAGCATTAGCTTGAATATTCCTAGGAAGTGGCCTTTCTCCACCTTGAGGTAGGCCATGACCTTGAACTAGAGGCCGCTTCCCTTTTCTCATCTCACCAAGAGGCTTCTTCTTCAATGGGCAAGATCTAACATGGTGCCCTTCAATTTTGCACTTGAAGCAAACAATTTTTGCCGAATTCTTGACTTGTTCTTGGCCCTTCTTATTGTTGCTCTTGGACTTCTTGTTAGTGAACTTGTTCTTGACTATGGATTTGAATCCAAGCCCACTCTTGTCATTGGGGGATTTTTGCACACTCAGGATCTTTTTGAGTGTGGTTTTCCCTTCATGACCCTTTTCAAGTCATTCTTCAAAGAAGTGACTTGAGACTTGAGCTCTTTGATTTACTCTACATGGTTAGTGGAAAAACATATACTAGAGAAAGTAGAAATTTCATTGCTAGAGCAACAAGGCAAAGAATGTAATTCATCACAAGATTGAGCAAAAATGTGAGTGGACGAATTACAAGGACTAGCACATGGCAATACAACATTATTCGTAGAGATTGTGCTAGTGACCACATGAGGATTGTCAAGCTTCATGCACTAACCAACTATTCCCAAAGATCGATATGATGGATAGTGTTAGGCATTCCACTTATACACTTCAACACCCCTCCTCAGGTGTGATGGGAAGACAAGTCAACACGTGTAAACTCAGAGGTACGGCTCAAGAGGCCAATACATGGACGGAGGGGGCACCAGCAATTTTTAGGAAAAATTGCACCACACAGGACTCGAACTCGAGACCTTGTCTCTAATACCATGTCAAGCTTCATGCACTAACCAACTATTCCAATAGACCCCTGATGGAAAGTTTTAGGCAATCCACTTATACACTTCAACAAGGCTCTACCTTTGTACAGCTAGCCTTATGAGCTAACTTTAGCCTAGCATGGGATGCTAGAAGATCCTCATGAGAGCTTGATAGCTTACCATGATTTTCTTCCAAGATCCCATACTTGCTAGTTAGCAAAGCAAGTTGAGTCTTTAGCTCAACATTCTCCTTCAAAATAGATGCTTCACAATAAATAGAGTTAGTAGCACAAGCATCATAATTAATTGCAAGAGGTGAGGGCAACTTCAAAATCTATTTTGAGTAAGAGGCTTTAAGTTGCTCATGTGACTCGCTGAGTTTGATGAGCTCACCCTTGATGACCCTAGAGCCATTTTTGAGGTGCTCAAAATCCTCAAGGAGTTTAGCATATGCAACTTGAAGCTCATCATTTTTACTTTTGAGACCACTAGCCACCTTAAGACCTCTATCAAGAGATTCCTTAACTCTAGACAACTCTAGAGTAAAAGTCTCCTCAAGAGATTCCTTAGTGGTTTGTTCCTCTTCAAGAGCTTCATTTAGATGTGCAATTTGATTAGCATACTCATGCTCAAGGCTACTCATTTTATCAATGGTGTTCTCATGCTCCTCAATTTGTTCTTCTAACTTATCAATATGTTCTTTGCTCTTAATGGCAAAGTCCAAGATTTCAACGAAGTTAGAGGAAGAAATATTATTCTTAACAAGATCATGATAAACCATCTCACCCTTTTCATATAAATCATCAACATCCAACTCTTCTACCTCATTATCCTCATCCTCATTATCACAAGAGGTATTGGGTTCCAAAGTAGGAGTTACCTTTAAATCCCTAGCCATAAGGCATAGGTGGGTACCATGAGATGATGATGATGGTGATGATGATGAATTATTTGAAGCTTCATTCAAGATCTTGTCTTGTCCCATAGAATCTTCGTTTTCCTCTACATGGTTAGCAACACAAGCACTAGAGGAAATAGAAGGATTTTTATCATGGCAACACGACAACACAAGCATATCATCATAAGGTTTATTCAAGCCATTTCTACATGATATGCAAGGACTACCAACACAAGAATATAATGAGTTTTGGGTGCTACAAGTGTTAGAGTCCAACGATAGACCATTGCAACTAGATAGAGATGAAGGATGACTAATAGCAAGATCACTATTGATATTGTAATTTCTATCACCACTCAGCATATCATTACCTTGTGAAGAATCACATGTTGGTGAGGTGGTAGAAGATGAGAACTCATCTCGACCGGAAGTGGAAGCAACACAATCATCCTCAAGAATATTGGACACAACATATTTATCTTGAAGTTTTGTCCATAACTCACGAGTGCTCCAAAAAGGAATGATTGAAGATGTAACTACATAGCTCAAAGCATTAACAAGCACATTAGAAGCCTGAGCATCAAGATATAAGTTTTTCTCATCCTCACAAGATAGATTTTTGAAATCCATAGGAGGAGAAAAACCTATATCTACAATATGCTCCAAATTTGGGTCCATGTCCCGAAAATGAATAAGCACACGAGTTTTCCATATATCATAATTTGTGCCAAAGAATATGAACATTTCATTCTGCACTAATCTCCTAACTGACATGTTTACTCTCAAGGCGGTGAAGCCTAAAATGAGAGACCAGGATTTGATACCAACTGAAAGGACAAGGATGCCGCCCAGAGGGGGTAGGGGGTGAATGGGCGGTTTAAAACTTTTACGAGAGTGGCTTAATAAAGGGCGGAATTAAACTAGCGTTTACTTTGTCAAGCACAAAACCCAGAACAACTAGGGTTCACCTATGTGCACAAAAAACGTATGCTAAGCAAGATAAGCAACTATGTGATAGCAAGATATAGACTTCAAGCACGAAGGCTATCACAAAGTAAGGTGCATAAGTAAGAGCTTGGGTATAGAGATAACCGAGGCACGTAGAGACAACGATGTTTTACCGAGTTCCTCCCAGCAATGGAGTATGTCTCGTTTGGAGAGGGGGTGGTTTCAAACCACCAACGCCACAAAAGGCCTCCCTTGTTCTCCTGTGAATCTCACCCTGTGAACACCCGGATTTTTAAGTCCAGATGCCTGTTATGCCGTACATCGCAATCCTAGGATTACCATTTTTGCGAGACATAACAGAATTGGTACCACAGTACATCATCCATTACAAACCATAATAGTCTTATAAATTGTTTATGGCATGATCAAGTCTGAATACATATCAAAGCAGGGGAAATAAACATAGTAGACTCCATCTTCATTGACACAAGCAATGCCGATGATGGGAGATGATCCTAGTTATCATAGACATCCTGTTGTCCATCCTTCGGATAGTCCTCTTCATAGTTTGTCCATGGGACTAGCTAGGGACAAAGCCATGGGTACTCCTAAAGTACTCGCAAACTATCACTAATGTAAGTAAGACATTTCTAGTAGGAATCCTAAGCTCTAGGCTTGTTTGCAATAAGCTAGTTTTATTTCAGAAGTACTTAGTAGTAAAGCCTATTTTAGTTATCTAGATTACTTAAGTGGGAACCTCGTTTCATGTCCACAACTCTGTTGTGGTCAAGTGAAAGTCATCTTTCAAGTCACAAGTCATTTTGAAAACACCTGACAACAGAATAGTATGGCCACTCCAACTGTCCATAACCGTGGACGCGGCTATCGAATAGTTTGACACTCTGTAGAGGTGGTACACTTTCACAACAAAATTTGATACATCCGTCAGGGATAACCCTGAATCATCATACTTGGTATGCGGATAATCAATCCTAACCTTTCAATTACACACCCTAGTATAGGCACCTCCCCTATGAGCTTGGCCTCCTAGCCATGGCCAACTTCCATCTCGGGAACTGCATAGGTGGACATTCATATTCACGAGGTAGCCTCAGCTCAACCTCTTTCCGCAAGGGAACCCATACTAAGGCATATAAACTTCCAGTGAAGCCCTACCCAACTCAGGTATTATGGTTGTACGGTAAAGTTGGAATGGTATCGCATCCGAACCCAACCATCCGTTTTTATCAAAGTCAAGGAACATGTTTCATTCAGTACCATCTTCAACTCATTGAGTTTCATAACACATGTCAAAACATTTCAATAGAATGACTCATCATTCCATGGTTTTCATAATCATTTTCTCCAAGTGTTCCCATCTAAAATGATCCATATTAGCTTAGCACTAGCATCTATCAATGAGGGTGTCACTATGGATGGGGGGGGGGGGTTGATCAAGTGTCATTACCCAAGACTAGTTCTAGGATCTTGATGATATCCATCATAGTTTCCACTAAGCACAATTAATGAACTAGGTAAGAAACTTTGGTAAAGGTAAAAGAATAAAGCTTGCAAGTAAAACTTGGGATTGGTATATTCAAGATTGAAAATCCGAGCATGCCTAGTGCATCTTGCATAGGTTAACTTGCATGGATAGCTTGCCTTGGTCAGTGCAATTGTCGAAGTTTTCTTCGTCGTCTTCGTAGAACTCCTCTGCTTCGTACCCCAGGTCGGTACTAGCGTCTATAAATAAATAGGAGGTACACAATCACCAAACAATACTTAACTACTTCTATTTAGCACACACAGACTCACACTAGATGATCTAGCATCATCTCAATCATCACATGAAATATGGACATATTCTTATTTATCTTATTCTTAGAAATGCAATTTCTACTCATTGAAAAATACTTATGATTTAATATTCTCCAATTAAAATATGGGATCATGTTGACCATGTCATCACCACACATTCTAATACTTGGGAATGTGATTTAAAGGGGTTAGCATATACCACAAAGTTGAATATTACTATTTAATATAATCAAAATGACTAGAAATGACTATATAGCATTCTTTTAATCCTAGTCCAAGATTACTTCATGTCAAACTAAATATTTTTACATATTCAGGTAGAGCATGACAAATGTGATTTTTGAGAATTGGAATCAACTCAAAAGCATCTATGGTTGATTTTATAAAAATGTTTGAAGTTGAAAAAGTCTTTGTCTTCTCATTTTTACTATGGGTGCTCTATATATTCAAATGGTTTGAATCCAACGGAAGTGGTTATATATTTCATTACCTTTCTATCAAAATTGGAATCATGCAATTTGGTTCAGTAGATCTCATTGAATTCAATTTTGAACACAGCAACAGAATAGGGTTTTGATTTAAATGAAAAATCTAAGTTTGAATCTCTAGGCTATGCACAGGAACGAGAATGGGCCGGCCCAACTATGCGGCGCTCACCCAGCGGGCTGCACTCGGGCTGGTCCCACGCATCAGCCACTGGGGCTAAGTGAAATAGTATCAGCTAATCTAGGCCACGCGATTAGAACAAGATCGAGGGCAGAGTGTCGTCGTCTCCGGTGAACGGCGCGCGGGGGATTCTAAATCTAGCTCTCTGGCGGGGGTTGTCGGAGGCTTACCAGGGCTCCAGCTAGGTCTGGTGATGGGGGCGAACGGGCTGGTAGATGATGGCGAGTTGAATGATGGTCGTGGAAGCTCCTGGGGTTGCTCCAATCAACGGCTCCGCTCCTCCATTACAGCGGTAGGCTTCGGTGAAATTTCAGCGATGTGGTGCTCGCCTTGCTCCGGGGATGGTCAGAGGGGTTTCTAGGGGAGAGAGGAGTCGAATGGTGTGCCTTTGGAGGCTGGGGGAGGGTCCTATTTATACACCGGCGAGACAGATAGTGTGGCAAGGCTCGGGCTCGTCGGCGACATTGCTACAGGTCGCTATCGGCATGGCTGAGGGAATAGGTCAACGCAGTGTTCCCTGGCGGTCGTCATGCGCATAGTGGCACGACAAGGGGTGGTCAAATCGGACGGGAGATGTCCATGCTCTGCTCGGGTACTGAGGTGTTCGTCATGGTGTACGGTGGTCATGGGGCGCGCGACGGTGAATGGTCGTGTCTGGGAGGTTGCTAGTGACGTGGCGAGTGTATTTACGCAAGGAGAGAGCGAGGTGCGGTGTGGCTGTGCTGGATGGCTTAGCGCTCTGGCGTGCGCTCGACATGGCGGAAAGAGAAGAGGGGCGCGGCTGTGCTGGCTTCTCTGCTGCTTGTCGTTGGTCGAGGTGTGGACGGGCGAGTGCAGTGAGGCCATGCCTACCTTCTGGACATCATGGGCGAGGGTGGCGCGGCTTGTGGCATCGTGTCCACGCTCGATCGGCATGTCATGCTCGGGTACTGGCTGGCATTGGTCCAATTGGCGAGTGAGCATTGCTAGCTGCACGGCTGGGTACTAGGGGTGATCGTGGGCTAGTAATTAGGGTAGAATGGATTACAATGGTGAGCAATTGATTGATCAAAACAGTAGATAGTTGGTATAATTGTACTCTACCTGCTAAGTGTTTGATTAAATGGCCGCATGAGATGAACATTTGAATTTTTAGATTATATTTGGTGGGTGTGTTGGTCACATTCTTGGGTGTCTCTGGTTGCACGGATTTGCCAAGTGGAGATGGTTTGATTGGTTTTTGAAAAAGTGCTATCTTAATGTCTATTGTATATTCAGTTTTGGAAATTCCCTCAAATAGATTTGAAAATGTTTCTGTAAGTTTGTAAAGTTCAATTGTGTTCATTTTCACTTGGTCTAGCAAGGGGAGAAAGTAAATAGAATTGTTTCTGTTGGAAATCATTTAGTAGAGATGCCCAAAGTGGGCTAGTGGTTAACTTTGGCAAAAATGACCATTGGATCATATGTCTACTTATTTGATTTGATTTTGATTTATTTTGGTTTGAAAATGACCTAGATGATCTTGCTTTGATCCTTAAACTATTCCTCAACATATATAACAATCAATCATGGCATAACAAGCATTCATACTTCATTATCAAACACACATGCATTCATATAGTGTTTAATATTAGAAAGCTTTTGTGAACCCTAGTTTTGGTTCATTAGAATTGATAATCTTATTTGATATTTTTGAGATGTTACAAACCTTCCCTCCTTAAATAGAATCTCGTCCCGAGATTCAGGAAAAACTAGGAACTAAAGAGATTGGGAAACTCAGTCCTAATATAATCTTCTCGCTCCCAAGTAGCTTCTTCTTCAGTATGGTTGCTCCACTGGATTTTGAGAAACTTGATACTCCTTGTTCGGGTGGTTCTGAAGGGGTACTTCACGATAGGTTAAATCCTTGTTGATATCCACGGATATGTGGTCGATGTTCTTGAAAACTTCGGTCTTCTCCGTAACTTCTAAGCATTTGCGAAGTAACGAGATATGAGACACATTATGCATGGCTGACATCTCTTCAGGCAGTTCTAGCTGATATGATACTTCTCCTCGACGACTTAAAATCTTGAAGGGTCCGATATATCTGGGGGGCCAGCTTCCCTTTGAGTTGAAAACGTTGCATTCCTTTCAAGTTTGATACTTTGAGATACAGAAAGTTTCCGATATTGAAGGTCAGGTCTCGGCGTCTTTTGTCAGCATAACTCTTCTGTCTAGATTGAGCGGTCTTGAGGTGTTCACGGATCTTGTGAACCTTCTCTTCGGCTTATCATAGGATGCCGGGTCCGAATATCTGACTCTCTCCTACTTGCGACCAATTCAGGGGGGTAAGATACTTCCTTCCATACAAAAACTCAAATGGGGCCATTTGCAAACTAGCTTGATAACTATTGTTGTATGAGAATTCTACGAAAGGCAGACAGTCTTCCCATTAGATCCATATTCTAACACATAGGCTCTTAGCATATCTTCTAGGATTTGGTTTACTCTTTCCGTTTGTCTGTCGGTCTGCGGGTGATAAGCTGTGTTGAAGTTCAGTTTGGTTCCTAATCCTTCTTGGACTTTCTTCCAAAACCTTGAGGTAAACTGGGTTTCTCGATCTGAAACAATGGTCTTGGGGGTTCCGTGCAGACTGACTGTTCTAGTGATATACAACTCTGCTAGCTTCGAGCTTTGATAGGTGGTCTTGACAGGTATGAAATGAGCTACCTTGGACAGTCTATCTACTATGACCCAAATAGAATCATTTCCCCTACTAGATGTAGGCAAACCGGTGATAAAATCCATTCCAACTAAATCCCATTTCCATTCTGGAATTTGCAATGGTTGCAAAAGTCCTACGGGTCGCTGGTGTTCCGCTTTGACTCTCTAACAGATATCACACTTGGCGATATAGCTTCCGACTTCTCTCTTCATTTTGTGCCATCAAAATTTCTCCTTCAAATCCCGATACATCTTTGTTCCTCCTGGGTGAATAGAATAAAGAGTATCATGGGCTTCCTACAAAATGACTTTCTTCCACTCTAAATCTGCTGGCACACAGATATGTCCCTTATACCACAGAACTCCGTCTTCATCTTCAGTGAATCTGGGTACCTTCCATGTACCGATACGACACTTAATTCCATCAATACTGGCATTTCCTTTCTAAGCTTCCTTTATCTGACTGATCAATACTGGCTAGGAATCCTTCGCTAACTAGCTTCCTTTCTAAGCTTCCTTTATCTGACTGATCAATACTGGCTAGGAATCTGGGTACCTTCCATTTCCTTTCTAAGCTTCCTTTAGGGTTGAAGTTCAATACTGGCTAGGAATCCTTCGCTAACTAGCTCCATTCTAAAATTCTCCATCTCCTCATGCAGACTTGGCTAAGCTTCCTTAATCATGGTGTTTAATCTACACAGCAGTCTACTAAGAGCATCCGCTACCACATTGGCCTTGTCGGGGTGGTAGTGAATGTCAAGGTCATAATCCTTGATTAACTCTATCCATCTCCCCTGCCTCATATTCAGCTCCTTCTGGGTGAAAATGTACTTCAAACTCTTGTGATCCGAATAAATCTCACAGAGGTTACCCATGGGGTAATGACGCCATGTCTTCAAGGCTAAAACTACGGCTGCTAATTCTAAGTAATGGGTAGGATAGTTCTACTCATGTTGCTTCAGTTGTCTGAACATATATGATATTACTTTGCCTTCTTGCATCAACACACATCCGAGACCAATCTTGGATGCATCACAATATACATCAAAAGGCTTCTTGATATCCGGCATGATCATAATTGGGGTTGAAATCAATCTCTTCTTGAGATCTTGAAACTTGCTTCACATTTGTCCGTCCATTCAAACTTCTTGTCTTTCTTCAACAGCTGGGTCATCAGCCTTGCGATGCTTGAAAATCCTTCGACAAACTTGCGGTAATATCCCGCTAATCCAAGAAATGCACGGACTTCGGTTTGGGTGGTTGGGGCTTTCCATTCTTCAACATCCTTAATCTTGGCAGGATCGACGGCAACTCCTCCTGCCGACAAGATATGGCCTAGGAATCCTACTTCCTTTAACCAGAACTCACATTTGGTAAACTTGGCATACAACTAATGCTCTCTAAGGGTTTCAAGGATGGTTCTTAGATGTTGTTCATGGTCCTCTTCCGACTTGGAATAGATAAGAATGTCATCGATAAAAAACAATGACAAACTTATCCAAGAAGTTCATAAAAATCTTATTCTTGAGATTCATGAAATAAGCGGGGGAATTGGTTAGTCCAAATGACATGACATTGTACTCGTACAATCCATATCGGGTAGTGAAAGCGATCTTTGGGATATTCGTTGTGCGGATCTTTAGTTGATGATAACCAGTTCTAAGATCAATCTTAGAAAACACTCTGGCACCAGTCAGCTGATCAAATAGATCTTCTATCTTTGGCAGTGGGTATTTGTTCTTGATGGTGACGTCATTCAGCTTCCGGTAATCAGTACTCAAACGGGTGGCACCATCTTTCTTATCCACGAACAAAATAGGTGATCTCCACGGTGATGCACTTGGTTGTATTAGACCTTTCCCCAACATGTCATCAAGTTGCTTCTTGAGCTTCACTAATTCAGCGGGTTCATACTATAGGGTCTCTGAGCTATGGGTCCAGTTCCAGGAACTAGTTCAATGATAAACTCGATATCTCGATCTGGGGGCATACCGGGTAATTCATCTAGGAATACAGCAGGGTATTCACAGACTACTCGGACTTGATCTATGTTGATTTGACTAGACTCTTGTTACATTTGAATTGACGGGGCATCGTCTCAGACACATGCTCTACTAATACTCCGGTGCTACTGGTCATGGTTATGGCTTTCTTGGCATAGTCTATTAATCCTTGATGTTTCGACATCCAATCCATTCATAGTACTACTTCCAAACCTTTTGTTCCAAGTACTATTAGATTGGCATAAAAACTATCCCATGTATTCTGATAGGTACGGCCTTGCAAATTTTTCTAGCTTTGGTGGTTGACCCAGGTATTTGAACTATCATAACATGCTTCAAATTTGTTGGTTGAATCTTACTAGTGCATGCAAATTCTTCTGTAAAAAAACGAGTGTGATGCTCTAGAATCAAACAACACTCTTGCAAGTACTGAGTTAACAGAAAACATACCCAACACGACATCTGGCGCTTCCTGGGCTTCTTCAGCATTCATGTGAAACAGACGACCGGTATGGTTGTGCGGGTTTCCTGGGGCAAATCTCTTTCCAGGCTGAACACGGCTCTGCTGCTAGGTAGGTGCAGTGGCATTGGGTGCAGCAACAAGCTTCTTGGGACACTCATTGGATTAGTGACCCGTGATTCCACATTCAAAGCAGGTTATCATTGACTTGTCCTTCCCTACAACATGCACATCATTGCTTCCAGTCCTTGGGGCCATATTATTATTATTGTTGTTGTTGTTGGACCTTGGCGGTGCACGGTTGAAGTTACCAGTGTTGTTGTTGTGGCTTCCGGGCCTCGGATTTCCTCCGCCATGATTGGGAAAGTTTGGACGGGACATAGGAGGTCTGTTGTTTCTAGGTGCAAACCCTGCAGACGAACTGGGGCGGTACTTTGAGGTATGGTAGGGTCTAGGTTGGTGCATCATACGACGCTTGCGGTTCTCACTGGCTTGGTTGATCTTTCCTTCCATCTGGATGGCAGAATCCACTAACGCTTCAAGGTCGTCAAAGGGAATGTTGACTAACACCGTTTGCATCTCATCATGCAGACCATTCAGGAATCTCTCCTTCTTCTTCGCTTTAGTGTCGATCTCATCAGGGGCATGCCTAGCCAGAGACAAAAATCTGTCACGGTACTCCACCATAGTCATTCTTCCTTGCTTCAGTTCCCTGAATTCATCCCTCATCCTCTTGATCAAACCTAGGGCACATGAGTCCTGCTGAACTTGAGCTTGAACTCCTCACAAGTCATCATATGTCCTCCATTCATTGTACGGGTGCTATTCCACCATGATCTTGCATACCCTGCCAGATAGTGGGTGGCAAACAGTACTTTCGCAGCAGCATCTACTACCGCAACTTCTAAGTTGTTTTCCATTGTTTGCAGCTAGCCATCAACATCTAAGGGCTCTTCCGATTTGCTAAACATAGGAGGATTGGTGTTTTCGAAGTTCTTGAGCTTGGATCCATGGTGATCTTGGTTTCCATGGCCTTGATTGTTGTGGGCCATCTAGGCTATCTGCTGAAGAGTGTCTAGATTGGCTTGACGCTCGGCTCTACCATATTCTCGATCAGATACTAACATTTGCAGAATCTGGACCATCAGATCCTGGGATGAGCTGCTTCCACCGGGGTTGCCGCGAGTCATCTGAAGATTGAGATAGATTGTAAGACAAGAGGGAAATTTCTATGGTTTATGGGTTTGTTTCAAAAGCTTTAAACTTGAGTATTGCTAAGGTTCAAAAACCACAACTCCTTTTCATTCATTCATTCCAAGCAACACACCACAAATACTAAGCAGATGGTTTTAAGAACCATTCTGGCAAGCTACGATACATCGGGACTGGATACAAACTCACACCTATGATAGTGCTCATGTGCGACTACTCATCATCAGAACTGACGGGCTCTTCATCATCAATGAAGTCGGCGTCATCCTCATCAGTGTGGAACTCCATGGCGGCATCCTCCAGATAGTCATCATCATCACTGAGGTAAGAGTGGATATACCCACGAATATCTTCACCTTCCTCTTCCTTCTCCTCAAGCTGGATCTCCTAGTCATGGATGGTCTCCTCGAGGGTTGCCACCTTCTGGCGAAGACGAGCGATGATGCGGTCCTTCTTGTCATGCTGGTGACGAAGTGACTTGCGCTCCTTAGCGAGGATGGCAAGGGTCTGATTCTTCTCGGCTACAATAGCATGATTCTGGTTGGCGTAGGCACGGGCATTGTGCAGCTCCTTCTGAGTCTCATGTAGCATGAAGTCGAGATGATCCACATGGTGCTTCAGTTCCGGATGTGCTGGCATGGCCAAGGGTTGTCCCATGGAGTCACATCTGGCGTAGTGAGCGAAGCGGGTGCCAACAATCTGGTTGATGTTCTGTGCACACCGATGAGCAAGTGCCTCCTGCATAGCTCTAGCGAGCCCATCTAGCCAGTTGTTCTCCCTCAAGCTGAACTGGATCTTCTCTGAAAGAGGTGGCTCCATTTTGCCTCTTATATCAGCAACGATCAACCACTATAGCTCTCCTCTGGGCTGGTCATTGAGATGTGCTCCAAAGAACTCCGGGTACGGGCGTCTAGGAAACTCGGCAAGCTTTCCCAAGTCCCTCTCAAAGATGAGCTCCCCTCAGTTGCCCAACTGGTAGAATTTGCTGTATTTTACTTCCATCTATAAGCAATTAGGATGAGTAAGTTAGTGAGGTGATCAAGTGTGTCAAATTTTTATGTAGAATTGCAAGAATTTTGAGGAACAAGTGAACTCTTTTTAAAAGAATCTCAAGGATAAGAGTGAGAATAGGTTTTTGGAAATACTCACTTCCTTTTTTTTGAAACTAGGTTTTTAGACGTCCATTCTAACTAGGGTCTCCTATGGTCAGGATGGCTCTGATACCAACTTGTGAACACCCGGATTTTTAAGTCCAGATGCCTATTTTGACGTACATCGCAATCCCAGGATTACCATTTTTGCGAGACATAACAGAATTGGTACCATAGTACATCATCCATTACAAACCATAATAGTCTTACAAATAGTTGATCTCATGATCAAGTCTGAATACATATCAAAGTAGTGGAAATAAATGTAGTAGACTCCATCTTCATTAACACAAGCAATGCTGACGATGGGAGATGATCCTAGTTATCATAGACATCCTGCTGTCCATCCTCCGGATAGTCCTCTTCATAGTCTGGCCATGGGAATAGCCAGGTACAAAGCAATGAGTATTCCTAAAGTACTCACAAACTATCACTAATGTAAGTAAGACATTTCTAGTAGGAATCCTAAGCTCTAGGCTTGTTTTAAACAAGCCGGTTTTATTTCAGAACTACTTAATAGTAAAGCCTATTTTAGTTATCTAGATTACTTAAGTGGTAACCTCGTTTCATGTCCACAACTCTATTGTGGTCAAGTCAAAGTCGTCTTTCAAGTCACAAGTCATTTTGAAAACATCTGACAACGGAATAGTATGGCCACTCCAACTGTCCATAACTGCAGACGCGGCTATTCGAATAGTTTGACACTCTGCAGAGGTGGTACACTTTCACCACAAAATTCGATACATCCGTCAGGGATAACACATTCCCAAGTATTAGAATGTGTGGTGATAACATGGTCAACATGATCCCATATTTTAATTGGAGAATATTAAATCATAAGTATTTTTTCAAAGAGTAGAAATTGCATTTCTAAGAATAAGATAAATAATAACATGTCCATATTTCATGTGATGATTGAGATGATGCTAGATCATCTAGTGTGAGTCTTTGTGTGCTAAATAGAAGTAGTTAAGTATTATTTGGTGATTGTGTACCTCATATTTATTTTAGACGCTAGTACCAACCCGGGGTACGAAGCAGAGGAGTTCTATGAAGACAACGAAGAAAACTTCGACAACTGCACTGACCAAGGCAAGCTATCCATGCAAGTTAACCTATGCAAGATGCACTAAGCATGCTTGGATTTGCAATCTTGATTATACCAATCCCAAGTTTTACTTGCAAGCTTTACTCTTTTACCTTTACCAAAGTTTCTTACCTAGTTCATTAATTGTGCTTAGTGGAAACTATGATGGATATCATCAAGATCCTAGAACTAGTCTTGGGTAATGACACTTGATCAACCCCCCATCCATAGTGACACCCTCATTGATAGATGCTAGTGCTAAGCTAATATGGATCACTTTAGATGGGAACACTTGGAGAAAATGATTATGAAAACCTTGGAATGATGAGTCATTTTATTGAAATGTTTTGACATGTGTTATGAAACACAATGAGTTGAAAATGATACTGAATGAAACATGTGCCTTGACTTTGATAAACACTGATGGTTCGGTTCGGATGCGATACCATTCCAACTTTACCATACAACCACAATACCTGAGTTGGGTAGGGGTTAACTAGAAGTTTATATGCCTTAGTATGGGTTCCCTTACGGAAAGAGGTTGAGCTGATGCTATCTCGTGAATATGAATGTCCACCTATGCAGTTCCCGGGATGGCAGTTGTCCATGGCTAGGAGGCCAAACTCATAGGGGAGGTGCCTATACTAGGGTGTGTAATTGAAAGGTTAGGATTTATTATCTGCATACCAAGCATGATGATTCTGTTGATTTAAAGGGGTTGGCATGTACCACAAAGTTGAATATTACTATTTAATATAATCAAAATGACTAGAAATGACTATATAGCATTGTTTTAATCCTATTCCAAGATTACTTCATGTCAAACTAAATATTTTTACAGATTAAGGTAGAGCATGACAAATGTGATTTTTGAGAACTGGAATCAACTCAAAATCATTTATGGTTGATTTTATAAAAATGTTTGAAGTTGAAAAAGTCTCTGTCTTGTCATTTTCACTATGGGTGATGTATATATTCAAATGGTTTGAATCCAACGGGAGCGGTTAGATAATTTCATTACCTTTCTAACAAAATTAGAATCATCCAATTTGGTTCAGTAGATCTCTTTGAATACAATTTTGAACACATCAATAGAATATGGTTTTGATTTAAATGAAAAATCTAAGTTTGAATCTCTAGGCTATGCACGGGAACGAGAATGGGCCGGCCCAACTATGCGGCCCGTGACCAGCGGGCTGAACTCAGGCTGGTCCCACACGTCAGCGACTGGGGCTAAGCGAAACGGTATAAGCTAATCTAGTCCACGCGATTAGAACGAGATCGATGGCTGAGCGTCGTCGTCTCCGGTGAACAACGCGCGGGGGATTCTAAACCTAGCTCTCCGGCGGGGGTTGTCGGAGGCTTACCAGGGCTCCAGCTAGGTCGGGTGGTGGGGGCGAACGGGCTGGTAGACGATGGCAAGTTGAATGGTGGTCGTGGCAGCTCCTGGGGCGGCTCTAATCAACGGCTCCGCTCCTCCACTACAGCGGTAGGCTCCGATGAAATTTCGGCGATATGGTGTTTGCCTTGCTCCGGGGATGCTCAGAGGGGTTTCTAGGGGAGAGAGGAGTCGAATGGTGTGCCTTTGGAGGTTGGGGGAGGGTCCTATTTATACACCGGCGAGAGAGACAGTGCGGCATGGCTCGGGCTCGTCGACGATGTTGCTACAGGTCGCTATCGGCATGGCTAGGGGCATAGGTCGACCCGATGTTCCCTGACGGTCGTCATGCGCATAGTAGCATGGCGAGGGACGTTCTAAATCGGACAGGAGACATCCATGCTCTGCTCGGGTACTGAGGTGTTCATCATGGCGTACGGTGGTCACGGGGCGCGTGATGGTGAATGGTCGTGTCTGGGAGGGTGCTGGTGACGCGGAGAGTGTATTTACGCAAGGAGAGAGCGAGGCGCGGCGTGGCTGTGCGGGAATGGCTTGGCGCTCTGGTGTGCGCTCGGCATGGCGGACAAAGAAGAGGGACGCGACTGTGCTGGCTTCTCTGCTGCTTGTCGTTGGTAGAGGGGCGGACGGGCGAGTGCGGTGAGGTCACGCCTACCTTCTGGACATCGTGGGTGAGGGCGGTGCGGCTTGTGGTGTCATCTCCATGCTCGACCAGCATGTCATGCTCGGGTACTAGCTGACACTGCTCCAATTGGCGAGTGAGCATTGCTAGCTGCACGGATGGGTACTGGGGGTGATCGTGGGCTAGTAATTGGGGTTGAATGGAGTACAATGGTGAGCAATTGATTGATCAAAACAGTAGATAGTTGGTATAATTGTACTCTACCTGCTAAGTGTTTGATTAAATGGCCGCATGAGATGAACATTTGAATTTTCAGAATATATTTGGTGGGTGTGTTGGTCACATGCTTGGGTGTCTCTGGTTGCAGGGATTTGCCAAGTGGAGATGGTTTGATTGGTTTTTGAAAAAGTGTTATATTAATGTCTATTGTAGATTCAGTTTTGGAAATTCCCTCAAATGGATTTTAAAATGTTTCTGTAAGTTTTTAAAGTTCACTTGTGTTCATTTTCACTTAGTATAGCAAGGGGAGAAAAGAAATAGAATTGTTTTTGTTGGAAATCATTTAATAGAGATGCCCAAAGTGGGCTAGTGGTTAACTTTGGTAAAAATGACCATTGGATCATATGTCTTCTTATTTGATTTTCTTTTGACTTATTTTGGTTTGAAAATGACCTAGATGATCTTGCTTTGATCTTTAAACTATTTATCAACATATATAACAATCAAACATGGCATAACAAGCATTCATACTTCATTATCAAACACACATGCATTCATATAGTTTTTAATACTAAAAAGCTTTTGTGAACCCTAGTTTTGGTTCATTAGAATTGATAATCTTATTTGATACATCTCAAACATGATCGATCCACACTTCCACTATCGGTGCACCTGTCGGTGGAAATCTGAAACCTCTCACAAGATGGGGGCACTTCTCCACAACTCAATTGGAGGATCCAACAAAAAAGCTTGGGGGAAAGCTCCACAACTCAATTGGAGGCCCCAAGTAATCCACCAACCTGCAAAAGAACTAAATCATCTAGGGTTCCAAGAACCCATGAGTAAAAGGCTTCTCACTTTTACCCAATCGAATCCTCACCGAGAACTCATACCGATGCAACAAATGCAATGGAAAGAACATAAGAAGTGGTCAAGTCCTTCACTCCCAAATTCCACCAAAACCACAAAAGTTTATGGGGAAATAAGAGAGGAAGAACCATGGAGGAAATCCACACAAGACTCCAAGATCTAGATCCCAAGATGTTCCCCTCACTTAGAGGAGAGATTGATAGGTGGGATTATAGACCTAGATCACCTCTTTCAAATCCCTCAAAAATATGCAAGAATCATAGGAGGGATTGAGAGAAAGCAAGCTCAAAAAGGTCAGCAATGGAGGGGAAAACTTGCAAGAAAGGTTAGGGAACCATTGGAGAAGAAGGGCCCCTTAAATAGGTCCCTAAAAATCCAAGCGTTAGGCCTAGGAATCTTCCAGTCCGGAGTCTCCGGGATGGGACCAGAGTCTCCGGTATACCTAGGACAAACGGGGACAAACTGGGGGACAATTAGTACTTGGTTCGGAGATAGACCGGAGATTTAATTCAGAATCTCCGGTCTAAAAAAACTGGCAGAAAGACCAATATGAAAACAACCATAACTTTTGCATCCTGACTCAGATTTTAATGATCTTGGGCTCGTTTTAAAGAGAACAATAAGCCCTACAAGATCATACAGAAAAATATCATAGTACAGCAAGGGAGGATAGAACCAAATGACGAAAGGTTTGGCCTCCTCTCAAAAAGACGAACTGGTAAAACCTCCAACATCAAAAACATAAAAGATAATGCATATGAAATCCGTTTTTGATGAACTAGAGATTGTTATCAATATTACCACAAGTTCTAGAACCTCACATGGGTAATAACCAAATAAGAACCAAGAAATATGATGCCAAGGATGCAAAGGTTTAATCTCTCTTCGAAGGATATGATCAAATACTCACTCGAGAGCCTCTCTTGATAATACAGTTATCTATCCTATAAACCGGTCTCTCCAACTAATCACCACGAGATCGGTAAGAAGGAAACCCTATCAAAAACATACCTTTTCCTTGCACATATTCCACTTGAGCTTGATAATGATGATCTACTCCACCTCAAGATGGAACACCTTTCTTGATTGCACTAGCTTGGTGAAGTCTTACATATTGCTCCCCCATACTCACTATGGGAGAGCCTATCTTTTAGGTATATATTCACAAATCCATGATCACCATAATGATGGAAAGCCCCAAGCATATGATTTCTTCGAGATGGCTCATCTTGAACCTATACTTTCTTTTCTCTTTATTATGTTGGTGTCTTGAAGGTACATAAGAGATATCACTCCAACTTTATTCTTCAAGACACACTTGCTATAGGGCCAACTCTCACTTGACCAATCTCTGAATCACTCATTGAAACCTTTGTCAACACTTGATCTTCTTTACTTTCTTCTTCTTCCAACCTTGAAGCCAACATATGGTTCAAGCATTGCCTATGGACAAATCCTACAAGTAAAACTCAATGCAAACATAAGTCCATAAAGGTTGTCATTAATTACCAAAACCACACATGGGGGCACACATGCACTTTCAACTCTATTCCATTTTCTCATATTTTTTCCACATGCTATAAAATCTTGTTCCATTGTCATTGCCGCTAAATTTGTGTTCCACATGTACTATTAATTTTTTATGCATTCAGTTAAGTTTTGTTCCAATTTGTCCAACATTTATTTCTCAGGAACTAATTTTTTATCGTTCCCGGTGCTAATTTTTTTGTTTCTCCTATGGTCGTAATATTGTTCCATTTTATATAAAATTTGTTTCCCGGGAATTAAACTTCATTCCGTGTCGTATTTTTTCCTTCATTGGATTTGTTCCACAATCACTAGTTTTTGTACCCTAGAACTAAATTTTATTCCATCTTGTCAGGACATTTTTTTCCACTAGCTCATATTTTCTTCCATTTGATCTAAAAATGTTGTTTTCTCTATTTTCTTCTTTTGTTCCAATAACAAAAATTATGTTAGTTTTTGCACTTTGGATTTGTTTTTGATTATTTTGTTCTTGTAACAAAAAAATAATTTTGTTTGGAGATCGACTTCAATCGTGTTTTCGAAGCTCTTATTTTCATTTTTCATTTTAATGTGGTTATATGCTTAGGCTAGAAGCTATATTTTAGAGTATATCATTCTCATTTATATGTCATGGTACATGCTTGTTCGTGCATGTTTTTCTCTTCGTTTTAGCAGTATGTGTGCAACCACTAGGATGCTAGCTAAGCTACGAGGAGAAAAAGCAGACAATGCGGCCAAGTTTTGTGTTATATGCCTAGCAAACTGCTACTACAAGCCGACTCGAGAACTGAGCGCTGGTTCAGTGGCTGAAGTTCAGAGTGCTAAACCCGCCCACCCGAGTTCAAATCCTGTGCAAGACACAGATTCCTCAAGGTTGCTATTTTTGCTAAAAAAACACAGAGAGGTCTCATATCTATCTAACAACGTACAACCAAGAGAGAGAGAGATCATTCCCCTGTTGACCATGTTTTTTACTACGAGCCAACTCTGATGTATACATGAGCTAGCAACCGCCCAGCCCCAAGAGCAAAGCGCGAGCAGCGCCCGGCCCCAGCGCCATCAGCAAGCGTTTTGTGTACGAAATGTTGTTTAGAATAGTCCCATATTGGAAGTTTAGGGAAAATTTCACCCGTTTATATACCCACCTGGAAGGGCATATATGCCCCCATGTGTGGTTTTGGTAATTAATGACAATCCCTATGGACTAATGTGTAAATTTAGTTTCACTTGTAGGTTTGTCCATTGGCATCTCTTGGACCATGGGTTGGTCTTAAGGTTGAAGAATAAGAAGAGGAAGATCAAGTATGTCTTGAAGAAGAAGATGGAGTTTCTTATGGCCATCTTCAAGACATCATCAAGAAATGAAGTGCAAGCTCAAGGTGTGCCTTCTTTAGAAGATCTCATGCTTGCAGCTTGCCATCCTCGTGATCATGGAGTGATGAAGACAATAAGAGGTTTCCTCATGGAGTATGGGGGAGCCATTCGCAAATCTTCATCAAGTAAGAGCAAGCAAGAGCAAGCAAGAAAGGTGTTCCATCTTGAAGGTGACAAGATCGTCTACATCAAGCTCAAGTGGGATTCCCAAGGTAAAGATATGATCTTGTTAGGTTTTCTATTTTACCGGTCTCTTGTAGTGTTGGGAGACCGGGTTTAGGATAGATAGCCGTACTATCAAGAGGGGCTCTCGAGTGGGTGACTCGTTCGTATCTTTCGGAGAGAGCTCAAACCTTTGCATACACATCATCATCTTTCTTGGTTGTTGTTTGGTTCTTGTCCATGTGAGGATCTAGAGCTTGTGGTTATCCTCATAACAAGCTCTAGTTCATCAAAAACGGATTTCCCTAATATATCTTTTTACGGTTTTGTTTCTACGGGTTTTCGGGCTCTACACCTTGGGAGATATCTCACATATATATTAATGGTATTTTCTCCCTTGGTGATACCCAATATTTCAAACAAAATTGGTTTCATCTCATTTGGAGTTCGGATGCAAAAGTTGTGGCAGTTCTGGTTCTGAAGTTTTTGCATGGCCAGTAGTTCTGGTGGGCCACCGGTAGTACCGCTAGGGAAGTTTGCCGCCGGTAGTACCGGTGTAAATTCCGGCCCAACTTCCGGAAACCTCAATTTCAATTTAGTACCCTCTCTCTCACGTGTGCACTATTTGACGGTACTTCAGTCGGAATCTTGGGCGGTAGTACCGGCCCAGGCCGTAGTACCGGTGACCACCGGTAGTACCGGCCGTCCTCATTTTTATGTTCGTTCGCATCGCTGGTTTTGGACCGTTGGCTGAGTGTCACCGGTAGTACCGGCCACCCACCGGTACTACCGGCCGTGCGCGAATCTGTGAGTAACGGGCACATCGGGGAGCCCTTTAAAAGGAGCTCCCCTTTCCCCCTTCGGGACTCACTTGTTCTTCTTGGTTTTTACCCTTCTCTCTCTCCTCCATTGTTGACCCTGAACAGCTTGCCCTCTCTCCTTTCCCCTCCTATGATTCTTGCATCTTTTTGAGGGATTTGAGAGAGGAGATCTAGATCTACAAGCCCCACCAAACCAAATCCCTTCTTTGTGAAAGAATCCTTGGGATCTAGATCTCGAAGAGTTTTGTGTTCTCCTCTTGTGTTCTTCCTCTCTTATTCCCCCAATAGGTTTTGTAGCTTTGGTGGAATTTGAGAGAGAAGGACTTGCCTCTTGCATTTGGCGCATAGGTTTGAGTTCTCCTCGGAGATTCGGCGAGTTCAAGCTATTGGGCTTGTTTCTCTTAGATTCTTGGAACCCTAGACGATTGTGTGGAGTTGTAGTGTGTTCTTGAGGCCTCCAATTGAGTTGTGGAGATTCCTCAAGCTTGTTGGCCTTTTGTAGCATTGTGGAGCCTTTGTGGCGTTTCTTGGGAGCCCTCCAATTGTTGTAGAGTTTGCCCCAAGCCTTGTACGGATTCGGTGACCGCCCTCAAGTGTCACATAGTGGAACGTGAGTAGGCCTTTGTGGTGAGCTCACGGGAGAATAGGGTGAGCCTTTTGTGGCGTCGGTAGGTTGCGTGCCTTTGCATCTTGGGGTGAGGCCTTGTGTGGCCCTGGGTGCTCATCGAGCCACCACACCTCGAGGTGAGCTACTTGTGACGTTCGAAGTATATTGCCCCGCACCTTTCCAGTAGAGACGTAGCTTCTTTGGAAATGAACTTCGAGAAATAAATCATTGTCTCCACGTTCATCGGTTATATCTCAACCGAGCCCTTTACTTATGCAATTTACATTATGATAGCCATCGTGCTTAAAGTATTATATCTTACTATCACCTTATTGTTTATCTTGCTTAGCATAGGTTGTTGGTGCACTTAGTGAACCTAGAGAATATATAGATTTTAGCTTGATAAACTAAACGTTAAGTTTTATTCCGTATTTATTAGAACCTAAACCGTAATAATTTTAAAACTTCTATTCACCCTCTCTAGGCGACGTCCATTTCTTTTTCACCACCGGTGTCCAATCAGAAGTAAACGACCTGAACAAAAGTTAGAAACTGATTGAACAAGCCAATACGCGAGGCCCGGCCAACGAAATTCAAGCCCAACTAGGCGAACCTTGAGCGAAGCGGTGGAAACCTGATGCTTTGTATACAGACGTGGTACGTGTGTATTGTATACTGTTCACTATTGTCTCCATGCTACAGCCCACGCTTGAACACGTTTGCTCTTTGAATAAATCGGTGCTATGAGGGACTAGACATTTTTTTGATATAATAGAAACGGGTTGGCCAGCCTGAGAATTCCGAGTATTCGTCTCTGACAGGATCGAACTCCGGTCGCTGAAATGCGCTAACTGCGATCCAACCACTAGGCTACTGTTCTGTTTTCAATGTTGTCTTTGAATGAAAAATACACATAAAGTAGGTTTAATTTGTAAATAGTGTGTTGAAAACTTAGCTTCTCGTGATCATGCACCGCACAAGACAATGAGTGGAACTAAAAAAATAAATTTTGGAACCATTAACTTCTCCAAAGTAAAAAATGTTATCTTTTGCAAAAAAATAACTTCAAAAAATCATGAATACTGAAGGAACGCCGTTTTAGCGTTCGTGGGAAAAATTGAATCTACACGAACAACGAAATTTTAACCTAAATGGACCAAAATCATGACTTTATTTTCAACGAGGATTTCAGGTACATATCCAAACAAGTTTGCAAAATGCTTACATGTGGAACAAAATGTTAGCTCGCATAGGGAATAAATCACATCTACACAAGGAACAAAAATTAGGCTAATTAGAACAAAATCACAAGTACGGTGGACAAGAATTTGTGTACACATCTGAATCGGTTTCCAAAAATACATCACAAGGAACAATTTCTAATGCACATGGGAATAAAAAAAAGCACATCACAGGGAACAAAAATGTGTATAGACCATCTTGAACTAATTTTGCACGGTACATCGACCAATTCTATTTGTACGAAGAAATAAATAATTATACACATGGGAACAAAAGGAACAAATGAAAAAGGTATACATCGGAAGGAACCAAAAGAGAAAAGAGGTACTTAAAAGGTATAAGAAATAAGAAATAAAAAATAGAAAAACATAAAAATAGACCACATCGTGTGGTCTATAAATGTGTTCCACTTGACAAAAAGGAACACATTTGTAGACCACGCGAAACAAAGTTCACGTTGCAAGGAAAAAAAGCACGACTAGCCGAACACAATTCTTCGTCAAGTGAATGAAATTTTAGATACCTAGGAACAAATCGTCACTACACGTGGAACAAAAAAATTGGACTAAGTGAATAAAAGTTTAGCTCATGGACAAATCTAATTTTAGAAGGAATTGACCAGATGAAACAAAATTTAACTTCTCAGGAATACCATTTTGGATAAGGTGATATAAAACTTTACCGGCCGCTGAAAAAAAATGAGTGCATGTGGAACTCAATTTTTGGACCGAGGTCCAAAATACAACTGCATGAGGAACAAAATGTAGGCTAACTAGAAAAAAACAATCACAGCCACAAATACGACAAAAAGTTTAGCGCCTTTAAGGAATGAATCATATCTACCCGTGGAATAAGAATTTCTTTTACAAATTGAAATATATCGCAACTATATGTGCAAATAAACCATAACATTTGAGATTTGTTCCCATGAAACATTTGAAAAGATAGATACGGAGAACAAATTTAACGTCGTTGTAACGTACCACAAGGAACTATTTTTAGGCTAAATAGAAAAAACCAAAAATCACAAAAAACATAGGAATTGGAATTAAAGAATGGTAAAGAAAAAGATAGAAAAAGTTGAAATAGACAAAAAGTGAAAAATAAAAAAGCAAAGAAGAAACAAAGAACAAAAAAGAAATGAAAGAAAAAGGAAAGAAACATACGTATACTTGGGTCCACCTCCTTTGCTTTGCTCTCGTCGGTGGAGAAGCAGCCCACATGCATGGGTCCACGACGTGGTCGCCCATCGACCACAGGAACAAACTCGCACAGCGACCTCTCGTATCGAACCAACCAGACGACCAACGGCGACAAGGCGCTAAAATAGGCTGGCCCATGTAGGAAATCCTTTAGCAAAACGAGCGTAACGAAACGCTTGGGCGCTACCAAGCCGTTTCCTTTTCTTCTCGTTGAGGTTTAGATAGAACATTGTTCTTCATAAAAAAATAGAACATGTCTTGAACTAAAAGATAAAGGACTGCTATCTAGGGCACGTGGCATAGATTAGCATTTCGTGTGCGAATTTAATATGACAATTCAGACATGCATGCATGCATGTACTCCACCTACTGCGTTGGATTTTTTTCGTTTTTAAATTTTAAAATGTTTTATCTTTTGAATCGTAATTCAAAATTCAGATCCGTTTTCGCGGTTGACTTTGTTAGGATGAGATCTTTGAAAATAAATGCCATGTTGATAGGTTTTGACAATATTTTTATCATCCCCTAGTTGCCAGATTATGGTCAGTTGGTCACCAGGTAGAGGAAGCTGGTTAGCAGGTTAAAATCAACTGGTTATCAGATGTTTCTGAACTTTCTTTCTTAACAATATAATACTTATATGATGGTAATACAATATTTTACGTGTTTAGAATGAATCAAGTGCCTACTTTCTGTACATATAAATAATTGTTATCATTAGAAAATATGTAAAAATTATCTGGTGATTGTGTATTATTTAGCTGGTAACCGTTAACTATTATTCTGGTAGCTATATTATAGTAATCTGGCAACTGGCGATGGAAAAAAATATCGTCAAAACATATCAATACGGATCTTGTTTTAAAGTACTCGTCAAGACGAACCTCCCGGTAAAGACGAATCATCAATCGGATTAACGGTTTAGAAGATAAATCATTTTGAATTTTTGGATTTGAAAAAGATTTCTTGCATGCATGTCTTCAGCTCCTGCTCCCTTATGGCTGAGATGCTAATGACATGGCCGGATGAGAGTTGTTCCTGAGACATGTCTCTTTATTAGAATAACCGAAAAATAAAAGATACTATAACTTGCCCACAACGAGCAAGCACTGCCACGCTATGATATTTCACACTGATCCGCTGCCTTAATAGATGGTGATTCATACTGATGTTGAGCAAATAGGGCTTAGTTACGACATTTCGTTCCTTGCTTTTTATCTTAATTTTTCTTCCCTCATTGCAGGTCCAACTATGTACAACATCTGTGCTCTATCTCATCTACAAGACAATGTATTAATAAATTGTTGCAATGTTCGGTATAGTGGATTCTATTTATTTAGGAGAGTTTATAAATGAATTTTCTAATTATTTCCACTTTTAGTTTAAGAAAAAAAATGGCTATATATATAATATATGATGTAGCTCACTTCCCCGATTGACTTCTGGATTCCATTTTAGTGACAGTGAACTATCTTGTTTCCCATTACCGGTGCTTGTTTCTTGAGCTAAACGAGTTTGATTAAATCCTGTGTCGATAGATCTCATGTGATAGGAACACTAAATTAGGGATACAACCATTATGACACTACTAAAAAAGGCTTATAAAAAAAAGGTATGGCGCACTAAATTGGGGCGCGCTGGCGCTAACTACCGCCGGCGCCTAGCTATACCCACGACGCCAGCGCTAACAAACTGCCCCTGGCGGAGGCCATACTGCACGCGTCGGTGCTAACCCGCGACCACCCCCGCCCCTCATTGTGCTGATACCCCCGGCGCCCTAACCTCCCTCACGCCAGCGCTAAAGCCGCTAGCGCCGGCGCAAGCCGAGTTCCATGCACCGACATTAACCCTCGGCCGGCCCCACCCCCCGTCGCGTCGTATCCCCGGTGCACCAACATCCCTGTGCGCCGACGGTAACCTGACATTATTAGAAAGGTCGTCCAGCCACCTACCACCACTCATATGCATCCCTACTTACTCATTTCTTACTCAAACTCGGCCCTCCTCTCTTCCCAGCCCATTCTCCCATTTTCCTCCCCCATTTTAGCTAATTTAACCAACCATGTTTGATATATTTTGCCAAATCTCCCTCGCCCACATTCACCACCCTTATAGCTAGATCTAGAACATAAGAGCCCTACACCACTCTCTCCAGTCAATGTGTCATCTCGCATCTATACTTATCGACCTAATAGGTGACTAATTAAGAATTTGCGGATGAAATCAGCTATAACATATGAGATGGCGAAACTGCATGCATATCCATGGAATTGTATTGTGTTTTTGAGCGAAATATTTAATGATATGAAAATGAGTTGCCAACATTTTGCCAGAATGTTGATTCATTTCCGTTCTGTCAAATTTCTGGCGATACCCGTAGGCCCTATTTCTAGCAGGGTCATGCCGAAATTTTCCGTGAAAATAGATCATTCTAATAATCAATTCAAGCGTCGTGGATAGATATGTGAAACGCGCGACGGCCGACATGTATCGAAATAACCACACAGACATAAGGTGTCTGTGTCGAAGATGCAAACTAGGGCGCTTGTTCAACCCATCTTCAGGCATATTGCAAGGGAACTGCTCCAGCGTGGTTTCATGGAGCTCCACAATCAGTGGATGAGTCAGGATGAAGATGATCATGAGGAGACCAGTGGGGCGGCGACAACTAGAAATGAGGAAGAATGGAAGCATGACAATGACGATGAAGAAGAGGTTGGAGCACACGATGATGGAGATCAATATTAGGGTGAACAAAATGTACGCGGACACAAATACTCCGCTAACTTCAGTCATGTGGGACCCTCATGTTCAATAACTGCTTCTCAACAAGATGATGAATAACGCCGAAGCTGCCGATAGAAGGAAATCTTAGCTGGTGCAACTGGAGATAGACTCAAATACTTCATTGTACGACGCATGTCACGGGCCGGAGGAGTCCCGCTTGAGGGTAACACTCGATGTTCTGCGGATGAAGGCAAGACACAGATGGACCGACACAAGCGTCAACAACCTCATGTAATACTTGAAAAAGCGCTTTCCTAAAGGGAACATGTGTCCTAGTAGTCTAGATGATGCCAAGAAAATCGTGTGCCCTCTCGATTTACCACACACAACACCACGCCTGCACCAATGACTACATCATTTATTGGAATGAGCATGCAGACAAGACCAAATGTCTAGTGTGCAAAGCTGATCGATATAAGAGAGGTAATAAAGCTCCTCGAAAAGTTGTGTGGTACTTCCCGCTCAAGACCCATATGCAACGGTACTTCGCGGACTGCAAGGAAGCAAAGCTCATGCATTGGCACACGGAAAGAAAGGAGACAGTGTTGAATAATCTAGAGTGGATCGAAAACCCAGTGCTTACACACCCTTCGAATGAAAGCCGGTGGAAAGCATTAGACAATGAATACGAAGATTTCGGGAAAGAGTCAAGGAACATCAGGTTGGGTGTGAGTATCGGTAGACTAAATTTGTTTGGCAACAAGAGTAGCTCGCATAGCACATGGCCCATGTTTGTATGGATGTATAACCTCTCCTTGGTTGTGCATGAAGAGGAAGTACACACACATGAGTATGCTAATTCAAGGGACAAGACGGCCAGGGAGTGATATCAACTTGTATCTTGAGCTATTAAAGGAAGAGCTAGACATGTTGTGGGTGGAGGAAGGGGTAGATACATGGGACGCCTTTGTAGAAAAATATTTCCCAATGAGAGCCACGTTGATCATGATGGTACAGGAACCTCGAATACTGATATATTGCATGCCATGTGTGCCATGGACACAAGGCGTGTGTCAAGTGCATGGAAACGACGTCATTTCTACAACTTGGAAAGGATCACAGGTCTTTGAAAATTGTCTACATGAGGTATCAAATGTGGCTAGACAAGAATGACCCGTGGAGAAAGCATGGTGTCAGGGGGATAACCCCTGGGTAGGCCAGGACGGGACCAACCGGCCGGCTCCAAGGAGCTCATATTGTCTGGAACCAGATCAAGGAACCACAGCTGGGTGTAATCCCCTACCCGGTCCGCATCCAAGTTTCCCTGGCTGGCCCGTCTAGCCGGGTAGCTAGAAGAACCGGCTAGGAGGCCGCTCCTAGCCGGCCGCCTCGGATCCGCTGGCGGTAGTACGGTGGGAATGACGATCCTTGCTGAGCGCACCTTTGACTGGACAGGCTGGCTAGCCTGGCCGGCGCTACCAGACAACTATGCCAAAGTTGGACGCTGACGAGCAAAGCAAGGGCTGACGAGGAAAGCTCCGGCTTACGCATAAAGAGCCGACTGACGGATAAAGAGCCGGCTGACGAGTAAAGCAGGGGCGCTGGACACTATAGCGCTGTACTTCCCTGTACTAGAGGCTTGACTGGACCCGGGCCTATTGTTTGGCCCTTTCCAGCCGGCCCACTTTGTAAGGCCCAGATCCAAATAGTAAACCCTAAAACCCATCTTGTAAACTGCCTCCTCAACTAGTATATAAGGGGGCTAGTGCTAGGGTTCTAGCTATACAATTACAAGTTAGAAGTTCTCCACATTGGACAAGTTGAGTAGCTCCTTCTTCTCCTTCTGGCAAGGAGTAGCCAGGAAAACAGCTCAAGGAGCATCTGTATTGGGCATTCACCCCTTTGATAGTAGATCCTTGCAGGAGTAGGAGCTTTACCTCGCCAAGAGGGCTCCGAACCTGGGTACATCGCTGTGTTCAGTATCTGTGCCCAACCCGTTGCGAGTAGCCACCGATAGCATCCTGATTGTCCCTTCAAGCCATCCTCGATGGTACTGCCGTGTACCACACCACGACAGTTGGCGCCCACCGTGGGGCACAATGCTTCGGATGGGATCATCTTTCGCACGGGATTTCCACTCGTCGCCGGTGAGCAAGTCGCCTCTGGCCTTGTCCTCACCTTTGGCTCCTTCGACTGCGTCCTCGACAACGCATCCTGCTTCGCTGGGGGAACTTTCCCAAGCGGAGGCTCCATCATGCACTTCGGTGAACACCACGTCTATGTCGCCACCATCGCTAAGGCTTTCCCTCGCGAGGTCGTCACCATCTCCGGCACGTCCCCTGGTTTCTCCGCTTCGCGCGTCGCCAGCGACAACGTCGAGGTCATGATGGCGGGCTCAGTGGAGAATCGTCGCCCACCTCTAGAGCGCAATGTGGATGGCTGCACCACAAACTCACTCCTCCTGAACCAGGACCTTCTCAACGCGTCCATCGAACACCTCCGCAACTCCATCACCCCCATCGAGGCAGACCCAGCTGCAGCTGCAGCTGCGGCAGCCCTGGAGGCTACTCACCAGAACCTTCTAGAGGAAGCTGGCAAAGTAGTAGCCGCCCAACGACAGATGAACGTGACCATGCGCAAGTACAACATTGTGCACGGCTTCGCCCGCTTACCCGGCACCAGCCGCCTAGCCTAGCCCCAGGGCCAAAACCTCGGTTCGGAGATGGATCGCGCCGCTAATCCGCGTACGCTCACGGTACAGCCAGTTTACAGCACTCCCGTGAAAAACATGAGGGCCGCGGAGGCGGCAGTCACAGAGCGTGTCCAGCTCCTCGTGGTCACGGCAAACAAACAGCAGGCTAAGGCAGAACTCAGCATGGCCGGCAACAGCAGGACCCAACCGGCTCACCGGATGGCAGATCCGGCTGCAGGTGGCAGCAAGGCATCTTCCCCAAATGGAGCAAGTCCAAGCAACCACCCACGCGGTGGATCTACGGGCCGTGGGCACAACGCCCGCGACGCGGCAGATGTTACCAGCAAAAACCGCGAGCCGGTCGACGAAGCTGTAAAAGGCCAAGCTTTTCCCAAGTCCTGCCTATCCAGTCGGTTGGGACCACTCGAGCCGGAGGAACAACAAGACGCGCGCACACGAATCGACCTACTGGTCCAGTCACGCGCACTAGAAGAAGAAAGTCCAGCCGGGCCAAGATACTTCAGACCACGCATCCGAAATGAGCCATTTCCAAAGGGATTTTCGCTCCTAAGGGATATGCCAAAATACAACGGCTCGGTCAAGCCGGAGGACTGGTTGGTGGACTGCACCACCGCTGTGGGCATCGCAAACGGCAACCGCTGGGTGGCCGTACGTTATGCCCCTCTCATGCTCCTCGACTCAGCCAGGACGTTGCTCAACAGCCTCGCCGACAACAGCATCAATGCTTGGATCGATTTCGAGCAGGCGTTCGTCCGCAACTTCACCGGCACCTACAAGCGCCCAGGCCGACCTGGCGAGCTCGCTTTTTGCGTACAGGGTCCGGATGAATCTGATCGCTCCTACATCACCCGGTGGGCGAGCATGCACAACTCCTGCGAGGGGGTAGGCGAGCACCAGGCGGTTGACTACTTCATCAATGGCTGCAGAGACGGCACTATGCTCAAACACAAGCTTTGCCAGGTGGATCCCACAACCATGGCGCAGACCATGGCCATCACAGACAAGTACGCCACGACCGACGTGGCAATGAAAAGATCCATTCGGGTGGACGACCAAGGGCAAATAATCGTCGATGTTGTCGTGGATCGGCGCCAGCCGGAAAGAAATGGTCACAATTCCAGGCGGCATGACAATCGCCACAACAAGAGAAAGGATGACCAGCCGGATAACCAGTACAATTCCAGGCAGGTAGCGGCAGTGCAGGAGGATCCAGCTACAGGCGGAAGCCGGAGACAGAAGCCTGATGACCGGCCTCCGAGGCCCAAGTACACCATCGAGTCAATGCTTGATGGGCCATGCAAGTTCCACAGTGGAGGCAACAAACCGGCTACGCATACCACACGCTAGTGCACCTGGACGAAGAAGATGGCAGAGATCGCTGCTACACCGGCTGCACAGGCACCGCCTCCCCCAGCCGGTGGGCCGCCAGACGATCGCAATAACTAGCACCGAAGGGAAGATGATTATAACAACTACCCCCGCCAGGTGGGAAACTACCACATCTTCATGATGGAGCCGGAGACCAAGCACAACAAGAGGCGCCACGAGGCGGAAGTGAATGCAATCGTTCCTCCCGTTCCCCAGTACCTCAACTAGTCGGAGCAAGAAGTTGCATGGAGCTAGAAGGACTAGCCAGCTAAGCTGCCTCACCCAGGCACTTACGCAATGGTTTTGGACCCTATCATTGTCTCCCAGAAGCATTCCTACAGATTCTCCCGCGTCCTTGTAGACGGAGGGAGCAACATCAACCTCTTGTACTGCAGCTCTCTAGACCGGCTCGGTATCAGCGAGTCGCAACTAGAGCCGTCGAGCACCTCCTTCCACGGAGCCGTCCCGGGCCCATCGACTCGCCCATCGGAAAGATCTGTCTGGACGTCATCTTCGTCACGGAGGATAACTTCCGCCACGAGCCCATCTGGTTCGAGGTGGTCAACCTCTGCAACACGTACCACACAATCCTGGGGCGCTTGGCGCTCACAAAATTCATGGCGGTACCGCATTACGCATACCTCAAGATGAAGCTACCAGGGCCCAAGGGTGTCATCACCGTGGCTGGTTTCTACAGACGATATGTGGAGTGCGCCACAGATGGGTCCAAGATAGCATAAGCCATGATCATCGCAGAAGAGAAGCGCATAATCATGCAGAACATGGTGGCCTTGAAGAAGGACATGCCGGCTGGCGAAACCAAGCCGGCCGGAGAAGCACAGTTCAAGCCATCCAAGGGCATGAGAAAGATCCTATTGAACGCGGACGAGCCGGACAAGTTCGTCCTGGTCGGAGACAGCCTCGATAGCAAATAGGAAATCGCCCTCGTTGACTTCCTCCATGAGAATCGGGATATCTTCGCATGGTCCCCCAAGGACATGCCATGTGTTCCGAGGGAGCTCGCCGAGCACTCTTTACATGTTAGGCCAGACATAAAGCCGGTGAAATAGTCACTACGCCGCTTCATGGAAGAAAAAAGAAGAACCATCGGTGAGGAGATCACCCGGTTGCTCGCAGCTGGATTTATCATGGAGGTTTTCCACCCGGAATGGCTGGCAAACCCCGTACTCATGCTAAAGAAGAACAAGACTTGGCGCATGTGTGTTGACTACACCAGTCTGAACAAAGCATGCCCCAAAGACCCATTCGCCCTACCAAGGATAGACCAAGTGATCGATTCCATGGCCGGCTGCGAGCTGTTGTCGTTTCTAGACGCATACTCCGGCTAAACCCCGTTGATCAAATAAAGACAGCATTCATCACTCCCTACGGAGCCTACTGCTACACCACCATGCTGTTTGGACTAAAGAACGCTGGAGTAACATACCAGCGTTGCATGTAGAAGTGCTTGCATGCTCAGATCGGCAGAAACGTACACGCCTACGTCGATGATGTGGTAGTCAAGACCAAGGAGCAGCAGACACTCCTTGAAGATCTGAAGGAAAAATTCACCAACCTCCGCCGATTACAGATGAAGCTGAACCCGGAGAAGTGCGTGTTCGGCGTCCCAGCCGGTCAACTCCTCGGTTTTCTCATATCAGAGCAAGGAATCAAGGCGAACACGGAGAAGATCTGCGTAATATAGCACATGCAGCTTCCCAAGAACTTACGAGATGTCCAGAAGTTCACCGGATGCCTGGCCTCCCTCAGGCGGTTCATCAACCGGCTAGGCGAGAAAGCACTCCCGCTGTACCAACTCATGAAGAAGATAGACAAATTTGTCTGGTCATCGCAGGCGGACGAAGCCTTCCACGACCTCAAGCGCACTCTCACCTCACCACCTATTCTGGCAGCACCAGCAGCAAAGGAGCCCATGTTGATGTACATCGCAGCAACCAACCGGGTCGTCAATGTGGTGCTGGTAGTGGAGAGGCCAAAAGAAGGAAAAGCGCAACCGGTGCAATCACCGGTGTACTACCTGAGTGAGGTACTCTCGCTCTCGAAGCAAAATTACCCTCACTACCAGAAGCTGGTGTATGGCGTGTACATGGCCACCGAGAAATTGAAGCACTACTTCTAGGAGCACTCCATCCGGGTGGTGGCGCTCGTGCCACTTTTGGAGATCATCGGCAATAGAGATGCCACAAGCCGAGTAGCGAAATGGGCCATAGAGCTCGCTGCTCACAACATACAATACGAGCCAAGAACGGCGATCAAGTCTCAGGCCTTGGCGGATTTCCTCGTTGATTGGGCAGAGACGCAGTACCTGCCGCCTTGCCCTGACTCCATGCATTGGAAGCTGCATTTCGATGACTCCAAGATGTATGGAGGGCTCGGAGCTGGAGTGGTCATCACCTCTCCCAAAGGAGACCGGCTGGAATATGTGCTACAGATCCACTTCCGCGCGTCCAACAACGTCGCTGAATACGAGGCGCTCGTCCATGGCCTCAAGATGGCAAAACAAATAGGCATCCGAGGCATCCTATGCTTCGGCGACTCCGATCTGGTGGTACAACAAGTGTCAGGCGACTGGGATGCCAGGGACGCAAACATGGCTCTATATCGTTTCTTCATACAACAGTTGTGCGCCTGTTTTGAAGGATGCGAGTTTCACCATGTCCCCAGGGTAAACAACGAGGCCGTGGACACGCTCGCCCGCATCGGGTCAACAAGGCAAGAAATTCTACCTGGAGTCTCCCTCAAGCACCTACGCAAGCCATCACTCACGTTGTCTCCCGAATCCGACTCCATAATATTGGACATGGACCTGGGGACTGCCGACTCCAAGACCTCCGCGACTGCTCCACCACACCCGGGGACTGCTTCACCGCACCCGGGGACTGCTTCACCGCACCCGAGGACTGCTCCACTGCACCCGAGGACTGCTTCACCGCACCCGAGGACTGCCGCGTCGAACCTGGAGGCCGCCGGCTCCGCTGCTTTGCCGAGTCAACCACCAGACATGTCCAGCCCGGCTATCCGCGCAGAGGTGAATCTGCTCATGTATGCGGTATATGCCATCCGGGAAACCCCAACATGGGCCAAGCCATTCATGAAATTCCTGGCAAGCGGAGAATTGCCTGAAGAAGAGGTAGAAGCAAGTAAGGTGATGCGCAGAGATAGCGCATACACCATCATCAACAACGAGCTCTACAAGCGCAGTGTTGGGGGCATTTATCAGCGGTGCGTGAGCCGGGAAGAAGGAACCCGACTGTTGACCGACATTCACCAGGGCGAGTGTGGCCACCACGCGTAGCCACGAGCTATAGTGGAAAAGGCACTCCGCCATGGGTTCTACTGGCCCACGACACTAGAAGATGTCGAGCAAATCGTCAAGGCATGCAACGGTTGTTAGCGGTTTAGCCAGCAGAAGCACACTCTGTCTGCAGCGTTCAAGATAATTCCCATCACCTGGTCGTTTGCCATCTAGGGGCTCAACATGGTCGGCCCTTTTAAAATGGCCAGATCCGGCATGACGCACTTGCTGGTGGCGGTGGACAAATTCACCAAGTGGATAGAGGCAAAGCCAATAAAGAAGCTGGATGGACCAACAGTGGTCAAGTTCTTCACGGACATAATCACACGCTTTGGCTACCCCAACAACATCATAACCGACAACGGCACAAATTTCTCCAAGGGAGCTTTCACACGATTTTGCGGAGACAAGGGCATCCGCCTGGACCTTGCATCTGTGGCTCACCCCCAATCCAACGGACAGTGCAAGCGATCAAACGGCCTAGTCCTAGCCGGAATCAAGCCCCAGCTGATCGAGCCACTGATGCGATCCCCCAGCTGCTGGATTGAGGAGCTACCGTCTGTGCTTTGGAGCCTTCGCACCACGCCAAACCGGTCCACCGGCTACACTCCTTTCTTCCTCGTCTACGGGGCGGAGGCGGTCTTGTCCACAAACATCGAGTTCGACGCACCCTGCAAACTGCTTTACACAGAGTAGCAAGCCAAAGAAGCACGGGAGGACAATGTCGACCTTCTCGAAGAAGCGCGCAAGCTGGCCTTGTCCAGATCCGCCATCTACTAGCAAAACTTGCGTCGTTACCACGCCAGCCGGATCCGCAGCATCTCGTTCCGCGAAGGCGACCTGGTATTAAGGCTGGTACAAGACACCAAGGGGATGCACAAGTTATCTCCACCATGGGAGGGCCCATCATCATCAGCCGGGCACTACAAAACAACTCATACTACCTCATCGACGCCCGCCAGCCGGAAAAGAACAAGATGGATCGCTCAGGAGAAGAAACTGAGCGCCCATGGAACGCGAGCCTACTTCGCCCCTTTTACACTTGAACAAGAAGTGTATGTATCTTACCTTTATGTAATGAACAAGCATGGTAGCCTCGACATAGTCTCGGGGACTCCACAATAAATTAGCAAGTCATGCTGCACAATTTGGTTTTCCGGCTGCATTACTCTAACCCCGGAGCCGGCGATCTGTCTCGGGGACTCTCTGGTTGGCCCAGACGGCTGCGCGACCTACGTGGCAAAGTATAGTATGCAGTTCCTAGGGCTTCCTCTTCGGTTCCGGCTGCAGACCGCAAGCCGACTGACAGATCCGGCAAGAGCAGAACGCTCGAAGGCCCCTACATGAAAAAGCTACAAGGAAAACAAGGACGTCTGGACGTCCCGGTTGCACTCGCTCGCCCAAGGCCAATGACCCAAACCCGATGTATCGTGCAGTATGCCTATTAAGCTACCCCTTCGACTCCGGATCGAAGCCAGCAAGGGAACAACATCAAAACTGGCCAATGCTCACTGAGAAAAGGGCAAAGTCATTGGATTTGTGCAAAACAACAAAACTACAAAACTAGTGAATCTAAGATTACAATTCAACTTGCATCTGTTTAACCAGGCAAACAACTTGTTTGTTTCTATGTTTGCATGAGCCAAAGTTCCACGATGAACACCCAAGCCGAAGGCTAGTAGCTTCTAGGCGGCAGCAGAGCAGGTCAAGGAGATTCGACCCGGCTGTATCCTCTAGCCGGCACGAACCTCGGGGACTACACCCTGTGGGTGCGCTTGTGCGCCCCCACAAAGAAACATGCAAACAGACAACATCATAAAGGAGCTTCGACCCAACTGTATCCTCCAGTCATCCCGAACCTCGGGGACTACACCCTGTGGGTGCGCTTACGCGCCCCCACACAGAAACAAGCATGCAGCAAATGCAAAACAGAAAGTGCAAATGAAAAACCACGGGCAACTATCCAAAGGGAGGCGATGCTCCTACCAGAGTTCAGTAACAAGAACAGAGATGATTGTTCAACAGCACAACAGGTTCTTCATCCACAAATACTCCCGGCATACCGGAGATCAAGTTAGCTAGTTGGCAGAAGGGCCGGAGGCACTGGCTAGGGGTTGGCTGCTGGAGGCGACGTCGGCCGAGGCGGTCTTGGATGCAGCCAGGGCTTCAGTGTGCGGCACAGCCGGGTCGTGGTGATACGACTCCGTGCTAGCCAGGTCACTGAAGTCCCGGTCCAGCTGGACGAAGCTCCCGATCTTCACGCCACAAGAGCGGATATCAGGAACCTCGGCGCGAAGCTGATCGTAGCTGGTCCCCTGGCGAAATCCACGAGAAAGGCTCCGCAGATCTACATATGGGTACTAGGACTTCAACAGTGGCAACACCATCTCCGCACCACCACGAACCGCCCACTCCTGAGCCACATCCATAAGATTCGGAGCGCCTGACAGCTTCTTGGCTAGAGCGTCCATGGTGGCCGGCTGGACGGTGTCGGGCCAGACGTAGTCATGGACATCGAGAGCGGCGACACGAAGCTGGTTCGCCTCCTCGCTGACAACCGCCACCAGCTCCCCCGGGTGGAGATCCCGCTCAGGATCCGTCTCGGGAATGCGGGCCAGCGCCTGATCAGTCGACTCATGATACTGAGCTGCACCCGGGAAAAGAGACAAAGGTCAATGTGGGCTGCAGAAGGCAAAGCTGCAATACCGGCTGGGATTGAGAACACTTACTGATGACAATCTCGGCGATCTGGCAAAGCTCTCCCAGCGCCGCCGCGTCCCTGGCCTTGGAAGCCTTCAGGGCATCCTCCTAGGTGGCATAAAGCACCTCTAGATTCTTCAGCACCTCGGTCCGGGTGTCTACCACCTTCTTGGTTTGGCCAGCCTTGATCTCCATCTGTTGCTGATGCGCACCTAGATGGGCGATCTGGTCCTGGCGAGCCTTGTTGGACTCCTCCAGCCGGGTAACCTCTCCCTTCAGCCGGGCCACCTCACGGTCCCGGTCCGCCAGCAGAGCTGTAGGAGGGTAACCAATATTCAACAAGAAGTGCGAGAAATCGCACAACCGGGAAGACACGGCAGAGAAAGCAATCTTATGACCTAGGTCCCGCGAGGCCTTGGTGGCGTCGACGAGAGCCCTCTGCGTAAAATATAGAAGTAAGAACCGGTTGCGGCGCGAGACGGTGAGCAAACATCAAGATCGGCAACAGAACGCATACCTCGACGGAGGCCCCCAGCGCCTTGGACTGGCCAAGTGCTTAGCCCAAAATATATCGAGCCCATTGGGGAACCCCAAGAGGAAGGTATGATGAGCATAGCAGCAAGTTTTCCCTCAGTTATGAAACCAAGGTTATCAATCTAGTAGGAGCAAGGAAACACCTCAAAGGTATTGCTAGCTGGACTTTGGCAGGGCGCACTACCGATGCCAGCAGCAACGTGGAAACCTGCACAACACAACCACATAACTTTGCCCCCAACTTGCGATGAGGTTGTCAATCTCACCGGTTTTGCTGAAAACAAAGGATTAAACGTATCGAGTGAAAGAAAGTAATAGTTTGCAGAAAGTAAACAGAAAGCAGTAAAAATAAACAGTTGTAGATTGATGGTAAAAGAAAGGACTGGGGTCCATAGTTCACTAGTGGTGGCTTTCCTTAAGATAGATGACATGTTTGGTGAACAAATTACAGCGGGGCAATTGACAAACATCGAGAAAGCAATCATGCATATACTACTCATCTTGACTCCTTTGAGATTCGATTGGGCATTACAACATTATACATAGATCGTAATCCAACTGCATATATGACTAATAATCCACCTTCAGGTTATCATCTGAACCCCCTCCAGCATTAAGTTGCAAGCAACAAATAACTGCATTATGCATAGCGTGTAAAGTAAACAATTTGATTGTTCTATGAACAAAGAATTGATGTTTTTCCCTAGTAGCAACAACACATCTAGTACCTTAGAGATTTCTGTCACTTCCCTAGATTACTAGAGGCATGAACCCACTATCGAGCATAAATACTAACTCTTGGAGTTGCTAGCATCTACTTGGCCAAGATAGCTACTAACAACGGAAAGCATGCAAGATCACAAATAACAAAGACATGATAGAATCAATAATCAATCTGAAATAGCATCTCAATATCCATCGATCCCCGCAAACACAACATGTAGGAATTACAAATAGATGATCTTGATCATGAACGGAGCTCACAAGATCTAAACATGATAGCACAAAGGAGGAGAACCAGCCATCTAGCTACTACATGGACCCGTAGTCCAGAGATGAACTACTCACGCATCACACCGGAGGCTTGCATGGTGATGAAGAAGGCCTCTAGGGTGAATTCTCCCCTCCGACAGGGTGCCAGGAAGAGCTTCAGATCCCTCCCGATCTAGGGATGGAGATGACGGCGGCTACAGACTCTTTCATGGAATTTTAATCGAGTACTAGGGTTTCTGTATCGGAGGCATCTTATAGGCGAAAGGGCAGGCCGAGGGGGTGCCAGAGGTGGGCAGACCACCCCCTGGCGCGGGCCAGGCTGGGCCGCGCCGCCAGGTGGTGTGGCGCCCCTGGCCCCTCTCCATCTCGTATTCTGGCTCCGAGTGTCCCTCGGTGAAAACCTAACTTTTGCTTTTGTCCCGTCCAATTCCGAGAATATTCATTTTCTGACTTTCCTGGAACCAAAACAGCAGAAAATAGGCAGCTGGCATTGTGGCTTTTGTTAATAGGTTAGTCCAACAAAGTGTATAGAAAGTACTCCAAAGTTGGAACAAAACATAAGAAAGTAGATAAAAACCAAGCATGGAACATCAACAATTATGGATACGTTAGCAACGTATCAACATCCCCAAGCTTAACTCCTGCCCGTCCTCGAGTAGGTAAGTGATAAAAAGAAAGAATATTTTTTTAGGTGACATGTACCATCATAAACTTGATCAAAGTGTTTGCAAAACAATGATAGCTGGAATCATAGTACTTCATTCATAACATGAAAGATAAAGTTCTAACAATAAGGCAAAGCAACTATGTTGCAACATGAAAAGGCACAAACAAAAGATTCATGAATAACAATGCTTTGCAAGACGTTTGTTTGTTTCACATAAAGAAAACATAGCATAGTGGCATTCAGCTTATCCTTCATAGAGTTGCAAACATAAATGCATAGGACACCTTCAAAGTTCATAAGAGTCACTAGATACAAATAGTTTAAAACAAGCAATATCAAAGCTATGCATCAATCAACAAGTCTTGGGACAATGCACATAGAACTAAGAATAGCCACTATGCTCTCAAAGTAGGTGCATAAAGATAAAAGGTGGAGACTCGACATAAAAGTAAAAGAAAGGCCTTCATAGAAGGAAGTAGGGATTCAAGTTTCATAAAGAGCTTCCAAAAATTATGGTACTTATTAGCTTTCAGCTCTCATTGCCCCTATCATAAGCATCTTTAGGTGATTAAGGTTAAAGTGACACAACTAAGAGGATATGCTTGACAAGTTATAAGCTGAAATCTCATGCCCCTTACTTACAAAGACCGAACCTCATGCTACTCAACTTTAGTCGCAAGTAAGCTCTTGTCATTGTAAGTACATATGTATCATAGAGAACCGCCAATGGGGTACCCCTTGCACATGATACAGGAGCTATCCCATAATCAAAATGACAAGGCAAGCAGACAATGAGCATCTCAGCGATCTTTTTATTTGCTATTTGCATAGGTTTTTATTGAGGATGCTTCATAGAGTGCTCATTATGGTTATGCTGCAAGTTTCCACCATGATTAGGCATGGCTTAGGCTAGCGGCCCAGGCGTTTCTCTAACACAAATACAAACTCCATGATCTTACAAGTTCCCCTTTTATTTCACACAGCCAGGACCATAAGAAAAAGAACATGATATCAACGGGGTACAAAGTACAAGTGCAATGTTGAAAGCGTTCCCCATGATACATGGTTCTGCTAACTTCAACTTATAAAGCGAAAGCATATACGCAACAAAGATGGACGCAATGGTTCAAGTTTATTAAATGCAAGAAAGTAAATTGTGCCATCAAGTTCGTGAGAGCTTTAATCACTAGTTTTCTCATAACAAGTTTAATTTGGAAGGTAGAAAAAACATGAATATACTTGGAATAGAAAATGCTAATAGGTAGGTATGGTGGACTCTTTGGAATAACTTTGTTTTAGGAGTTGGATGCATGAGTGGAACTTACACTTGGTTATGCAGGCTAGCAAAAGACTGGGAGCGACCAACTAAGAGAGAAATAATGGCCATAATCATGCGGAGCGACAAAACATAATTAATCAAAGCATAAAGTGATACTACAAGTTGAAAACTAAAGGATCATAAAGGCTTATGGTGACTTGGGATAGTCATAACATGGTGTGAGCATGCGCCAAGTCAACTCAAATAAAGCATCAAAGGAGAATACCACAATACTATGCTTTAATATGCTAAAACAACACATGATTCTTCCAAGGCACATTAAGCAATCTCAATTGTTTATAACATGTCATGCTACAAAAAATAATACTAAGCATAAAGCCAAAACAATATCAAGCATGGCATGACAAAGCATAGGCCACAATCAAAAACAAGCTCTCTTTACCACTTAAGCATGAAATTTTTCTACTCTTTTCCAATCCAAACCAAACTATGAAAACCAATGCATGAAAGAGGGGTTCTGATGCAGCCCGTCCTGCGGACGCTACTACATCTACAATGCCAACTCCCCAAGATCGTCCCCAAGTCACCCAAGAAGACGGTCCAGGAGCAGCCAGCTCCAGAACCAGAGTCTCCGCCGTCATCGCCCCGGAGAGTCCGCCTGATGCCAAACGGAATGTCCGGCGCAGCCGGAGTGTCCGACCTACCCCAGCCCTGTCCTGGCGCGGACAATCAGTATGCTACATCAGACTCTACCCAGACACTACCCGGAGTGTCCGGCCACCCTGGACTATCTAGTCCACCCGACCCTGCCTGTCCGTCCTAAGTGATGAGCCTGCGAGCCAACATCTGGGCCCTTGGCCCATGTACCCCTATATTCCGCACCAAACCCTAGTTTTATGCCCAAATTACCCCTGAACTTGTGGCTGGCCTATAAATAGAGCCCCCGCCCCTCATTGTATTCCTTAGGCATAGATCATAGACTAAAGAAAAACCCCTTTGTAGAATCTCTAGTTTTGCTTAATCCCCTTCTACCAAAGGGGATCGACTATCGTCACCACCTCGTTGGAGTTTGCATCACGCCTCCCTCGTTGTACAAGGCCTTGCCATCGGTGTCCCTTTGCCAAGACGTCAAGACCCTCTCCAAGGTGTTCTTCCCTCTCTGTGTGGGATCGAGGAAGCACGTTGACCGATCTTTCCTTGCGAGGATTATATCGGACCGGTGGCCACCGGTGAGAGCAATCGGCCTTGTATTGTGTGTGTTTTGCGTGTGTCCATCGTGTTCTTCGCGAGGTGTGCGTCCGCTTCCGCTACCTTCTCCCTTTCCCCTCGCTTTCCCATCGATTTGACCATGAGATCCGTGAAGATTGGGCCACCCACAGGGTTACCCCATAACATCTGGTATCAGTAGCGTTTGGTTGCCACGGATTCCTCATCAATTTGATCTTTTCCTCATAAATTCGAAAATTCCACCAAAAATAACCCCAATTCGTGTTTTGGATCGATCTGTGATTTGAGTGTGTTTTGGTAGATTTTGATCTGTGGATTACTTGCTAAACTTGTTGATCTACCTTCCCCTGCGTTTCCATAGCCTAATTCCTTGATTTTCCCCATCAATTTGTGGTTTTGGTTCTAGTTTTTACGCCAAAACTTGTCCCGTTCGTGTTCTGGAAGTTCTGGTTCGACCGGACCGGACTGTCCGGCCAAAACGGACCCGAGTATCCGCCCCACCGGAGTATCCGACATAAATGCACCGGAATCTCCGCCCCGGCCGGACTGTCCGGCCTGCGCGCCCTGGACTGTCCGCCCCCCTGCTGACAGAAAAATCTGCTTCACGGTTTTGAGCATAAGTTTTGCATACGAAGTCGGATTTTAGTGTTCTTTAGCTCGTTTTGAAGAGGAGAAAGAGCTCTACATCATCATCTCCGTGGTTCATGCTATCTACTCCATACAAATTCCGTGAGAAAGGCGGAACCCACCAATAAAGGGTGAAGATCGGCGACGAAAGGTATAAAAATTCCGTGACTTCTCCCCACCTGCATCCCTTTGTGAGCCACACTATCTTTGCATTCAACAAACACCTATTGAGACTAGTTCCTCCTATGATTGCTTGGGCTATGCACATTTGATACCTTGTAGAATTCCGAGCAAAAGTTGTGAGCGCGCTATCTCATATAGTTATCTTGTATAGTTGTTGGCACAAGGAAGAGGCAAGTGAAAAAGAAAAGAAAAAGAGAAAAAATATAGAAAAATAAGAAAAAGAAAGAAAGAAACAAGTGCCTCGTAGAATAGGAAGCGCAAGCTCGATGATCATTAAATAGGTGGTACTTATTGTGCATATCTTGTAGCCCACCAATTTTATTGCAATCGAACTAGCGTCTCTCTTTGTACTTGTGCGACATGAGCTTTTACTCTTCGCTAGGTAATCATTTGGTTCTTAGCTCACTTTCTCTGTTGCACAAGTCCCATTTATCCCACCGTGTGTGTTCCCTTGTACATAATTCCTATCTTGTGGATTGAGTTGTTTTTTGCTTTGTGATGATCATGGTTCTTTACTTGCCATTACAATATCTTGATTTTGGATTGTTCTTGGACACGCCACCTTACATACCTATCCACCATAAGCTTTGTGTGTGTGTGTTTTTAGTGGTTAGTTGGTTTTGGTGTTCCGCGTGAACTTCACTTTGCTTGGTTTTGATTGCTCTCAAGTGTTGCCACTTGCACGATACTATCTTCCAAGGTAAAGTAAGGTTTGATGTTGCATCCCTAACCCCCTACCACTTCCATATACACCACTTGGTCTTGTGAATCATGTCTAGGGACTCCGGAATCGAGGATGATATATATGAAGAATCCATGATGATCCACCACGACTACGACTCCACAAGTATAGAGGACATGATGGAGCACTACACCGGCAATGGCTCTGCATGCTTTGAGGACCCGGAACATTGCACCTATGATGACTCCACATGCATGGAAGACATGGAGCACGTCATAAACTATGGCTCCTCAAGCATGGAGGACTTGGAGCTCTACATTGACAATGGCTCCTCATGCATGGAGTACATGGAGCACTACACCGACAATGGCTCCACATGCTTGGGTGATATGGAGTACTACATCAACAACGACTCCCCAAGCATGGACGACTTCGAGTGCTTCAACGATGACGCCTCACCAAGCATGGAGGACATGGCGAGATTCACCCACTTCAAGAGCTCTTCCATGAGCCATGAGGAATACCTCCACCGCTTGGAGATGGAGGACTACTACGCCAAGCTAGCGGAGGCGCATCATCAAGAAACCATGACCGTCAAGGCCAAGCGTGCCACACCAAAGGGAACCACCTACTTCGATGATCCACCTCCAAGGCGTCAAGCGCCACCACCTACATGGCGTTCTGCACCACCATCTCCAAGGCGACGAGCGCCATCACCTCCAAGCCGTCAAGCGCCACCATCTCCAAGGCGCCAAGAACGACCATCTCCAAGGCGTCAAGTGCATCTACCTCCAAGGCATCAAGTGCCATCTACTCCAAGAAGAGTGGTGCCCAAACATCATCTTCCAAAAGAGGCGCCACAAAGCAAGAATCTTCATCGACATACATCCTCTCATGATCATCGCCAACATCAAGAGGATACAAGACGTCGTTCAAGGCACCTTCGCCATGAAGACGGAGAATACATGTTGACCACCATCCATAATGCTCAACCAAGCTCAAGAAGGCACCGCCATCAAAAGAAGAGTGCCAAGGAAAAAGAGAATCGTCGCGAGCATCATGTGGATGACCAAGTGCGCCATCTACATCAACCTTTGGCAAGGCACGCCAATGACCTTCGTCGACACCATCATAAGGCGCCTTCAACTACTCGTGCCACCACCAAAAGGGCACCAAGAGAAAGCTCTCCTCCACACCATCAAGCTTCAACACCCAAACTTGACGTCCTAGATGACGCATGCAACTTCATGGGTGAGGAAGACGAATACCTCTACTTTGCCAAGTTGGACGAGTACGCCAAGAGGATGTATACACAAGCCAAGGTGCAAGAGGGCGACGACAAGGTCGAGAATGGTGAGCATGGGACTTTCCCTTCACCAAAGGAGGAGCATGGAGTTGACAGAACCGAGCCTACCCCCACATTCTTGAGTGATGATGTGGTACCAATCCCATGTGAGTATGAGAGCTATTTAGCCCACTTCAGTGAAAAGAAGAGTGATATGAGTGACTCCACCATACATGAGATTGAGTGCTTCCACTTGGAGGGCATGAGTGATACACCGAGTGAGTTGAGAGTGGTAGTTGATAGGTCATGTGAGACCACTTTGATTTCTAACGACTTACCCTCTACCTCTAGTGTGTTATCCCATGATGTGCTAGGTTCCATGGATAAAGAAGCACCAAGCTTGGACATGATGATGCCTCTGACCGAGAAGATGTACATGGTGGATGAAGAGGCCATCCCCATACAAGAAGAAGAAGTCGCCCACATGGAGGCCAACACTACCACAACACCCACTTCATATGAGAGGTATGAACAAGTTAAGAATACGGGTGTTGATGATGCCATGATCCCACTAGTGGACATGATGATTTGTGATGACTTGCATGCTTTGGATGATACTTGTGACATGACATATGTTCCACTCTCATTCCCATGTGTTAATCTTGCTATGCATCATGATGACCATGCGGATTCCCTTTATTGCCATGATATTGCCATAGACATGATATGATGTAAATGTTACGTTGATGATATCATTGCTTGTACTTTGTTGAACAATTGCTCTTTCTAATGTTTTGCTTGCAATGATGTTACCAATGGTACCCCTCGAACCATGCTTTGTCATGAATGTTTTACAATCTCTCCTGTTGCTTGCAATAAGTTGAATAATTGCTATTTCACTTGTTTTGCTTGCAACAATAATTCTCATATGGTTTATATTGAGATGCCCCCCATAGCTTTCTCAAAATTTGGAGACTTTGATGATTGCCATGATAAGCATGTTCCCCACTTGCATACTCACCATACATATTTTTCATACTTGATTGACACTAATGGTGATGTGCACAAGAAGAGATATGTCATGATGGATGATGTATTTCTCTACCATGCACACACGTTCTTCCTTTTATCTATTATGTGTGTAGGTACCCGCACAAGAATGTCAACCTTGGTTGAGCACGAGTTGACAAAAAGAGATCTAGAGAGCATCCCCCAAGTGAGTTCAAGATCGAACCCAGCTCTGATACCTTTTGCATGCTTTGCATCTTTCATGTTGACAAATTGCTCTTTCCTATGGTGTAACATCCCAAAACTCCAATCCAAGATTATTAAGATCCAAATCATCAAAATTAGGGTTAACAAAAACTTTTCCAATTAAAAATATTAAAGCCTTCATATGTGTGTGCATTTAAATAGGAGTTGTTTTGAATTGCCATGATTAAGTGATCCATTGATTGTAAAATGTTTCTTAGGTGAATTAAACATCATCTAGATCATTCCCGAACAAATCCCAAAGAAAAACAAATCAAAATGAATAAAGGAAGCATATGGTCATTTGTGCCATTTTAATCAACATGCCTACTTTGGCTATTCCTAGGACTCAATTCTTAACAGAAACAAATTTGGATCTTTGCACCCCTTGCCAGTACAAGTAGCGATGTACCAAGGCCCACTTTGTGATCTACCAAAAACTTTCAAACACTAATTTTAAATTGTAATTGAAAATGGAATCTAGTGTAGGTATCAAGATCACACTTATTCAAAAACCACTCAGATAAACTCCATTTTCAAAACCCAAGCACATTTAGAAGCTCAAGCATAATATAAAATACTCCACCAAAATTCAGCCCAATATTCAAAATTTTAGTTCATGCGGCCATTGTGTCGAACACCTGGCAGGCAACATCAATTTGGCCTAACTTATACTATTTTTGATCAATTTTTGTCAAACCATTTGAACCCTAGTAGATGCCCTTGTCTCCCCCAGACCCAACCAAACCATCAAGAGGCTACCCCTTAGCCATTTGAAGCAGTGTCGTGCCACCAGAGCACCATGCTCGCCGGTCGAGCATGGATAGCTCGCAGCCGACCACCTCTCTCTCTCTCGCCATGTCTAGGAACTAGACCAGACCACACCACCGCCCTCTGTCCCCTCCCCGAGTAGAGCCGAGCCATGGACCACTCGCAGAGCGCCGCGCCCAGAACGTCTGCACCATGCCGAGCACGTGCTAGAGCGCCGCGCCCGACAGTCGTGCACACGCCGTGCCTTGACCGCAGCCCGCGCGCACCGCGTCGTCACGACCCCAGGAACCTCCCGGACGTGCCCGTTCGCCGCCGCTTGACCCACAGCCCCCGTGCGCCGTGTCGAATGCCGCCTCTTACGCGCAGAGCACCAACCTCGCCCGAGAAAATGCCACCGCCCCTAGCCACGCATTTAAACCGTAGAGCACCGCCAGGAGGCACGCCACCGTCCCCTACCTCCAGCCACGACGATAGCACGATGTACCGCCCTCGCTGGAGTCGCCAGCCCATCCCGTTCGGTCGCTTCGCCGAGCTATAAATAGAGGCTACCCCCAGCCTCATTCTGCACACCATCTCACTCACCTCTCTCCACTGATCCTTCCACCCCATCCCCGGAGCAAGGCGGGCCGCCGTTCGCCGGAATTTTGCCAGAGCTTGCCATAGCAGAGGAGGAGAGGCGCCGTTGATTGCGACTGCCCCAGGAGCCGACGCGACCACGCCTAGAACCGCCGTCGTCTACCAGCTCGATCGCCCCCATCGCCATGTCTAGCTGGAGCCCTGGTAAGCCCCCACGTACCCCCACCGAGCCGCTAGGGTTAGCTCTCGCCGACGACCTGTTCGCCGGGGACGACGATCCTCAGCCGTTGACCCATCTTTTAATCGTAGCGCTGAGACTGCCCCGTACCGCTTCGAGTTTGATGTGTCACTGACCTGCGGGACGCCCCTGTCAGTGGTCATCCGCGCCACAGAGTGCCACTAGGCCGGCCCGTTAGTTTTCTCGTGCGACCCAGTTAGTTCAAATATAGATTTTTCTATTTTAGTTTGAACTCACTTATGTCCCTTAGTTCAAAAATCTACTGAATCAAATGGAGTGATTCAAATTTTGTTGGAAAGCTTCTGAAAAGATCTATCCAAGGCCGTTGGTATTAATTCATTTAGAGTTAGATAACTCTCCTAGTAAAAATAACAATACAGAAGCTTTTGCACATTCAAACATTTTTATAAAATCAACTATAATAGCTTTTGAGTTGATTCCAACTCTCAAAAATCACATTTACCCATACCTATCTGAATATGTAATGATATTAAGGTTTACATGCAGTGACTTTGGACTAGTACCAAAATAATGCTATATAGGCATTTCTAGTCACTTTAAATCATTAAATAATAAACTTAAACTTATTAAATTGTGATCCCACCTTTAAATCACATTCCCATATGTTAGAATATGTGGTGATGATATGTGTCCACATGATCATATTTTAAAAGGAGAATATTAAATCTTAGTTATTTTTAATGAGTAGAAATTACTTTTCTTAAATAAAAAGAATAAAGCTAGTAAATAAAACTTTGTGATGCTTGTGATGATAATAGATCATCAAATGTGTGCCTTAGTATGATAAGTAGCCTAGTTAAGTATTATTTGGTGATTGTGTATCCCGTATGTATTTATGGACGATAGTACCGACCAAGCTTTCGAGGAGGAGGAGTTCTACCAAGAAGAGGAGGAAGAAAACTTCAACCACTACACCAAAGAAGGCAAGCTAACACTTGCAAGTACTATACTAGCAAGCCATAATTAACAAAGCAAGCTATTGTTAGCAAGCTAGAATTAAGCTACATAACCTAAGCAAGATGCATTAGGCATGCTTTGGTTATACCACTTTGACTAGTACCTACTCCAAGTTTTACTTTCCAGCTTTTACTTTCTTTACTTTACCAAAGTCCTTTACTTGTTTTGAAGGTAGCATAAAAAGTATAAAACTTGACCTATCTAGATATCCTTAGATGTCATTCTATGGTATGAGATTGAGATTAGCATCCCACCTTAGTGAACACTCTTAACTTAGTAGTTTAGAGCTAAATCAAAACTTGAGTCACTTTAGGTGGAAACACTTGGTGAAAATGAATTTTGAAAACCTTGGAATGATGAGTCATTCTATTGAGATGTTTGACATGTGTTGAGAAACACAAATGGTTTATGATGATGAAAATGTTAAGGCATGCGCCTTAGCCCTTTTACAAAAACTGATGGTTGGATTCAGATGCGATACCATTCCAATTTTACCGTACAACCACAATAACTGAATAGGGTAAGGCTTAGCTGGAAATTTATATGCATTAGTATTAGTTCCCTCGTGGGAGAGGTTTGAGCTGAGGCCACCTCTCAATGTTGTCCACCTATGCAGTGCCCAAGATGACAGATGGTCATGGTTGGGAGGCCATGCTCATAGGAGAGGTGCTTATACTAGGGTGTGTAAAGGAAAGGTTATGTTTGATTATCTGCATACTAAGTATGATGATTTAGGGTTATCCCTGACAGATGTATCGAATCTTGTGGTGAAAGTGTACCACCTCTGCAGAGTGTCAAACTATTCGAATAGCCGCGTCCGCAGTTATGGACAGTTGGAGTGGCCATACTGTTTCGTTGTCAGATGTTTTCAAAATGACTTATGAAATGAATGATGAATCTTGACTTGACCACAACAGGGTTGTGACTATGACCCTAGCTTCCCAACTTAAGTGATTCTAGAACTTTATTTTATCTTTCTTTGTTTCTGAACTCAGTTTAGGTTTCAAACTTAACTTTATAGTTAACTCTTAGAGTTTAGCATTTCCCACTAGAACTACCTTACTTGTTAGTGATAGCTTGCGAGTACTTAAAGAGTAATCATGGATTTTGTCCCTGGCTATTCCTATGGCCAGACTATGAAGGAGACTACCAAGATGACGGACAACAGGACGACTATCATAACTAGGACTATCTGCCTTCGTCAGCATTGCCTGTGCCCCTGAAGATGGACCCCACCGCTACGCTTATTATTTATTCCGCTGCTTGCTGTATTAAGACTGGATCATGAGATCCTTTATTCGTGTAAGACCTTATTATGGTTTGTAATGGATGATGTACTGTGATATCCAATCTGTTATGTCTCGTAAAAATGGTAATTCTGGGATTGTGATGTATGACATAACAGGCATCTGGGATTAAAAATCCGGGTGTTGACATATGGTTTGCTTGCAAGCATGTTAATGGTATTATTTCACCTTGTGACAATCATGTTTCGTTGCTATTGGATATTGATGCTTTGTGTGTTGCCACAAAAATATTGAACAATTTCTCTTTCCGATGTTTTGTGTGCAACCATAATGCCATTTTGAGCATGTATTGTCATGAGAGCTTCCAAGTCTCTCGTATAGTTGTTGCAACAAACATAAGGACCACTTACTCTTTCATATGGTTTGTTTGCAAACATGTTGTTTTTGCTACCGCTTGCGATACTCATACCCCTATGATTTTGGCTTTTGATGATATGTGTATGGCAGCCAACATATTGAACAATTGTTCTTTCCAATGGTTGGTTTGCACACATAATGATGTTGCCTTGGATATTCTTCCTCATGTGTTTTTGCCGAATTCTCCTAGCTTTGCATCAAAGATGTTGATCAATATTTTAGTCAATTGCTTTGAGTGCCACACTAAGATGTTATATGGAGTTTTTGAGTTCCCACATTTGGATGATTTTTAGTCAATTTCCATGCACTTTGACAGCAGGATGGCTATGATAACTAGGACTATCTGCCTTCGTCAGCATTGCCTGTGCCCCTGAAGATGGACCCCACCGCTACGCTTATTATTTATTCTGCTGCTTGTTGTATTAAGACTGGATCATGAGATCCTTTATTCGTGTAAGACCTTATTATGGTTTGTAATGGATGATGTACTGTGATATCCAATCTGTTATGTCTCGCAAAAATGGTAATTCTGGGATTGCAATGTATGACATAACAGGCATCTGGGATTAAAAATCCGGGTGTTGACAAGTTGGTATCAGAGCCAGGTTGACCATAGGAGACCCTAGTTAGAATGGACGTCCGAACCAAAAAAAACTTAATTTCCAAACCAAAGTGAGTATTTATGAAAAACTATTTCCTCTCTTACCCTTGGGAATTCATTCTTTCTCAAAAATTTATGTTCCTCAAATTCTTACATTACTACATAAAACTTGACACACTTGATCACTTCACTAACTTCCTCATCCTTAATCTTTGTAGATGGAGACTCACTTCAGCAAGTTCTATCAGTTGGGCAACGGAGGCCAACTGATCTTCGAGAGGGATCTAGATTCACTGTCTGAGTTATTGGGACGCCCGCATCCGGAGTTTCTTGGAGCTCAACTTCCAGGACCCCCAGGAGGAGATTTACAGTGGCTAGTCACCGCTGATCTTCGAGGAAGCATAGAAGCACCAACGTCTAGGAGAATCCAGTTCTCCGTAAGGGAAAACAACTGGCTAGATGGATTAGCCAGAGCAATGCATGAAGCTCTCGCATGTCTGTGTGCCCTCAGTATCAACCAAATTCAAGGAACCCGCTTTGCGCACTATGCAAGGTGTGACTTCATGGGAATCCCATTGGAGATGCCAAGTCACCCGGAGTTGAAGCATCAAGTGGAGTACCTTGACTTCCTGTTGTACGATCGCCAGAAGGAGTTGGACAATGCTAGGGAGTTTGCCAACCACAACCGTGCCATTGCCGCCCAGAAGACCCAGACTTTCTCACTGCTTGTCAAGGACCATCAGCCTCTTCGCCTCCAGCGCGGAAAGAAGGATCGCACCATCGCCCATCTTCGCAAGAAGGTGGCCGACCTCGAGAAGACCATCAAGGAGCAAGAAGCTTAGCTTGTAGCAAAGGAGGAAGGAGGGGAGGGTGAAGACATCCAAGGAGACATGGATTCTTACCTTAGAAATGATGATGACTTTCTGGAGGATGCTGTGGACTTCTACACTGATGATGAGGACTCCAACTTCATCGACGATGAGTAGATGCACTAGAGCATTGTCTTAGCATGAGATGAATTGGTCCCAATGTATCGTAGCTTGCAGAATGGTTCTTAAAACCATCTGTTTTCCTTGTTGTGGTGTGTGTGTGTTTGTATCGTGTGCCTGTTTGAATGAATGAAATGGAGTTAGTTGCAAAACCTGAGTCAAACTCAAAGTTTTAGCCTTGAAACCAAAACCATGAACCTTAGAACTTTCCCTCTTACCCCTTTATCTATCTCAATCTTTAGATGACTCGTGGAAACCCAGGAGGGAGCAGCTCATCGCAGGACCCAATGCTGCAGATTATGCAGATGTTAGTTGCAGACCGTGAAGCAAGCAGGGCAGAGCGCCATGCCAACTTAGCAACACTACAACAGATAGCTCAGATGGCCCAAAACAACCAAGGGCATGGAAACCAGGATCATCAAGGATCCAAGATGAAGAACTTCCAGAATACCAATCCCCCAATCTTTAGCACTTCAGAGAACCCATTAGATGCTGTTGACTGGTTGTAGACGATGGAGAACAATTTGGAGGTAGCCAGAGTTGATGACAACGAGAAAGTTCTCTTTGCCACCCACTACTTGGCAGGAGATGCAAGAGCCTGGTGGAATAGCATCTGCCTGATGAACCATGGTCAAGTGATGACATGGGAAGCCTTCAAAATCAAGTTTAGTCGCACCCACGCGCTGCAGGGCCTAGTCACCAGAATGAGGGATGAATTCAGGGAGTTGAAGCAAGGCAGAATGACTGTGGTGGAGTACCGTGACAGATTCCTATCGCTTGCCAGGTACGCACCTGATGAGATCAACATGGAGGCAAAGAAGAAGGAGAGATTCCTGAACGGACTGCATGATGAGATGCAGACTGTCCTCGTCAACATCCGCTTCGAGGATCTCGAAGAGCTAGTCGACTCTGCCATTCAGATGGAAGGGAAGATTAACTAGGCAAACGACAACCGCAAACATCGTATGATGCACCAAGCTGGATCCAACAGTCACCAGAAGTACCGTCCCAACCCCTCACCAGGATATGCACCGAGAAACAACCGACCCTCAATGTCTCGCCCAAGCTACCCCAATCGTAGCGGAGGCAATGTGAAGTCCAGAGGAAACAACAACAACTCCGGCAACAACAGCAATTTCAACCGTGCACCTCCCAAGAGCAACAACAACAACAACAGCAACACTGCACCCAGAAGTGGAAGCAATGTTGTGCCTGTCGCAGCAAAAGACAAGTCCCAGATAACTTGCTTCGAGTGTGGAGTGAAGGGTCACTATTCCAATGAGTGTCCCAAGAAGACTGCCGCCACTGCCAATGTGAATGCCCCAGCGCAACAACATCGTCGTGTTCAACCAGGGAGAAGGTTTTCCCCAGGGAATCCTCACAACCGCAACGGCCGTCTCTTCCACATGAACGCCGAGGAAGCTCAAGAAGCGCCAGACGTAGTGTTGGGTATGTTTTCTGTCAACTCAGTTTTAGCAAGAGTATTGTTTGATTCGGGAGCATCACATTCATTTGTCACCGAAGAATTTGCCTGCACTAGTAAGATTCACCCAACCAACTTGAAGCATATCATGATAGTTCAAAACCCCGGTTCAACTACAAAGGCTAGAAAATTTTGCAAAGTTGTGCCTATCAGAATACATGGGATAGATTTTTATGCCAACGTAATCGTACTCGGAACCAAAGGATTGGAAGTAGTACTAGGCATGGACTGGATGTCAAGGCATAAAGGACTGATAGACTGTGCTAAGAAAGCCATCACCATGGCCAGTAGCTCCGGAGTCACAGTAGAGCATATCTCTGAAACCTTACCTCATCAATTCAAGTGCAACAAGAGTCTAGCCCTGCCCACCATTGATCAGGTTAGAGTAGTCTGTGAATACCCCGACGTATTCCTAGATGAATTGCTAGGTATGCCCCCGGATAGGGATATTGAGTTCATTATTGAACTAATCCCCGGAACCGGACCCATAGCCTAGAGACTCTATAGCATGAACCCCTCAGAGTTAGTAGAGTTGAAGAAGCAGTTGGATGCTATGCTGGCAACAGGCTTGATTCAACCAAGCGCATCGCCATGGAGATCTCCAGTGTTATTCGTCGACAAGAAAGATGGAGGCAACCGTCTGTGCACAGATTACAGAAAGCTAAATGACGTCACCATCAAAAACAAGTACCCTTTGCCAAAGATAGAGGATCTATTTGATCAGTTGACTAGAGCCCAGGTATTCTCAAAGATTGATCTTAGGACTGGTTATCACCAACTTAAGATTCATGCAATGGATATTACGAAGACCGCCTTTACTACTCGCTATGGTTTATACGAGTACACGGTTATGTCTTTTGGATTAACCAATGCCCCTTCTTATTTCATGAATCTCATGAATAAGATCTTTATGAATTTCTTAGATAAGTTTGTCGTTGTGTTTATTGACAATATCCTTATCTACTCCAAGTCAGAAGAAGAGCATGAGCAACATCTGAGGATCATCCTTGAAACCCTTAGAGAGCATCGGTTATATGCCAAGTTCAGCAAATGTGAGTTTTGGCTAAAAGAAGTAGGATTCCTAGGACATATTGTGTCTGCCAGAGGAGTCTTTGTTGATCCCGCCAAGATCAAAGATGTCGAATAATGGGAAGCCCCAATCACTCAAACCCAAGTCCATGCATTTCTCAGATTAGCAGGATATTACGGCAAGTTCATCGAAGGATTCTCGAGCATCGCCAGACCCATGACCCAATTGCTGAAGAAGGACAAGAAATTTGAATGGACCGACAAGTGTGAAGCCAGTTTCTAAGAGCTGAATAAGAGATTGATTTCAGCCCCAATATTGATCATGCCAGATATCAAGAAGTCGTTTGATGTGTATTGTGATGCATCGAAGATTGGTCTCGGATGTGTATTGATGTAAGAAGGAAAAGTTATCGCATGTCTGTCTCGACAACTGAAGCAACATGAGCAAAACTATCCGACACATGATCTTGAATTAGCAGCCGTAGTTTTGGCATTGAAGACATGGCGTCATTATCTTATGGGAAATCGCTGTGAGATTTACTCAGATCACAAGAGCTTGAAGTATATTTTCACTCAGAAGGAGCTGAATATGAGGCAAAGGAGATGGATAGAGTTAATCAAGGATTATGACCATGACATTCACTATCACCCCGGCAAAGCCAATGTGGTAGCGGATGCTCTTAGTAGATTGCCTTGTAGGCTAAACACTATGATCAAAGAGAAGCAACCAAGTTTGTATGAGGAGTTGGAGAAGTTTAGGACTGAGCTAGTTAGCGAAGGATTCTTAGCTAGCATTGAACTTCAACCCACTTTGATTAGCCAAATCAAGGAATCCTAGAAGGGAAATGAAAGTATCGACGAAATCAAACATCGTATTGGTACATGGAAGGTACCTGGATTCACTAAAGACGAAGAAGGAGTTCTGTGGTACAAAGGACGTATCTGTGTGCCAGCAGATTCGGAGCTGAAGCAAGTTATCATGCAGGAAGCTCATGATACTCTTTATTCTATCCACCCCTGAGGAACGAAGATGTATCAAGATTTAAAAGAGCAATTTTGGTGGCACAAGATGAAGAGAGAAATCGGAAGCAACCTAGCCAAGTGTGACATCTGTCAAAGAGTCAAAGAAGAGCATCAGAGACCCGCAGGACTATTCCAACCATTGCAGATTCCGCAATGGAAATGGGATTCCATTGGAATGGACTTTATCACCGGTTTGGCTACTTCTAGTAGGGGAAATGACTTAATCGGGGTCATCGTTGATAGACTATCCAAGGTAGCTCACTTTGTACCTATCAAGACAACTTACCAGAGTTCGAAGCTAGCAGAGCTGTATATTGCTAGAATTGTTAGTGTACATGGAACCCCCAAGACCATAGTATCAGATCGAGGAACCCAGTTTACCTCGATATTTTGGTAGAAAGTCCAGGAAGGATTAGGAACCAAGTTGAATTTCAGCACCGCTTATCACCCGCAAACTGATGGACAGACTGAGAGAGTCAACCAAATATTAGAAGATATGTTGAGAGCTTGTGTGTTAGAGTATGGATCAAAATGGGAACACTGCCTGCCCTTCACAGAATTCTCATATAACAACAGTTATCAAGCCAGTTTGCAGATGGCACAATTTGAGTTCCTATATGGAAGGAAGTGTCGTACCCCTTTGAATTGGTCGCAAGTAGGAGAGAGTCGGATCTTTGGACCCGACATTCTCCGAGAAGCTGAAGAGAAGGTTCACAAAGTCCGTGAGCACCTCAAGACTGCCCAGTCCAGACAAAAGAGTTATGCTGACAAGAGAAGGAGAGACCTGACTTTTAATGTCGGAGACTTTGTATATCTCAAGGTTTCGCCATTGAAGGGAACCCAACGCTTTAGTCCGAAAGGAAAGTTAGCCCCCAGATATATCAGGCCCTTCAAGATTCTAAACCGTCGAGGAGAAGTATCGTATCAACTAGAACTACCTGAAGAGATGTCAGCCATCCACAATGTGTTCCATATCTCGTTACTTCGCAAATGCCTAGAAGTGCCAGAGAAGACTGAAGTTTTCAAGAACATCGATGACCGAGCTGTTGAGATCAACAATGACCTAACATATCGTGAAGTGCCCATCCGTATCTTGGAGGAAGCCTACAGAACCACCAGGACCAGGAGTATCAAATTTCTCAAGATTCAATGGAGCAACCATACCGAAGAGGAAGCCACTTGGGAGCGAGAAGATTACATTAGGACAAAGTTCCCAGATCTCTTTAGTTCCTAGTTTTCTTTCGTAAATCTCGGGACGAGATTTTGTTTAAGGGGGGAAGGTTTGTAACATCCCAAAACTCTAATCCAAGGTTATTAAGATCCAAATCATCAAAATTAGGGTTAACAAAAACTTTTCCAATTAAAAATATTAAAGCCTTCATATGTGTGTGCATTTAAATAGGAGTTTTTTTGAATTGCCATGATTAAGTGATCTATTGATTGTAAAATGTTTCTTAGGTGAATTAAACATCATGTAGATCATTCCCAAACAAATCCCAAAGAAAAACAAATCAAAATGAATAAAGGAAGCAAATGGTCATTTGTGCCATTTTAATCAACATGCCTACTTTGGCTATTCCTAGGACTCGATTCTTAATAGAAACAAATGTGGATCTTTGCACCCCTTTCTAGTACAAGTAGTGATGTACCAAGGCCCACTTTGTGATCTACCAAAAACTTCAAACACTAATTTTAAATTGCAATTGAAAATGGAATCTAGTGTAGGTATCAAGATAACACTTATTCAAAAACCACTCAAATAAACTCCATTTTCAAAACCCAAGCACATTTAGATGCTCAAGCATAAGATACAATACTCCACCAAAATTCAGCCCAAAATTCAAAAATTTAGTTCATGCCGCCATTGTGTCGAACACCTAGTAGGCAGAATCAATTTGGCCTAACTTATACTATTTTTTGATCAATTTTTGTCAAACCATTTGAACCCTAGTAGATGCCCTTGTCTCCCCCAGACCCAACCAAACCATCAAGAGGCTACCCCTTAGCCATTTGAACCAGTTCCACGCCACCAGAGCACCATGCTCACCGGTCGAGCATGGATAGCTCGCAGCCGACCACCTCTCTCTCTCTCTCTCGCCATGTCTAGGAGCTAGACCAGACCACACCACCGCCCTTTGTCCCCTCCCCGAGCAGAGCCGATCCATGGACCACTCGCAGAGCGCCGCGCCCAGAACGTCTGCACCATGCCGAGCACGCACCAGGGCGCCGTGCTAGACAGGCGTGCACACGCCGCACCTCGACCATAGCCCGCGCGCACCGCGTAGCCACGACCCCAGGAACCGCCCGGACATGCCCGTTTGCCGCCGCTTGACCCGCAGCCCCCGTGCGCCGCGTCGAACGCCAGCTCTGCCACGGAGAGCACCAGCCTCGCCCGACCAAATGCCACCGCCCCTAGCCGCGCATTTAAGCCGTAGAGCACCATCAGGAGGCACGCCACCGTCCCCTACCTCCAGCCACGATGATAGCACGTTGTACCGCCCTCGTCGGAGTTTCCAGCCCATCCCGTTCGGTCGCTTCGCAGGGCTATAAATAGAGGCCACCCTAGCCTCATTCTGCACACCATCTCACTCACCTCTCTCCACTAATCCTTCCACCCCATCCCCGGAGCAAGGCGGGCCGCCGTTCGCCGGAATTTTGCCAGAGCTTGCCGTAGCAGAGGAGGAGAGGCGCTGTTGATTGCGACTGCCCCAGGAGCCGCCGCGACCACGCCTAGAACCCTCGTCGTCTACCAGCTCGATCGCCCCCATCGCCACGTCTAGCTGGAGCCCTGGTAAGCCCCCACGTACCCCCACCGAGCCGCTAGGGTTAGCTCTCTCCGGCGACCTGTTCGTCGGGGACGACGATCCTCAGCCGTTGACCCACCTTTTAATCGTAGCGCTGAGAGTGCCCCGTACCGCTTCGCGTGTGATGTGTCGCTGACCTGCGGGACCCCCTGTCAGTGGTCATCCGTGCCTCGGAGTGCCACTGGGCCGGCCCGTTAGTTTTCCCGCGCGACCCAGTTAGTTCAAATATAGATTTTTCTATTTTAGTTTGAACTCACTTTTGTCCCTTAGTTCAAAAATCAATCCAGGAAGATCTACGGAACCAAATGGAGTGATTCAAATTTTGTTGGAAAGCTTCTGAAAAGATCTATCTAAGCCCGTTGGAATTAATTCATTTAGAGTTAGAGATCTCCCTAGTAAAAATGACAAGACAAAAGCTTTTGCACATTCAAACATTTTTATAAAATCAACCATAATAACTTTTGAGTTGATGCCAACTCTCAAAAATCACATTTAACCATACCTATCTGAATATGTAATAATATTAAGGTTTACATGTAGTGACTTTGGACTAGTACCAAAATAATGCTATATAGGCATTTCTAGTCACTTTAAATCATTAAATAATAAACTTAAACTTATTAAATTGTGATCCCACCTTTAAATCACATTCCCATATGTTAGAATATGTGGTGATGACATGTGTCCACATTTTAAAAGGAGAATATTAAATCTTAGTTATTTTCAATGAGTAGAAATTACTTTTCTTAAATAAAAAGAATAGAGCTAGTAAATAAAACTTTGTGATGCTTGTGATGATAATAGATCATCAAATGTGTGACTTAGTATGCTAAGTAGCCTAGTTAAGTATTGTTTGGTGATTGTGTATCCCGTATGTATTTATAGACAATAGTACCGACCAAGCTTTTGAGGAGGAGCAGTTCTACCAAAAATAGGAGGAAGAAAACTTCAACCACTGCACCAACCAAGGCAAGCTAACACTTGCAAGTATTATACTAGCAAGCCATCATTAACAAAGCAAGCTATTGTTTGTAAGCTAGAATTAAGCTAGATAACCTAAGCAAGATGCATTAGGCATGCTTTGGTTATACCACTTTGACTAGTACCTACTCCAAGTTTTACTTTCAAGCTTTTACTTTCTTTACTTTACCAAAGTCCTTTACTTGTTTTGAAGGTAGCATAAAAAGTATAAAACTTAACCTATCTAGATATCCTTAGATGTCATTCTATGGTATGAGATTGAGATTAGCATCCCACCTTAGTGAACACTCTTAACTTAGTAGTTTAGAGCTAAATCAAAACTTGAGTCACTTTAGGTTGGAACACTTGGTGAAAATGATTTGTGAAAACCTTGGAATGATGCGTCATTCTATTGAGATGTTTGACATGTGTTGAGAAACACAAATGGTTTATGATGATGAAAATGTTAAGGCATGAGCCTTAGCCCTTTTACAAAAACTGATGGTTGGATTCGGATGCGATACCATTCCGATTTTACCGTACAACCATAATACCTGAATTGGTTAAGGCTTAGCCGGAAATTTATATGAATTAGTATTAGTTCCCTCGCGCGAGAGGTTTGAGCTGAGGCTACCTCTCAATGTTGTCGACCTATGCAGTGCCCAAGATGACAGATGGTCATGGTTGGGAGGCCATGCTCATAGGAGAGGTGCTTATACTAGGGTGTGTAAAGGAAAGGTTATGTTTGATTATCTACATACTAAGTATGATGATTCAGGGTTATCCCTGACAGATGTATCGAATCTTGTGGTGAAAGTGTACCACCTCTGCAGAGTGTCAAACTATTCGAATAGCCGCGTCCGCAGTTATGGACAGTTGGAGTGGCCATACTGTTTCGTTGTCAGATGTTTTCAAAATGACTTATGAAATGAATGATGAATCTTGACTTGACCACAACAGGGTTGTGACTATGACCCTAGCTTCCCAACTTAAGTGATTCTAGAACTTTATTTTATCTTTCTTTGTTTCTGAACTCAGTTTAGGTTTCAAACTTAACTTTATAGTTAACTCTTAGAGTTTAGCATTTCCCACTAGAACTACCTTACTTGTTAGTGATAGCTTGCGAGTACTTAAAGAGTAATCATGGATTTTGTCCCTGGCTATTCCTATGGCCAGACTATGAAGGAGACTACCAAGATGACGGACAACAGGACGACTATCATAACTAGGACTATCTGCCTTCGTCAGCATTGCCTGTGCCCCTGAAGATGGACCCCACCGCTACGCTTATTATTTATTCCGCTGCTTGCTGTATTAAGACTGGATCATGAGATCCTTTATTCGTGTAAGACCTTATTATGGTTTGTAATGGATGATGTACTGTGATATCCAATCTGTTATGTCTCGTAAAAATGGTAATTCTGGGATTGTGATGTATGACATAACAGGCATCTGGGATTAAAAATCCGGGTGTTGACATATGGTTTGCTTGCAAGCATGTTAATGGTATTATTTCACCTTGTGACAATCATGTTTCGTTGCTATTGGATATTGATGCTTTGTGTGTTGCCACAAAAATATTGAACAATTTCTCTTTCCGATGTTTTGTGTGCAACCATAATGCCATTTTGAGCATGTATTGTCATGAGAGCTTCCAAATCTCTCGTATAGTTGTTGCAACAAACATAAGGACCACTTACTCTTTCATATGGTTTGTTTGCAAACATGTTGTTTTTGCTACCGCTTGCGATACTCATACCCCTATGATTTTGGCTTTTGATGATATGTGTATGGCAGCCAACATATTGAACAATTGTTCTTTCCAATGGTTGGTTTGCACACATAATGATGTTGCTTTGGATATTCTTCCTCATGTGTTTTTCCCGAATTCTCCTAGCTTTGCATCAAAGATGTTGATCAATATTTTAGTCAATTGCTTTGAGTGCCACACTAAGATGTTATATGGAGTTTTTGAGTTCCCACATTTGGATGATTTTTAGTCAATTTCCATGCACTTTGACCTTGCATATGCATCCCGTTTGCTATACTTGAGTTGTGCTAATAGTGTTGTGAACAAGAATGGACATGCCACATATGACATGTTCCTCTATCACACACGAACATATGTTGCTTGGTCTTTGTTGTGTGAAGGTACAATTGCATACGCGTCGACCTCTATGGACAAAGACTTGACAAGAAAAATCAAAGAGAGTTACCTAGGGCTACCCTTCAATGATCTATCTCTACATTATAAGGGACTTCCTTCTACTTGAGGACTCATGCTATAATCGTCATGAATTGGCTACTTTTTAAGTGTTGCTTCACTTTTGTTGTGAGCTTTGTAGGCTTCATGGAAGGTGAAGGAACATTGAAGAGTTGCCACATCAAGCTTCTCAAGGACGACTGTATGGTGAACCCCAGGATCAAGAAGGTCTCTCGACATTATCTTCTTAGTGATGTGCATGAAGAGTCGAGGACGACTCTTTTTGAAGGGGGGAGCTGATGCAGCCCATCCTGCGGACGCTACTACATCTACAATGCCAAGGCCCCAAGATCGTCCCCAAGTCACCCAAGAAGATGGTCCAGGAGCAGCCAGCTCCAGAACCAGAGTCTCCGCCATCATCGCCCCGGAGAGTCCGCCTGATGCCAACCGAAATGTCCAGCGCAGCCGGAGTGTCCGGCCTACCCCAGCCCTGTCCTGGCGTGGACAATCAGTATGCTACATCAAACTCTACCTGGACACTATCCAGAGTGTCCGGCCACCCCGGACTGTCCGGCCTAAGTGATGGGCCTGCGAGCCAACATCTGGGCCCTTGGCCCATGTACCCCTCTATTCCGCACCAAACCCTAGTTTTATGCCCAAATTACCCCTAAACTTGTGGTTGGCCTATAAATAGAGCCCCCTCCCCTCATTGTATACCTTAGTAATAGATGATAGACTAAAGAAAACCCCCTTTGTGGAATCTCTAGTTTTGCCTCATCCCCTTCTACCAAAGGGGATCGACTATCATCACCACCTCGTTGGAGTTTGCATCGCGCCTCCCTCGTTGTACAAGGCCTTGGTATCGGTGTCCCTTTGCCAAGACGTCAAGACCGTCTCCAAGGTGTTCTTCCCTCTCTGTGTGGGATCGAGGGAGCACGTTGACCGATCTTTCCGTGCGAGGATTTTATCGGACCGGTGGCCATCGGTGAGAGCAATCGGCCTTGTATCATGTGTGTTTTGCGTGTGTTCATCGTGTTCTTCGCGAGGTGTGCGTCCGCTTCCGCTACCTTCTCCCTTTCCCCTCGCTTTCCTATTGATTTGACCACGAGATCCGTGAAGATCGGGCCACCCACGGGGTTACCCCATAATAGGGTCCAACCAATTTATTCAGCAAACTAAGAAAACCAAGCAAACAAAAAACCAAAATGAAAACGAAAAAGAAGACCTCCAAGAACAACACAACTGTGCATGAAACAATAAAAATCAAACCTGGGATTTTTATTGATGAAGAAGGGGATGCCTTGGGCATCCCCAAGCTTTGACGCTTGTACTTCTTGGATATTTCTTGGGGTGACACATGTGGCGTCCCCAAGCTTGAGAGTTAGTTCATCCTTCATCTAATTACTCATTCCTTCCATACACCTGAAATTTTCCCTCATACAAAACTTCACACAATCTTTATTAGCAACATCAGTGCACTCAAGATAATAAGTCTTTGGGTTCAGTTCCAACACCAATAAAACTTCCATTAAAACACAAGCTACTGTAGCACTTCCCTCAAAAAGCTCAATTCCCCAAAATAACTCAAAAAGGAAAAACAAGAAGCAAATGCAAATAATGGCAGAAATCTGTCAAAATAGACCAGCAGGTAAAGACGAATTTTTTAGAAGACCTTCTGTTTCTCAAATCAAAAAGTGTTGAACTAACGAAAGTTAGATAACAACCTGGGGCAGAAGCAAAAAAATTGACGCCTCAAAAGGACGTACAGAGATTTTACACGAATATTTACGGTGAAGCACAGAAATCTGTTTCGGGACAGCAACTTTCCCAATCATTAGTTCTCTCTCATTAGAGGTTACTCATGGCACAAAAAGCAAAAAAAGGATAAGGAGAGGTTATTACTGAAGCAATAACTTCCAAGACTCATCTTAAACTTTTGGGTTATCTCCCAATAAGTACTTTTCTTTAACGCCTTTAAGTTAGGCATAAGAAGCAAGAAAAAGAATCAAGTGTTCTCAAATGAAGAAGCATTAAGAGCAATAATAGAAATATCTTCAACAAGGCAAGGTATATCATCCAAATAAGTTCTAGAGGATCCTCTCTCAACGCTCTTGGGTTCACTATTTTCATCAAACGGGTTTTCGGGAACAATCCAATCAAGATTCTTTTCTATGGCTTCATGCATTGCTACAAGTTTAAAAGGTATTGGTATCTTAATTTTCTCCCCATTAGGTTCGGTTTTGTTCATCTTTTCTCGTGCACCAACAACATCTACACATGAGCCGAGCATATTAAAACGTTCAAAGACTTTTCTAGCTTCCTTAGCAACATCATAGAATTCCTTAAGCAAAGTTTCTAGAATAAAATCTCTCTTTTCAGGGTCCTCAATTTCTTTAAGTTTAAGAAACATTACTTGCATTAAGGGGTTAAGGTTAATAAACCTAGCTTCCAACATGTGAACTAAAGAAGCTGCATCAATTTCATAGTTTGGAGCAAGTTCTGCGAGGGATCTATCCTCAATATCCTCATGTTTACTAACATGATTAAAGAATTATTCAATATTATCTTTTCCAATTATAGACCCACTACCTATTGAAAGGTCTTTCAGGGTGAATTTAGGGATCAACATGGTGATCTAAGAAAGAGGTAACAACTATAGAAAGACTTAATTTTTTGTGTTTTTAATAAAGAAACCAAACTTGTAAAACTAATTTTTGTGTGTGTTTTTGATAAAGAAACAAGCAAACAAAGCAGAAATAAACTAAGCAAAACAAAAACAACAAAGTAAAGAGATTGGTTATGAGGGACTCCCCTTGTGAAGATGTCCTTGACTCCCCGGCAACAGCGTCAGAAAATTCGTTGCTTAGCCCAAAATATATCGAGCCCATTGGGGAACCCCAAGAGGAAGGTATGATGAGCACAACAACAAGTTTTCTCTCAGTTATGAAACCAAGGTTATCAATCCAGTAGGAGCAAGGAAACACCTCAAAGGTGTTGCTAGCTAGACTTTGGCAGGGCATACTACCGGTGCCAGCAGCAATGTGGAAACCTGCACAACACAACCACAGAACTTTGCCCCCAACTTGCGATGAGGTTGTCAATCTCACCGGTTTTGCCGAAAACAAAAGATTAAACGTATCGAGTGGAAGAAAGTAATAGTTTGCAGAAAGTAAACAGAAAGCAGTAACACAAATGTATATTTATGGTAAAAGAAAGGACCGGGGTCCATAGTTCACTAGTGGTGGCTCTCCTTAAGACAGATGACATGTTGGGTGAACAAATTACAGCGGGGCAATTGACAAACATCAAGAAAGCAATCATGCATATACTACTCATCTTGACTCCTTTGAGATTCGATTGGGCATTACAACATTATACATAGACCATAATCCAACTGCATCTATGACTAATAATCCACCTTCATGTTATCATCCGAACCCCCTCCAGTATTAAGTTGCAAGCAACAGATAATTGCATTACGCATTGCGTGTAAAATAAATAATACGATTGTTCTATGAACAAAGAATTGTTGTTTTCTCCCTAGTAGCAACAACACATCTAGTACCTTAGATATTTCTGTCACTTCCCCAGATTACTAGAGGCATGAATCCACTATCGAACATAAATACTAACTCTTGGAGTTGCTAGCATCTACTTGGCCAAGATAGCTACTAACAACGGAAAGCATGCAAGATCACAAATAACAAAGACATGATAGCATCAATAATCAATCTGAAGTAGCATCTCAATATCCATCGGATCCCTGCAAACACAACATGTAGGAATTAAAAATAGATGATCTTAATCATGAACGGAGCTCACAAGATCTAAACATGATAGCACAAAGGAGGAGAACCAACCATCTAGCTACTACATGGACCCGTAGTCCAGAGATGAACTACTCACGCATCACATAGGAGGCTTGCATGGTGATGAACAAGGCCTCCAGGGTGAATTCTCCCCTCCAGCAAGGTGCCGGGAAGAGCTTCAGATCCCTCCTGATCTAGGGATGGAGATGACGGTGGCTACAGACTCTTTCGTGGAATTTTGATTGGGTACTAGGGTTTTTGTATCGGAGGCATCTTATAGGCGAAAGGGGAGGCCGAGGGGGTGCCGGAGGCGGCCAGACCACCCCCTGGCGCCGGCCAGGCTGGGCCGCGCGGCCAGGTGGTGTGGCGGCCCCCTGGCCCTCTCCGTCTCGTATTCTGGCTCTAGGTGTCCCTTTGTGAAAAACTGACTTTTGCTTTTGTCCCGTCCAATTCCGAGAATATTCATTTTCTGACTTTCCTAGAATCAAAAACAGCAGTACGGGCAGCTAGCATTGTGGTTCTTGTTAATAGGTTAGTCCAAGAAAGTGTATAGAAAGTACTCCAAATTTGAACAAAACATAAGAAAGTAGATAAAAACCAAGCATGGAACATCAAAAATTATGGATACATTAGCAACGTTTCACCAAGCCCCTGCTCCAGTGCCTGCACCAGCCGGCGGGCCTGGCCAATGGCCAAAGGCGTCGTCCCCGATAGCTGTGCCAGGGCGGCGTCCAGCGGCGGTGCAGCCGGTGACCTGCCGGTGACCTGAAGGTGGTCATCGCTCCCCGGGGCCACAGAGGGTCCACCTGCCGGCTAGACAGGGACCTCTGGCTGTGGCGCCTCCACCGTCTCCTCCACCCGATAAGCACCAGAGTCAGCGCCCACTATCGAGCCAAAAGGAGGCGCGGTTGTTCCAGTGTGCCCAAGCAGAAGACCCTTGGCGAGCCAAGAAATGGCCTCGGCCTGGTGAAGCGGCACGGGCGCAACCGGCGGCACCACCTCCATCGCATCCGCACAGGCCCCAGCCAGCAGAGCAGGTGCCACCTCGGGCGTCACAGCCGGCGCAACCTCGGGCGTCGCAGCCAGCGCACCTCCATCCCCGACAGGCGGAGGGGCGGACGCGGTGGTGACGGTCACGGAGCCGGGCAAGGCCATCGCCTCGCTGCAGGAAAGACAAGGTTGAACAAGGCAAGTGCGAGACAATCAATACAAGTATCAGGAGTAAAGGAACACCTACCCGGCAACGCTCGGCATGGTGGCCGCGGGTCTGGGGCGGCGGCTCTTCTTGGTGGCGCCTCCAGCCGGCGCAACGCTGGTCAAGGCAGCACGCTTCCCAGTGGCCCTGGGCACAGGGGTGTCGGCAAGATCCACATCCTCGCCATGTGCAGTTGTTCCAACACAAGCAAAATATCAAGTTGGCGGCTAGAGTGCAGAAGGAGCAAGGTAGGCAAGGACAAGGAAAAAACTCCCACCGGGTGGGAACTCGCAGTCCTCGTCGGCCCGCATGGGGAACCGCTCCGGCTCCACCGGCAGAGCCTCTGCGGGCTTGTGGTCCGTGGCGAAGTTGGGGAGCTCATTTTCTCCCATGCCATCCTCCGCTAGCTGCGCCGTAAAAAGCTACTCAACAAGGGAAGATAAGAGGCACGAAACATGAATCCCTCGGGAAAATCCACCAGGAAAAGAGGAGAAAAGACACACCTTCGGCGGGAGCCGGCCGTGGTGGTACGGCCGGTGAGAGAACTCCCAGTCCTCCTCCAACGCCTCCTTGGAGATGGCGGCAAGCCACTCGCGGAGGGCCGCGTACGACACATCTAGCCGGGACACCCGGGTGGGGTCCAGATGGCCAGAGAGGTGGCACATCTTGTGCGACTGATGCTGTAGCGGGAGCACACGACTGAACGCTCCTTCTCCACCAGGACCGCCAGCCGGGCGGCCATCCGGTCGATGTCACCCTAGGCACCCAAGTGCTGGATGCTCCAGGCCTTCCGGGTGGAAGGGACGTTCGCGAAGATCGGAATCTTGATCCAGTCCACCTCGATGGCATTGCGCACGTAGAAATATGAGCACTGCCATAGCTTGACGGTGTTTGGAAGCTCCAGACGCGGCATCACTGTCGACGGCCTTGGATAGATGGCGCAGCAGCCCGTCTCTGTCAGCGGGCCGCGCTTACCAACCACCTGGACCTTGAAGTGAAAAAACTTCAAGAAGTTCGCGACGTCGGGGTGGACACCGAGGTACGCCTCGCATCAAGACGCATGATGCGACAACATCGCCACAACGTTGGCTCCGAGATGGTGGAGCTAGAGGTCGAAGGAGACAAGCAGCTCTAGGGCGAACCGGCTCAGTGGTAGCCCAAGGCCACGAGCGAAGTGGGCGAGGGAGACGACGACCTCGCCAGGCTGAGGGTTGGGCACCCGCTCGCCCTCCGGCGCGAGACGGTGCTTCACCAAGCGCTCTGACGGCAGGAACCTCCCCCGTCGGTACTTCTGCACCAACTCCTCGGTGACGTACGAGCCACACCACCCGCCGGCGACATCGGGCAGCATATTGTTTGGGAAGGTGGCCATGATTGAAGCATGGGGGACCATTGCTCCGGATGAAAAGGAAGGGCATCGGCGACCAAGAAGCAGCGGCGCAGAGGAGTAGTGGAGGGCTAGAGCATGAAGGAGAGTAGGGGCGGCAAGCACAAGAAGATGAAGTGAAGAGCCCCCGCTCCTTGGCGTCCCTATTTATCAGGGAAGAAAGGCCGCGCCAGTTGCCCTCCCTACGCGCCACGTGGCAGGCAACTGCCCCACTTCTCCACGACGGTTCGGGGTGGATTGCGTGCGCCAGCGTCACGCGCACAGAAGATCCCGCGGGAGTTACTGCGGGAGGCAAACCGTGCCCACTATCTCCAAGAAACCGCAATGATGAAAGCATGCGCGCTGTTACCAAAAACTGCCGTGGCAGACCAAGAGGTCAAACTGACGCGACGCGCGCCAGAAATGGTAGGCGTGGCTGAGGCGAGCAACGACGACAGCAAACTGGCGATTCCTCTCCTGCCGGGTGTGGCAGCCAGTCAAGTAGATCACCGCTCACACCCTATGGGTGGGGCCATCGGCTCCGTAGCCGGTAAACCCCAGCCGAGAAACGGCAAAGAATCTCAAGCCGGTACAAGACAAAGACTACAAGACAAAAGAAAACGACAAAGCATATGCACCATCAATCATTTCAAATGAGCATGCAAGAACTTCTCCACGGGGCCAAGTCCTACGTGCTTGGGGACTAGTGTCGGGGGCTAACCCCCGGGTAGGCCAGGACAGGACCAACCGGCCGGCTCCAAGGAGCTCATGCCGTCTGGACCCAAATCAAGGAACCATAGCCGGGTGGAATCCCCCACCCGGTCCACATCCAAGTTTCCCCAGCTGGCCTGTCTAGCCGGGTAGCTAGAAGAACCGGCTGGGAGGCCGCTCCTAGTCGGCCGCCTCGGATCCGCTAGCGGTAGTACGGTGGGAATGACGCTCCTTGCTGAGCACACCTTTGCTCGGACAGGCTGGCTAGCCTGGCCGGCGCTACCGGACAACTGGGCTGAAGCTAGAGGCTGACGAGCAAAGCAAGGGCTGGTGAGGAAAGCTCCGTCTTACGCATAAAGAGCCGGTTGACGAGTAAAGAAGGGGCGCTGGACACTGTAGCGTTGTCCTTCCCTGTACTGGAGGCTTGACTGGACCCGGGCCTATCGTTTGGCCCTGTCCAGTCGGCCCACTTTGTAAGGCCTAGATCCAAATAGTAAACCCTAGAACCCATCTTGTAAACTGCCTCCTCAACTAGTATATAAGGTGGGGTAGTGCTAGGATTCTAGGTAGACAATTACAAGTTAGAAGTTCTCCACATTGGACAAGTTGAGTAACTCCTTCTTCTCCTTCTGGCAAGGAGTAGCCAGGAAAACAGCTCAAGGAGCATTTGTATTGGGCATTCGCCCCTTTGATAGTAGATCATTGCAGGAGTAGGAGCTTTACCTCGCCAAGAGGGCTCTGAACTTGCATCGCTGTGTTTGAAGTATCTGTGCCCAACCCGTTGCGAGTAGCCACCGATAGCATCCTGATTGTCCCCTTCAAGCCATACCCGATGGTACTGTGGTGTTCCACACCACGACACATGGAGATCTGTTCAACAGTAAGAATGAGACCGAAGGACCTCCACCTAAGAGGAGTGGCATAGAGATTGATGCTTTATTAAAAAATTGAAAAGAGTTTCTTGTGCCAGGAAAAATTGAAAAGGGGATGAAGTAAAAGCAAGGGGAGAAGAAAGAAGCCACCCAGACCGCTCCTAGGGGTATGGACGAGGTGGTCTGTGTTTTGGGACTTGAGATACTATAAAATCATTGGTATGCTCATAGCCTTGATGTCATGCATATCACGAAGAATGTGTGCGAGAGATTGCTTGGCACCTTGCTCAACATACTAGATAGGACCAAAGATGGGACGAAAGCAAGAAATGACCCGATGGCCCTAAATATCAATGAAGACCTTCACTTACGACTGGATAATACCAAAGATGACCAACCAGAGGAGGAGACGTACGGTCGCAAGCACGGAAGGGTTAAACAGCTAGAGGAGGAGAAGGTCGATCGCAAGTGCAAAAGGGTTAAGCAGTATGACTAGGACGCCCCCCCCCTCTTACTTCACTCTAAGTCCCGATGATCTCTATCAAAATTTCAAGTGCCTTCTAGGAGTCAAAGTGCGCTTTGTTTACTAGGGGCTAATAAGAAGATACATGGACCCGAATAAAAAATCTTCAGAGGGATAAAGTCTCATTGTTGGGGATATACTTTCTGGTTATACCCACTGTGACTCGCTGACTAGGGTGTCCCATTTCGAGTTAGAGCTATGCTTCACGGGCGGCCTAGTCAGGGAGAGAAGTTGGAACCCCATCCGGCTACGTGAAGGACTAGAAGACTTATCGACTTAGGCATGTAGGAATACTTGTAGTCCAATATGTACTATGTAATCGACTCTGTATCGTAGCCGGATAGGACTCTCCTGTAAACCCTAGGGTCAGATGACTATAAAGCCTTCCTAGGGATCGTCCTTTAGGGCATCGACAATCAACCTCAACTCGCACAGGAGAAACCTCTCTTGTAATTTATACTTCCGGCTCTACCGATATATACTGGATTGCTAGTGGGAGTAGGATCCATCCACCATAGGCGGATTCGAACCTAGGTAAGATTGTGTGCTCACCGTCCCGGAACACCGTACGTTTCACACCCCATATCTTTTCACGCCTTGAGGACCCCCTCATGGCGTACTTGTCCTCAACCGATGATAGTTGGCGTCCATCGTGGGGCAGGTGACCTTCGGATCTATGTTTCAGGCGGAACCTGGTATGAATTGGAATCAGCAAAACAATCGTCGTCGGTCGGGTCCTCTACACCAGCGATGTTCCTCTCGTCCTTCTCGACGAGACCTAGATTCCGGCTAAGGAGGCCGTGACTAGATACACCATCATGTATTTTGGAGAGATCAATGTTTACCTCGGTTTCGCCGAATTTGCCCAACCCACCCTAGCGGTGATGATAGAGGCAGAAAAAACGCATGGATCTGCTTTGTCCACGGAAGCGGCAGAGTTTAGGATTCATACGGCGCTCTGATACCCTAGGAACCAAAAAAAGTATCTGGTGGATGGACATGTGGTTATCCTAGGTGCCCGTGGAATTCTCGGAGAAGTGATGACCCACAAGTATATGGGGTGTATCGCAGTATTTTCGAGGGGAGAGAAACCCAATTTATTGATTTGACACAAGGGGAGCCAAAGAATATTTATAAGTCTTAACAACTGAGTTGTCAATTCAGCTGCACCTGGAAAAAATCTTGCTCACAGCAGTTTATCAGTAACAACAGTTTTATAGTAGCAATAGTAAAGTAATAGCAGTAGTAAAAGTAAAGACAATAGTATTGCAGTAAATAGTAGGATTAAAGCGCGGTAGGCATAGGGATGGATGGACGGGTGTTGCATGGACAAGACAATTCAAATAGCAATCAGAACATAGGGCATTTGTTCCAAATAGCAATCAGAAATAGCAATCAGAATAAAGAATCCAAGTACTAGATAATCCTAGGCATGTGTTCCATATATAGTCATACGTGCTCGCAATGAGAACTTGCACAACATCTTTTGTCCTGCCAGCCCGTTTGCAGCGGGGCCTCAAGGGAACTACTGGCAATTAAGGTGCTCCTTTTAATAGAGCACCGGAGAAAAGCATTAACACTCTGTGAACACATGTGATCCTCACATCAAAGCCATTCCCTCCGGTTATCCCAATTGATGTCACTTTGGGGCCTTTGGTTCCAGACAACAACGTGTGTATACAACTTGTAGGTAAGATCATAAACAATACTATCATAATGAATCAATAACATGTTCAGATCTGAAATCATGGCACTCGGGACCTAGTGACAAGCATTAAGCACAACAAGTTGCAACAAAGTCAAAAAGCACTAATAGTAGATACTAGGCACCATGCCCTAACAATCTGATGCCATTACATGAACGATCTCATCCAATCCCTACCATCCCCATAGCCTATAGTGGGGGATTACTCACTCATAGATTGGGGAAACATGGATGGTCGATGGAGAAGCGATGGTGATGATGATGGCGATGATCTCCTCCAATTCTCTGTCCCGGCAGGGTTCCAGAACGGAGTTTCTGGTTCCGAATCACGGAATCTGGTGGTGGCGGTACAACGGAACTCTTTCTGGAAAAGCATCGACCCCCCGGTTTTTAGGTCAAGAGGCGACTTATAGGCGAAGAGGGAGGCCGAGGCGGCCACACCACCCCCAGGCGCGGCCTAGCCTAGCTCGCACGGCCAGGTGGTGTGGGCCCCTCGTGGACCTACTCCGTCTCGTCTTCTGGCTCCGTGAGTCTTCTGGTGAAATAGGATTTTTGGCATATTTTCCAGGATTTTTCCTGATAGTTGATTTTCTGCAGAAAAACTAGACACCAAGGTAATTCTGCTAAAAATAGCGTCAGTCCGTGTTAGTTGTATCCAAGTCACACAAGTTTAGAGGAAAAACAATAGCAAAAGTGTTCGGGAAAGTAGATACATTTTGGACGTATCAAGAAGCACTTACAACACCGATCCCAAACACCTCGGAACTTACACCGGACGAGCTGGAGGAAAGGGCCTTAGACCTAGAAGCAGAGTGGCAGATACTCTTGGATGAGGCATCTCATTGAGGACAAGCCGCGCATCGTAGATGCAGGACAATACAACTCTTTGTAGCATCAGAAGACCCGGAATGGCCTTGAGCTGGCAAATAAAATTCCAGAAGTTCACAAATCCCTTTTGAGGGGAACAACACAGACATAGTCGTGGGCCAGCCCTGGATCGACAACAACGGAAACCGGGTGTATAGCACACCGGTAGAAAACACTGCCATGGCCCAAGAGATCCTGGAAAATAATCCAACTCTAGAGCAGGTCCGTATGAGTGTAGCACTACTCAGCATAGGCCTAGAGCAATAGAAGGCCGCGGCGTATTTTCGCGGAAAGCTGGTCTTGAAATCCGACCAATGCTGCACAGGCTCTGCAAAACAACATAAGGCCCCATCGGGAACCGGATCGGCATCACCGCCCCGACCCTCGAGATGAAACTTACTCAAGAACCGGCTCTTCAGAACAATGACATAGAACCGCACACGATTGGAGCAACATTGACCTAGCCACAGAGCGAGACGCCGTGGCAGCATTGGTTCCACAACAACCTCCCCGACGACAGTCAAATCACCTCATGGAAGAAGATGAAGAACGGCGTCGGGAATAGGATCGACAAAGGATGCCACCTCCCAGACACATAAGCCATCCGGCTGAGCCTCGCCATAATGGTAACAAGGACGGACAAAGAAACAACAAAAACTGTGCTAGATCGAGCTGACACGATGGTCGTCGCCAAGAAGAACCTCCACGGAGCTGGTGTAATGAGGCCCCGAACAAAGGACGGCGATCAGCTGAAAATAACCCACCAGCACCACCCTCTCCACCAAGTAGCAACCATAACGACTCCCATGGGAGCCAAGGAGGATGCCAAGGTGGAGGAGGTGGCAGGAGAAGCAGAGATACAACTCCATGGCACCACAGCCACAGTGAACATCTGAGACGACGCTCACTATCACCAAGTGACACTAGGAACCAGATCAACTCAAACATAGAAGCACGACGCTACGAGTCGAACATCAAATACGCGGGTCCAAGATGCTTTGGCCCATGGATCCGACAAACATGTTTTTCGGAGGGATTTTCTATCTCAAGGCACATTCAACCCTACAACTGTGTGGCTCAGCCAGACACCTTGCTCCAAGATTTCTTTCAGGCCTGCTGCATCACCAAAGGACGAAATAGCCTAGTCGCAGTCTGGTATCTCCCACTTATGTTGTGGAAGACGGCTCGGTCATGGCTTAATGAACTCCTGAAGAACACGATTCACAACTTGTATGATATGCAAAGTGTGTTCTTTCAGAATTTCGAAGGCACATACAGGAGGCCCTGCATTGTCGAAGATCTACAACATTGCACCCAGAAGGCCGGAGAAATTTGCCGAGTCTACCTCGGATGATAGATCAACATGAAAAACTCCTATGAAGGAGTAAATGACCGGACCGCGATTGAAGCTTTCATCGCAGGGCTCCCAATAGGATTTGCTATGTCACCGGCTAAAGGGCGACAAGGTTACCGACTTGGGAGAGATGATAGAGACGGCAAGAAAATATGTAGATGACGATGATGATTCAGAGGGACTATTGAATGCCCTGCCCATACCATAGTCGGCTAAGTAGCCGAAGCAGCAGCAGGCCCAGAAGTGCAAGAATACCTCAAAGGATAAACCCAATCAAGAAACTATAACTATCAACGCAACTTTCGAGTCTGGAGGACGAGGAGGGCGTGAAGGTGGTCGGGGACGACACCGCGGAACTTCTCGAGTCCAAGGTAGAGGAGAACAGCAACCTGGTAAAACCTACTCTTGGGCTGACATTGCCAATAACCCGTGCGTGCATCACTTGGATGCCAACGAGGGCTCATACCACACAAATGATGAGTGTCGTTTAACGATGACATCAAGAAAGACGAATTCGCTGGCTATAGGGCCAAGTGACAAAAAGGAAAGAAAAAATCCAACAAAGAGAAGGAGTCCAAGGAAGATTCTGACATGGAGGAGCAAGATGCCTCAAATCCCAAGTCGGATGGAAAAAGCCTTACCCAACCAAGAAAGACACTTATGTCTGCTTCCTCGGATTCCAACCCGCCAAGGTCAAGAAGGAAGTAATGCACGAACTCAACGCAATTGTTTTGGCCGTCGCCTAGTATCTAGACTGGTCGGAGGTAACAATCACCTTTGAACAATGCGATCATCCGCCTAAACCCCATAGGCGAGGAAAGTATGCTCCAGTTGTCAATCCACTTATCGATGGCTATGAGTTCTCAAAGGTTCTCATGGATGGTGGTAGTAGCACAATCATCCTCTACGTCGAAACACTACACCGCATGAGGATATCAGAAACTCAGATGAATTATAGCAGTGTGATTTTCCATGGAATCGTCCTTGGAAGGTAAGCAGACTCTCTAGGAGAAATTACTCTGGACGTTACTTTTGGAACGCCGGATAATTATTGGACTGAACCACTGTCTTTCGAAGTGGTGTCGTTCAAGAGTGCATACCACACTATCTCCAGGCATCCGGCCTACTAGCAATTCATGGCTCGCCCCTTCTACATCTACAATATGATGAAACTTCTAGGTCCCAATGACGTTATCACAATCCGGGGAAACCTAAAGAAAGCATGAGTATGTGAGGATGGACTTGCTGCCTTTGCTGAAGCCGTACTACATGTCGAGGAGTACCAAGATATCAAGAAGAACACTAACCTATCCAAGATGACCGCAAAAAATAAGGAGGTGCTAAAGCCAACTCCGGAGTTCAAGGCATTGGAAGAGACAAAGACAACACCGCTGAAGGATGTCGACCCCTCCAAGGTGACACAGATAGGCGTAGGATTAGACCGCGCATTGGAAAGCACGCTTGTCGAGTTCCTCAAAGCTAATAAAGATATCTTCGCATGTAAACCTTCTGACATGACCGGAGTACCTAGGGAACTTACCGAGCACTCTTTAAATGTGCATCCTAACGCTAAACCCGTCAAACATTCCTTACGATCTTTCGGCGATAAAAAGCGCAAAGCTATAGCTAAGGAGTTAGCTAGGTTAGAATTAGCCGGATTTATTAAAGAGGTCATCCACACTGAGTGGGCGGCCAATCATGTAATGGTCCCTAAAAAGGACACTAATGATTTAAGAATGTGTGTCGATTATGCTGCCTTGAACAAGGCTTGTCCCAAAGATCTATTCCCTCTGCCTAGAATCGACCAAGTTATCGACTCGATAGCAGGCTTAGAACTCCTATGCTTTCTCGACGCATATTCCAGTTATCACCAAATACGCATGAAGGAGTCAGACAAACTAAAGACTTCGTTCATCACCCCCTTTGGAACCTTCTGCTATGTAATGATGCCTTTCGGGGTAAAAATGCAGGAGCCACATACCAACGCATTATGCAGCATTTCCTTTGTGATCAAATCGGATGCAATGTGCATGCATACGTGGATGATATAGCTATGATGTCCAAAAATAAGAAAACTCCAATTTCCGACTTGGAGGAAACGTTCACAAATCTACGAAAATATAGCATAATGCTTAACCCAAACAAGTGCTTATTTGGAATCCCAGCTAGAAAATTGTTAGGTTTCATCATGTCTTGGAGAGGCATAGCGGTGAACCGGGACAAGATAAAGGCTATACTCAACATTACTAGGCCAACTCGCCTGAAGGACGTACAACGGCTCAGTGGCTGCACTGCTGCAGTCAGTCGGATCATAAGTCGGCTCGGTGAAAGAGCTGTGCCATGATACAAGCTCTTGAAGATGACCAAGAAATTCATCCAGACTGGTGAAGCTGAAGCTGCACTCCAAGACCTGAAACTAGTACTCTCATCCGCCCCTATGCTTGTAGCACCGGAACCTTAGGAACCCATGTTGCTCTACATTTATGTGACAAACAAAGTCGTCAGCATCGTAATAGTAGTGCAACGATCGGAGGAAAAATAGGAATAGTTGGTGCAGCGTCTGACTTACTACCTCGGCGAGGTCCTGGCAGAATCAAAACAACGGTATCCTCATCACCAAAAGTTAGCCTATGGTGTGTTCTTCGCATCCATAAAGTTATGACACTATTTTCAAGACCATAAGATTATCGTGGTGATCCCAACTCCCATGAGAGATATAATTAACAACAACGATGCCACAACACACATTGCTAAGTGGGTAATCAAGCTAGCAGCTTTTGACATTGAGTATAAACTATGAACAACAATTAAGTCCCAAATACTCACTGATTTTGTCATTGATTGGACAGAGACGGCAGAAAACATGAATGTCCTAGAGTCAGAATATTGGACATTGCATATCGATGGGTCGAAAGCACTCAAGGGCTCGGGGGCTGGCATGGTACTCAAATCACCCCAAGGAAATAAACTATTCTATGTGTTGTAGATCCACTTCACGGCGACCAATAATATTGGTGAATATGAAGCCCTGCTACATGTAATTCGAATCGCAAAAGACATCGACATTCGCTAACTCATGTGCTACGGAGACTCGGATTTAATTTCCCAACAAGTATCCGACCACTGTAGGGCAAATAAGCACATGGTAGCATATTAAGCATTCGTGGATGAATTAGCAAAATCGTTCGAAGGGTTTGAAGTTCAACACATTCCCCGAACATAAAATGAGGAAGCAGATGCACTATCAAGAATAGGCTCTACACGGAAAAAGGTCCTTGATGGTGCTTTTCTTGAGCACCTTAAAGTTCCCTCTATCACAAGAGTTGGTGAGGAGTATCCGACCAAATCCAACTCACCGCATATAGAAGTTATGGCTATAAGCCCCAGCTGGACGAAACCCTACCTTGAATTCTTGGTAGAAGGAAAATTACCCGAAGACGAAGTTCTGAGCCGAGAGATCGTCCGACGAGCTAAATCCCACACAATAATCAGTGGTGAGCTCTATAAGCAGAGTGTGTATGGGGGTTTTTATCATTGTGTTCCTCGAGAAGAAGGAGCGGAAATCCTAACGGAAATTGATAAAGGCGAATGCGGACATCACGCCGCACCTAAATCTTTAGTGGCAAATGCTTTTCGACATGGATTTTTCTGGCTTATAGCTAAGTAAGATGCCGAGAGGCTGGTCAAGACGTGCAAAGGTTGCCAGAAATATGCCAAGCAGCAAGCCCATGTTCCGGCTGATCACCTGCAAACAATTTCAATTACATGGCTCTTTACGGTCTGGGGGCTTGACATGGTAGGACAGTTAAAACGGGCTCCAAGTGGATTTACTCACCTACTAGTGATGGTGGATAAATTTATAAAATTGATTGAGGCTAAACCCATCACAAGTTGTGATGGAGCTAAGCCAAAAGATTCGTCGAGGACGTCATAATCCGATTCGGCTATCTGCACAATATTATTATAGACAACGGGAGCAACTTTTCAATGGGAGAACTTGCCTAGTTTTGCGAAGATCAAGGGTGTGTTCAGTTTGTGAACAAAGTGGAACGGAATGTCATGGTTCCATTCCACTAGAATGGGTTGGTTATGTTCTTGTGTTTGGTTAGGACAAAAAAGTGTAATGGAATGGTTCCATCCTATGTTCGGTTGGGCCAAACAAGTGGAATGGAACGGTTCCGTTCTATGTTTGGGTGCATTGAGCAAAAAGGATGACAATATAATAGAGAGAGTGAAACGTTTGGGTGGCTTTAGCATAGAGGAACGGGGAGATTCCACCAATTTGGTGGAATGGGTGCATTCTGGATCTAGAGGGAATATTCTCTTTTGAGGAACCACCTCATTCCATTCCATTTCTCAACTGAACACTAGAACGGCTCTCAGGCATGGAACCGTTCCATTCCATTCCACTTGGTGACACCAACCGAACACACCCCAAGGGATCTGACTCGATATTGCATCAGTCGCACATCCACAATCCAATGGACAATCTAAAGGGCTAATGGTTTAATTCTACAAGTCCTCCGACCTAGGCTCGAAGCACCACTTCATCATGCTATGGGGGCTTGGTCAACTGGATATACACCTTTCTTCTTGGTCTACATCACAGAGGCAGTTCTTCCAAGTGATCTTATCCATCTTTCTCTCTGAGTCGCTGCGTACATCGAAGAAGATGCTGAAGTTTCTCGACAAGATGACCTCGATGTGCTCGAGGAAGTTCGCGCCATTGCTGAGTAGAGATCTACAGCCTATTAAAAGAAGTGACGCAAGTATCATAGTCAGAGAGTCAAAAATCAGTCTTTTAGAAAGGGCGATCTAGTTCTCCGACTAGTGCAACAAAGAAAGCACAAACTTTCCCCAATCTGGGAAGGCCCCTTTATGGTTAGTAGAGTATTGTGAAGGAAATATGCCCTGAGAGGCAATAATAAAGTTGTTATTATATATTCCTTATATATGATAGATGTTTATTTTACATGCCTGAATTGTATTGATCGGAAACATCAATACATGTGTGATTAATAAACAAAAAGGGTTCCTAGTTATGCCTCTCTTATAGACTAGCTTGTTGATTAACACGATGATCAAGGTTTCCTGATCATGGACATTGGATGTTGTTAATAACAAGGTCACACCATTGGTGGAATGATGTGATGAACATTCATCCGAAGTATAGCATTACGATCAAGTCATTATGTTTATATTGCTATAACATCATACGAAGTAATCTTTATCCTTAGACCATGAGATCATGTTAATTGCTAACACCGGAAGAGTATCTTGATAACATCAAATGTCACACCGTAACAGGGTGACTATAAATATGGGTTCAGTACTACGAAAGTGTTATGTTGAGGCTCATGGATCAAGAGTGGAATTTGTCAATCCAGATGACAGAATTTGTCAATCCAGATGACGGTGATATCACATTAAGATAGCTTGCAAGCAAGTGATGTGATCACTAGAATGCTATATCACGGGAACGAGAAAAGAGTGCATGTCGGTAACGAGATCAAACTAGGTATGGAGATACCGATGATCGAATCTCGGACATGTAATATATCGAGAGACAAAGGGATTTAGTTACAAGCGTTAAAGGTTCTCACGATCACAGAAGTCATCGTTGAATGTGTAGGAGTCAGTATGGATCTCCAGGTCCCGTTGCTGATTATTGATCGGAGAAGGGTCTCGATCATGTCTGCATTATTCGCGAACCGTAGGGTGGTACACTTAAGATTTACCGGAAACCATTTTGGAGCACATATGTTTCAGACGAAAGAATTGCAAAGCGCAGGAATTGTTTCAATAGAAACCGGAAATTGTTTCGGGTGAAATTGCAGAAAGTGGTTCTGCATGTGATATTGAAATATTGCAAGGGGCTATATGTGAATGTTTGTTAATTAAAGTAATTAAAAAAATTCTGAATAAATTTAATAAAAAGAGTTTTATTAAATGAGAGAGCATTAAATTTGGAGAAATTTAATGCATTTAAAGTGGAGACTTTAAAGGGGAATGTGAAGAGGCATTTTTAATGTGGAGGGGTTACCACCACATGAATGGGGGAGGTGAGGGGTAACCCCCATGTGCCGGCCATGGAGAGAGGGGGCACCCCTCTCCTCCTATAAAAGGCCACCCATTCCCTCCTTCATCCTCACACCTACTTGTGAAGGATCTCTCTCCCCCTCTAGAATTATTCCCCCATGGTCTCGGATTAGCGAGATACATGTTCCCGGTGGCATTTCGTCTGGAAGGAGTTGCTGCTTCTGCTGGATCGCTGGAGCGAGGAGGTGGAGGTTGTCCGGTGGCTTGAACGTGTGTGTGAGTGCGGATGCGCTGCTGAGTTGCGGCGCTCGGACTTCCTCACGATCTTGAGATCAGCAAGTGTACGACTACATCAACCACGAGTTCCTACTCATTAACAAAACTCGTTGTCTTCGAGGGTAAGTTCTCGTTGGATGTATGTCCACCTGTTGCTTTGTACCTAGTAGATAGATATTGGCGTGTAGTTTACCGTAGGAATTTTTTGTTTTCTATGTTGTGGACCCAACATATTGCACAATGGTTCATACGATCTAATGAACACAAGGCCAGACAAAGAAAGACCCGCTATGAGGAAAATAAAGAGAGCTAGAGGTAGTACAGATCTAGATGAGTTAGACCGTCCATAGAATATTGCTCAGTTACGTCCCTTTTATTCTTAAATTTTCTTTCTTTGTAATCATATCAATGTACATGTTCAAAGTGAAATAAAGTATTGATTCCCTCAATGTTTTTCCTGAGAAGTTTTAAAGTACCATCTTATTTCCGAATGATCATGTCATAGTCGAAAATCCCAGAATACTTGAATGTACTTTATGCTCACGTTTGTTCTACGTTAGATTTCTGATTCTAAATAAAGCTACCTTCGGGTGTAAGTCTTATTTTCTGTTTATACTTTGGTTTTTGTCTTATTGCTTAGATGCGGGTGTTTTCTGAATAGTGAATTGTTGGTACTGGAGCCCGACTTTGTTCCGGGTTTAAACTAGTTTAACAACTAAACTCCATTGCTCGACAAAGTTTCCATACTAAAGGTTTGCATGCTCATGAAAGGCATGAGGCAGAAGTCTAGATATGAGTATAGACAACAATTGCTTAAGTAATTTTCAAGCACAAAAAACAAAAAATTCTAGGAGTAAAGCATAAAGTTCTTACATAACAGCACCACAAAATAAATAGTTTGACCATTACATCAAACTTGATTCCGATTAATGCAAAGTTTTCTCGCGAATTCTATGTTGCAGGTGGAGATGAAGGATTTGCATGCCCGCTGGTGCTATGACCCATGTCACCCTGATCTTTCTCCAAAACGAGGACGTCGGACTCAATCTCTTCGTCATCGTCGGGGATTTCATCATATTCGGGAGGGGTCTTGGAGAAACTTTGACGGACTGGAAAAATGGCTTCTCATAGTTTGTCATCTCGGCCACAAGACAAGTGTATCCAGCACAAGAATTCCATATCTCGCCAACATTCTGAGGCTTGCCATCTTCATCAACAGTCGAATAACCCTTGGTAACATGCCAAATTTCCATGTTGCCATGGTGGCTCATTACCATGGTAAGGGCATTCTGCACCACTATATGGGCATAAGTCATGTTCCAATCTTCGACCAGCTGGGGTATATCCTTCGCTTTATCACGCACCTCAAATGCGGACAATTTGTCTAAGTCAGAGAGATCAACGGTCTCGCCAATCTCTTTAAAAGATTGGTGGAAATCATGAATTAGATCGCTAACTGCAACAAGTCGGCTGGTGTGTGATTTAGACAAAGACAAATCTAGGAAGTTGAGAGGCCCTGCAGAAAGGAGCAGTTTTTATAAAATTTAACAAAAATAGTCAGAAAAACCAAATAGGAGACATAATGGCAGCAAACTTACCAAAGATAACTTCATCTACTTTGATCTTTTCCTCTCGCAAACTCTGGAGTTCATCCTGAATGGCTTGAGTGGTATCCTTTTGCCTGTCCATCTCTACTTTTAAATCCAAGATTGCTTTATCTTGGTAAGCAATGGTTCGGTCATGTTCTTTGGTGGCCATGTTGCTAGATTCAAGTATATTATTGACACTGCGCTCATGGTCAGCCCTCAATTTTTTAGGTTACTACCGCAATCCGGCATTCTCCGACTCTAAGGCTTTGAAGTTTTCAGCTTGTTCCAGAAGTTTGCAAGATTGAGTCACCAAGCCTGGAGTGAACAAAGACAAAGTTAGTCAAATTCAAAAATTCAGCATAGCATCAAATTCTGAGAAGAGATAGCCGGAAAACTTACTTCTAGCTTCATCCTTGTCAACTTTAAGCTGAGCATTTTCAAGACAGAGAGCTTTGACCTCTCTCCGCTTGTTACATATGTTCTTCAATAATTCCTAGTTGTAAATATTAACTTTTTGTAAGTCAGAATGGTAACCAGAGTCAAAAGTCTACTAAGACTCGGGCTGCTATTTTAACTAAGTTAAATTATAGCACGAGCCTTGGGGCTACACTACTTCATTCTTTGGCATCCTATGAAAGCATAAACTCAGATTTCTATTTCTATCCAACTTCATGCTTGGGGGCTAGATGATATTGTATAAATATAGTAAAAGAGTCAAAAAATTACTTACAAAGTGCTCATGTTGCAACTTGGTGAGGTTCTTGTTGATATCAGAAGAAACCTTCTAGTCCAAAGTGTAAGGAATGATTGGTGGAGGCGGAACTACGCTAGCCTTTAACTTCTCGTCGCAAAGAAAAACTTGATCCAGCAGATCGACAAGTTTTACATCTTCAGCTTCCTGAGCCTCTTCCTCAGCAGTGATAGTCCTAGTCTTTAGACAGTACAAGGCAAGCTTCCGAAGTTATTATGCACTTTTTCTGGTGAGGCCACCAAGGATCTTTAGGGGATCATCGGTGAAGGCTTCAGCTGAGGGATCATTACCCTTACAAGGTTCACCCTTAGCAGTTCCCGAGTCACTCATGGTGACATTGGTTTGTGAACCTAAGTTCACTAGCTCTTCAGATCGAGCCTCGACATTCCCAGCGCACGGAGACAGAACATCTTCCGACGCTGAGGATGAGATTGGGTTAGGAGTCAGAGGTGCTACAACAGGTGAAGCCAAAGTTAACTTCTGCTAGCACAGAGTCTTCCCCGGCTTTCCCTTTCCTGTTATCAATGGTTTAGCTCTAGATAGTAATAGATAATAATCGTTATGACCCGGAAAGAATACAAACAAAAATACAAGATCTGGTGGAAGAACTTACTTCTTGACGATTGGCAGCGTTTGCAGGCCAGCCAAAACAACTAGAGCTTTACGCTTCCGGGTAAGTGCTTCTAGCTGTTCTTCAATTTCTTCATCCTCCATAGGAACCAGATCCTCTGGTGGATACCCCTCTATGGGAGCAAGCTCTGACTCGGGGAGGTCAGCAAGCTAAAAGCCAGCAAATATCTTAGCATTGCAATATATAATGAAACATCTACAAGTAAACAATGGCAGGGTAGGTCAGTTGGAAAACTTACTTGGTCAGGGGTTTCTCAGCAGTGTACATGTGCGTGGAGATCCTTGTGACTTTCCGGTTCACCCGCTCCTTGATCAACCACTTGACCCGGGAATCATACTCCTTGCAGGGATCAGAGTCCGACTCACCTTCAGGTTGTCCTTCTTGTCGGTGGTGACCGTGTGCATTAGCCAGTCCCCATGATATTGCAGAGGTTGAATCCAACGCGTTAGCCAATAGTGGACTAAGTCGGATCCCTTCAAACCTTTATTCTTCATTAAAACTCAATCCGCCTCCTGGTGTGGATCAAGTCTTCAGTTAGAGTCGACGCCTCTACATCCCAAGATTCTTGATGGGTGGCGGCACCGTCAGCAAAACCGGCAAGCTTTCTGGCTTACTGGGAGCCAGCTTATCCTTATTGTAAAAGAATGTGGTTGGCCATCTCTTCACTGACTCGCTAGCTATGACCTTGGGGTAGACTTATTATCTCCTAAGGAATAGGCTAAGAGTTCCAGTATTGTATGGAACACCAGCAGTGATGAAATTTTTCCGGGTAACAAAGTAGTACCAGAACAAAAGAAGATTTAGTTTAATTCCTAGAAATCCCTCACAAAGAGAGACATGGGCATGGAGCTCTAGAATGGAATTTGGGGGAGATTGTGGAGCTAGACGTCGTAGTGGGAAATTACCTCGGAGAAGAACTCCGAGGATGAGAATCTCAATCCATGATCCAAATGGGTCCCGAAGTGAACCCGTTCGTCATCGTGAGGAGCGGAGAGATGTTCGTCGAAGCCGCTCCGCCACTCGCCGGCGGGGAGAAGTACTTCCTCCTTCGTGGCTCGAAGCTTCTCATCATCCAGTACGCACAGGATCCAGACCCCGCAGTACTTCTTATCTTCTGCCATCGACGATGCCGGAGCTCGATACATCGGCCATATCGATTAGCTAAACTTGGATGGGCAGTGCTAGAGGATTTGGGGGCAAAGTGGGAGAGGAAGATGAGGGGCATAGGGTTTTCTCCCGGAGAAGGAAGAATGAGGTAGGATTGGGACTTGGTTACCATTTAACCATAGGTTAGGTTAACCTAACCTAAAAATGAACCCAATGGGCCGATGGGTTAACTTGCAAATCGCATATGGTTATTTAGGTTTGATCCAAATTTACCGATGGTTTCCCGTCACTCAGCCCAGGAAAGAAAAAGGGCTTCTCCTTCAGCTTTATCGTCACCTACTCATTGCCGCCTCTATCCTCCAAGCGCCAGGCCACCGCCTTCTGCCTCCTGCCTCCCAAGCGGCGTCGGCCTCCTTGCCTCCTGCCTCCACCGTGCCGACAAGCCGCCTACCCGCAGCAGCAACTTCACAAGAAGATGGTGGCCTGCTGATGACGACTTCATAGGCAAATGGCGTTGACAGTGTCCCTCGCCCCGGGTCCCCGGCCTTTCATCCTTAAGTTTCTCTGTCCGTACAATCTTTCTTGATGCTGGTATTTTTAGAATATCAATCCGGGCTGCAAGAGATGGTTTCCATGGCGCATCCCACCATACACTGAATTAATCGTCATTCTTCAGTAGTCCTTGTCCTCATCGCCACCATCGAAGCAATCTCCGGTGGTTTGACCTCGTTGTCAGTCTCAGTTGCATGGCCATGATGCAATATAGACAAGGTCAAGGTCATAGGGACGTGATGTGGTGTACAGCTTGGGTGGTCGCCAAATACCGGCAGAGAATTTCTGATCACTATCCGTGTGTGTAGCTGTAGCCTGAATTTCCGCAGATTTTTTGTTTGCACATTTGGTCTATGTTCCGATGCTTAACTAACAGTAGCTTGTTTGGTGTGACTTCGATTTGTAGTAGGTTTGAGCTAGTAAGTTGTTAAGCACCAGCGACAACTGTAACAAAATGGTTCGACCCTAAATAACCATCGGTTAACCATTTAAACCCTAATAACCTAATGGTTATCCTATATTAACCCTTTGCACAAAACGGTTCAATAGGTTAGAGTCCAAAAGATAAATGGTTAACCAAATCCCATCTATAGAATGAGGGAACATGTGGAAGATAGCAAGGGGATTTATTCCTTATAAACCTATCTGCGTGAAGATTAGTGTGTAAACACGCGAAATTAACGCCACATGTCGTGGAACGAGAAGGTCAACTTCCTCGCGAAGGCTCCACCACCTTGATTTCTGCGCTTGCATTGAAATGACGCCTCGGTTCCGCATGATATAGACCCACCAACGGTCATGCTGATAGAATATTTGTCAATGACAAGACAAGACCTGAAAAGTTGTGAGGTTACCTCACTGACCAAATTCTGGCTCGGTTTGAAATCGAGCAGGGAAACAATGATGAGATATTAATAAGTCCGACTTATTTGGAGACTTAGATCCTACTTTTTGTTTTGGAGTTTCAGGAACACTTCAAGATTCTACAGACAAAGAAGAATCAAGCTAGACGATAAAATCCGACTTTGGATCTTGCAGGCTTCTGGGGTCTACTGTTGGGGATATACTTTCTAGGTTTATCCATTGTGACTCACTGATGAGGGTGGCCCACTTCGGGTTAAAGCTATGCTTCACGGGCGGCCCAGTCAGGGAGAGAAGTTGGAAGCCCATCTGGCTATGGGAAGACCCAAAATACTTACTGACTTAGGCATGTGGAATACTTATAGTCCAAGATGTACTACGTAATCGACGCTATATTGTAGCCGAATAGGACTCTCCTATAAACCCTATGACCGGATTACTATATAAGTCATCTAGGGATCACCCTTTAGGGCATCGACAATCAACCTCAACTCGCACATGTGAAACCTCTCTTGTAATATGTACTTCTGGCTCTACCGATATACTAGATTGCTAGCAGTAGGATCCATCCACCACAGGCGGATTCGAACCTAAGTAATCTTGTGTGCTCACCATCCTGTAACACCGTACGTTTCACACCTAACATATTTCCACGCATCGAGGACCCCCTCATAGCGTACTTGTCCTCAATACGATGATGATTGTCACGTGATGATGATGCAGATACTTCCAGTTGCAATGTGAGGGATAATGGAATCACATGTCCGTGAAGCACTGACTAGCCTCTATAACTTTTTTGATGTCATCACTCGGAAGTCGATCACCATGAAGAAACTTAAAAGTTTGTAGGAAGAGATCGTTATGATCCTATGCGAGCTTGAGATGTACTTCCCGCCCACATTCTTTGGCATTACGGTCCATCTGCTAGTCCATATCGTGGATAATATCATCGATCTTGGGATGCCATTCCTGACAACATGATGTCGTTCAGAAGAATCAATGGGGTCATTAAAGAATTCATTTATAACAGATCATATCCAGATGGAAGCATCATCCAGGGCTTTGTCACCGAAGAGTGCACCTCTTTCTGCGAGAATTATTGGGCCGTCGAAGAGCCGATTAGTGTTCTAGAAAACAAGCACCTTGGCAGGTTCGAGAGAGTAGGCCACAAAACTGGCAGGCGGGAAATGCACGTGGACTTTGAGGAGTGGATATCCGACTTTGACAGAACCAACTTCGTAGCGCTATAGCGCATCAACACTGTCGATCCTTGGTTGGAAGATCACAAAACCATGATTGTGAATAGTGTTGGCAAGCGGATGATGGAAGTAGATATATTAAGATCACACAACTCCTCTTTTGTGCATTGGTTCAAAGCCCAGATTGATGCTAATCCCCCGCCAACGACCATTGAGGATGGTAAACTAATATTGGCCTTGTCATATGGCCCCGCGCCCAACCTCATGACTTATCAAGCATATGATATTAATGGGTACACATTCTACATGGAGGAAAAAAGCAGAAGTCGTGAATATCAGAACTTGGGGGTAACGATGGAATCCTACACGGGTAAAGTCAAGAAAAGATACCATGGATGGATCGATGACATCTAGGAACTTTACTATGGTGGGTAAAAGGTGTCGATGTTTCGTGTCAGATAGGCTAAAGCCATCACAAAATAAGATAAATATTTCACCACCATGTGTATACCCGAAGCCAACAAATCCATGAACACCACCACGCAAAATGAGCCATGGGTACTGGCTAAGCACGTGGAGCAATGCTTCTTTATAACTAACATGTCCAGTACTGACCATTGTCGTAAGGAGAGGAAAAATGACCGTCGTCAGAATGGATGGAGTCGCCAATGAGAAAGACTTCGACGGCCTCGTCGAAGACCCAATGATGGAAGAACCTAATGAAGATGATGCCGCATACACCACAAGAAGAAGCGAGACCACGCTACCTAGGTCAGGGGATCCGTTCACAAGAAGAAGTCATGATATAGGGGTAAAATATACAATGACGACCAAGAAAGGCAAGAAGAATATTGTGATGAAATGTTGAGACAAACACTCATGATATGTGTTTTGGCGACGGAACTATCATTATTATATTATATGCATGTGTGTCTCTAATTTTTGTATAACTACACACTATTATCGATGATGTGTCGTGGTGGTGTCACGACAGATGCCATGGATAGGCTAAAGGTGGGGACTAAATGCACTAGGGGAATCCAGGGAGGGATAGTGTGGTGATTCCACACACAGTTGCTTTGTATTTGATTCACTTCCAAGGTTTACAAGTGCTCCTTGAGCTGTATTGGGGAGAGGAGGAAGAAGGAACTCTCTTACTCTCACCACTAGCTAGCCCTCAGGAACATACAAGTAAAACTCAACCAACTAGAGATCAACCCTTTCTACAGAGGCCCTAGCCCTCCTTATATAGGGGTGGCTAGGTCTCCAATTAGGGCATACATGGAGGCATCTTCCAGGGAATATGCCTCATCCCAAAATAGTAAGCCGACCGAGTCACTTTTGCCCAGCATCATCCACGCAGAGGCTACGTGAGCCTCTGTGGCGCCTGCGTCATCCGACATAGGCATCATCACCCTTGTTGGCCACGCCTCGGTGGTCCCGGCCTCTGTCCGCATTGCTCATGCTCTGCGTACAATGGCCACCTTTTTACCAGCGAGATACCTTCCTTCTCTTGTAAGCCAGATATAACCCGGATCATGCCTGGTTAATCCGCCCACACCTGTACCTGCATACAAGTTAGATATATCCTGCGGACATACGGCATAAGTCGGTTGAGACCCAGTTAGGTGGACAACCCCTGGTACGGGTTACTCCGTGATTCGGCCTACCTTGAGGTGACTCGGCCAGCACTTGCTTTGACCTTGCCGTACCACGGCTAACTCGGCCTTTATACCCCGGCGTGACCCTACCCGGGGGTATCCCCCCAACATTAATCCCCGAAGCTGGTGCGGTCTTAGCTGCCTTAGCCGCTAAGGCCACAACAGGTTCAATTTTACCGAGCCTCTTGCTCCTTTTCCGAGTTATCTCATAGTTCGGATTCCATGGGTTTGCTTTCCCTTGGCACATTCCGAGTTTTCACTCGCTGGCCGGGTCACCCCATACTTATCCGAGTTTTTCTTCCTTCTCTTGTACGCTTCCCCACGTGGAGGCTAATCATTACTTTGCCTCATTTTAAGGGCCTGCGCCAGTAACTGCCGCAGTTATTGTCAGAAATTACTGTTGCGCACGTCACATCGTGTCTGTCTCCTCGTTAACTGTATCATAACGTCACGTCGTGGGATCCGCTGCGCCCTGTGGCCCTTCCCGTGGCTCGTTTCTGATTGGTTGATCCGGGTCATACACGTCCACACCGTGTGGCCCGTCCGCATAGCACGATCCCACTACCCTTCAAGGGTGTGGTTAAATAGGGGAGGGGCGCGCCCCTTGGGTCTTTTCCCCACTCTCGCGCCCCTCTGCCTCTTCTTCTTCTTCTTCCTCCCCGCGACAGCGCCGCCGCCACCGCACTTGCGTAGTTGCGCCGCACCGTTTCCTCACGCACCTGTGTCGCCGCCTCTCCCGCTCATCCCGCCACAGGTCCGCGCCAATCTAGGCCACTGCCCCCCACCACTGTTAGGGCCAGTGAGGATAGTGACTTAGAGATGACAGAGGAAGAGCTCGCCGTCACGGAGCAGGAAATGGAGGAAGACGCGGGGAACTCGGACCGCGGCGCCTGGGCTGGGTCCTGGGTATGCGAGGATGACCTTGATTGGTTGTACCGCACCCGGCGTATCCCGGAGGGCGTCATCGCCCGCCTCACCGCCGAGGAACTTGCTCCCTCACCCAATCCAGGTGAGTTCGTAGTATTCCTCTCCCACTTCCAACGTGGGTTCGGCCTTCCTGTCAGCGACTTTTTCCACGACTGGCTCAACACCTACGAGCTTCAGCCACATCATCTTCCGGCTAACGCCATCACTTCTCTCTCTGCCTTCGCTTCCACCATCGAGGGCTACACCGAACTATGGCCCACCAAGGAGCTCTGGATCCGGTTTTTTGGTCTCCGTCGGAACGTGATTCCGAATACAGAGCTCAACCCGGAGGACAAGCAACTCACGCAGTTCGGCGCAGCTTCTATCTCGCCTCGGAAATAGTACATCTTTCCCCGAGTCACGGGGCTTGACTCCTGCAAGGGCTGGGTCCGGACCTTCTTTTATGTCAGAAATGGCACAACTGAAGATCTGATCTGGCTGCGCCCCTACGCTCCGGGTCCTCCTAATCCGGATCTGTGGGACCAGATCCCCAAGAAACCCACAGTCCTGGCGAACCAAGTCAACAAACGGTTCAAGGAGCTGAAGGATCAAGGATTGCGCAACGAGGACGCAATGATCACCTTCGTCTGCAACCGGATCTCGCCCCTCCAGAAACGCACACATAAACTTTGCCACATGAGCTGGCGCCTTGACCCCAACCGGGCCTCCTCCTTCAAGCTGAGCAACACCGAGATATACCGCCGGGTCAAGGCCCTCTTCACCACCAACAAGAACTTCTCCGCAGAGTGGGAGTGGGGGGTCGAGCACTTCTACCGAGATAGGCTTCCTCCTACGGTAAGTCTCGTGCCCCAATCTTTCTCCGAGTTAAATCATATGTCAGATTTTGTTGTAGATTTGATCCCTTTGCCTTTTCTTTCTCTTAGATGTTCTTCAGCAAACTCTTGAGGATTGCACAAAGCCTTCTCTCAAGTGGGTGCCTGATCGTGATGCCCCGGATGAAGAGGAGCCGGATCAGGAGATGTTCCTGCAAATGGCTGATGCGACCAAGCGACACGCCGGTAAATTCTCTTCCATTAGAGATTGGCTTGACGATGAAGATGATTCCGACGTTGAGGTGATGGGGGCATTTGACGCTATCCCTCTTTCTTACGCTTTTACGGCATCAGCTAACTCCGGTGGGCAGATCCATGAAGATCCTCCCATTGCCATGGGTGAGCCAGTCCCGGTCGCATCGAAGAAAAGGGGGGCCGCATCTGCCTCTTCCTCCGGACCTTCTAAGCCAACCAAAAGGCAAAAGAAGTACGCAGACAAAGCTGCCACCAAGTCCACGACCAAGGCCGTAGCCCAGAGAGCTCACAAGCCAAAGGAGCCTTTGACTTCAGATGAGTAAGTCACTTCTCCCTTTGTTATTCATTTGTTCTTCCTCTGGATAGTTTCTTATTATTCATCATCTGATTAGGCAGGGCCGCGGTGGAGGTTCCTGAGAGTGGATCCGGCATTGCTTCGCCGCTCTGACATAGCCCTTCTCCCCCACGTGGCGACGATTCACGCCCGTTGAGCCCCATTCAGGAGGGTTCAACAGCTGCTCTGGGTTTTATCCCACCTCGTCAAGAGGAGGGCAACCCCGGAACAGGGGAAGCGGTTCTGCCGAGGCTGCAGTTGCTCCCTCTTTGGCTCAGCCGCAACCAGCCACCACTGAGGTTCCTTCAGCACCCTCGCCGAAACAAAAATCAGCACCAGCATTAGCTCCAGCACCAGCAGCAACAGCAAAAGCACCAAGCCCCTCCGCATCATTTGAGTCTTCCAAGACTCGGCGAGAAGGCACGAGCAGTACCAAGGCTAGCACCAAGGCAGCTCCTAAGGGCAAATCTGCTGCAGCAACTTCAACCTCTCAGCAGCAGCCCAAGGGCAAAAAGGCTCCTGACACTGCCAAGGCAACGTCAATTGAGGCTAGACAGCGTACACTTGCGTCCATGATTTCGAAGAAGACCCCGCCGACAACGGACACCTCTACCGGGTCAACAGATGCGTAACTCGTTTTGCACACCAGCCCTGTTGTTGCCCAGGTTGAACGGAGGGAAGCCCATGCTAAGGGTCTGGTTGCGCCCCACAAGCTCAGCGGCAAACGCTATCCACCGACCTTGATCGAGTTCGTAAACAACTGGAACAAGGCGGAGTTCGTCCACAATGATGATCTCCCGGAGAAATTCGGGCCCGCCGAGTTTGCTGCCCAAATGAATACCGCTCCTAAGGCAATTAACCTTGCAGGTCGGATGATGGAGGTACGTTACTTCGCCTTTTCCTTAACATGTAGTAGATATTAGTGATATAGCCATTAGTCCCCAAGCCTCCGGGGGAGTAACTTGTTACTCGGCCGGATGCTCCTTGGAGAATTAATGTAGCTCCTTAGTGATTTTGAATATGCACACACCTAGAGCCGGGTTAAGTTCCACTTGGCCCGGATCTTGTACACTTCGAATATGCACACACCTAGAGCCGGGTTAAGTTCCACTTGGCCCGGATCTTGTACACTTCGAATATGCACACACCTAGAGCCGGGTTAAGTTCCACTTGGCCCGGATCTTGTACACTTCGAATATGCACACACCTAGAGCCGGGTTAAGTTCCACTTGGCCCGGATCTTGTACACTTTGAATATGCACACACCTAGAGCCGGGTTAAGTTCCACTTGGCCCGGATCTTGTACACTTCGAATATGCACACACCTAGAGCCGGGTTAAGTTCCACTTGGCCCGGATCTTGTACACTTCGAATATGCACACACCTAGAGCCGGGTTAAGTTCCACTTGGCCTGAATCTTGTACACTTCGAATATGCACACACCTAGAGTTGGGTTAAGTTCCACTTGGCCTGGATTTTGTACGCTTAGAGTATGCACATGACTAAGCTATCCTTTTGTACTCTTTTCAGGTGACCACCAATCACCGGAGTGCTGAGTTTCAGCGTCTCTTGGATACTCACAAGATGCTACGCGCGAAACATACTACGCTTATCGCCGAATACGAGAAAAGGGGTAAGTTTTCTCCTTGGAATTTTTCCACTTCTCTTTGTCTTTTTCCGCCGAACTAATCCATCATTTGGATTCCGCAGCTGGAGTGGAGGCCGAGAATACCATCATGAGGAAGAACTTGGAGCAGATAAAAGGTAAGTCGGTTTTGCTTAATCTTCATCTGCGCTCTATCTCCTTTTCTTCTTGGCTCGGCAAATATTCATACCTCGGCTTTGCCGGGTCAACAAACTATTTCAGCCTCTCTTGAAGATAGTGTGCCCGTGCCTGACATGATGGTGCATTTTCTCGAACAAGCAGGGCAACATCAGGCCGAACTCAAGAAGAAAGATGATGAGCTCGCCCTCCTCCGAACCAAAGATGATGAAATTGCCAAGCTTAAGTCAGACATGAAGAAGCTCAAGGAACATCACAAGTCCGAACTGGAAAACGCAGGCCAAGACTTTACTGAAGAGCGCGAGCGTATCAACCTTCAAATTGCTAAGGACCAAGAACTGCTGAAAGAGGCCGACACCAAGCTTGAGTCGGCGAATGCTGAACTTGCGCAACTCCGGAAGAGGCGTGATAACTGTACCAAGGAGCTGACCCGGATCCACAGCCACATTTCTCGTAAGTTCTTTTCCTTCAGCTGGCATAAATCTCTCCGGGTCAGACATATTTCCTTACTTGCTTCACTTGTCTTGTTTTTAGACAAATTTCCGGAGGGCAATGCCATTGCAACCACTGTTGTTGCCAAGTTCCACCAGAAGAGGGGTACCCCAATTTCTCCTGGTGCTGAAGAAATTCCTTATGACATGGAGGCATGCTGCTCAGCTTGTCTTCTCGTGTCGAAATTGTGAAGAATTATGGCAAGGACATTCTGGATGTGGCAGTCAGGATCTTCAATGTATTTTGGCCTGATGAAGCTACTTCGAAGGGGGCCGCTGCTCTTATTAATGGAGTGCGAGACCCAGCTTGATCTTTGGAGGGAATCTGCTGGACGCGGCGGAGCTGAAATCGTTCTCCACTACGTGCTTACGTGGTATGAGAAGATCGACCTCAATCTCCTTGAGCGCATGCACACCGGATCAAGATGGTCCAATGACTCGGCTTGGATAGCTCGGCACAAGGCTTGCGCCCATAGCCTCATCCAATATGCCCCCATTCATCAATGGAACGAGGGACCAAGTTTCCTTGGCGCCGCCGATGACGAAAATGCCGAAGAAGATTCGGGTGATGATGAAGAGGACGAAGCCTCGGACGTCGAGGAAGAAGAAGATGATGCTGAAGCCAAGGTTGATTAAGAACACTTTGAAGTTCATCAGATCCCCGGTATGTCGGGTGCAATTGTATTAAGCACATAAGTGATATTTTGCTACTAAATTTTGTGCTAGTTTAACTTGGACGTAGTCCCCGAGTTTCATTTTCTTGTTCCTCCAATTTCTTGGCTCGGCTCGTGTCTACCTTGGTTCTGTTTTATGACTTACGAGTCCGAGCTTCAAAAATTGACTTAACAATACTTGGAAATTTTAGGATTAGCTCAAAACAATTCAGCATAGTAAACATAAAACAAGCCTAAGGTTAGTCCAAAAAACAAACGTCGGCTCGATTAAGTTCCTTTCCTTAGTCGTTGTTCATGTGTTACGCAATTCCAAACTTGTTCTCTTGCTTGCCATGAAGCCAAATCTTGTTGGACAGCAGCAAGTCGAAGAGTTAGGTTTTTGGTGCTCACACACTACTAATCCGGCTTAGGTAAAACCAACTTACTCTAGCCGACATATAAATAATAAATATAGAAGACAACAAATATTATTAAGGCAGTCCTCGACTTACTGCTCGAGGTACCAAGATTTCATTGATAAGCTCATTACCGGCATACATACCGACATATGAGAGATTCAGATACACACACTTCTTTGTTAAGTGTATAAAGGACGAAGCAGAGCTACATTCCATGGATGCTTAGATTCCTCGCCGGACTTGTCCGCCTTGTTCTTCTCCTGTGGTTTTGCATCGATGAGATAATATGAGTCATTGTGCAATGCTTTGCTCACAATGAAAGGCCCTTCCCATGGGGGGATAACTTGTGCATGGCAGCAGTACGTTGTACCAACCGGAGTACCAGATCACCTTCCCGGAAAACTCGGGGGTTTACTTTCCGGCTATGATAGCATCGGAGATTTTGATGATATATGGCGGATCTGGACAATGCCAATTCTCTCGCTTCTTCCAGCAGATCAACATCATTTTGCCGGGCTTCTTGCACTTCGGCTTCTGTGTATTGGGTGACCCTAGGTGAGTCATGCTCTATGTCGGCTAGTAATACAGCTTCTGCCCCATATACCAGAAAGAATGGTGTATAGCCTGTTGATCGATTCGGAGTTGTTCTTAAACTCCACAGTACCGTTGGTAGTTCTTCTATCCAGCACCCCGCTGATCTTTGCAGTGGCTCAATGAGCCGAGGTTTTATCCCGGATAATACTAATCCGTTGGATCTCTCCACTTGTCCGTTCGATGCAGGGTGGGCTACCGAGGCAACATCCAGCCAGATCTTCTTATCTCGGCAGAATCACGCAAATGTTCCTTCAACAAAATTTGTGCCATTATCTGTTATGATGCTGTGAGGATAACCGTATCTCAAGATGATATCTTTGAGGAATGTCACGGCCGTAGCTCCATCACATTTTCTTATTGGCTTTACTTCGATCCACTTTGTAAACTTATCAACCATGACTAAGATGTGGGTCATGTTCCCCCTCGCAGGTTCTAATGGACCAACCATGTCCAAACACCATACAGTAAATGGCCAGGTAATTGGTATGGTCTTCAGCTCCGACATTGGCATATGTGTCTTGGTAGCACACCTCTAACAACCATTGCATTTTATTACCAAATCCTCTGCTTGTTCTAAGGCGGTTGGCCAGTAAAATCCATGTCGGAAAGCTTTTGCCACCAATGCTCTGGATGAGGCATGATGCCCACATTCCCCTTGATGTATATCCCGTAGGATGTCAAGTCCCTCCTCCGGGTCAACACATCGTTGGAGGACATTTGTGACACTTCTCTTGTATAGTTCGGCATTGATGATTGTGTACGCCTTTGCGCGCCTCTGAATTTGCCTGGAAAGCACCTCTTCACTGGGCAAAGTTCCATCTTTCAGGAATTGATATATGGGCAGTGCCCAAGCTGGTATAGCTCATACTAGAAACACATCCTCTTCAATTTCCATATGATCTACTGGCATAACCTCAGCCGGATCACGCTGCACAGCCCTCGGGTCTTGCGAAGCAGTCCTCGGGTTTGCCGAGGCAGTCCCCTGGTTTCGCGAACTACTTCCCACGTCAATGTCCATGGGCACAGCCTCCGATTCCGGATCTTCCGGGACGTAAATTGAGTCGGTTTCTAGGGACGGCCTGATAGATGGTTTTCTAAGGTGCTCTAATGCCACACCCAGTGGAATTACTTGTCGGGTTGAACCGAGCTTCGACAATACGTCGGCAGCCTCATTTTCCACGCGGGGTACGTGGTGAAACTCGCATCCCTCAAAGTACCTAGATATCTTCTGTACATGGAATCTGTATAATGCCATGTTTGGATCAAGAGCGTCCCACAGCCCTGAGACTTGTTGAACTACCAGATCTGAGTCGCCAAAACATTGGATCCGACGTATTCCAATTTGTTTTGCCACTTTGAGCCCATGTACAGGTGCCTCATATTCTGCGACATTGTTTGACACTGCAAAATGGATCTGCAACACATACTTCAGCTGGTCCTTTTTGGGCGAGGTAAGCACAACTCCGGCACCTAACCCGGTCTTTGTTTTTGACCCGTCAAAGTGCATTCTCCAGTAGTTCGGATCTGGCAATGGTGGCTCATATTGCACCTCAGCCCCAATCCACAAAAAAGTTAGCCACAGCCTGAGACTTGATTGCTTCTCTTCTGTCATATTGTGGCGCATAAGGGGCTAGCTCAATTGCCCATTTTGCAATCCTGCCACTTGCATCCTTGTTACTCATTATCTCGGATATGGGGGCTTCACATATTACTTTGATGGGGTGCTCTTCAAAATAATGCTTCAGCTTCTTAGCCGCCATATACACACCATATGCCATCTTCTGATAATGGGGATAATTTTGTTTCGAGGCTGATAGTACCTCACTTAGATAATATACTGGCCTTTGCACTGACCTACCCTCTTCATCGTGCTCTACCACAATTACTGCACTTACAACTCGGTTGGTTGCGGCTATATAGAGCAACATTGGCTCCTTTGACAGTGGAGAGGCTAACACTAGTGCAGTGGCTAACATCTTCTTTAATTGGACAAAGGCTTCGTTGGCCTGCGGCGTCCAAATAAACTTGTCCGACTTTTTCATCAGTTGATAGAGAGGCAATGCCTTTTTTCCCAACCGACATACAAATCGACTTAAGGATGCTAGGCAACCAGTGAACTTCTAGACATCATTAAGGCACTTCGGCAGTTCCATTCGCTCTATGGCTCGGATTTTAGTTGGGTTAACTTCGATACCTCGGCTAGAGACAAGAAATCCGAGTAACTTTCCAGCCGGGACACCAAAGGTACATTTCTCCGGGTTAAGCTTCATTCGGAACCTCCTTAAGTTTGCGAATGTTTGCCTGATATCTTCAAGGAGCGTTTTGCTTTCCTTGGTCTTGATAACAACATCATCCACATATACCTGCACATTTTGACCAATTTGGTCGTGTAAACATTTCTGCATACATCTTTGGTACGTTGCCCCTGCATTACGTAAACCAAATGGCATGGTGCGATAGCAATAAGCCCCATATGGGGTGATAAATGCAGTCTTTATTTGATCACTTGGGTTCAGAGGTATCTGGTGGAAACTAGAATATGCATCAATGAACGACAACAGTTTACATCCAGCAGCAGAATCTATGACCTAGTCTATCCTTGGCAGTGGGAATGGATCTTTGGGACACGCCTTATTCAGGTTCGTGTAATCGATACACATGCGCCAAACCACTGCCACGTACGGATCGTCCTTCTTCTTCTCCACCAGCACCGGATTAGACAGCCAATCCAGGTAAAGTACTTCCATGATAAACCCAGCTGCTAGCAGCCGAGCTACCTCATCTCCTATTGCCTTTCTCCTGTCTTCGGTGAAGCGGCGGAGAGGTTGCTTCACCGGCTTTGCTCCGGGTCTCACATTCAAAGAGTGCTCGGCCAACTCCCTCAGAACACCTTGCAAGTCCTGTGTGGACCAAGCAAAAATATCCTGATTCTCACGGAGGAAGTTGACGAGCTCGCTTTCCTATTTGTCATTTAACCTGGCACCAATTGTTACGATGTGCTCGGGGAACATATCATCAACAGGCACTTTCTTGGTATCCTTTGTCGCTTGAAATGATACACTTCCATGCGGGTTACTCAGCGCCAGCATATATTGCTACGTGGACTGAGACAATGTCGCCACCTCTTGGATCTTTCTCTTCTCTTGCACAATCACGAGTGACTCGGCCAGGTTAGACCCGGCTAACGCGCACTCAATGGAACGTCGGAAATCACCAGTTATGGTAATCACACCATCTGGCCCGGGCAGCTTCATCTTCAAGTAACTGATGTGAGTACTTTCCATGAACTTGTCCAGAGCTGGCCTGCCGAGTAATGCGTGATATGCCCTCTCCAAATTTACAACCTCGAATTCCAAATTCTCAGTCCGGCAGTTATCTCTCGTGCCGAACAACACGTCAACCCAGACCTTGCCAACGGGCTGACAAGAAATGCCTGGCACAATGCCATGGAAAGTTGTCCTTGTAGCTTGGAGCATGTTCTCCGAGATACCCAACTTGCGCATCGTGTCCAAGTACATGATATTTATGTTGCTGCCATTGTCAATCAGCACCTTTGAGAACCTCACGTTAATGTTTGGCCCGATGAATGTTGGGTCCAACACTAGCGCATACGAACCAGGACTTGGCATAAGCTTGGGATGATCTTTGATGCTCCAGGTAATTTCCTAGTCCGACCAAGGCATATACCTCGTCACCGCTGGCATTACCGCATTAACCTCCATGTATCGGCGCTGCAAGCTCTTTCTGTCTGTTTCTTCTGTAGCGAACATGCAGTAACTCTGATGATGCTCTCTGTACTCATTTATCCCCTCGTTCCTGGGGTACCTTTGATCTGGTTGGTGTTGGTTTTCCACTTGATGCACCATATCCCTTCTCTCATGGTTGTCATACCTCGGCGGAGGGGGAGGCAACATTAACTGTTGTGTGTTCGCTCTGGAGAGCAATTGCTGCCGGGGTAACTCCTGTCAAGGTTGATCATTCCGAGGTGCTTGAGCATTCCCCGAACCACCATGTTCTATCTTTCGCATCCACTCACACTGCCTGGTTGTGTGACCCGCCGGGTTACTCGGATTTGGCATGTGAAATTTGCATGGCTGATCCAGCATTGCCTCATAAGTATACCTCGGACGGTCCTTCTTTTCTTGCCACTGTTTCTTTTGCTCTGGCGTCCAAGTTTTCTTGCCATCATTTCTTGGGGTCCATTGCTGCCCTCCGGTTTTCTGACGCTGATTACTCCCTGCTCCGGGTTGATCTTGATTTACTGCAGCAACTTGTTGCAAACTGTACCGGTAATCCGGTCTATCATCTCTTCTTTTACCCCGGTAATCATTCCTCCGGGATGATCTGGCTCCATCTCGCTGGTAGTACTCCTTGTTTGACTCGCTTGACATTAGCCTAGGTTGAGTCGGATCACCCAAGGCATACGAATCAGCAATCCGGATTGTCTCTGCCAATGTAGTTGCATATCCCTTTGCAATCTTTGCCACAACATGCTTGCATATCTGCACCCTTGTGCAAACCATGCTATGGCCTGTGACTCAATCACGCCCTCACATGAATTTCGCACCGTGCACCACCGGGTTAAGAACTCCCGGTCTGTCTCATTCGGTTTTTGCTTTCACATTGCTAGGGTCTGTGGCCTATTCGGCCTCTGATACGTACTCGAGAAGTTACTGACAAACATCTCCTCAAAATCAATCCAACAGCTGATACTTCTAGGTGGCAAGTTATTTAGCCATACCCTCGTTGGCCCCTCCAGCATTTGAGGTACGTATCTCACAGCCCATCTCAAGTTGCCTGTAGCAATTTTCACTGTTGTTGCGTAGTTAATCAACAAATCCTCCGGCTTAGTGCTACCATCATACGTTTTTGTGCCTCTGGGTAACTGGAAGTTAGGCACTGGAGGTTCCTTCATGATCCGGGGCCCAAAACACGTTGGACCCGGAGGACCTTGACATTCAATTTTCTCCGACCTATAAAGCCGATCCAGTTTTAACCTGGCATCGTCAGTCATCAAATTCCTGCTTCTCAATCTTGACCCTATCACGTGATAGTCCGGTCTAGGATACCCAGCATTTACCATTTCCGAATCACCATCATTATATCTATCTTGCTCCTGTGGAGCTGCTCTCTGTTGGATACCTTGGCCGGCATTTCGCTCTTGCCGTGGTATATTCCGCTGCTGCGGTTGCCCTGCACCCGCCGAGTTACGCTGTCCGGCATTGCCATTCACAGCATTTCCCTGACCGGTATTGCCTTGGTCGCGGTTACCCGGCCAGCTTCACCTCGGCTCACACTTCTTCGATCCTCATTTCTCTGCACTTCTTTTCATTTCCCTGCCCTTGCCGTGTCATATGGGACTATCTGCTTATTCCTCCTAGTCGAAGTTACTACCTCTTATCTCCTAGGACCACCATGAGGAGACGATGCAGCTCCAGCGGATTTCTCCGGGTTACCCACTAATGAATGAACGATCTTGGAGGCCCCATCTCTCTCTGGATTAGCCCTGAGCAATTCCTCATTTTGCCTGTTCGCGATCCAAACCAACTCATTGACCCTATCTTGCTGTCTCTGACGGGCTTCACCCGTCAGACCTTCCAACTCGGATGCAGCGGCATCTGCTGCTCTGAGGTTCTTTGCCGGGTACTATAATTCGGCAGCCCCACGGACAAACAGTTCTCTGATTCCTCAATCCTAGTATCACCCTCTTTGTTCATCTCACTCATGAGGTTTCTCCCCTGCACTTTTACAGCATCTACTTTATTTGCCTTCGCGTACTCTCGTAGTGTCATGTTCAACGACTGCTGAGCCGCGGCTATCTTTTTCGCACCCTCTAGTATTTTTTGCCTAGTCTCCTCTAGCTCGGCATGTGCCTGAGCCGGATCTACTACTGCTGCTACTGGGTTTGCCAAGCTATCCATCGCCTGCTGCAGCACATTCTCTGGCCTCTCTAGCGGAGGACCTCTACTTTTCCTCGGTGCCTTGGGCGTTACCTCCAGATCTAGTGTTGGATTCTTGCTCGCGCCAGCGCCAGGCGCAGTCATCATCACCTCGGCGTGGTCTGGAGAACGTGTGATACGCGCACCACGAGCCGTGCTAAGGGGTGGCTCGCCTCCTTCGATGATGTGCCGCGGATGAACGCACGACACATCAACAACGACGTAGATCTTGTGCGCGCCGAGCTTGACGAAGAGGCCATTGCGCAGAAGAGGACGCTTGCCGAAGCAGCCAGCGTTGTCGCTGATAAAGTCCAACGCTCCAAAGCGCTGAACGAGCCCGGAGACGATCCGTTCGCCGGTGCTGATGAAGTTTCCCGTCCGGATCTTCACTCCTGCTAGCGCTGCTAGCCCCATGGTGGGCGCCAACTGTCGTGGTGGTGTCACGGCAGATGCCATGGATAGGCTAACGGTGGGGACTAAATGCACTAGGGGAATCCAGGGAGGGATAGTGTGGTGATTCCACACACAGTTGCTTTGTATTTGATTCACTTCCAAGGTTTACAAGTGCTCCTTGAGCTGTATTGGGGAGAGGAGGAAGAAGGAACTCTCTTACTCTCACCACTAGCTAGCCCTCAAGAACATACAAGTAAAACTCAACCAAGTAGAGATCAACCCTTTCTACAAAGGCCCTAGCCCTCCTTATATAGGGGTGGCTAGGTCTCCAATTAGGGCATACGTGGAGGCATATTCCAGGGAATATGCCTCATCCCAAAATAGTAAGCCGACCGAGTCACTTTTGCCCAGCGTCATCCACGCAGAGGCTACATGAGCCTCTGCGGCGCCTGCATCATCCGACATAGGCATCGTCACCCTTGTCGGCCACGCCTCGGTGGTCCCAGCCTCTGTCCGCTTCGCTCATGCTCTGCGCACAGTGGCCACCTTTTGACCAGCGAGATACCTTCCTTCTCGTGTAAGCCAGATATAACCCGGATCATGCCTGGTTAATCCGGCCACACATGTACCTGCATACAAGTTAGATATATCCTGCCAACATACGACATAAGTCGGCTGAGACCCAGTTGGGTGGATATCCCCTAGTCCGGGGTACTCCGTGATTCGGCCTGCCTTGAGGTGACTCGTCCAACAGTTGCTTTGACCTTGCCGTACCTCGGCTAACTCGGCCTTTATACCCTGGCGTGACCCTACCCGAGGGTATCCCCCCAACATGATGAGATGACGCGATGATGTAATAATATTTCTCCACCTTTAAAATTAACTTTACTATTATCCTTTTTATGGAATCATATTGCCATTTTATTGTTGTCCTATTTTAGTCACAATAATAAAAGAAAAGGGAAAGATAAAGGAGGCAAAGTAAAGAAAAGGAAAGGAAAAGACAAAGCAGGCAAAAAATGTTGGGCCCACCCTACTTACCCCCGGCGCGTAATAGGCACTAGTGCGTCAATGTTAACTTCTCTAGGGTGCATCCTTCTTTCCCTAGGGCCCACCCCTCTTACCCCTGGGCCTACCCCGCTTTCTCCCAACGCGTAAAAGGCCCCGGTGCATCGGTATTAACTTTCCCCTCGGGCCCGCCCCTCTTTCCCTTGGGTCACACCTCACTTACCCCCGGTGCACAGCCCAGCATATGCGTAGGTGCTAACTCGCCCACACTTAGCCATGTCCCCAAACCCGACTCAACCTCTCTCCCCTTGATTCCCAATTCTCCACACCACCGAACCCTAGCTCCATCACCGTGCTTGGCTCTCTTCTAGCTCCTGTGGCTGCCCCCTTCCCCGCACACCCGCCCGCTGCCTCAATGAACCATAGTTCTATCATGAAGGAGGATCCATGGAGAGGACCTTGTGCCGAGGACGAGCTGTGGAGGAGCAGCCCGTGCCGCGGAGCCCGCATTGAGCAGTTCACTTCATTCTCTAGCTAGATCAGCTAGCGAATGAGATGCGAGATGATAATTTGAAGGAAATATGCCCTAGAGGCAATCATAGAGATGATTGTATTTCATATATCCATGAGTTTTTTATAATGTTCCTTGAATATCCATATATCAGGCAACTTGTATTGATTGGAAATTATGTGAATTGTTTGTGAAACTCTTTACTTGTATGGTTATCTAATAGTTGTCCCTAGTCAGAGTTCATGTGAGGACACACGTGAATATTAGACTAGCACATCGATTGGTTGGTGACTATATTTTGCAAGTCATAGACATGGAGATGTCAAACCAATGATGTGGACACATGTTATGAACATGGGGTTGGACTGACCCAACTTGAGACTGGCAATAAGACTTGCAGCTCTCTCTACACATCGTGTATGTTTTGTCCTTAGACCTGAGATTGTCGCATATACTTGAGATGTGGATCGACCTACTTTGGGGTTATCAAACACTACTCTGTAACTGGGTAGTTATAAAGGTAGCTTTTGGGTTTTTCCTGATACATGTTGAAAGGCATTGGTCAATCAAGATGGCATTTGCCCCTCTCTACTTGAGAGAGATATCTTTGGGCCCCTCGAGTGGTCGGATCCAGAAATGTATGGTCGTGATACATATGGTTAAGAGTTAACCTAGTAAAGGGATCTGAATCACAGTATCGAGAAAGAGAGGTCAGCTTGGAGCTAGACCAAATATCATAGGGCAAAGGGAAAGACATGTACTCAACCTTGTGATGGTTCGTCCGAATGATCTTTATATGTGTTTAGGAGTTGGCACGTCTTGCTAGAGGCCGCTCCAACTATTGACGGTGTAAGTATACTCGTTCCATGTCTATACATGTATGAACCTATAGGGTCACACACTTTAGGGGCTGGAAGCCTAATGAGGATTGGATCCGAATTAGACCAGGTTTAGGCTGCTAATGAGCTGCTAATGTAGAAGCCCACCAGGGATTCCTATATAAGAGAGAGTGAGGCGAGCTGAATAGGGTTGAGCATTCCACCCAGCCGCCACTCCTCTTACACATGTATTGCACGAGCAGACCTAGCAGTCTGGCGTGTGACGGTTTCCACTCCGGACATGTGGATACCTCGGAGGTGCTGCAGCTGTAGCACTTGGATGAGCCGCACAAAGAGGAGTTGCTCGTGGGACGAGGACAGGGGGAGACGTAGAACATCTACATTGTCGTGACGTGCTTCATCGAGTTCCGCAACTGCGCGTCTAGTGGTAACCCGTGATCTATGACAATAGCATTCCTGGTTGACGTGGTAGAAAATTTTGATTTTACGCTAGTGTAAGCTATCCGTTACCCTTCAGTGGTATCAGAGCCGATGCTATTCATTCATAGGTTCAGGAGTAATAGCTTGTATTAGTTCTTGGAGAACTCATCACTTGGAGGATGGCTCGCATAGAGCGTGAAGATGGAGATCATCATGGTGGACAGGTTCTATGGCGATGGAGATCACCATGAGAAAATGGGCCATACTGTATCACATCTATGTGAATGCTATTCTTATACGTTTTACTACTATGCATGCTTAGATGACAGAAGTAGAGCGATCCCTCACAAAATTTAAGTTAAACCATGCCCTCCCAACCAAACCTTGCACCATCCTATGCCATGTACAATCGTTGGTGGGTCTATGAAATTAGGGTGCGGCGGTTTTCCTTGGCTGGATGGGTTTGTATCGGATACCTACACGCATAAGGGTTGGTGAGCTTAACAAGGTCATCTTAACAGTTAAGGACCTTGGGGCATAAAGGTTGGGTGCCTAGTTTTGACATAGAGATGTCACCCAACAACAAGAGTCATATGTGATATGATTAGCAAAAGTTGCTTACATATTTACCTTGTCTTTTAGCAGTGATGCTAAAGCTCACTAGTTGACTTGTTAATTGTGGATCTTGAATAATTTAGTATCAATAGAGGGATGTTGATTTAAGTGGGAGTATATGCTATTAAATTGTTTAATATGTTTTACTCTTTCATGGTTACATGGCTTAGTATTTTGCATGTTTTTATGTTGTAGATCAATGGCACCAAACACTTCATCACCTTTTGCTTTGTGTCGATTCTTGAAAAAGATAAACTAAATGGAACAAACTTTTCGGACTGGGTCCATAACCTAAGAATTGTTCTCAGGTCTGATAAAAGAAACTGTTCTAGATACCCCAATCCCAGATGAACCTACTGATAATGCAATTGCTGCCCTTAAGAATACCTACAAGAAAGCATGTGATGAATATCTTGAGGTTAGCTATCTTATGCTTGCATGCATGGAACCTGATCTTCAAACGCAGTTTGAGGATCAGGAAGCATACGATATGATCGTCGCGCTTAAGGACATGTTCCAGACTCAGGCTAGGACTGAGAGGTACAACGTTGCTAAGTCCTTTGTGGAATGCAAGCTGGCAGAGGGAGCAGCTATAGGCCCCCAAGTGATCAAAATGGTTGGTTACAGTCAGACTTTGGAAAAGCTTGGTTTTCCATTAGGCCAAGAGTTGGCTACTGATTTCATTTTGGCGTCTCTTCCATCTAGCTATGGGCATTTCATTTTGAACTACCATATGCATGGGGTGGAGAAGGGACTTAATGAGTTATGTGGGATGCTGAAAACAGCAGAATGTGACATTAAGAAGAGTGCAGGGCATAGCCATGTGATGGTTGTGCAGAACAAGCCTAGCTTCAAGAAAAGGGGCACTTCTTGGCAGAAAAAGAAGGGCAAGGCTAAGGATACAATCCCTAAGCCAAACCTTGCACCCAAGCGAAAGGATGGACCTGCAGGAGACACTGAGTGTTTCTTTTGTCATGATTATGGCCACTGGAAGAGAAACTGCAGCAAGTACCAGGCTTCTTTGAAGAAGAGTGGAAGTAAGAGTACTTCCCACTCAGGTACGCTTGTTGTAAATGTTGTGGAGATTTTTCTCGTAGATTCTAATGTTATCTCTTGGGTATTTGATACCGGATCGGTTGCTCATATTTTCAATTCGATGCAGGGGCTAAAAAGGACTAGAGAAGTGCAGAAAGGCGAAGTGGACTTTCACGTCGGAAATAAAGCAAGAGTTACTGCATTATTCGTCGGTGTCATGGAGCTTCACCTTCCGTCAGGATTTATGATGGAGTTAAATAATTGTTATTACATTCCTAGTATGGTCAAAACATTTTATCACCTTCATGTTTGATGAGGGATAGATATTCATTCGCGAGTATAAACAATGGTTGTGTAATCTCTAAGAATGCTATGTTTGTGGCTGATGCTCCCATTATGAATGAGTTATTTATTTTAAATCTTGATGATGCATATGTTTACAATGTTAGTGCTAAAAGGCTTCGGCCTAATGATTTGAGTCCTACCTATTTATGACATTATCGTTTGGGACATATAAGTGAAAAGTGCATGAAGAAGCTCCATGGTGATGGTCTTCTAACTTCATTTGATTTCGAATCATACGAGACATGTCAAGCTTGTTTACTTGGAAAGATGACCAAGATGCCTATTACGGGTTTTCCCAAGAGAGCGACAGACTTGTTGGAACTCATACATACTGATGTATGTGGACCAATGAGCACGACAACCAGAGGAGGATATCACTACTTCATTACTTTCACTGATGATTTCAGTAGATATGGCTATGTCTACTTATTGAAGCATAAATCTAAAACTTTTGAAAAGTTCAAAGAGTTTCAGAGTGAGGTAGAGAATCAACGTGGCAAGAAAATAAAGGCCTTGTGATCTGATCGTGGAGGTGAATATTTGAGTCACGAATTTAGCAATCATCTTAAGAGTTGCGGAATTGTTCCACAGCTCACGCTGGCCGGAACGCCTCAAAGAAATGGGATCTCTGAATGGCGCAATCGAACTTTGTTGGACATGGTTCATTCGATGATGAGCCGGTCGTATTTACCATTATCATTTTGGGGTTACGCTCTAGAAACAGCAGCTTTCACACTAAACAGGGTACCGTCTAAATCCGTAGTTAAGACACCATATGAGATGTGGACTGGAAAGAATCCCGGTTTGTCTTTTCTAAATATATGGGGTTGTGATGCATTTGTCAAGCGACTTCAGTCGGACAAGCTAACACCCAAATCGGATAAATGCATTTTGGTGGGATACCCAAGGGAAACCTTAAGGTATTACTTCTACAACCGAGAAGAGGGCAAAGTGTTTGTCGCTCGTAGTGGTGTTTTCCTAGAGAAAGTTTCTCACAAAGGGAACGAGTGGAAGGTTGGCATGACTTGAAGAAATTCGAGACGAGCCAGTCAGGGATGCTTCTACGAGTGATGCTATTGTACCAGAACAAGTTGAGGAACCTGTGGCAATAGAAGCACCACAACCACGAAGGTCGGCGAGGCTCCGCGGAGCGCGGGAATTATTATTGTTAGACAATGATGAGCCTGCGACATATGCAGAAGCGATGGTGCACCTAGACTCTGAGAAATGGCTGATTGCCATGATATCCGAGATAGATTCCATGGGAGACAATCAAGTTTGGAACTTGGTTGATCTGCCTGATGGTTTTAAAGCCATCGAGTGCAAATGGATTTATAAGAAGAAGATTAATATGGATGGAAATGTTCACATCCATAAAGCTCGACTTGTTGCAAAAGGTTTTCGACAAGTTTAAGGAGTTGACTATGACGAGACTTTCTCGCCCATAGCGATGCTTAAATCTATACGAATCATTCTAGCCATTGCTGCATAGTTGGACTATGAGATATGGCAGATGGATGTCAAGATAGCTTTCTTGGAATCCTTACTGAGGACGTGTATATGATGCATCCCGAAGGTTTTTTCGATCCAAACAATGCTGGAAAAGTATGCAAACTTCAAAAGTCTATTTATGGGCTGAAGCAAATATCTAGGAGTTGGAACATTCGATTTGATGAAGTTTGTAAAGGAGTTTGGCTTCATCAAAAACGAACAAAAACCTTGTGTGTATAAGAAAGAAAGTGGGAAATCACTTGTATTTCTAATCTTGTATGTAGATGACATATTACTGATCGGAAATGACATTCCTATGCTCGAGTCTGTTAAGACCTCATTGAAAAATAGTTTTTCTATGAAGGACTTAGGAGAGGCGGCATATATTTTGGGTATCAAGATCTATAGAGATAGATCGAGGAGGCTAATTGGATTAAGCCAGAGTACATACATTGACAAAGTGTTGAAACGGTTCAGCATGGAAGAGGCTAAGAAGGGGTTCTTTCCCATGTCTCACGGCATTAAACTCAGCAAGACTTAGTGTCCTTCGACCACTAATGAGCGAGAGGGCATGAGTAGGGTTCCATATGCTTCGGCTATTGGATCCATCATGTATGCAATGACATGTACTCGCCCAAATGTTTCCTATGCTCTAAGTGTTACGAGAAGATACTAGGCTGATCTAGGTGAAATCCACTGGACAACGATAAATAATATCCTTAAGTACTTGAGAAGGACTAAGGTTATGTGCCTAGTTTATGGAGGTGAGGTTGAACTTACTGTAAAGGGTTACACATATGCGAGTTACCTTAACGACTCCAAACCGCAATCAGTTATGTGTTTGTCATGAATGGTGGTGTTGTGAGCTAGAAAAGTTCCAATCAAGATACAATGGCCTCCTCTTCAACAGAAGTTGAATATATTGTCGCCTCGAAGCCTACAAAGGAAGCTGTTTGGATTAGGAATTTCCTGATCGCTCTTGGTGTGGTTCAGGGCATGTCCAATCCCATGGACATTTATTGTGACAACAATGGGGCTATTGCAAAAGCCAAGGAACATAGACAACACTAGAAGAACAAACATATTCGCATGCGTTACCATCTGATTCGTGAGTTCATTAATGATGGTAGTGTCATGTTAGAAAAATACATACGAACTCAAATGTTGCTGATCCCTTGACAAAGCCACTCCCGCAGCCTGCGCATGAAGCGCACACAAGAGCAATAGGTATTAGATACTATCTAGATTGACTCTAGTGCAAGTGGGAGACTGAAGGAAATATGCCCTAGAGGCAATCATAAATATGATTGTATTTCATGTGTATCCATGAGTTTTTTATAATGTTCCTTGAATATCCATATATCAGGCAACTTGTATTGATTGGAAATTATGTGAATTGTTTGTGAAACTCTTTACTTGTATGGTTATCTAATAGTTGTCCCTAGTTAGAGTTCACGTGAGGACACACGTGAATATTATACTAGCACATCGATTGGTTGATGACTATGTTTCGCAAGTCATAGACATGGAGATGTCAAACCAATGATGTGGGCACATGTTATGAACATGGGGTTGGACTGACCCAACTTGAGACTGGCAATAAGACTTGCAGCTCTCTCTACACATCGTGTACGTTTTGTCCTTAGACCTGAGATTTTCGCATATACTTGAGATGTGGATCGACCTACTTTGGGGCTATCAAACACTACTCCGTAACTGGGTAGTTATAAAGGTATCTTTCGGGTTTGTCCTGATACATGCTACAAGGCATTGGTCAATCAAGATGGGATTTTCCCCATTCTACTTGAGAGAGATATCTCTAGGCCCCTCGAGTGATCGGATCCAGAAATGCATGGCCATGCTACATATGGTTAAGAGTTAACCTAGTAAAGGGATTCTGAATCACAGTATCGAGAAAGAGAGGTCAGCTTGGAGCTAGACCAAATATCGTAGGGCAAAGGGAAAGACATGTACTCAACCTTGTGATGGTTCGTCTGAATGATCTTTATATGCGTTTAGGAGTTGGCACGTCTTGCTAGAGGCCGCTACCAACTATTGACGGCGTAAGTGTACTCGTGTCATGTCTATACATGTATGAACCTATAGGGTCACACACTTTAGGGGCTGGAAGCCTAATGATGATTGGATCCGAATTAGACCAGGCTTAGGCTGCTAATGGGCTACTAATGTAGAAGCCCACTGATGACCCACAAGTATAGGGGTTGTATCGCAGTATTTTCGAGGGAAGTGAAACCCAATTTATGGATTCGACACAAGGGAGCCAAAGAATATTTATAAGCCTTAACAACTGAGTTGTCAATTCAGCTGCACCTGGAAACAATCTTGCTCACAGCAGTTTATCAGTAGCAACAGTTTGTAGTAGGAATAGTAAAGTAACAACAGTAGTAAAGTAAAGACAGCAGTAACAGTAGCAGCAAACAGTAGGATTCGAGTGCGGTAGGCATAGGGATGGATGGACGGGCGTTGCATGGACAAGACAATTCACATGGCAATCAGAACATAGAGCAATTGCAGATAAATAAGATAAAGCATTCAAGTACTAGATAATCCTAGGCATGTGTTCCATATATAGTCATACGTTCTCGCAATGAGAACTTGCACAACATCTTTTGTCCTGCCAGCCTGTTTGCAGGGGGGGCTCAAGGGAACTACTGGCAATTAAGGTCCTCCTTTTAATAGAGCACCCGAGCAAAGCATTAACACTCTATGAACACATGTGATCCTCACATCAAAGCCATTCCCTCCGATTGTCCTGATTTCTGTCACTTCGGGGCCATTGGTTCCAGACAACAATGTGTGTATACAACTTGCAAATAAGACCATAAACAATACTATCATAATGAATCAATAACATGTTCAGATCTGAAATCATGGCACTCGGGCCCTAGTGACAAGCATTAAGCATAACAAGTCGCAACAAAGTCATAAAGCACTAATAGAAGATACTAGGCACTATGCCCTAACAATCTGATGCCATTACATGAACGATCTCATCCAATCCCTACCATCCTCATAGCCAACAGCGGGGGATTACTCACTCATAGATGGGGAAACATGGATGGTCGATGGAGAAGCGATGGTGATGATGATGGCGATGATCTCCTCCAATTCCCTGTCCCGACAGGGTGCCAGAACGAAGTTTCTGGTGCTGTTTCATGGAATCTAGTGGTGGCGGTGGAGCGGAACTCCTTCTGAAAAAACGTCGAACCCCCCTGAGTTTTTAGGTTAGAAGGCATCTTATAGGCGAAGAGAGAGACCGAGGGGGTGCTGGAGGAGCCCACACCATGCCCTGGCACGGCCTGGGGGGTGTGGCCAGGCCCTAGCCCTCCTCCGTCTCGTACTCTGGCTCCATGAGTCTTCCGGTAAAATAGGAACTTTGGCTTTTGTCCCGTCCAATTCCGAGAATTTTCATTTTCTAACTTTCCTGGAACCAAAAACAGTAGAAAATAGGCAACTGGCACTGTGGCTCTTGTTAATAGGTTAGTCTAAGAAATCATATGAAAAGTACTCCAAAGTGTGGACAAAACATAAGAAAGTAGATAAAACCAAGCATGGAACATCAAAAATTATAGATACATTTGCAATGTATCAACATCTCCAAGCTTAACTCCTGCTCGTCCTCGAGTAGGTAAGTGATAAAAAGAAAGAATAATTTTTGAGGTGACATGCACCATCATAAACTTGATCAAAGTATTTGTAAAACATTCAAAGCTGGGATCATAGTACTTCAATCATAACATGAAAGACAAAGTTCTAGCAATAAGACAAAGAAACTATGATGCAACATGAAAAGGCACAAACAAAGATTCATGAATAACAATGCTTTGCAAGACGTTTGTTTGTTTCACATAAAGAAAACATAGCATAGTAGTATTCAGCTTGTCCCTCATAGAGTAGCAAATATAAATGCATAGGACACCTTTAAAGTTCATAAGAGTGACTAGATACAATTAGTTTAAAACAAGCAATATCAAGGTATGCATCAATCAACAAGTCTTGGGACAATGCACATAGAACTAAGAATGGCCACTATGCTCTCAAAGTAGGTGCATAAAGGTAGAAGGTGGAGACTCAATATATAAGTGGAAGAAAGGCCTTCATAGAAGGAAGTAGAGACTCAAGATTCATAAAGAGCTTCCAGAAATTATGGTACTTATTAGCTTTCAGCTCTCATTGCCCCTATCATAAGCATCTTGAAGTGATTAAGGTTAAAGTGAACAAACTATGGTGTATATGCTTGACGAAGTATAAGTGAGAAATCTCATGTCCCTTGACTATGAGGGTCGCTCCTCATGCTACTCAAGTTTAGTCACCGGTAAGTTCTTGCCATTGTAAGTACATGTGTATCATAGAGAACCGCCAACGGGGTACCCCTTGCACGACGATACGGAAGAATCCCCATATCAAAATGACAAGGCAACAGACAACAAGCATCTCATCAATCTTCTTATTTACCATGGGAATATGGTGTTTTTTCTCTCTTTCCTCTTTTCATAATCTCTTTTTTTCTCTTTTTTTCCCAATATAGGACTCATTTTTTATAAGAAGAATGCTTCATAGACAGCTCATTATGGTTACGCTGCAAGTTTCCACCATGTCAGCATGGATTTGACCAGCGGCTCAGGCGTTTCTCTAACACATATACATAACTCCATGGACTTACAAGCTCCACTTTCATTTCACACCGACGACATCCATCGACAAAAGAGCATGATATCAACTAGGTACAAAGTACCGGTGCAATGTTGAAAGCGTCCCCATGACAGCATGGTTCTGCTAATCCCCAACAAATAAGTGCAAGCATATACAACATAGACGACACAGTGGTTCCAGTTTATTAAGGGCAAGAAACGTAAAGTGTGCCATCAAGTTCGTGAGAGCTTTAATCACTAGTTTTCTCATAACAAGTTTAATTTGGAAGGTAAACAAAAGCATGAATATACCTGGAATAGCATATGCTAGTAGGTAGGTATGGTGGACTCTTTAAAATAACTTGGTTTAGGGAGTTGGATGCATGAGTGGAACTCATACTTGGTTGTGGAGGCTAGCAAAAGACTGGGAGTGACAAACTAAGAGAGCAATAAAGGCCATAATCATGCAGAGCGACAAAACATCATTGATCAAAGCATAAAGTGATACTACAAGTTGAAAACTAAAGGATAATAAATGCTTAGGTGACTTGAGATAGTCATAACATGGTGTGAGCATGCGCCAAGTCAACCCAAATAAAGCATCAAAGGAGAATACCACCGTACTATGCTTTAATATGCTAAAACAACGCATGATTCATCCAAGGCACATTAAGCAATCTCAATTGTTTATAACAAGTCATGCTACAGCAAAGAATACTAAGCATAAAGCCAAAACAATATCAAGAATGGCATGACAAAGCATAGGCCATAGTCAAAAAACAAGCTCTCTTTACGTAAGCATGAACTTTCCTACTCTTTTCCAAACCAAACCAAACTATTTGAAAACCAATGTATGAAAGAGGGGATCCAACCAATTTATTCAGCAAACTAATCAAACAAAGCAAATTAAAAACCAAAACAAAAACAAAAAAGAAGACGCTCCAAGAACAACACAACTATGCATGAAATAATAAAAATGAAGTGTTTGGAAGAAACGTGGGATTTTTATTGATGAAGAAGGGGATGCCTTGGGAATCCCCAAGCTTTGACGCTTGTACTTCTTGGATATTTATTGGGGTGACACGCATGACATCCCCAAGCTTGAGCTTTAGTCCATCCTTCATCTCATGACTCATTCCTTCCATACACCTGAAATTTTTCCTTCATACAAAACTTCACACAATCTTTATAAGCAACATTAGTGCACTCAAGATAAATAAGTCTTTAGGTTCAGTTATAACACCAATAAAACTTTCATTAAAACACTAGCTACTATAGCACTTCCCTCAAAAATCTCAATTCCCCAAAAGAACTCAAAAAGGAACCAACAAGAAGCAAATGCAGAAATGGCAGAAATCTGTCAAAACAGACCAGCAGGTAAAGACGAATTTTTCAAAGACCTTCTGTTGCTCAAATCAAAAAGTGTTAAACTAACGAAAGTTAGATAACAACCTGGGGCAGAATCACAAAAATTCACGCCTCAAAAGGACGTAAAGAGATTTTACACGAATTTTTACGGTGAAGCATAGAAATTTGTTTTGGGACAGCAACTTTCCCAACCATTACTTCTCTCTCATTAGAGGTTACTCTTGGCACAAAAAGCAAAAAGAAGGATAAGGAGCGGTTATTACTGAAGTAATAACTTCCAAGACTCTTCTAAAACTTTTGGGTTATCTCCTAATAAGTACTTTTCTTTAACGCCTTTAAGTTAGGCATGATAGTTTGGGAGGATGCTCACATAAGAAATATGAATTGAAGTAAAAGAGAGCATCAAGAAGCAAATTCAAAACATATTTAATTCTAACCCACTTCCTATGCATAGAAATCTTGTATGCAAATAAATTCGCAAAGACCAAAGTGACAGGCATAGAAAGATAAAACAAGAGTAACTTCAAAACTTTCAGCACATAGAGAGGTGTTTCAATACCATGAAAACTTCTACAACCATATTTTCCTCTCTCATAATAATTTTCAGTAGCCTCATGAATAAACTCAACAATATAACTATCACATAAAGCATGCTTTTCATGTTCTACAAAAACATAATTTTTATCAAGCTCAAAAATAGTGGGATTAAAACCTTCAAACCCACTTTTAACAATTCTATAACAAGATGACTGATCATTCAATATAGGACCATCGTCTAGAGCTTTATCATAAACAATTTCTAAGCAAAACTCTTTAGTACCATGCATCTCGAAGTTAGGTACAAATAAAGGATTATCACAGATAACATGTGCATAACATTCATCCTCCTTTGGTAAGCATGGGGACAATCAAATAATGTAAGGCATAAAGAGTTACTCTCATTAGAAGGTAGGCATGGGTTGCTAATCCATTCTTCCTCGTTTTGTTCATCTCTCTCCTCCTATTTTTCATCTAATGAGCTTTCAGGTTCATCAATTTCTTCTTCCATAGGATCCTGCAAAGCATTAGTCTCTTCCATTTGTGGAAAGCATCTATTAATATATTCAAGAATATAGCCATTTTCTTCCTTGTAATTATCAAAGAAAAATTTAAGTATACCATAAACCTCATATTTATAAGGTGAATCATCAATATTTTCAAGCAAACTAGCAAGTTCAAATGCACCCTTCCAAGCAATAAATTCCTCAATTTGTTCCACATCATAAAAGTCATAATTTCCCTTAACATAAGAAGATATGGTAACATCATCATTATACTCACATTGAAAAGGGAGGTGTTTGTACCTCCTACAGCAACAAGATTTATCAAAGCAATAAGTAAATTATAAGTAGAGCACACGTTTATAGAAATGGTATACAATTTATCAATTTGTTCCCATAAGTGTTTCCCTTTTTGTGACAAGCGGTGTTCCTTATAATAATATTTTTGTTCTTTCATGAACCCACCTTGCTAATAAGATTCAGTTTCAAAGAAACCAACCATTGATAGAAAGCATGATAAAACAAGACAATAACAGAACAAAAAAACAACAACTAGAGTAGGAACTAATTTTTTGTATTTTGATAAAGAAACAAGCAAACAAGGCGAAAATAAACTAAGCTTGAACAATAGTGATTCCAAGTGGACTTGATAAATAAAGCTATGCTTCCCGGCAACGGCGCTAGAAAATAGTCTTGATGACCCACAAGTATAGGGGGTGTATCGCAGTATTTTCGAGGGAAGTGAAACCCAATTTATTGATTCGACACAAGGGGAGCCAAAGAATATTTATAAGCCGTAACAACTGAGTTGTCAATTCAGCTGCACCTGGAAACAATCTTGCTCACAACAGTTTATCAGTAGCAACGGTTTTGTAGTAGGAATAGTAAAGTAACATCAGTAGTAAAGTAAAGACATCAGTCACAATAGCAGCAAACAGTAGGATTCGAGTGCGGTAGGCATAGGGATGGATGGACGGGCATTGCATGGACAAGACAATTCACATGGCAATCAGAACATAGAGCAATTGCAGATAAATAAGATAAAGCATCCAAGTACTAGATAATCCTAGGCATGTGTTCCATGTATAGTCATACGTGCTCGCAATGAGAACTTGCACAACATCTTTTGTCCTGCCATCCCGTTTGCAGTGGGGCCTCAAGGGAACTACTGGCAATTAAGGTGCTCCTTTTAATAGAGCACCGGAGCAAAGCATTAACACTCTGTGAACACATGTGATCCTCACATCAAAGCCATTCCCTCTGGTTATCCCAATTTATGTCACTTCAGGGCCATTGGTTCTGGACAACAACGTGTGTATACAACTTGCAGATAAGACCATAAACAATACTATCATAATGAATCAATAACATGTTCAGATCTGAAATCATGGCACTCGGACCCTAGTGACAAGCATTAAGCATAACAAGTCGCAACAAAGTCATAAAGCACTAATAGAAGATACTAGGCACCATGCCCTAACAATTTGATGCCATTACATGAACGATCTCACTACTAGGAAACAACTTATAGATAGACAAGATATTCAGTGGCGCATATGTAAAAATATGCGCCACGGATATATATCAGTGGCGCACTAGAAAAAATGCGCCACAGAAGTCCATATTTCTGTGGCGCATATTTTCGTGTGCGCCACTGAAGTGTCAAACTTCTGTGGCGCATATAGACGTATGCGCCACAGAAGGTTGATGGGACCAAGCAGCAAAAAAGGGGTAGAAACTTTTTTGGCGCATATATCCATATGCGCCACAGAAAGTGATGTTTCTGTGGCGCATATAGGTGTATGCGCCATAGAACAAGCATATAGGGGGGAAAACAGATCCCACACCCCCCCCCCCCCGTGGATCGCCTTTTCAGTTTTGTAAAAAATAAACAAAAATGGTAGAAACTTCAAAAAAATAATTCCTTTAAGTTGTAGTTAGATTTTAGGGCATAGATCTAGACAAAATTGAAAAACATGAATTTCGATGTATTTTGCAAAAATAGGTCATGGCACGGTAAAACGGCTCTAACTTTTGCATACGATGTCGGAAAAAAATCTTTAACCTATCAAAATGATCGTCTCGAAATTCCCTACTCAAATTCAATGACCTATGGTCGTTCTGAATTTTACAGAATCCCAAAATTCGAAAAGAGTAAAAAGTTATTTATGGTAGAAGATTTTTTACTGCAAAAAAATAAAAAAGGGGGAGAAACTTCTGTGGCGCATTTCCTCCATATGCGCCATAGAAGTCTTGGGCGGGATTCGAAATTTGAATCCCGCCAGCGCCCTTTCTCCCTCCCTTTTTCCTTTTTCTCCCCTCCCCACTTCTTCTCCCCTCCCCACTTCTCCTCCCCTCCACACTTCTCCCCTTCTCCTCTCCTCCACACTTCTCCCATTCTCCTCCCTCCTCCTACTCCACTCTCCGGCGACCTCCTCCTCCACCACCACCACCAACTCCGGCGACCAACTCCGGCGACCACCAACTCCGGCAACCTCCTCCTCCTCCTTCTCCTCCTCTTCCACCACCAACTCCGGCGAGCTCCTCCTCCTCCTCCACCACCAACTCCGGTAACCTCCTCCTCCACCACCACCAACTCCGACAACCTCCTCCTAGCCCTAGCCGCCGCTGTCCACCACCACCACCACCAACTCCGGCCAGATCTAGATCTGGCCCGGGTTTTTTTTTTGAAATTTGAAAAAAAAACTTCTGTGGCGCATATTGGCCATATGCGCCACAGCAGTTTGAGATCTGGCCCGCCTTTTTTTTGAATTTTGGAAAACAACTTCTGTGGCGCATATTGGCCATATGCGCCACTGAAGTTTGAGACTTCTGTGGCGCATTTTGAAATGTGCCACTGAAGTTAGTTATCAGTGGCGATGTATCAGTGGCGACTAACATATGCGCCACGGATAGTGAAAAAAGGTGCGCCACAGAAGAGTTGTTTCCTAGTACTGTCTCATCCAATCCCTACCATCCCCATAGCCTACAGCAGGGGATTACTCACTCATAGATGGAGGAAACATGGATGGTCAATGGAGAAGCGATGGTGATGATGATGGCAATGATCTCCCCCAATTCCCCGTCCCGGCAAGGTGTTGATGGCCCAAAATATATCGAGCTCATTGGGGAACCCCAAGAGGAAGGTATGATGAGCACAGCAGCAAGTTTTCCCTCAGTACGAAACCAAGGTTATCAATCCAGTAGGACCAAGGAAACACTCTAAAGGTGTAGCTAGCTGAACGTTGGCAGGGCGCACTACTGGTGCCAGCAGCAACATGGAGACCTGCACAACACAACCACGGAACTTTGTCCCCAACTTGCGATGAGGTTGTCAATCTCACCGGTTTTGCTGAAAACAAAGGATTAAACAAATCAAATGGAAGGAAGTAATAGTTTGTAGAAAGTAAACACAAAGCAGTAAACAGTTCATGATTGTATGTAAAAGAAAAGGACCGGGATCCATAGTTCACTAGAGGTGGCTCTCCTTAAGATAGATAACATGCTGGGTGAACAAATTACAGCGGGCAATTGACAAACATCGAGAAAGCAATACATGCATATACTAATCATCTTGACTCCTTTGGAACTTGATTGGGCATTACAACATTATACATAGACCGCCATCCAACTGCATCTATGACTAATAATCCACCTTCAGGTTATCATCTGAACCCCCTCTAGTATTAAGTTGCAAGCAACAAATTATTGCTTTACGAATTGTGTGTAAAGTAAACAATACGATTGTTCTATGAACAAAGGATTGTTGTTTTCTCCCTAGTACCAACAGCACATCTAGTACCTTAAAGATTTCTGTCACTTCCCCAGATTATCAGAGGCATGAACCCACTATCGAGCATAAATACTAACTCTTGGAGTTGCTAGCATCTACTTGGCCAAGATAGCTACTAACAACGGAAAGCATGCAAGATCACAAATAACAAAGACATGATAGAATCAATAATCAATCTGAAATAGCAACTCAATATCCATCGGATCCCCGCAAACACAACATGCAGAATTACAAACAGATGGTCTTGATCATGAACGGAGCTCACAAGATCTAGACATGAAAGCACAAAGGAGGAGAACCAGCCATCTAGCTACTACATGGATCCGTAGTCCAAGGATGAACTACTCACACATCACACTGGAGGCTTGCATGGTGATGAAGAAGGCCTCTAGGGTGAATTCCCCTCTCCGGCAGGGTGCCGGGAAGAGCTTCAGATCCCTCCCGATCTAGGGATGGAGATGACGGCGGCTACAGACTCTTTCGTGGATTTTTGATCAGGTACTTAGGGTTTTCGTCCCGAGAGCATCTTATAGGCGGAAGGAGAGGCCGAGGGGGTGCCTGGGCTGGCCACACCACCCCCTGGCGCGAGTCAAGCCTAGCCGCGTGGCCAGGTGGTGTGGCCGCCCTCTGGCCCTTATCTGTCTCGTATTCTGGCATCTGATGACTTCCGGAAAAATAGGCACTTTGGCTTTTGTCCTGTCCAATTCCGAGAATATTCATTTTCTAACTTTCCTAGAACCAAAAATAGCAGAAAACAGGCAGCTGGCACTGTGGCTCTTGTTAATAGGTTAGCCCAAGAAATCATATGAAAAGTACTCCAAAGTGTGGACAAAACACAGGAAAGTGAATAAAACCAAGCATAAAACATCAAAAATTATAGATATATTTGCAATGTATCAGGTGCCAGAACGGAGTTTCTGGTGCTGTTTCGTGGAATCTGGTGGTGGCGGCGGAGCGGAACTCCTTCTGGAAAAACGTTAACCCCCCTGAGTTTTTAGGTCAGAAGGCATCTTATAGGCGAAGAGGGAGACCGAGGGGGTGTCGGAGGGGCCCACGCCATGCCCTGGCGCGGCCTGGGGGGACCCGCGCCTGGGGGGTGTGGCCAGGCCCTGGCCCTCCTCCGTCTCGTAGTCTGGCTCCATGAGTCTTCCGGTAAAATAGAAACTTTGGCTTTTGTCGCGTCCAATTCCGAGAATATTCATTTTCTGACTTTCCTAGAACCAAAAACAGTAGAAAACAGGCAACTGGCACTGTGGCTCTTGTTAATAGGTTAGTCCAAGAAATCATATGAAAATTACTCCAAAGTGTGGACAAAACATAAGAAAGTAGATAAAACTAAGCATGGAACATCAAAAATTATAGATACATTTGCAATGTATCACCCAGCAGGGATGCCTATATAACAGAGAGTGAGGCGAGCTGAATAGGGTTGAGCATTCTACCCAGCCGCCACTCCTCTTACGCATGTGTTGCACGAGCAGACCTAGCATTCTAGCGTGTGATGGCTTCCACTCCGGACGTGTGGATACCTTAGAGGTGCTGCAGCTGTAACACTTGGACGAGCCGCACAAAGGGGAGTTGCTCGTAGAACATCTACACTGCCGCGACGTGCTTCATCGAGTTCTGCAACTACGCGTCTAGTGGTAACCCGTGATCTATGACAATAGTATTCCTAGTTGACGCGTTTGAAAATTTTGATTTTACGCTATTGTAGCCTATCTGTTACCCTTCACATTTACCTCCCCCGCCCCCTGCCCCTTCCTCCACACCTCCCATTCGAATCGTGTGATGTAGAATAACCATAGCGTAAGCATCATGTGCATCCTACTCTTTTGTCTTTTTGCTTGCAACCAAATTAATATAAATTCTGAATAAATCCCGATGTCACATATGTGAGGACTAGGGTCCTGTTTTAATGCTATTTAAGCTGCTCATATGTATACTTTTTCTTTGGTGCGTGGTGTTATTCATGTCCTTGGTGAAGGTGAGGTTTTGTAAAACATGGTTGTCCTGTTTTTGCAGATTGCTTGCCACATATACTATGTGGTAACATGCTTCTCCTATTTAGTTAGTTTTTGCTTGCAAAAAGATGCTGTTATTGTGAGTTGTGTCATGGAAATATGTGGTTTTATCTTGTGTGTTGCCCTCTTAACTTCATTTACTTTTGCTAGTCAAAGTAGCCATGTTATATGTTTGATGCAAGTGTTGCATCTTCCTTATGCCAATAGTCTTGCCATGTTGGAACAAGAAATGTATGGCATCATGTTTCACTGACTTGTGCTTTGTAGAAAAGAAGTTGGCCGCGGAAACAATTGGGCTTTTTATGAAATAAAACGGATGTTTTTTATAAATGTCATGAGCTTCCAAAGAAACTAGCAGGTTGGATACATGGATGTGGGTAGAAAATGTTTCCTTGACTTTCTAGTACAACTTACCTTGACTTTTTGTTTGGTGAGAAAGATTTCTTGACTTGTGAGAGGTCATCTTCGGTATGAAAAACTCAACGAGTTGTGCCACTTCTTAAAAATTACACAGGAGTGAAACATCAAGATCGGGAGAAGTAGAAGTAGATACATTTGACAATCTCCTAGAAGCCATGTCGGAGGGGATCGCCCCTGGGTAGGCTAATCGGATGGATTACGTGACGTCCGGCTAGAAGGAATCTTGTGTCAGATAGCGAGTAACCGCTAGAGCCAGCTGGTGCGATCCAGCGGGATACAAGTTTAACTCTGAGAAGCTAAAAAAGATCAGAGTACATTGGTCCGGCTAGAGGAGCCTAGACATACTAGCGAAGCTAGAAGAGGTGGCGAGGGCGTGACGTGTTGTACAGTGCGCGACGAGCCCTAGCCTGTAGACGTGACGTAAAGGTGAAGCCCATACCTAATACTTTGGGGTTGACGCAGGGCATAGTGGAAACGGTTGATGTCTGTGCTCACGCCATCCGCACAATACGTACTGTGTGCACGATCTCCACTATGTGGCACTTTAGATGAGCTGCCGGATAGGGCCCGCATGTGGGACCCGATAGCTGGCCATACCTGTTATCGTTGCCCTGCACTATATAAGTGACAGCGATGTCTCCTGAGAGAGAGTTGAGTTCTGTTAGATTGTTAGTTTCGTATACAGCCCGAGGAGCAACCTTGTAGGCCTTGTGAGACTGCCTGATAGTCAGATCCTTGCAATAGTAGGAGTTCTACCTCATAGAGGGCTCTGAACCTGGGTACTTAAAGTGTCTCACTAGGTTGTGCCAAATCCCACCTACGGACATCGTCGCTAGCTTCCTGCTTGCTCCCACACCTCTATAATACCTTCCTAGGTAGTGTCGTTCCACATATGATGACAGTTGGCGCCCACCGTGGGGCAAGATGGCTGTAACAGGAGTCACGTTCCTTATGGGACCCACACTTCTGCCGGTGAGCGTGTGGCTTCCGGCCTCATTCTCACTCTCGTCACATTCGATTATGTCATCGACAATGACTCCAGCTTTGTCAGAACCACTTTCCCGGTAGACGACACCTTGCTATACTCCGTTGACCATCGCGTCTATGTCACCACCGTCCTAGAGCAGTTTCTCTGGGAGATCAATACCTTCATTGAGCCGATGCATGCGGTCGGCAGCGTGTTTGTCATGCCATCCTATGTGGAGGTCATTATGGATGGCTCTACAACTAGCCACCAGTGTAGTCCCCCTCTCGAGCGCACGGATGATGGAGCCGGAACTTCCACTCCTCTGACTGCAAAAGATGCCATGGAGATCTCCATCGACAAGATGCTCACCCCCATTGCTGTTGGCGACTATTCGGCTACTACATCCACAAACCTCAACACAACTTGAGAAACCATCTCGAGGAGGCCCTGGAGATATCCATGACTCAAAGACAGTTAGAGACTACTTTTCGTGAGTATAAGCACGCTCATGATTTCACCCTAGCTAGGCACGAGCCTAGCCATCACGATCAAGTTCAGCGCCACGGAGGGGAGTTGGGGGCCCATCTAGAAGAAGACGGTGAACGAACCCCGCCTCCACCCATCATCCAGCCGTCCTACAAAATGCCACTCAAGAACCTGCAGGATGCACGAGCCGCTACACACGAACTACCCGGCCTAGAGGGTGAGGCAAGATGCCGGCAAGAACTTCACGTGCAAGAACTACTCGACATTGCCGTTCGGCAGGCAGAGCAAGCCCATTGGGCTAGCGTTGCTGCTAGTAGAACCCAGGGGCACCGGTTGCTAGGAGGCAGCTGGGTGACCGAACCCCAGGCAAACAAACCACGCCAGACCCAGCAGTCCTATTCTCTGCATGGAGGCAAGCACAACAGCAAGCAACGCAACTCTGGCCATAAGAGTCATCCGCATCATGAGTCGGGTGCAATGACCAGCAAGCTGGCTAGAGTGCTGCTATCAGTCGGTAAGGCACAACCCACCCAGACTCGCCTTGTGGGCCTGGTGGGGCCACCCAATCCGGTCGTACCTGATGCGCGAGGCTGCATTGACCTCTTAGTTCAAGCTGGCATCATGGAGGAGGAAGATTCTGCTAGACCAGTTTGTTTCGGACCGCACATCTAGAATGAGCCATTTCCCTAACAAGTTCATGTTGTTACGGGACATGCCCAAGTACAAGAGCAGAATGAAACATGCGGATTGGCTAACCGACTATGCCGCCGCAATCAGCATCACCCATGGCAACAAGCGTGTGGACGTGCGCTACATGCCCCTCATGTTGCTGGATTCTGCCAGGACCTGGCTCAAAAGCCTTGAGCCCAACAACATTAACGCTTGGGCTAACTTTGAGTAAGTATTCGTCCACAACTTCACTGGCACCTACAAGCTCCCGGGTCATCCCCGCGACTTGGCCCTACGTGTTCTGGGAGAGAGCAAGACGGATCGCGAGTACCTTGACCAGTGGACGGAGCTGCATAACTCTTGGAAAGGGGTAGAGGAACATCGAGTCATTGGGTTGTTCATTGAGGGATGTCGCAAGGGCACCATGCTTCATACTCTATATTGTGTGACGAGTCAGGAACCATGGCATAGCTCATGACCATTGCTGATAAGTACGCCACGACCAACTCGGCCATGAATAAGACTCTCCGGGTGAATGCCGAAGGGCATGTTGGAGGGATGACCCCGGGTAGGGTAAAGCCGAGGTAAAAGGACAAGGTCTGTCGAGGCAAAGACAGGTCAAAGCACGAGCTAGCCGAATCATAGAAGGGTCGGTCGGGTTATGGCCGGGTTACCCTGATCCAGAAAGCACTGGCAAGACTCGGCCGACATACATGATATGTCGGCACGAGGAATGAACCATTTTCCCTTTGCAAGTTCCAACTTGGCCAGGTTAACTTTAACTAGGTCGAGTTAGGAGATGGATTATGCAAGAAGGAAGGAATCATTTCCAAGGTCAGCGCTTTTCTCTCTCTACTGGGTTTTCCTGTAGAGACAAGCGCTAGAGACAAATGATAGAGAGACAGAGGCAGAGCATAGGCTCACTGGTGTGACGATGTCTGACCGCCAACGGGCAGACAACATGGACTCTGGGGTATTTCCTCACATAGGCTAGCGACATACAAAAGAGGAGCACCGCTTTGCTATTTTGGGAAGAGCATCTCTAGAGAATATACCGGGCCACATAAGCCCTAGATGTAACCTGGCCACTCCCTTATAAGATGAGCCAGGGCCTCCAAGGAGGGGTTCGGTCATTCTGGCTGAGGGAAGAACCCTAGAGAGAGTAGAGAGCAGGAGCACTTCATCTCCTTGCTCTCTACAATAAAGCTCAAGGAGCATCTATATTAGTCCATTGATTGTAATAAGAGATCCATAGCAGTTCATCTTGTGTTGTGTTGTTCTATCTTTCGTGTGTAGATTCACTACACTATCCCTCCCCGGATACCACTAGTGCACATTGGCCCCATCTTTAGCCTACCCATGGCATCTGTCGTGACACCACCACGACGATTGGCGCCCACCGTGGGGCCAACAGCGGTGCTAGCTAGTGTCAAGATCCGGACGGAAAACTTCATCTCCACTAGAGAGCGCATCGTCTCCATGATGGTGCAGTTCGGCGCACTGGACTTCGTCAGCGACAACACCCGCAGCATCGACAACTGCCTGCCTCTGTGCAACGGGCTCTTCCTCAAGATCTACATCATCATCGATAGGTCATGGTACACCTGCAACACGTCGTCGAGGGAGGATAACCTCCTCTTAGTGCGGCTCGTGGTCCGTGTATCACTTGCCCTGCTAGCTGCACCGAGGTGATGATGACCATGCCAGATGCGGGAACAAGCAAAGACCCGGCGGAAGACCAGGAGACAACTCCAAAATTACCTAGGGCTCGAAGTCCTCTGCTAGAAAGGCGACAAAACATACTGCAGCAGGCAATAGAAAGTCTCACTACACCTGTAGCTCCCATAGTTGATCCGGCTCAGGCACAGGCCGAGCTAGAGGAGACTCGGCAGAAAATATTAGAGGGTGCAAAAAAGATAGCTGTGGCTCAACGGTCGTTGAACATCACGCTGTGTGAGTACGCCAGAGCGAACAAGATTAGTACTAGTCCCACCCGCATGGATGGAGTGTAGATTAGGTGTAGAAACCTCATCAGTGAGATAGATAAGGAATATGTGCCTAGGCCAGGGGAATCAAGTAACCCCATGTCAGCAGGTATGCCGAGGTATAGCACCCAGGCAAAGAACCCCCTGTCAGCAGGTCTGCCGAGTTATAGGGTCTAACCGGGGAAGCCCGGTAGAGGCAGCAAGAAATAGTTAGTGAGTTAGTGAAAATTCCAAACAAGGAGAAGGAGGAGTTGCTCAAGGCAAACCCAACAAGGGCAGGAGGTTCCCGGGTCATTCATTCGGCTGGGGTCGCTCTAGCAAAATCCGCCGGGCAGCATCATCCCCTGGTGAAGGCCCATGAAGAAAAGAGGTGGTAACCTCCGGGAGGAAAAAACAAGCAGATGGTACCTTATGACCCGGCAAGGGAAGGGAAAGGAAAAGCAATATAGTGCGATGAGGATTGCCACAGTGCCAGCCGAGGTGAAACTAGACCAGGAAACCACAGACAAGCAGGTCAGGGAAATGCTAGGTACGGCAATGCCAGATAGCGTAATTTGGTAGGAGTTGGACAAAATCCACCTCGGCGGCACCAGCAATAGTACATACCTCGGCAAGAGCAAAGTGTGGGCCCGGAAATGCAACAACAATATGTTCATCTAGCTCAAAATAGATATGATGATGGTTATTCAGCTATGGCCAATGCCGGGTTTCCTAAGCCGAATCACCATGTGATAGGATCGAGGCTGGGGAACAGGAACTTACAGCCAGATGATGCAAGATTGAAGTTGGGCCAAATTTATAGGTCAGAAATGATGGAGAGGCAAGGTCCTCTGGGTCTAGCGTGCTTTGGACCTCAGATTATGAGGAAACCACCAATGCCGAACTTCCAGTTGGCTAGAGGTACAAAGACGTATGACGGTAGTACCAAGACAGAAGATTGGTTGATTGATTATGCCACAACAGTGAACATTGCGATGGGTAATCTGAGATGGGCAGTGAGATATGTACCTCAAATGCTAGAGGGACCAGCAAGAGTCTGGCTTAATAATCTGCCAGCAGGGAGTATCAACTGTTGGTTAGATTTTGAGGAGATGTTTATCACCAATTTCACCAGTACATACAAGAGGCCTAATAGGCCATAGCAATTGGCAATGTGTAGGCAGAAGCCAAATGAGACAGATCACGAGTTTCTAACTCGTTGGTGCAATATGCGCAACTCATGCGAGGGAGTTATCGAGTCACGGGCAATTGTCTGGTTTGCACAAGGGTGCATGTATGGAAGTGTGTTATGGCAAAGGTTGCAAAGAGATATTCCAACTATGTTGGCTGAGACAATTAGAATCGTCGACTCATATGCACTGGGTGATCCAACTCAACCGCGGCTTGTGTCGAACGAGTCAAATGAGGAATATTACCCTCGTGATGGAGCCGGGTCATCCCGGCGAAATGATTTCCGGGGTAAGAGAAGAGATGAAAGACTAGATTACAGATATGGCCCGCACCATGTCGCTGCCAAGATCAGCCTGGAGCTGGGAGTAGCCAGCAACAAAAGAGTGGTGGCCAACAGTGGGCACAGGAAAATGATGGCAAGAAGCCTTGGACCAGTTAATAGAAAAAGAAGTGGCAAGAAAGGAAAGATAGGCTAAAGTATATGTATGAGGCCATGTTGGATCAACCATGCAAGTTTCACACACCTAATCCGAGTAAATCGGCAAATCATACAACCCGGCAGTGCGAATGGTTGCAGCGTGCATGACAAGGTAACTCGGGGCAAGGTAACATGGGACCACCTCAGCAACCTAGGCAACTGCAGCTTACGAGAGCAAATGCTAAACAAATGATGCTACCACCACCTCCGCCGAGGTATGAGAACCAATACAGAAGGTATGCAGTGCGTCAGGTGGAGAACCAAAATCAGGGGAACCGAGGAAACCCTAGAAATGATGGGAGAGATAAGTATAGGGAGCACCACCAAAGTTACTATGTGTTTGCCATGGAAGAAACTGACAGGCAAAGTGTGCAGCGACGACATATGGAAGTCAATGTCGGTTGTGCCGAAGTACATAAATTGGTCTGATTAGGAAATCACATGGAGTATCAAGGATCATCCCAGGCTCATGACAAGTCCTGGATCGTATGCTTTGGTGCTTAACCTTTCATCAGGCCAAACATCGATGTGAAGTTTTCCAAGGTGTTGATTGACAATAGCATCAGTATTAACATACTATATAAAGACATACACAAGTTGGGAGTCTCAGAGAATATGCTCCAGGCAACAAAGACCACTTTCCATGGAATTGTGCCTGGTCTATCTTGTGAGCCTATTGGAAAAGTCCGAATTGATGTCTTATTCACCACAAGGGAGAATTGTAGGACGGAGAACCTGGAGTTCGAGGTTGTGGATTTGGACAGCTTCTACCATGCATTACTTGGCAGACCAACTCTTTTGAAGTTTATGGCAAGTGATCACATCAGTTACTTGAAGATGAAGATGCTAAGGCCAAACGGAGTCATCACCATAGCAGGGAACTTCAGGCGCTCCATTGAGTGTGCCTCGGCCGGGTCAAACTTGGCCGAGTCATTGGTGACCACGTAAGAGAAGAAAAGAATCCAAGAAGCTATAGCATTGGCTCAGTCCGTGCAACTGAATATGCCAGCCCTGAGTATCTCGCATGGGAGTGTGTCATTTCAGCCGACAAAAGACACCAAGAAGGTCCCAATTGATGATCAGTTCTCATAGCGCACCGTGACAATTGGTACGGGTCTGAATGATAAATAGGAAAGTGAGCTCATCAACTTCCTCCGTGAGAATCGGGATATCTTTGCTTGGTACACATAGGACCTACAAGGTGTGCCAAGGGAGCTGGATGAGCACTCTTTGCATGTCAGACCCGGCGCAAAGCCAGTGAAGCAACCCCTCTGTCGCTTTGCCGAAGACAGGAGAAAAGTTATTGGTGATGAGATAGCTCGGCTCCTTGTAGCCGGGTTTATCATGGAAATACTTTACCCGGATTGGCTGTCTAATCCGGTGTTGGTAGAAAAGAAGAAAGATGACCCGAATGTGGCAGTGGTGTGGCGTATGTGTATCGATTACACGAACCTGAACAAGGCATGTCCAAAAGATATGTTTCCTCTGCTGAGGATAGATCAGGTCATTGCCTCAATAGCTGGGTGTGAGCTTTTGTCAATTGTAGATGCATATTCGGGTTTACACCAGATACCCTTGAAGCTGGATGATCAAATAAAGACTGCTTTTATTACCCTGTATGGGGATTATTGCTATCACACTATGCCATTTGGCTTACGTGATGCAGGGGAAACATATCAAAGATGCATGCAAAAATGTATGCTTGATCAAATTGGCAAAAACGTCCAAGTATATGTCGATGATGTGGTGATCAAAACCAAGGAGAGTCATACCCTCCTAGATGATATCCGACAAACATTCACGAACTTAAGAATGTTCCGAACTTAAGAAATGCACCTTTAGTGTCCCGGTCGGAAAATTGCTCGGTTTCCTCGTGTCTAGCCGAGGTATCGAGGCTAATCTAACTAAAATCCGAGCCATTGAGCACATGGAACTGCCAAAGTGTCTTAATGATGTCCAGAAGTTCACTGGTTGCCTGGCATCATTAAGTCGATTTGTATGTCGACTGGGAGAAAAGGCATTGCCTCTCTATCAGCTAATGAAAAAATCAGATAAGTTCATATGGACACCGCAAGCAGATAGTGCTTTTCATGGGCTAAAAAAGATGTTAGCCTCTGCACCTGTGTTAGCTTCATGATTATCCAAAGAGCCGATGTTTCTCCACATAGCAGCGACCAACTGAGTCGTAAGTGCTGTGATAGTGGTGGAGCGTAACAAGGAAGGTAAGTCGGTGCAGAGGCCAGTATATCACCTAAGTGAAGTACTATCCACTTCGAAGCAGAACTATCCTCATTATAAAAAATGGCATATGGTGTATATATGGCAGCCAAAGAGCTTAAGCACTATTTTGAAGAACACCATATAAAGGTGATATCTGAAGTACCTATATCTGAGATAATGAGTAACAAAGATGTAAGTGGCCGAAATGCCAAATGGGGAATTGAGTTAGCCCCATATGCTCCGCAATATGATAGGAGAGATGCAATCAAGTCATAGGAAGTGGCCGAATTTTTTGTGGATTGGGCTGAGATGCAATATGAACCACCCTTGTTGGATTCAAACTACTAGAGAATGCACTTTGCGGATCCAAGTTGAAGGAAGAATTAGGCGCTAGGGTAGTCCTTACCTCACCCAAGAAAGATCAATTGAGATATGTTCTTCAGATCCACTTCCGAGCATCAACAATGTGGCCAAGTATGAGGTGCTCGTGCATGGGTTAAAAGTAGCAAAAGAGATTGGGATATGTCGGAACAATCCTTTGGTGATTTGGATTTGGTGGTACAACAAGTTTCTAGTCACTTGGATGCGTTGGATGCAAACATGGCCCTTTATAGATTCCACGTCCAAAATATATGTGGGTACTTTGATTGATGCGAATTCCATCATGTACCATGAGCTAAAAATGATGCAGCTGACATGTTGTCTAAATTGGGTTCATGTCGGCAAGCCATCCTACCAGGTGTTGCTTTGGATCATCTCAGAAAACGATCTATTAACCCCTCACTAGAATCCGAGTCAATTTATATCCTGGCCAATCCAGGGTCAGAAGCTGCCCCAATGGACATTGATTGGGGAAACTACTTGGCAAACCTGAGGGCTGCATCGTCAAACCCGAGGACAACCTCTGAAAACCCGAGGACTACCTTGCAGAACCAGGGGAGTGTTCATTTTAATCCGACAGAGGTTATGTCGGTTGATCCAATGGAGGTTGATGAAGTTCTTTTCCTGGCCCGCGATGTACTAGCGTGGGCGCAACCAATATTTGGATTCTTAAAAGATGGAGTTTTGCCAAGTGATGAGGTACTCTCCAGGAAAGTGCAGATAAGAGCAAAGGCATATACCATTATCAATGTCGAGTTATACAAAAGAAGTGTCACAAGTGTCTGTAGCGATGTGTTGATCTGACAGTTTTAGCATATTAAAGCATAGTATTATGGTATTCTCCTTTAAATGCTCTATTTGGGTTGACTTGGCACATGCTCACACCATGTTAAGATTATTCCAAGTAACCATAGCCTCTATGATCCTTTAGTTTTCGACTTGTAATATCACTTTATGCTTTAATTAATAATGTTTTGTCACTTTGCATGATTATGGCCATTATTGCTCTCTTAGTTGGTCGCTCCCAGTCTTTTGCTAGCCTCCATAACCAAGTATGAGTTCCACTCATGCATCCAACTCATAAAACCAAGTTGTTCCAAAGAATCCACCATACCTACCTATTGGCATTTGCTATTCCAAGTACATTCATGTTTTTATCTACCTTCCGAATTAAACTTGTTATGAGAAAACTAGTGATTAAAGCTCTCACGAACTTGATGGCGCACTTTACTTTTCTTGCCCTTAACAAAGTTGAACCATTGTGTCGTCTATGTTGTATATGCTTGCACTTATATGTTGGGGATTAGCAGAACCATGTTATCATGGGGAACGCTTTCCACATTGCACTTGTACTTTGTACCTAGTTGATATCATGCTCTTTTGTCCATGGATGTCGTCGGTGTGAAATGAAAGGGGAGCTTGTAAGTCCATGGAGTTATGTATGTGTGTTAGAGAAACGCATGGGCCACCGGTCTTATCCATGCCTAATCATGGTGGAAACCTGCAGCGTAACCATAATGAGTTGTCTATGAAGCATTCTTCTTATAAAAAAAGAGTCAGATATTGAGAAAAAGAAAAAAAGAAAAAAGAGATGAGAAAAGAGGAAAGAGAGAAAAAAGCACCATTTTCCCATGGTAAATAAGAAGATTGTTGAGATGCTCGTTGTCTGCTTGCCTTGTCATTTTGATATGGGGATTCTTCCGTATCATCGGGCAAGGGGTACCCCGTTGGTGGTTCTCTATGATACACATGTACTTACTATGACAAGAACTTACCGGTAACTAAACTTGAGTAGCATGAGAAGCGACCCTCGTATTCAAGGGACATGAGATTGCCAACTTATACTTTGTCAAGCATATACTCCATAGTTTGTTCACATTAACCTTAATCACTTCAAGATGCACCTATCTTTTACTTTTATGTTGAGTCTCCATCTTCTATTATTAATGCACCTATTGAGAGAGCATAGTGGCCATTCTTAGTTTAATGTGCATTGTCCCAAGACTTATTGATTGATTCATAGAAGGAAGCAGGGATTCAAGTCTCATAAAGAGCTTCCAAAAATTATGGTACTTATCAGCTTTCAGCTCTCATTGCCCCTATCATAAGCATCTTGAAGTGATTAAGGTTAATGTGAACAAACTATGGAGTATATGCTTGACAAAGTATAAGTTGGCAATCTCATGTCCCTTGAATACGAGGGCCGCTCCTCATGCTACTCAAGTTTAGTTACCGGTAAGTTCTTATCATAGTAAGTACATGTGTATCATAGAGAACCGCCAACGGGGTACCCCTTACCCGATGATACGAAACAATCCCCTTATCAAAATGACAAGGCAAGCAAACAACGAGCATCTCAGCAATCTTCTTATTTACCATGGTAAAATGGTGCTTTTTTCTCTCTTTCCTCTTTTCTCATTTCTTTTTTTCTCTTTTTCTCAATCTCTATCTCTTTTTTATAAGAAGAATGCTTCATAGGTTGCTCATTATGGTTACGCTGCAGGTTTCCACCATGATTATGCATGGATTAGACCAGCGGCCCAGGTGTTTCTCTAACACACATACATAACTCCATGGACTTAAAATCTCCCCTTTCATTTCACACCGACGACATCCATAGACAAAAGAGCATGATATCAACTAGGTACAATGTACAAAGTGCAATGTTGAAAGCGTTCCCCATGACAACATGGTTCTGCTAATATCCAACACATAAGTGCAAGCATATAAAACATAGACGACACAATGGTTCAAGTTTATTAGGGGCAAGAAAAGTAAAGTGTGCCATCAAGTTCGTGAGAGCTTTAATCACTAAATTTCTCATAACAAGTTTAATTCGGAAGGTAGATAAAAACATGAATATACTTGGAATAGCAAATGCTAATAGATAGGTACGGTGGACTCTTTGGAATAACTTGGTTTTATTTGGAGTTGGATGCATGAGTGGAACTCATACTTGGTTATGGAGGCTAGCAAAAGACTGGGAGCGACCAACTAAGAGAGCAATAATGGCCATAATCATGCAAAGCGACAAAACATCATTAATTAAAGCATAAAGTGATATTAAAAGTAGAAAACTAAAGGATAATAAAGGCTATGGTGACTTAATATAGTCATAACATGGTGTGAGCATGCGCCAAGTCAACCCAAATAAAGCATCAAAGGAGAATACCACAATACTATGCTTTAATATGCTAAAACAACGCATGATTCTTTCAAGGCACATTAAGCAATCTCAATTGTTTATAACATGTCATGCTACAGCAAAAATCACTAAGCATAAAGCGAAAACAATATCAAGATTGACATGACAAAACATAGGCCACAGTCAAAAACAAGCTCTTTCTACCACTTAAGCATGAACTTTTCCTACTCTTTTCCAAACCAAATCAAACTTATTTGAAAACTAATGTATGAAAGAGGGGGTCCAACCAATTTATTCAAGAAAACTAAGCAAACTAAGCAAACTAAAACTGCAAACAAAAACGAAGACGCTCCAAGAACAACACAACTGTGCATGAAACAATAAAAATAAAGTGTTTGGAAGAAACCTGAGATTTTTTATTGATGAAGAAGGGGATGCCTTGGGCATCCCCAAGCTTCAAAGCTTGTACTTATTAGATATTTCTTAGGGTGACAAGCGTGGCATCCCCAAGCTTGAGCTTTAGTCCATTCTTCATCTCATTACATTATTCTTTTCGTACACCTGAAATTTTTCCTTCATACAAAACTTCACACAATCTTTATTAGCAACATTAGTGCACTCAAGATAATAAGTCTTTGGGTTCAGTTTTAACAACAATAAAACTTCCATTAAAACACAATATACTGTAGCACTCCCTCAAAAAGCTCAATTCCCCAAAAAGAACCCAAAATGAGTCAACAAGAAGCAAATGCAAATAAGGGCAGAAATCTGACAAAACAGACTAGCAGGTAAAAACCAATTTTTTAGAAGACTTTCTGTTGATAAAATCGAAAAGTGTTGAACTAACGAAAGTTAGATAACAACCTGGGTCAGAAGCACAAAAAATCACAGCTCAAACAGACATACAGAGATTTTACACGATTTTGTACAGCGAAGCACAAAAATCTGTTTCTAGACACCAACTTTCCCAAGCATTACTTCTCTCTCATTAGAGGTTACTCTTGGCACAAAAAGCAAATAAAAAGGATAAGGAGAGGTTATTACTGAAGCAATAACTTCCAAGACTCATCTAAAACTTTTGGGTTATCTTCCAATAAGTAATTTTCTTTAACACCTTTAAGTTAGGCATGATAGTTTGAGAAGATGCTCACATAAGAAGTATGAATTGAAGTAAAATAGGGCATCAAGAAGCAAATTCAAAACACATTCAAGTCTAACACACTTCCTATGGATATGAATCTTGTAATAAAATAAATCAAATAAGCACATAGTAACAAGAATGGGTAGATAAAACAAGAGCAACTTCAAAACTTTCAACACATAGAGAGGTGTTTCAGTACCATGAAAACTTCTACAACCATTTTTTCCTCTCTCATAATAATTTTCAATAGCCTCATGAATAAACTCAACAATATAACTATCACATAAAGCATGCTTTTCATGATCTACAAACACTTAATTTTTATCAAGCTCAAAAATAGTGGGATTAAAACCTTCAAACCCACTTTTAACAATTTTATAACAAGATGACTGATCAATCTCATTTTCAATAGTAGTATAATTAATATTATCAACCAATATAGGACCATCATCTAGAGCTTTATTATAAACATTTTCAAAAGAATCCACGGGAACATAACATTCATCCTCCTTTGGTAAGCATGGGAGACAATCAAATAATGTAAGGGGTAAAGAGTTACTCTCATTAGAAGGTAGGAATGGGTAGATCCATTCGTCCTCCTCTTAATCATCACTCTCCTCCTCTTTTTCATCCAATGAGCTTGCAGTTTCAGCAATTTCTTCTTTCATAGGCTCCTGCAAGGCATTAGTCTCTTCCGCTGGTGGAGAGCATCTATTAAGATATTTAAGAATATAGCCATTTTCTTCCTTGTAATTATCAAAGCAAAATTTAAGTATATCATAAACCTCATATTTATAAGGTGCATCATCAATGTTTTCAAGCAAATAGGCTAGTTCAAATGCACCCTTCCAAGCAATAAATTCTTCAATTTGTTCCACATCATAAAAGTCATAATTTCCCTTAACATAAGAAGATATGGTAACATCATCATTATACTCACATTAAAAAGGGAGGTGTTTATACCTCTTGCAGCAACAAGATTTATCAAAGCAATAAGTAACATTATAACTAGAGCACACATTTCTAGCAATGGTATACAATTTATCAATTTGTTCCCATAAGTGTTTCCCTTTTTGTGACAAGTGGTGTTCCTTATAATAATATTTTTGTTCTTCCTTGAACCAACCTTGCTAATTAGATTGAGTTTCAAAGAAACCAACCATTGATAAAAAGCATGATAAAGCAAGACAATAATAGACCAACGAAAATAACAACTATAGTAGGAACTATTTTTTATATTTTTGATAAAAATAACAAGCAAACAAAGAAGAAATAAACTAAGAAAAACAAATAAGACAAAGTAAAGAGATTGGTTATGAGGGACTCCCCTGGTGAAGATGTCATTGACTCCCCGGCAACGAGCCAGGAAAATACTTGCTGGCTCGTGGTTGATATCGAGCTCGTTGGGGAACCCCAAGACGAAGGTATGATGAGCATAGTAGTAAGTTTCCCTCAGTTATGAAACCAAGGTTATCGAACCAGTAGGAGCAAGGAAACACCTCCAAGGTGTTGTTTCCAACTTGGAATCCTGCACAACACAACCACATAACTTTGCCCCCAACTTACAGTGAGGTTGTCAATCTCACCGGTTTTGCTGAAAACAAAGGATTAAACATATCGTGTGGAAGAAAGTAATAGCTTGCAGAAAGTAAACTGTAAACAGTTGTAGATTGATGGTAAAAGAAAGGACCGGGGTCCATAGTTCACTAGAGGTGATTCTCCTTAAGATAGATGACATGTTGGGTGAACAAATTACAGCGGGGCATCTAACAAACATCGAGAAAGCATACATGCATATACTAATCATCTTGACTCCTATGATATTTGATTGGGCATTACAACATTATACATAGACCGTAATCCAACTGCATCTATGACTAATAATCCACCTTTAGGTTATCATCCGAACCCCCTCCAGTATTAAGTTGCAAGCAACAGATAATTGCATTAAGCATTGTGATACATTGCAAATGTATCTATAATTTTTGATGTTCCATGCTTGGTTTTATCCACTTTATTGTGTTTTGTACACACTTTGGAGTACTTTTCATATGATTTCTTGGACTAACCTATTAACAAGAGCCACAGTGCCAGCTGCATGTTTTCTGCTGTTTTTGGTTCCAGCAAAGTTAGAAAATGAATATTCTCAGAACTGGACGGGACAAAAGCCAAAGTGCCTATTTTTTCGGAAGTCATCAGATGCCAAAGTATGAGACGGAGAGGGGCCAGGGGGCCACCACACCACCTGGCCGCGTAGCCAGGCCTGGCCCGCGCCAGGGGGTGGTCTGGCCGACCCCAGCACCCCCTCGGCCTCCCCTTCCGACTATAAGATGCCCTCGGGACGAAAACCCTAAGGGCCCGATCAAAAATCCATGAAAGAGTCTATAGCTGTCGTCATCTCCATCCCAAGATCGCGAGGGATCTGAAGCTCTTCCCGACACCCTGCCGGAGAGGGGAATTCACCCTGGAGGCCTTCTTCATCACCATGCAAGCCTCCGGTGTGATGCGTGAGTAGTTCATCCTTGGACTAGGGATCCATGTAGTAGCTAGATGGCTGGTTCTCGTCCTTTCTACTTTCATGTTAAGATCTTGTGAGCTTCGTTCATGATCAAGATCATCTATTTGTAATTCTGCATGTTGTGTTTGCGGGGATCCGATGGATATTGAGATGCTATTTCAGATTGATTATTGATTCTATCATGTCTTTGTTATTTGTGATCTTGCATGCTTTCCGTTGTTAGTAGCTATCTTGGCCATGTGGATGCTAGCAACTCCAAGAGTTAGTATTTATGCTCGATAGTGGGTTCATGCCTCTGGTAATCTGGGGAAGTGACCGAAATCTCTAAGGTACTAGATGTGTTGTTGCTACTAGGGAGAAAACAACAATCCTTTGTTCATAGAACAATCATATTGTTTACTTTACATGCAGTTCGTAAAGCAATAATCTGTTGCTTGCAACTTAATACTGGAGGGGGTTCAGATGATAACCTGAAGGTGGATTATTAGTCATAGATGCAGTTGGATGGCGGTCTATGTATAATGTTGTAATGCCCAATCGAATCTCAAAGGAGTCAAGATGATTAGTATATGCATGTATTGCTTTCTCGATGTTTTTCAATTGCCCTGTTGTAATTTGTTCACCCATCATGTTATCTATATTAAGGAGAGCCACCTCTAGTGAACTATGGATCCCGGTCCTTGTCTTTTACCTTCAATCTACGATCTTTTACTGCTTTGTGTTTACTTTCTACAAACTTTAACTTCTTTCCATTCGATACGTTTAATCCTTTGTTTTCCGCAAAACACGGTGAGATTGACAACCTCATCGCAAGTTGGGGATAAAGTTCTGTGGTTGTGTTTTGCAGGTCTCCATGTTGCTACTAGCACCGGTAGTGCGCCCTGCCAAGGCTCAGCTAGCAACACCTTTGGGGTGTTTCCTTGCTCCTACTAGTTCGATTAAACCTTAGTTTCATAACTGATGAAAACTTGCCGTTGTGCTCATCATACCTTCCTCTTGGGTTTCCCAACGAGCTCTGCATCAACATCGCACCAGCATTTTTCTGGCGTCGACACTGAGCCATCAAGCATTTTTCTGGCGCCGTTGCCGGGGAGTCAAGGACATCTTCACAAGGGGAGTCCCTCATAACCAATCTCTTTACTTTGTTATTTTTGTTTTGCTTAGTTTCTTTTTGTTTTGTTATGTTTGTTGGTTTGTTATTGTCTTGCTTTATCATGCTTTCTATCAATGGTTGGTTTCTTTGAAACTGAATCTTATTGGCAAGGTGGGTTCACGGAAGAACAAAAATATTATTATAAGGAGCACTGCTTGTCACAAAAATGGAAACACTTATGGGAACAAATTGATAAATTGTATACCATTGCTAAAAACGTGTGCTCTACTTATAATGTTACTTATTGCTTTGATAAATCTTGTTGCTGTACGAGGTATAAACACCTCCCTTTTCAATGTGAGTATAATGATAATGTTACCATATCTTCTTATGTTAAAGGGAAGTATGACTTTTATGATGTGGAACAAATTGAAGAATTTATTGCTTGGAAGGGTGCATTTGAACTTGCTAGTTTGCTTGAAAATACTGATGATTCACCTTATAAATATGAGGTTTATGAAATACTTAAATTTTGCTTTGATAATTATAAGGTAGAAAATGGCTATATTCTTGAATATCTTAATAGATGCTCTCCACCAATGGAAGAGACTAATGCCTTGCAGAAGCCTATGGAAGAAGAAATTGCTGAAACTGGAAGCTCATTGGATGAAAAAGAGGAGGAGAGTGATGATCAAGTGGAGGAAGAATGGATCTACCCATCCCTACCTTCTAATGAGAGTAACTCTTTACCCCTTGCATTATTTGATTGTCCCCCATGCTTACCAAAGGAGGACGAATGTCATGTTCCTGAGGATTCTTTTGAAAATGTTTATAATAAAGCTCTAGTGTTTGTAGATCATGAAAAGCATGCTTTATGTGATAGTTATATTGTTGAGTTTATTCATGAGGCTACTGAAAATTATTATGAGAGAGGAAAATATGGTTGTAGAAGTTTTCATGGTGTTGAAACACCTCTCTATGTGCTGAAAGTTTTGAAGTCACTCTTGTTTTATCTTCCTATGCCTGTCACTTTGTTCTTTGTGAATTTATTTGCATACAAGATTCCTATGCATAGGAAGTGGTTTAGACTTAAATGTGTTTTGAATTTGCTTCTTGATGCTCTCTTTTACTACAATTCATATTTCTTATATGAGCATCTTCTCAAACTATCATGCCTAACTTAAAGGCGTTAAAGAAAAGTACTTATTGGGAGATAACCCAAAAGTTTTAGATGAGTCTTGGAAGTTATTACTTCAGTAATAACCGCTCCTTATCCTTTTTATTTCCTTTTTATGCCAAGAGTAACCTCTAATGAGAGAGATGTAATGATTGGCAAAGTTGTTGTCCCGAAACAGATTTTGGTGCTTCACCGTAAAAATCGTGTAAAATCTCTGAACGTCTTTTTGAGGCGTGCATTTTTTTGCTTCTGACTCAGGTTGTTATCTAACTTTCTTTAGTTCAACACTTTTTGATTTGAGCATTAGAAGGTCTTAAAAAGATCGTCTTTACCTGTTGGTCTGTTTTGACAGATTTCTGCCATTTTCTGCATTTGCTTCTTGTTGGTTCCTTTTCGAGTTCTTTTGGGGAATTGAGATTTTTGAGGGAAGTACTACAGTAGCTAGTGTTCTAATGGAAGTTTATTTGGTGTTAGAACTGAACCTTAAGACTTATTTATCTTGAGTGCACTAATGTTGCTAATAAAGATTGTGTGAAGTTTTGTATGAAGGAAAAATTTCAGGTGTATGGAAGGAATGAGTAATGAGATGAATGATGGACTAAAGCTCAAGCTTGGGGATGCCACGCGTGTCACCCCAAGAAATATCCAATAAGTACATGCGTCAAAGCTTGGGGATGCTCAAGGCATCCCCTTCTTCATCAATAAAAATCCCAGGTTTCTTCCAAACGCTTCATTTTTATTGTTTCATGCACATTTGTGTTTTTCTTGGAGCGTCTTCTTTGTCATTTTCGTTTTGGTTTTCGTTTACTTTTGTTTGCTTAGTTTGCTGAATAAATTGGTTGGACCCCCTCTTTCATACATTGGTTTGCAAATAGTTTGGTTTGGTTTGGAAAAGAGTAGGAAAGTTCACGCTTATGTGGTAAAGAGAGCTTGTTTTTTACTGTGGCCTATGCTTTGTCATGCCATGCTTGATATTGTTTTGGCTTTATGCTTAGTATTCTTTGCTGTAGCATGACTTGTTATAAACAATTGAGATTGCTTAATGTGCTTTGGATGAATCATGCGTTGTTTTAGCATATTAAAGCATAGTATAGTGGTATTCTCCTTTGATACTTTATTTGGGTTGACTTGGCGCATGCTCACACCATGTTATGACTATCCAAAGTCACCATAGCCTTTATGATCCTTTAGTTTTCAACTTGTAGTATCACTTTATGCTTTGATCAATGATGTTTTATCGCTCTGCATGATTATGGCCATTATTGCTCTCTTAGTTTGTCGCTCCCAGTCTTTTGCTAGCCTCCACAACCAAGTATGAGTTCCACTCATGCATCCTACTCCCTAAACCAAGTTATTCCAAAGAGTCCACCATACCTACCTACTAGCTTATGCTATTCCAAGTATATGCATGCTTTTGTTTACCTTCCAAATTAAACTTGTTATGAGAAAACTAGTGATTAAAGCTCTCACGAACTTGATGGCACACTTTACTTTTCTTGCCCTTAATAAAATTGAACCATTGTGTCGTCTATGTTGTATATGCTTGCACTTATTTGTTGGGAATTAGCAGAACCATGCTTTCATGGGGAACGCTTTCAACATTGCACTTGGTACTTGTACCTAGTTGATATCATGCTATTTTGTATATGGATGTCATCGGTGTGAAATGAAAGGGGAGCTTGTAAGTCCATGGAGTTATGTATATGTGTTAGAGAAACGCTTGATGCTGACATGATGGAAACCTGCAGCGTAACCATAATGAGCTGTCTATGAAGCATTCTTCTTATATAAAAAAAGAGTCCTATATTGAGAAAAAAAGAGAAAAGAGAAAAAAAGAGATTATGAAAAGAGGAAAGAGAGAAAAGGCACCATATTCCCATGTAAAATAAGAAGATTGCTGAGATGCTTGTTGTCTGCTTGCCTTGTCATTTTGATATGGGGATTCTTCCGTATCATCGGGCAAGGGGTACCCCGTTGGCGGTTCTCTATGATACACATATACTTACAATGACAAGAACTTACAGGTGACTAAACTTGAGTAGCATGAGGAGCGGCCCTCGTATACAAGGGAGATGAGATTTCTAACTTATACCTCGTACCATAATTTTTGGAAGCTCTTTATGAGACTTGAATACCTACTTCCTTCTATGAAGGCCTTTCTTCCACCATTATATTGAGTCTCCACCTTCTACCTTTATGCACCTACTTTGAGAGCATAGTGGCCATTCTTAGTTCTATGTGCATTGTCCCAAGACTAGTTGATTGATGCATAACTTGATATTGCTTGTTTTAAACTATTTGTATCTAGTCACTCTTATGAACTTCGAAGGTGTCCTATGCATTTATATTTGCTAGTCTATTGAGGGACAAGCTGAATACTATCATGCTATGTTTTCTTTATGTGAAACAAACAAACGTCTTGCAAAGCATTGTTATTCATGAATCTTTTGTTTGTGCCTTTTCATATTGCATCATAGTCTCTTTGTCTTATTGCTAGAACTTTGTCTTTCATGTTATGATTGAAGTACTATGATCCCAGCTTTGAATATTTTACAAATAGTTTGATCAAGTCTTTGATGGTGCATGTCACCTCAAAAATTATTCTTTCTTTTTATCACTTATCTACTCGAGGACGAACAGGAGTTAAGCTTGGGGATGTTGATACATTGCAAATGTATCTATAATTTTTGATGTTCCATGCTTGGTTTTATCCACTTTCTTGTGTTTTGTCCACACTTTGGAGTACTTTTCATATGATTTCTTGGACTAACCTATTAACAAGAGCCATAGTGCCAGATGCTTGTTTTCTGCTGTTTTTGGTTCCAGGAAAGTCAGAAAATGAATATTCTCAGAATTGGACAGGACAAAAGCCAAAGTGCCTATTTTTACGGAAGTCATCAGATGCCAGAATACGGGATGGAGAGGGACCACGGGGCCACCACACCACCTGGCCGCGTGGCCAGGCCTGGCCCGCGCCAGGGGGTGGTCTGGCCGACCCTAGGACCCCCTCGGCCTCCCCTTCCGACTATAAGATGCCCTCGGGACGAAAACCCTAAGGGCCCGATCAAAAATCCACGAAAGAGTTTTTAACCTCCGTCATCTCCATCCCTAGATCGGTAGGGATCTGAAGCTCTTCTCGGCACCCTACCTGAGAGGGGGATTCACCCTGGAGGCCTTCTTCATCACCATGCAAGCCTCTGGTGTGATGTGTGAGTAGTTCATCCTTGGACTACGGATCCATGTAGTAGCTAGATGGCTGGTTCTCCTCCTTTGTGCTTTCATGTTTAGATCTTGAGAGCTCCGTGCATCATCAAGATCATCTATTTGTAATTCTGCATGTTGTGTTTGCGGGGATCCGATGGATATTGAGATGTTATTTCAGATTGATTATTGATTCTATCATGTCTTTGTTATTTGTGATCTTGCATGCTTTCCGTTGTTAGTAGCTATCTTGGCCAAGTAGATGCTAGCAACTCCAAGAGTTAGTATTTATGCTCGATAGTGGGTTCATGCCTCTGGTAATCTGGGAAGTTACAGAAATCTCTAAGGTACTAGATGTGTTGTTGCTACTAGGGAGAAAACAACAATCCTTTGTTCATAGAACAATCATATTGTTTACTTTACACGCAATTCGTAAATCAATAATTTGTTGCTTGCAACTTAATACTGGAGGGGGTTCGGATGATAACCTGAAGGTGGATTATTAGTCATAGATGCAGTTGGATGGCGGTCTATGTATAATGTTGTAATGCCCAATCGAATCTCAAAGGAGTCAAGATGATTAGTATATGCATGTATTGCTTTCTCAATATTTGTCAATTGTCCCGCTGTAATTTGTTCACCCTACATGTTATCTATCTTAAGGAGACACCTCTAGTGAACTATGGATCTCGGTCCTTGTCTTTTACATTCAATCTACGATCTTTTACTACTTTGTGTTTACTTTCTGCAAACTTTTACTTCTTTCCATTCGATACGTTTAATCTTTTGTTTTCCGCAAAACACGATGAGATTGACAACCTCATCGCAAGTTGGGGACAAAGTTCTGTGGTTGTGTTGTGGAGGTCTCCACGTTGCTACTAGCACCGGTAGTGCGCCCTGGCAAGGCTCAGCTAGCAACACCTTTGGGGTGTTTCCTTACTCCTACTGGTTCGATTAAACCTTGGTTTCATAACTGAGGGAAACTTTCTACTGTGCTCATCATACCTTCCTCCTGGGGTTCCCAACGAGCTCTACATCAACATCGCACCAGCATTTTTCTGGCGCCGACACTGAGCCATCACATTGCGTGTAAAGTAAACAATACGATTGTTGTATGAACAAAGGATTGTTGTTTTCTCCCTAGTAGCAACGGCACATCTAGTACCTTAGAGATTTATGTCACTTCTCCAGATTACTAGAGGCATGAACCCACTATCGAGCATAAATACTCCCTCTTGGAGTTGCTAGCATCTACTCGGCCAAGATATCTACTAACAACGAAGAGCATGCAAGATCACAAATAACAAAGACATGATAGAATCAATAATCAATCTGAAATAGCATCTCAATATCCATCGGATCCCCGCAAACACAACATGTATGATTACAAATAGATGATCTTGATCATGAATAGAGCTCACAAGATCTAAACATGATAGCACAAAGGAGAAGAACCAACCATCTAGCTACTACATGGACCTATAGTCCAAGGATGAACTACTCACGCATCACACCGGAGGCTTGCATGGTGATGAAGAAGGCCTCCAGGGTGAATTCTCCCCTTTGGCAAGGTGCCGGGAAGAGCTTCAGATCCCTCCCGATCTAGGGATGGAGATGACGGCGGCTAGAGACTCTTTCGTGGAATTTTGATCGGGTACTTATGGTTTCTTTATCGGAGGCATCTTATAGGCGAAAGGGGAGGCTGAGGGGGTGCCCTAGGCGGCCACACCACCCCCTGGCGCGGGCCAGGCCTGGCCGCGCGGCCAGGTGGTGTGGGCGCCCCCTGGCCCCTCTCCGTCTCGTATTCTGGCTCCGTGTCCCCCTCGGTGAAATATTGACTTCGGCTTTTGTCTCGTCCAATTCCGAAAATATTCATTTTCTGACTTTCCTGGAACCCAAAACAGCACAAAACAGGCAGCTGGCACTGTGGCATATTGTTAATAGGTTAGTCCAAGAAAGTGTATAAATATACTCCAAAGTGTGGACAGAACATAAGAAAGTAGATATAAACCAAGCATGGAACATCAAAAATTATAGATACGTTTGCAACGTATCAATCTTGAATAAGCATCCAAGAAAGAAAGATGTTCACATCCCGCAGTTGCATCGATTATTTGGTTGATTCGCGGTAATGGGAAGTGATATTTTGGACAATGTTTGTTCAGTGCAGTAAAGTCGATGCACATCCGAAGTTCTATAGTGTTTTTCTTTAGAACACATACTGGATTTGCGACCCACTCTGCTTTTGTTAGTTCTTTGATAAAGTTGGCGTCGGTAAGGCAATGGAGCTCCTTTCCAATGGCTTTACGCTTTGGTTCTACGAAGCGAAGTAGCGGTTGCTTTACTGGCTCTGCCTTTAGGTCCAAATTTAATGCATGCTCAGCGAGTTCCCTGGGAATTCCCGACATGTCGGAAGGTAGCCATGTGAAAATCTCCTAGTGCTCACGGAGGAACTCGATGAGCGTGATTTCCTATGCGGGATCAAGATTGGAAGCCACAAATGTTGTTTTCGTCGGATCGATGGGGTGGAGCTGTACTTCTTTTGTGTCCTTTGCGGTGTCAAAAGCCTGATCAGGATTGACACGCGCTACTTCCAGAGGTTCTGCTATTGCTGAAGTTTTGAGTTGTTCGAACTCTAATGACATCCCGAAAGATTCAAAAAAATTGTTAAACTCCCTGTCGCAATTGTCGGCACGTGTGAAGCTTCCCTTTACCGTGATGATTCCTTTTGGTGATGGCATCTTCATGACCAAGTACGCATAATGCGGTACTGCCATAAACCGTGCGAAAGCTGGTCGTCCAGGATCGCATGATATTGCGATGGCCAGTCCATGACTTTGAATTCGAGTTTTTTTATCGCCTGAAATTTACTTTGGAACCAAAAACAACATCAAGAAATACTTTGCCCAAAGGAATTTCGGCTTTACCTGGTACTATTCCATGGAAAGATGTTTCTGTTGGTGCGAGGTTGTCCAGGGGGTATCCCATTGTTCGTAACGTTTTTGAGTAGATCAGATTTATGCTGCTTCCTGCGTCCATGAAGACTTTACTCATGTCGAACCTGCCAATTTGTGCTTCGACTATCAAGGCTGAGTGACCTGGTCGTGGGACCCAAAGCGGGTGATCGACTCTGCTGAATGTGATTTCTTGCTCAGACCAATGGAGATATTCGGGTGTGGTTGATGTTGTTGTTTCCGCCATGTTGATTTGTCTTGTGATGAGCTTTTGGGTTCTGTTGGATGGACGCCCTTTCTGAATCATTAACATTGCCCGTTTTGACCTGGGGTATTCACCGTTTTGATCATTTGTGTTTTGTGGTGGCACTGCTGGTGATGGTGGTGGTGGTGCGCCGATGGCTAATGTGCCATGCATAGATCTATATCCTCTGTTTGCCACTTCAATTGCTTTTGCATTACATAGCTCCTACATCTTCAAGAATGTTCGGCAGTCTTTCATGAGATGGTTGGATTATTGCCTGCCTGCTGAGTCGATGTAAAAGTGCATATTACAAGGTCCTTCCAGCATTTTCATTGTAGACATAGGTGGATCTCGAGCTCTTGGTTGGTACCGTTGTGCTGACTGGCTTCTTCCAACGTCATCCCTATTATTGTGGTACCCGCCGTTGTAGTCGTTGCTTCTGTTGTTACCTTCACATGAGAAACTAGCCGCAACGTAACTTGGTCTTGTGTTTCCATCGTTGTTCCTTCTTCTTCTATCATTGCCATGTTTATCCCTGTCTTCCTCGGGTGATCGCGTATGCTTGTTATGCAGCGCATCTTCTCCATCAGCCCAGCGATTTGGTATTTCCATCAGTTGTGATATTGTTTTGGGTTTGACCCGTCCCAGTTCTTCTATGAATTCTTGGTGACGGAGGCCGTCGTTGAAGGCATCGATGGCCCTTTCGTCGGATATGGATTCAGCCGAGTTTTTTATGATATTCCATTGTTGGATGAATGCTCTTATTGACTCCCCATACTTTTGTTTGCATGCTCGTAACTGCTCCAAGGATGCAGGTCATTTAAGCGTGGATTGGAAGTGTCGGATGAACTTATCTTCTAGGTCGTTCCAGCTGCCGATTGAATCCTCGAGTAGTTGCCCGAGCCATGATCTTGCGGCACCGGTGAGGTGCAGTTGTAAGCTTTGCATTGTAGTGGCTGTGGAGCCGCCTTGCAACTTGACAGTGGTAAAATAGTCTACTAACCATGCTTCGGGTTCCTGGAGTCCATCGTACTTTGGCGGTCGTGCGGAAGTTTGAAGTCCTTGGGTACTGAGGTTTTGCGAATCCTCTGAGTGAAACAGCTGGCCCCGCACAGTTCGTAATCGTCTTCGTTGTTGTGGTATCATCGGTTGCGGTTTCGTCTCTTGATCCATTGTTCCTGTGTTGCGTGTTGTCGTTTCTTGTGTTGCTTCATGGCTCGGGTGCCACAAGATGTGCTTGGTGTGGCGATCGAGATCATCGGGTGTGTCCCACTTGCCGAGGACTATTGTGACGGCGTGGGGATCTATTGTGCTGTCACGTGGTTCCTTGTTCTTCTTCTGCGAGGGAGGCTCCTACCATGCCAAGGTTCATCAGGGTGGAGCGATGGAGGGCCCCACGAGGATCATCGGGTGCGGGCTGAGTTATGAGTAGATATGTTTGTGCAGCCACAATGACTGCTTGGGCCATTTTTCCTTGATGTTTCATGCTTGATCAATCGACATGAATGATAGATATAGATCATGGATGAGTCCGCCTCTCTCTGCTTCAGGGATATTCGCTAATCGAGATGTTCTCCTTCCTGGTGGTGCTCCTCCTATTACTCTCCCTGATCCTCGGGTGGAACTTAGTTGTTCCCGTCATAAGCTGGATTCGTCGGCTAATCTCTTTCTTTTGTCGAGTTGTCTTTGCATCCGGAGTAGACCTCTCTTCTTGTGATGAAGCAGATATTGATATGCTAATAAATCCTTGTGTGAAGCGTCCGCTGTCATTAGGACTACTCCTGAAATTGCTTCCCTTGCCCTTTGCCATGTCGCTGCTGGTAGCCGAAGAGTTCGCCTCTCTCCTTCATGTGGCTCTCCGCCTCTTCCTTGGACTATGCGGTTTTCCACCGTTTCTCCTTCGTTTTCATGGTTCCCTTCATTGTTGTGATTTCCTGTATTGTCATCTGATAAAATATCATTGGGGTCAAGGATAGGGTTACCGTTGGAGTCGCGTGGTGTTTAGGAGTTCCCGTCGACCATGCACACTTGATGGCGTGTTATGCGTGGGCTGGTGATGTCGTCTTCTGCTCCAAAGCATGCGCTGTTGGTATTTTTATATTGTAGTTCTGGGTAAATCTTCGCCATCCTTATTCCAAAGTTGACATTTTTGCTGCTTTCTTCGGGTTCTGACTTTTCCGTGCTTGCTTCGTGTGGTGGGGTCGGTTGTGGGTCCGATCCGAAGGATATATTGTCATAAAGACCATCAAGGTCCCCCGAATCCATCTCGATTTGCTCACTTTCCTTGCCTGTTTCGATCTGTGTTGTGGCGTCCATGGAGGACCCGACGGAAGATGCTGGTACCGTCGTAGGCGTGAGTTTTTCCACCGACGGTTCTGATGTGATCAAGGTCAAAGGGTGCAATTCTTGCGGGTCTTTTGCTTGTAAGGGGAAGCTTCCAACGATTAGATCGGATCCTCCATTGAAATCGGCGGGTACCAATACTGGGGTGGGCGGGTGTGGAAGTACTTTGGTCGGTTGATGCTTGATGGAGAACGGTCCGCTGAATCCGTGGTTCCAGCGTTCAAATTTCCCACAGACGGCGCCAGTTGACGAGAGGTAACCTCGACAATGCCCATGATGATGGACTTAGGGTTTCGCGGAAAAGAGAACGCTAGGGATTTCCTCGGATGTCAGGAAAACAATAAAGTCAAAGTCGCCTGAATATTGGGAAATCGCACTATTACAAGTTGTCTTCTAGATTTCGGTACCCTCGCTTGGGCTTCTCCTGTCCTATATATAATAGGCCAGGTCTCAAAGGTGTATGCGAATAGGTTTCATACACGCGCGATTACAACACCAACACAATGTCGGTTCATAGTCTCTTTCCTAATACAATCAAAGCCTTTGTCAGTTGCTTCCTTGGGCTGTCGTCTAGAATCTTCATGGGCCGGAAGCCCTTTTACCCAGTATAGGGTAGTAAACCATAAGCATCTGAATAATCATACCTATGTCAGCTACCAATACATTATCATTATCTCTCCAACGGAAGGACCAAGATATTGTGAATGCCATGAATTGTGTCAAGTCAACCAGGAGTCATTTTCTTGCTATGAGAGAAATGGATGGGACTCTCTGCTACACGATGTGCAGGCGTTTTGTGAGAAACATGATATTGTCATGTTAGAAATGGAAGAAGGATATGTCAATCCCAAGAAAAAACAACGGAACACTGGTATTACCAACCAACACCACTATCAGGTTGATTGTTTCAATGGTGATATTGATTGGCTTGTTCAAGAGTTTCATAGTCGTTTCGGTGAGACATCCTCTAACTTGCTGATATGGTCAGTAGCTCTGAGTTCGAGAGATTCATTTCATGATTTTAATTTGGAGAATCTGATGAGCCTGGCTAAACTTTATCTGAATGATTTTGACTTCGGAGAATTGAGGGATCTAAGCTACCATCTTCGGCTCTATATTGTTGATGTGCGAGAAGATGATAGATTCTCCAACATAGAAGATATTGGTGATCTTTCTAAGAAAATGGTGGAGACAAGGAAGCATATTTGTTATCCTTTAGTTTATCGATTGCTGAATTTAGTACTTGGCTTGCCTGTTGCCACTGCCACAGTTGAGAGGTGTTTCTCGACAATGAAGCTCATGAAAACTTATTTGCGCAATCGTCTCAATGATGATAGTTTGAGTGATAATGTCATTTGCTACATGGAGAAGGAAGAAATGAAGAAAGTCACCAATGATCAAGTCATGGACCGATTCATGAAAATAAGAGATCGTAAATATTAAGGTAACACTCTCTAACTTAAAATACTATACCTGGTTATTTTACTTCAGCTGATAACTTGAATCCGCATTTCCAATTTACAGGTTATGGAGAATGAGAGGTGGGATGATGTCTTTTGCGAAACACATTATTATTAGTTTTCTTTTAGTAAGAGCTTGATCATTCTTATTTCTAGGCATACCGATTTGCCCTTTGTTTTGTTGAATTTTTTATTCTAAAACTTGTTAAATGAGATGGTATTATTAAATATTTGATTTAGTTATGTATATACTGAAGTCGATGTATACCTCACGCACCATGGTATTTTTTTTCTAGATTCACCCCTGTATTAATATAGTAACCACTCGAATACAACGATATAGCTGTTGGGGCCACAACACAAGCACACCCAAACGAAAACAAAGAGAAAAAAGAAAACAATGCCAACAACAGTAGATCGACTAAGAGAAGATGACTCACAACCGCTGCTCCCTCTGCACTTGTCCCACCGCGGGCCTAGTGCTCTGAGTTGCCGCGTACCAAGCAACACCCTCAAGAAGGAATGCGACGTTGATGATGTTGTTGCCAGGACTAGTCCTAGGGTTTAGCCCAGTACTCGGAGGGAGTGAGGAGGGGTACACCCAGCGCCCTTCAGGAAGGAAGGGTGGCACCCACAAGCGTTACCATGTCGGTGCCAGACGAGCTAGCAGGCATTTCGCCCGACCCCCGACCCACAGCCCCGATCGCTCCGTAGCACTCCCTCCAACTTGATGTCCACCAACGTGCGCCACCACTGTCTTATTGTCACCCTCGCCATCTCCCTACAGACACCATCATGAGGTCTAAAGGCGGAATAGGATGGTGCAACAGTGGTCGGGGACGGCAGCGCTGTCGTCGAGCGGGAGGGAACTACCTCCACCGCTTTCGTGGTAGCCAACCGGTGAAGGGAATATGCCCAAGAGGCAATAATAAAGTGATTATTATCTTATTCCTTATTTATGATAAATGTTTATTTTGCATGCTATAATTGTATTAATTGGAAACATTAATACATGTGTATTTAATAAAAAAATAAAGGGTTCCTAGTTATGCCTCTCTTATAAACTAGTCCGTTGATTAACAAGATGATCAAGGTTTCCTGATCATGGACATTGGATGTTGTTAATAACGAGGTCATAGCATTGGTGAATGATGTGATGAACATTCATCTGAAGTATAGCATTACGATCAAAGTCATTATGTTTATATTTCTATAACATCATACGAAGTAATCTTAGTCCTTAGACCATGAGATCATGTTAATTGCTGATACCAGAAGAGTACTTTGATAACATCAAAAATCACACCGTAACAGGGTGACTATAAAGGTGAGTTTGGATACTCTAAAAGTGTTATGTTGAGGCTTATGGATTAAGAGTGGGATTTTTCCATCCCGATGACGGATAGATATACTCAGAGCCCTCTCGGTGATATCACATTGAAATAGCTTGCAAGAAAGTGATGTGATCACTGGAATGTTATATCACGGGAACGAGAAAAGTGTCCATGTAGGTAACGATATCAAACTAGGTATGGGGATACCAATGATTGAATCTTGGACATGTAATATATCGCGAGACAAAGGGATTTGGTTACAACGTTAAAGGTTCACACGATCACTAGAGTCATCGTTGAATGTGTGGAAGTCAGTACGGATCTCCAGGTCCCGCTACTGATTATTGACCAGAGAGGGGTCTCGATCATGTTTGCGTTATTCGTGAACCGTAGGGTGACACACTTAAGGGATACTGACGCTATTTAGGAGCAAATATGTTTCATAAAAAGATTATGAAAGCATTCGAATCATTTCGATGGAAATCGGAATTGTTTCAGGTGAAATTTTTGAAACTGGTTCTACATGTGATATTGAAATGTTGTAGGGAGTTTTATGTGAATGTTTGTTAATTAAAGTAATTGACAAAATTCCGAATAAAATAAATAAAAGTGTTTTATTTAAAGAGAAAATGCATTTAATTTGGTGGACATTAAATGCAAAGTGAGTGGAGTTGAAATTGATGTGAGTGGGCTTAGTGGAAGCTCTACCCACATGAATGAGGGAGAGGTGGGGGCACCTATCATGGCCGGCCAGCCATGGCCTTGGGGCTGCGCTCCCTTCTCTATAAAAGGAGCCCCATGGCTCTTCTCCACTTGCCCCACCTTCTCGTGAAGGTTCTCTTCTCCCTCTAGTTATTCCCCATGGTCTCGAATTAGCGAGATACATGTTCTCGATGGCTTTATCTGAAAAGAGAGTTGTTGCTTCCGCTGCATCGCTCGAGCAAGGAGGCGGAGGTTGTTCGGTGGACCGGATGTGCGTGCGATCACGGATGCACCGCTGCTTTGTGGTGCTGGACTTGATGGTGATGGACCTGATGGTGCTAGAACTGCTGGACCTGAAGAACATCATCACGATCTTGAGATCGGCAAGTGTACAACTACATCAACCACAAAATCAGTTTCGTTAACAATGCTTTGTCGATCTCCAAGGGTATGTTCTCTATGGATGTATATACACCCGTTGCTTGTATCTAGTAGATAGATCTTGGCGTATAATAGTTCCTATTGTATGAAAATTTTGTTTTCTATGCTGCGAACCCAACAACCAGATGTGGCAACAAGGGCACACCAGTCCCCGTCGGGCCCGGCTGAGCCAAATCGGGCCCGTAAAGCCCCTGTCGCCCCGCTGCAACAAGCCAACGACGCAGCTCTGCCATCCCTAGTGGCTACCCACGATCCACCTCCACCTTCAGGGAGCCAAGCTGCCGCCAGGAGGGCTAATGGCCCACCCAGACCTAGATGGGGCCCAGGTCTGGGTCAAGTGGGTACCTCCGCCGCCTTCCTATGCTGCTGCAAGGTGCCACCGCCAACGGCTGCCCCTCTCCGCTATTGTTCACCCTGGTCCGCGCCAGGAAGCCCCATCGCTGAGCTAGACCCGCTGCCACCTGGGAACACCGCCCGAAATTGCCCTGCCCCACGCAGAGCTCCGCCGAGAGGGGAAAGACGAGGGGCCGCCACCGTCTAGGCCTAGACCTGCGATGACCGCCGATGACGGCGGGGGAGAGAGGAGCACGGGGTGAGAAGGAGGCGGGGAGTGGCGGCACGGCCCGGTCGTCACGGGGAACGATGCGGGTCGCGAGAGTCTGTTCTGTGACCGCTTTCAATTCCCCCTCCATCCACTAAAAGCCACTTAGATACGTTCTATGCTAAAATGTTTTATATTTATGAACGGAGAGAGCCTCCCAGCCGGGACGACCGAGCTATCGCAATAATATCCGAGCTATATGCTTATTTGTCTTTAATTTACTTATTATGTTCTAGGGCTAGCTAATTAGAAAATTCCCCAATTAATCGAGGGTTCTCCAAATCTGGAGAATTTCGTTGGTCGATATCCTACTGGGATTGACAGTTCCCTCTCACCAACTTTTTTTCCCTAGGGATTAGAAAAATTGGTCCAAAAGCTAGCTATATCGGGTTCACGATGGCTCAATATTAGGGAGCTGAATTTTCGCGAGATCTGATTTAAACATATTTTTTATCTAAAACTAAAAAATACTACTCTTTTCGTCTAAAAATATATCATAAATTTATATAAATTTGGATAAATATATATACTAAATAATATTTAGATGCATTCGAATTTTAACAAAACTGCGATATTTCTTTGAGTAAACCGCACCTGTGGTCCTATTTCTTTCGATGCAACGTCAAGTAGGTCCTAGTTCTTCTGAACTGAACATTAAGGTCCTAATTGTTTTTAAGTGATTCATCGCAGGTCCTTTTCTCGTCTGACCCGGGTTGACCAGCGCCACGTCGGTAGGGAGGGCTTGGCAGGAGATTTTCCCGTGGCTGGTGGTTGGGATTTATGCGAATGAACCCTTATAAGTAGCCGGCTTCTAATCCCTAGCCCCTAGCTCTTCTTCCCAACCTCTCTGCTCTCTCTCTTGCTGTCGATCCATCGCCATGTCCGTGTCCGCAAGTTCCGGGAATCGACGGAGGCAGAAGCAAGTTTCTCCAGCAGTGTCAGCAGCTCCTCTACCACCAGGGACGTTGTCGTTAGTTCCCTATCCCTGTTGTCGATTTCCCAGGACGATCCGGCTTGTCTCTCAATCGCTAGCTAATCCTGGACATGTCTTCTACAAGTGTCCAAATCATCGTGTAATTTTTGCTAGTTAGTTTATCTGGATTGTTTTAGTTCCTTTTGGTTCTTATTTTCTCTGATTCGTGACAGGTTGCGCCCAATCCCTGCAACTACTACTACTGGGAGAATGGTGAAGACAGCTGTGGATTTTTTAGTTAGAAATGGATTTACCATTCCTATCCCCACCTCTGTTGTTATAGATTCAGATGGACAGATTGGACGTAAAGAAATAGAGGAGGAAGAAGAAGAACATGGGCAGAAGGAGTTCTCACTGAATAAAATGGATGAATTGTTAAAGAAGTTAGATGAACTAGTGGTGATTTGCACAAATTTGTTTAGTGCAATTGCATTTCTTATTGTAGTCATGGTTTATGTAGCTGTTTCTAAGTAGTGTCAGTTGTGTGATGGAATTTGGCATGAGCTAGCCAAGTATGTATGCTATGATGTAATCTGGGGATTGAAAACAATGAACTATGCTTGTTTGATTGTTGGCAGCATATCTTAGTTCAAATGGAAATTTTGGCAGAACTTTGTTTGTTTTTCTGTATTTGGGATGAGATAGTCAAGTATAATAGTAAAAGAACAAGTAAATAACAATTTAAATGAAGACAATATAGCACTTAATATAAGTTTTGGGATGAGCTAGTCTGCAACATTCAGGATTTGCAACAAGTTTTGCAACATCCAGCACAATAGTACACTTAATATAAGTTTGCACTTAAATGGTTTGTGTGAAACCATAGCCACATCATCAGCAAGTGGTTTCATTACAAACCATCCAAAATATGGAACTACTACCTAGTTATGTCCAAAATATCCATCTACTTTTCACTTCTCAACTACTTCCCAGCTGGAAGTATGTTCTCCTTCTTGCCCATGACCTTCTTCTTTATTTTTAAACCAAGTGTTGCAGTAGTTGCCCTTGGAGGGGGTATGTCACCTCTGCATCTTGCAATAAACCGGCTTTCAAGAAGAGGACCTGGCAATGGAGTCTGAGACTGCTGAGTTGCTGTAGCCTGCAAAGCACGGGGAACCAAGAATCAAGCATAGGAAATTACAATTAGTTGTTTCTTTACAATCAATTGTTTATATACTCACTTGGTCCTATAGGATCTGTAGGACACTAGATGATGAAATATCATAACTCATAGAAGATGCAACAATAGTACAAGATGGACTCATCCCCATCTGTGGAACTACCTTTTTCTGAAAAGATATTGGTGTGAGAGCAATGAAATGCATTATTAATGTAAACAAGTGTGAGAGCAATGAAATCTACCTTGTAATTAATCTTCCTCTTCACTGGCATTTTCTTTAGTGTTGTTGGTTCATCAACACGAAGTACAACCTGAATTGGCTCTGGTTGTTCAGGATCTGGTACATGCGGTTGTTCATGATCTGCTACATCTGGTTGTTTAGGATCTGGTACATGTGATGGAGCTAGACCTCTACCCAACTTTGGGCACTTCCTTTTGTTATGGTTAGTTTCATTGCACACACTGTAGTGGCTTACTGTTCCATGTCTGCTCATCCTACTTCCATCATCCTCCTCTAGTGGATTTTTATTTCTTTTCTTACTAGGCCTTCCAACTTGCTTATCAAATTTGGGTGGCCTTATTGAAGGCCCATTCATTTTTTCCACACTCTAGGATCACTGCATGGCATTATCACATTAGCATAAACAGTTTTAAATGCCTCTATGCTGTAGCACTTGTGTACCACTGACTCTAGCTTGATCCTTTCATGCCTAAATACTGCACAAGCATGTCTGCATGGAATTCCTGTGAGTTGCCAGGACCTACAAGAGCATTCCAGCTTCTTTAAGTGCACTTCATACTCTCCATTCATTCCTTTCACCTGGAATAGGTGTTCTGCAGCAAGTGTAGATTGGTACCTGTTGGAAAATTCAATGTTCTTTTCCAACTTTTTCCTAATTTTTGGGTAAATATCTCCATACATATCATCAGTTTCTTTCCTCTTGGCATAATATCTAATCATGAGTTGGTCTTTGATCTTCTTCAGTGCTGTTACAATAGGCAATTCTCTAGCATCAAGTATGTACTTGTTGAAAACTTCACATATATTGTTCAAAAGCAAATCACATTTTGGTAGGTCCTCAAAAAATGCTTTGCACCATTGTCTTGGGTCAATTGCATTCAGATACTCAAATGCCCCCGGTCCATAGCCTTCATCTCATCCATGTGTTTCTGCCAGTATGCCTCCGTAGTGCGCGGGAGGATCGCCAGGTCGCCGCAAATTTGGCCCCTTGCTCATAGGCTCCATCCTCGTGACCACCGCCGCCTATCGATTGTCGTCGTTTAGTACCGGAGCAAAACTGTCGCCACCGCCAGATCGCCTTCCATGTCGCGGGAGAGGTGGAAAGAGGAACATGTTAGCCGGTGAGGTATGGGAAGAAGACGGGGCTATGTGCAAATATTCACCTCCAGCGGTTAGTCCTAGTGGCCCTCCCTACCGACGTGGCGCTGGTCAACCCTGGTCAGATGAGAAAAGGACCTGCGATGAATCACTTAAAAACAATTAAAACCTTAATGTTCAGTTCAGAATAACTAGGATCTACTTGACGTTGCGTCGAAAGAAATAGGACCGCGGATGCGGTTTACTCTATTTCTTTTAAGGACGCAGTGAGTAGCTGTTATTTTACAGTCTTTGGTGTTTATCTGGGATTTGCTGAAGATGTCACCATAGATCCATAGGCCGAAATTAGCCCAAGCAACCTCACCCGTTGCGATCCCCAGATCTTCAACCAAACCGCCGTCACTCATGGCCGCCACCACCTCGCCGTCGACGGCGGCGGCCGCGGTGTGGGCCTTCGCCACCGCTACTTGCGTCAAGCTTCTGCTCGTTCCCACCTACCGCTCCACCGATTTTGACGTCCACCGCTACTGGCTCGCCCTGACCCACGCCCTCCCCGCACGGCAGTGGTACACCGATGCCTCCTCCGAGTGGACGCTCGACTACCCGCCCTTCTTCGCCTACTTCTCCCGCCTCCTCTCTCTCCCCGCGCCCCTCGTGGATGCCTCCCTAGTCTCCCTCCCCGTGCCTGACGCGCCGCCCTCCTCAGCCTACCTCCTCTACCTCCGCCTCACAGTCGCCTTCTCAGACCTTCTCCTCCTTGCGTCTGTCCTCCTCCTAGCGACGGACGCTCGTCGGAGGCAGCGGTCGTTCCTTGCTCTCGTGCTCGTCCTGTGGTCGCCGGCGCTGCTTGCTGTGGACCATGTTCACTTCCAGTACAACGGGTTTCTGATGGGGCTGCTGTTACTTTCTCTGCACTTTCTTGAGCAGGGTAAGGATCTTGCCGGGGGAGTTGTGTTTGCAGCATTGCTGTGCTCGAAGCACCTGTTTCTCGTGGCTGCACCGGTGTATTTCGTGTACTTGTTCCGACATTATTGCTGTGGTCGGGGTGTGGTGAGAGGCCTAGGGAGGCTGGTTCTCATGGGTGCTGGAGTTGTTGGTGTATTTGCCATGGCGTTTGCGCCCTTCTTGTACTATGGGCAGGTGAGTTGATCCATTAAATAATGTCTCTTTTGACGATTACCGTTGTTGAGATATTAGTTAGTCGTTTGTAATCATTAGTTTCTAACATAATTTGGAAAACAAGCTTAGGAGTCGAAAATTACTGAGAATGATCATTTAATATAAAATTCTGTAGAAATCTGCATACTTTATTATCAAGCAGTTCTTGTGCTCATGCTAATCTGCAACAAAAACAAATGTATATATGGAACAGAAGCGGATTAGGCCTGTGTCATTCTAGTAACTTTTGTTTCAGTTCTGGTGATTGCTATGGCGTATGACTGAAGATGCTCTTATCTTGGTCTACCCACATTTTTTCGACGAAATGGTGCCTCTGTAGTCAAGTCTACCCTCCATCTCTTTTGCTAGATTTTGCTCGTATCCCTGCTGTATGTAGAACACATAGTCTATCCATTATCTCAAATAGATATATTTTTCAATCTGTGTGCACGCTGTATGTAGAACACATAATGGTGTTTAAGGGACAGAGATAAGTTTAGTTTCATGAAGGAATTTGCTGCAATGTGAGTCCCCGTACCATTTTCCAGTTTGTGCGTCAACAGTAATATCAATATGTTCTCATGAATTTAGTCCTAATTCGAGTCATTGCCAATGCCTCGTACTTTTAGAACTCTTACACTCTCAAATGCTATTGGGTTGGGAGCAGCCTTTTGGAGCACAGGCAGCAGTGAGCTCCTTTTTGTTAAATTCGTAAACTCAATTTTAAAGCTCCAAAAAAATCTAAAAAAACTGGATGTAGTCAATGATGTATTCTAACAACTTTAAAAATCTCAATACGAAATATTTTGTGTTCTAGGCTACACAAAAACGAAAAAATATGGATCTGAGTGTAGTGAACAGTACAATTTCAAAACTTCAAAGAATTTTGCACGTTTGTGGGATACATCCTTGGCTACCCCAGATTTTTGTTTCAGAATTTTTGAAACTTTGAAATGTCGTTTTAGAATTTTGAAAAATATCGGGCTACCTGTAGCCCAAGCTCTAAAGTGAATTTTGTATTGGTTGGATTTTGCTATGCAAATTAAGTGCAGGTATTTAACAATAAACATTATTTTATATATATTGTACTAATTATGGTTTCATGAAGAGTTTCACTGCAGAAGTTTATAACATCTGCCCATAAATGGATGTACCAATACGCTCTCATGAATCTAGTTGTATTGTTGACACCACAGCTGCCATGCTTATTGCTTTGGTAATTTTGCAGATGCAACAACTCTTTAGCCGGCTTTTTCCTTTTGGCCGGGGTCTATTCCATGCTTACTGGGCCCCAAACTTTTGGGTATTCTATATAATACTTGACAAGATCCTTGCATTTCTTCTTAGAAGACTAGGATTCAATATTGAGATACCTGAAGGATCATTCACCCGGGGGCTTGTTGGCGATTCATCTCCTTTTGCTGTTCTTCCAAAGGTTCTCTCCTCTACTATCCTTTGTTTTTATCCAAGGGGAGAATGATTAACTCTATAGTTTGATAAGTTTTCTTATTTGAACCTGGTGGATTGCAGGTCACCCCGATAACTACCTTCTTATTGGTTATACTTGCTATGGCTCCTTGTCTTGTCAAAGCTTTCATCAACCCCCAACCAAAACACATAATTAGATGGGTAGCATATGCTTGTTCATGTGGATTTATGTTTGGATGGCATGTACATGAGAAGGCATCACTTCATTTCACTATCCCACTTGCGCTAATTGCCATGGACAGCTTGGACGACATCAAGCATTATTTTTTGTTGTCAATAGGTATGTTTATATGCCACAGTTTTCTCTTGCTCACATCTCAATGGTTACATGGTTTCAGGCTTCCAGCTGCCGCGTTGACATGTTTCATTAACTACATGATGCCCGCGGGTTGCGGTAGGATTCATATATAAAAGCATATTAGCCCCCTTTCGTTTAGTCTAATATTTTCATCATATACTGAAAAGTAGTTGGTGACGAAAGTATATATATGATTCTGCACAAGCAAAGAGCACTAAGATAGGATTTCATGTGTTAAATACATGTTAACATGGTCATGTAAAATTCACAGCATATATGAATACTGTGTGCTATTCTGCTGATGGCGTTTCAGGTGTATGCTGCAACCAACAGTCATAACTAGAATTATCATCCTTTATTTTATTTGTAATTTCATGATCTGTTCATATAGTAGCGGCTTAGTTCAACTTGCTTGCAGATGCAGAGTAGAACACGAAAATAACATACAGAAGCGCTCGATGCGTCAAAGGAAATGGCCATTAGTTCAGTGAAATGTAGGAATGAAACACATATGATCACCCTAGGAGATTACCATACACACGTGCATAGAGAGAACCTACTTGAAGAGGGTTGCCCTGGTAAAGAAGAGGCCGGGATAGCGTCATCTAGTTCAGATGATTATTAATTCATTGAAGTTACTGTTTTGCGAGATGATGATTGAGGTACTGACCAAACTGGATGATGACGATGAATCTTCCATGGGCTGTTTGGATTCTGGCGCTGCGCTACTTGTCTCGTTGGTGATATACTGATCTTTGCATCCAAAGCTCTTCGTCAGTAGCTTCCGTTGAGATATTATGGTCTCCATTTGTTCATGGAATATGGATTCGTAGTGCCTTTACATGGTGGGCATGATCAGTCTACATTTGGCCGGTTAACACGGGTTCTTCTGAGATGGGCCAATGGGTTATGGATAGGAATACAAGAATATGGAGACAGGAAGAGACACCCTGAAGAAAACTTACTGAAGAGGAGCGGAGACGACGCCCAGTCGCCTAGTACAAAAAATCTACGTTTTCTTGCCTATTGGCTGGACTGCAGGAATCAATGCAGCATACCTGAGTGGGTGTGAATGGTGATTAGTTAAGATAACGTGGTGGGGAATAGCAGGAAAGAATCCAAGAAGACATGCTTCACTGATCCGGAGCAATAAATTGAGAGGAGCTCAGCTGGTTAGGATTTCTAATGCGAACCCGCTGGAAGAGATGATACGGGAAATACATAGTAGGGTTTGTGTGATGACATCGACTTCATGATAGAACGGTGTAATTTTCATTTATATAGGAACAAAAAGTCCAAATTAGTTCATAGAAAGGAAAAGGGAAAAAGGACAAAAGCACCTAATGGTCAAAATAAGATGACCAAACGGGCTAAGAAAAAATAATAGACAGGCAGTCAAGAAGGGGTTTAACTAGGGATGCTTTCACTCTATACTGATGAAGCTGTAGATCACTTGTAAAACTTGCTTTTCACCAGTCAAAAGAGGGGTCTAAGCCGTTGAAGATGTTGTCGCTGCGTTCCTTCCATATGTTCCTCGCAGTACAGACCGCTGTCTCTAGAAAACATGGTCCATTGAATAACGTAGCAGCCTGAAGGAGATAGTGCAGAAATTGCTGACATGGCCTGTTTGATGAGGTGGATAGCCTGGATGTTTAGAGAAACAGGTTAGTGGGGATGACCTATTTATTCATATAGGATTTCACTTTCTTTCATGCTATGCCAACAATTTTGGCAAAGTTTTGTTTGATGGCATTGTCAGATTGTCAAGCATTTGAACTTCTAAAACAATTGCAATATGTTTTTGTTTAGACATTGACTTGTGCACTGATGATGATGTTTGTTTGTTTTCTGTAACATTGTTTTGTTTGAACAAACTGTTTTTGCAGTTTCATGCTACTCTCTGTTCCCATTGCTGTTTGAGAGCCAAGAATACCCGATAAAGGTGCTGATGCTGTTGACCTACGGTAGTCTCATGTGGGTAGACTTTTCATCCCATTTCGCTTCAAACTTTGCTCGTGAAGGGAAGAAAGTAAACGGGCCAGGCAGCCTGGTCAAGAAGAAGTTCACTGGATGGATCAGTTTGGGGTATCTTTCCGGAATGTTTGCTATAGAAGTATGGTCTCAAGTATTTCATCATCATGTGTTTGGCGACAGACTTCCTTTCCTACCTTTGATGATGGTTTCGGTCTACTGTGGTGTTGGAATGATGTACTCATGGATGTGGCAACTCTTGTGGATTGTCAGACACACTTGATATGATATTCAGTGATCAACGCAAGCATTCTTTCTTACCATCAACAGGCTGAGACTAATTTCGGTAACTCACCCCCTTACTGACGCAATTGGGTAACCAATGATACCTTTGTGGACTCATTTTCTTGGCAGCATTATGGTTTATACGTTCAGTTTAAAGTGTGGAGGTGCTTCTAGTAAGGAATCATGTAATCTTGTTTTCGCGGTGTTGTTGCTTGTATTGGCTCATTGTTCATGAGTTAAAAGTCTATTCCTTGACAATTTTGGTGTAACGGAGAATTTTTCAGGTTTTTATAGTACAGAAAAGATACTGTTTGCATAGAGCTGCTTGCATCTGCATATGTTTCCGCTTTTATATTGTTTGCATGTGATAATCTCAGTTTTTTCGAACCCGCCTGATTTTTCTGGAAGGGGGCATTGTCAAATCGAGGCATGTGTAGGAAAAACAGTACTCCCAGTTGCTGAGGGCTGTTTGGAGCCCTCGTTTTAGCCTCTGCTTCCTACTAACAGTTATAGGGATTTGGTACCAAAATATATGAATGACGATTGGTACTGTAATGGTACTTCGACAGCAAGGATATGAAAAGGATTGATTGGTGCAATCCATCGAATTCTCCATGTGTGGTTCTAGTTCCAGTTCCTGTATGTTCATTCTTGATATGAGTCAGATACATGCGAATCTGGACAAACATAGGACAAACATAAGTCACTTATTTTTTGGGACGGAGTGAGTACGTTTGTCTGCGCTTCTGTTTGCTGATTAATTTTTTTTCAGTGAGAGAAATTTGCTGAGCAAATTCTTACAAGTATTGCGCGCCTCACAGTTTTTTTTTTTTGCAGAAGTGGGCCAAAGACGAGTGAAGAAGGAGCACCCCTCGCACCACACTGTATTCGAGACTGCTGGCCCAGCGGCGTGCGTGCACGCAAAGAACCGCGATCCTCCCTTCCGGCGACGGAAACTGTTTGCGCTGGTGCCTGGGTCTGATCATGTAGAGTGTAGCCTTGGAGTCTACAAGTGGGCCGTATTCAACTAGCTAGTTGGTCATGTCGGGGCTAAATAATGAGCTTTGCATAGCATATTTTGCCCAGCATGAACTTGTAGGAATTTATCTCTTCCGTGAGAAACAGGATGAACACCAGTTTACAAGCAAGTTAAGCAACTGCGATCTATTTCTCTAGGTTCTCACGCTGGATTACCAGGCAAAAAAAGGAAAAATTATGCAGAAACAAAATCTAAAAACAATATCAGAGCCAGGTTTCGATCCTGGGACCTGTGGGTTATGGGCCCACCACGCTTCCGCTGCGCCACTCTGATTTTGTTGTATTAGGTTGGCAAGAACACCTAGTATTTGTTCTTTCTTCTCTGTTGCGTTTTCTTCTTCACAAGTCCAGTCAATGTTTCTCTCAAAAAAATAAAAGTCCAGTCAATGTGTATATCTGCTATCTGTATTCCAAAATTCTGGTACAAAATCATATTGCAAAACCACCCCGCAATGCAAACAATATGTTTGTCTGCACTTCTGTTTGCTGATTAATTCTTTCTTAATGAGAGAATTTTGATGACTAATCCTATATAACTAAGAAGTTCACTCCCACTAAGATAATTCTCTCAACATGCAGCCTATCCACCTCATCAAGCATCATCAAGCAATCATAGAGTGCCATCTAAACAAGTCTGCCATGTCATCATGTATTTTCCACAATTTAATTTGCCACCCACTATCTAATTTTCCTACACTCTCTCTCTGACCGATGTCAAAAAAATGGTGGCCAATAATTACATTGTGTCTCTCTTTAATATTACAATAACCGTTCACCTAAGCATATCTTTCGGCCACATCATCATCAGGTTAATGAGATGCATGCACATTAGTCTTTCTTCTGTCGATCCGTCGGCCGGGTGCCCATGTAACCACGTATTGTAATTCACTTTCCTATTAGAGCCGCATTAAACTCTCGTGATTAAGATTCCGCTAATCCACTTTCTCTTCCGGTAACGCATCCACTGGCCACTACAACTATCCATTTTCTACTGTTTGGTTCTTCCTCACCTTTTTAAGCCCAGCGTCCTACGTCCGCTAACTATGTATTTTTCACTTTAGGTCTGGTAGCGCTACCAACAACAGCTTACTGAATCTGCAGACCACTGCTAATGGTTGCAGCGCTTCTTTTCTTGCTCAGACCAGTTCTCCCTCGCGACTATCTATTTCTGGATTTAAATTTTCTCATACTCTACTAATACTAATAATTTCTTTTGTAGATTTCAAAAAATAAAAATTCTTTTGTAGGTTGGTATAAATTTTGTCTACCTAAAATTTGTTGGATTGTTATCTCCCCAAGAACACGCCTGATCTCGGAAGGGGTCCAAGTATCCAACCTATGGCGGCACAACTCCATAGAGGCTGACTCTCAGAGAGTGCCTCATTCTCCGCTGAATAATTAGTATGTCTGCGAAGTGTTTTTAATTCATGTCTTCTGTGAAGTATAGTCTCAATTTCAGTACATGTTGCATCCAGGTTCTCTTCTCTTTTTTGCGGCGTTCTCGGACAGTTCGGACGGATGTTCCTTCCTGCAACCATCTTGACAAAGCTTCAGACTTATTGTTAGTATTAGAATTTACAAACTATATGTATAAGAGATTAATTATCAGTGGCTAATTATTTCTGATTAATTATTATAATAGTTACCCTGTGCATGCACCGCCTCTAAATTTTCTGAGCTGACGGGAATGCAATCGCATGAGAATCTGTAGGGCCAAGTTGGCATATAAGAATGAGACTGGCTTCTTGGTTTAACTTTTGGTTTTCTACTCCACTTCAAAATTTGAAGGTAGCAACTTTTGACGTCTGTTCTTAGAAACATCAATATCTTACATACAGTGGTTTCTCTTAGTTTTGCCTTCACAGGTATGGCTACTATAACAAAGATCCCGAGAATGCGTTTATTTCACGTACTTGCAACGAGAGATGTCATCGATTGATTATCAGTAATTTCCAAACCATGGGCCTATATTTATTTGGTTTGTTGTATATATCAAGTTTGAGTCGGTGTGATTGTATTTAAAGAGACCACACGAGCCGTTCATGGTATAATACGTGTCTACTTTTATTTATCTTCAACTCCCACAACAAGCGTGCGAGGCATCATCTAGTTCTTATAAGTATTGCGCGCCTTATAGAAAAATCAAATTATACATATGGGCCAAAGACATACGGAGTACTGACAAGTGACACGAGCGCCCCTCGCACCACACCGTATTCGAGACTGCTGGCCCAGCGGCGTGCGTGCACGCAAAGAACGGCGGTCCTCCCTTCCGGCTACGGAAACTGGTGGGGGCTTTATTTTCCTTTTTTTTGAGACAAAGAGTGGCTGGGGCTGATGCTGATGGGTGTTGATCTTTTTCTTTTTTGAACAAAGATAGGTCCCGAAGAACCTAGATACTGCGATTAAATACGGTGGATACATATACAACAAGGACCAAAAGAAAAAAAAGAAATTACACTCAAGTCCTCAACTATTACATCTAGCACCCTGCAGGTTGAAGCCGAAACGCAATCCAATCCCTGCAAACCGCACCTCGCTCGCCTCAGAACGCAGCCGTCGTCGCCGGCACCGGGGACGGCACCACTTGGGCCAGTGACCACGTGAGTCGCCACGCTGAGGGAGAAGAAAGGCCGCCCATGGCGGTTGAAGAAGCTCGGGCTCCACAAGCACTCGAGCGCGGCGTGGCCATCCTCTTGGCCAGAGATAGCGGTTGGCGAAGAGCTTCCGCTTGGAGAATGCCGAAGAAATCGTAGTATCGCCGCCTGAGAAGGGCTCCAGGTGGCCCTCTTATTTGCAGACTGCTTTGGCGACAGTCCCTCGCCCTTCTTTCCCTCGCCACCACGGCCGGCCGAGAGAAGGTCGAAGAACTGGTCGCCCTCGTAGTCGCAAGGAAGCCCACGGGCTTTATGTCCGAGCCACCGAGACTGCTCCCCCCGCCGCCATCAAGGCTGAGTGATTTGCTGCCGCCCACCAGAACCCGGTCCACTCCCCCCGCCGCCACGGCCGGCCAGAGCAAGCACCAGATCTGGGGTCAACACCTCCACACCCATCGCTCAAGTAGCTTTATTCGAGATGGCAGCGCTCACCGCTGTCTCCTCCCACCCACCATGGACGAGAAGGAGCCCAACGAGGAGCCCTAGGACGCCTGGGATCTGGCTGCTCAGACCCCTAGATCCGCCGCCAACAACGGGCATAGAGCCCACTACCGGCATGACGCCACTAATCCTACTCCTAGCTACTCCGGCGCCACTTCCCCTCCATCTCCAACCGGCTATTCTGGTGGAGAGGAGCCGGGAAGGGCCCGTTCGGCGGAGGGGAACGCTCAGGTACTGTAGCACGAGAGGGAGGGGAGGGGAGGGGAGGAGAGAAAGGGTCCTTTTCTTGTTGTTTTTGATGGATGTTGATCTTATCAAAGGTGAAGTCTAGCCTTGTAGTCTACAACTGACCGTATTCAACTAGCTAGCTAGTAATGTCGGGGCTAATAAGAGCAAGGACAATAGTAGAGCCAGCAGCTGGCTATAAGTCTTGTCCACATCACATATAGTCAATCTAAGAACTAACATGTACAATAGATAATACTACTTTGTTAGTGACATGGTCGACCTTTCATTCTCACATAGTGCCTAGGAACACATGTTGCAGCTGGCTCTTAGCTAAGAGCCCACTCAAATTCTCTCTCCTCTTCTCTCTCCTCCAACTAAGCAAAAGTATACTATTTAATCTCTTATAGCCCGCTTACATCAGTCTATTATACTTGCTCTAATGGGCTTTGCTTAGAGTATTTCTTTGCCCAGCATGAACTTGTTCAATGTCACAAATTTATCCCTTCCTTGAGAAACACGACGAACACACCAGTTTACAAGCAAGTTAAGCAACACTGCGATCTATTTCTCTCAAAACGAAGGTGTATCGCTGTTATTTTTTTCCAGGTCCTCACGGTGGATTCTGAGGCAAATAAAAAGAAAAATTATGCAGAACCAAAAAAGAAAAAAAATATCAGAGCCAGGTTTCTATCCTGGGACCTGTGGGTTATGGGCCCACCACGCTTCCGCTGCGCCACTCTGATTTTGTTGTTGTAAAATGGCCAGAAAGTTTATTATTTTATATTCTCTCTTCTCTGTTGCGTTTTCTTCTTCGCAAGTTCAGTCCATGCGTACATCTGCTATCTGTATTCCAAGCTTCAGGTACAAAGCATCATGTTGCAGAACTTGACGCCGACGCAGTACTCTCCGTATAGTCAGGTACCACGCAGCAGCATTCTCATATAAGCCTCTATAGATTAAGCTTGGTATCCACGGCACACAAGAAAAGATAAAATAAAAGAAGGAAAGGAAGAAAAGGCAAAAGCGAAACGCTGACTCCTTTTTCTCTCCCAAACCTTGCGTAACGCCGATCACCTATGTTGCCGCCAACACCTCTGCTTTCCCGTCGTCGAAGAAAGAGCAAAGGAACTCGATTCGCGCTTTGTGCTTTCGATCGGATTAGGATGGGCATGTTCTTGTTGGTGAACAAACAAGTTGCATTGCATTGCATACTAGTCTTGACTCCTTTCGCTTTCAGCCTGCGATCCCTGTTATGTATACTTGCAGAGACCAGCTACTTCTTGGAGGGAGCGCAACAGTCTAGTCAACCGACGCCCCTGAATTTTCCACACGAGTCCAAACCTACGAAAGCTCCTGCTCATGTGGCAGCATCTCGGCAATGATCGATGAGAATTAGGTCGCATGGGACATCGATCACCTAGATCTGCACCTGCCCCTTCCAAAAGGAACCTGCACCGGCAGCAGTAGAAAACTCGGATGCAGAACGATTGTATCTTTTGTTATGATGATCCCAATGGTAAAAGCATGTCGTTATCTCGATTTATTTTAAGTACTCCCTCCGATCTAAATTAATTAACTTAAATTTATCTAGATTCGGATGTATCTAGTATTAAAACATGTCTAAATACATCCGAATCTAGACAAATCCGAGTCAATTAATTTGGATCGGAGGGAGTAGGAGTATACATATGTCCTGGTACGCACGCGCTATTCTGGACAATCCATCTAGCAATTGACTGATCGGCATCCGGCAGCAGCAGTAAATTCAGATGCAGATAGAATTTCGATTACGACTGCATCATCTTTTGTTAATTTCCACATAAAAACATCACGTGCTATGTCTATTTTTTATATGTAATATGGTCGTATACGTGTTATTTTGGACAGGAGAATGTATCAAGCAATTGACTAATCAGCATCGGTCGACTTAGCTTGAACGTCAGCAAATCGCCTTCCATGAAGCCGCTATCACGTCAGAAGCTGAGGATAAGATCCCAAGTCAGTAGTCAAGATTAGATTTTCAGACGATCGGCCGATTTTGGATTATAGTGAACGCGGCATGATTAAAAGCCCTAACCCAAGTTGATTGTTACGAAATTTGGCCGCAACTTGCAGGTAAACTACACGGAAGCAGGGGCCACGGCGGACGGGTAGCGCAGACAAAAACGAAAGCCTCCAGGATTCAGTTGCAGACCCTTTTCTGCACTATCGGATGGCTACCGCAGACAGACAGAAAGGAAAAGGCGAGAGCAGAGCTAGCTACCAACCGAGTCTTTCGTGTTCGAGTACCACATGGACATACTGTTTCAGTGCCGATTCCATCTCCTCCGATTCGTTCCTGCCGATTCTCATCATGACATCGTATAGCCTCGAGTAGATTGGGAGATCGAAAGGTGGCAGAGGAGATCGACAAGGGCGAGTCCAACCTCACGCTCATCATGGCGCGCGTTGCATCAGGGCCGGACGAGCTGCGAATGAGACGCGCGAGAGGAGGGAACACAGGGATCTCATGAATCATGAAGCATGGCTCAAATTCAGCACCCAGCCGTGCCTGCCTCCGTTGTCGACGGCGGTAGGGGAGTGCGCCCTTGGAACTGCAGCCTTAATATCGGGCACCGCCGTTCAAGAATGAGTTACTACTACTTCACATGACATCTGCGGCGGCTACTGATGTCTTTTGCCACTTTTGCAGCCAGAGTGTAGAGCAGCTGAACTGTAAGGACAGTAATTCAGCCATGTCCCGTGTAATCTTGGAAAAAGTACACGTTTCCTGTGACCGTAATACTGTCACTATTGATCACCCAGAACATATCACATACAGCCAGTGAAGCACCTGATCTGGCCAGCATTAATTTGCTACTACTATCGGTATCAACAATTTTGACCGTTAGTAGCACCCATAAACAAATTGCTACAGTATTACTCTCGATCATGCAGAAAACGGAAACGTTTCATTCATATATATATATCACCTCCGTCCTCGATCCCTAGGGCCCTTGCAGCTTGCGCAGGCAGCCAAACATGAGAGCCCATAATATAATCACTAGACTAACCTTGCAATATACTACAGAGCTCCTGGACTCCTCCCGGTTCCATTGCCCCATGGATTAGTCTAGGGCGACATACGCATTGATTTAGTTTTGTTTTGTTCTTATGCCTGTGTGGCATTAGCGGTAGTACATGATGATCATGTGTACGGGCGGGTGTTCCTTCTTGCGTTGGTTGCCGGTCTCCAGGGTGTGGAAGGACGAAGAACAAGGCTGTAGTGCGTCTCAAGGCATCTCTAGCACCGTAACTTACGTGGCTAGCTGGTTAGCTTATCCACCCTCAACCCCAAGATCGTGTGACGGAGTAATTTAGTAGTACTAGGATGGATTGAATTTTCTGCACACACGACAAGGTGCAAAACTACAAACCATGGGTCGTTCATCGCTTGCATATTATAGTACTTTTTGTAGACCTGAGATGGCTCAATCTACACGGCTATGCCTAAAGATTATACTCCCTCCGTTCCGGAAATAAGTGAGTTGTATTTTTCTAGATTCGGATGAATCTATACACTAAAATGTGTCGAGATATATGCGAATCTAAACAAATCCAAGTTACTTATTTTTTGACGGAGGGAGTACAAATATTATGCAGATATAATCAGCGAAGAGTGTTAATTTTACTGGTTCACATATGTATGCTCGGGAATTAAATTTGCAGCAATTACATTTCTCTCTAGATCATCTTCCCCTCAGGCAAATAGTTATTCTTCAACCAGGGAGTCTCGCGGCATTCTAATAACTACAAGATGCATAGAGCATTTTTTATGCTCTTTTTGGTTCGCTTATTCATGTTGCGGCATTGTGTGATCTGCTATGCAATAAAGTTTCGGTTTTGTGCATCGCTTCGATGCAGAAGCCGGAGATATGCTCACATTTCTAAAAAAGGCTGTTCCCCTGTTCCCCGCAAGTAGACATTTTAGACATCCACAAAGACAAGTTTATTTGGGAAATTCCACCGATTTATTAGACACTTCAAATTATTTGAATTAATTTCAAAATATAATTTACAACCTATAGTTTCAAGTTTATAATTTATTGATAAACTATATAAAAAAGTAGCGGCCCGATTTATACCTCGTATACCATGGTGAGCGGCCGTTTCATGGGGTGGAGATGTTGATGGTCATGGATGGGTGGCAATTTGATGTCGCTAGCGCAACGAGATTGTCGGCCCGGTCGACTCACCTCTTTGGAGGCGGTTGACTATATGTCGGGGCAGCGGCCTTGGATTTTGGTGAGATGGTTGTGGTATAAGTGCAGCTGGTCTAGTGTAGCTTGGGTTGCAGATGGTCGGGGCATACAACGTTGAGGCTCGAGTGTGAGTGGTGGTACGTCGGGACGACGGTCCTCGAAGGTGGTGTAGGTAGTCTGCACAACTGGATGTCGAGGCAGCGGTCCCAAAAGTTCTGCATTGTTGAGGGCGTCGACCTTGTTGCATGTGGGCAACAAGATGTTGCGTGGTCGACGTCTTGGTGGTGTAGCTCTCCTAGAGGGTTGGCTTCTTCATCTTCGTTGGAGCATCCCATATCTGCTCCTCCCATAGCAAGTATGTCATCTTCACTTTGGCTTTGGGTTGGCCTGGTTATCTTTGTGCCTTGAGTGGGTTTGTCCTTGTGGAGAGATTGGATGTAGCCCTGTGGTGTTGGAGTTTGTATGATTTTCACTCGGTTTCTCACTATGTAACCGGACATCTTCTTCTTAATTATTGAATAAAACTTTAATGGCATAGAAGCATGAGAAAGCAAGGCAAGTCCAACTTTAACAATATGACGATGTTTACGCTCAGCCGAACCATTTTATTGGTGAGCATGATGACAAGAAACATGATGTGTAATGCCTACTCTTTGAAAGAAAGCATAGAGTTTTTCATTCACCATCCCAACAAGTTGTTGGAAATCAAGAAATACTTGGTAGACATCGGAACTCTTTTTAAGCAAATAGATTCAAGTAAATTTACTATAGTCATCGTATATGAGTGCTTGCTAATAGACACAAGAGAAGGACCCCATACATCAGAAAATACTTGTTTCAAATGAACAGTGGAAACACTAATAGAAATAGGATAGGTAACTGATGATTCTTAGCTTGTTGGCAAGGATCACAAACATAAGAATTTATTTCTGGGAAATAATCTAATTTATTTTTCCTAAAACTTGTTGAACAATAAATGAAGAGAGATTCTCTAGATGATGATACCATGTAGATGAAGAGGGTTTGATGTGGAAGATCTTGTGGAGATAGGTACCAGAGGATAGACCTCTAAATATGATTTGCTCCGTGATCTGATCCTTAATCAAAAAGAAAACAAGTGAAACTCAACGAAGGCACTGTTATCTAGAGCAAGTTTATGGGTGGAGATCAAGTTCGTGGAATCACTAGGAACATGTAAAATATTACGAAGTTGCAAACAAGTATTTGAGGGGTGTGTAATATCGAATGACCAATGTGTTCTATTAGCATACCTTGACCACTTGCATTATGAACTTGATCATGTCCTCGATAATTCGCATGCATAAGAAGCTTGTTCAACTCTCTAGTGATGTGGTTGGTTGCGCTAGTGTCTATGTACCAATTTGTGTCTACACCATAGGCACCTTTGCGATCATTGTTGGAGTCGTCATCATCATCCCCATGATCTGAATAGCACCACCAACATTGATTTGCGGGGTGGCCATATTTCCTGCATACTTGGCAAGTCAAATCTTGGAAGGGAGTGGGGCTGTGACCACCACCACGACCACGACCCCCTCCTTGATTTCCACCACCACGGTCACCTTGGTTGCCTTGGCCCCTGGGTGCCAGGGCCACCTTGACTGTAGTCATCACGACCATTGCCACCATAATTTTCACGGTCATTGCCACCATAGTTTCCACCATAATTGCCACTATCATTACTACCATAGTTGCCACGGTCATTGCCTCCATAATTTCCACGGGAATATCCTTGATCATTATCTCTGTGGGGATTGTTAGGGCGAGTAGGACGCCTGCCACCACGAGCAGCGACACTAGCAGAAGTTTGAAAAGATCCAACCGTCTCGGAGAGCATAGCTTCACGCTGATCATACCCAGTAAGTTGCGCACACATATTTGCAAGGGTGGTAGTAGGGACGACATTAATAAATGCAAAGATAGGGGTGCATGCAGCACCCAAACTATTAAGTATGTATCCCTTTAGTTCATCATCATCTATTTTCTTTCTTGCTGCTGCAAGCTCCGTAGAAAAAACCCTCATCTTGGTGATATACTTTCAGCCTTCATTCATGTCTTGGTTTTGGAGAGAGGACCACGAAGAGTGTTGATTTGAGCCTTGGACTGCGAGGAGAAAAACTGTTGAATAGATATCCACACCTCAACGCAATGTTCGGCATCAAGAACATGAGCTAGGTTGTCAGGGACAAGATTTTTACAAGCCAACTAAGCACTTGCTGGTCTCAGGTGAGCCCCACACCGTAGATCGGATTGGGATAGGGTTTTTACAAGCCAACCAAGCACTTGCTGGTCTCGGGCGAGCCATACACCGTATATCGGATTGGGAATTATGGAGACCTTGTTGTTGCTATCTTCTTCCTCCAAAGTTTTGGGGGTGGGGAGTCGGAGTCGTCAAGCATACCCATGACAAGAGCACCATGAAGGGCGGGCAAAACTTGCATCTTCTAAAGAAATAAGTTCGCCCTAGTCAACTTCTCTGTAGGAGGCTCCCCTTGGCAGCTGCGAGGGACGACCCAACTGAAGAGGACGTAGCCATTGGAGAGGGAGGGTTTGACTTCTTTCTTCACGCCGATCAAAACCGGAGGGCAGATCATCGAGGGAGGTCGACAATTTTCTGTTCTCTTCTCCTCATCGCCGATCTTGAACCAGTGGGCAGATCGCTTCAGCGATTTTTTCCTCCTATTTCTTCTTTCTTCACTGATCAGATGCGCCACTCCTGGATGGGTGAGCGATCAGACCTAGTTTTTTTCCCATTGGGATGTCAAGCTAGACAATCGGAAGAGCGTCTGGCTCTGATACTATGTAAACAGTAAGTTCAGGAACCAACTATGGATGCCCCTGCTCAAGGGGATCATTCACGTATATAACGGGCCAATTACAAAAATCCAGATCAGGATCGATGCAAGATTCCGGGTCGGACTTCCTAAAGTACATGTCTAACAATATTGAGTACAAGCTGTAGACATATATATACACATGTAAGATACACATACCACCACACTTTGTGCACAGTCACTAAAATGAAGACGAGCCTTAAAATTTTGAAGACCGACGAAGCAACCACAGACTTCCTGCAATCGATACTTATGTCTTCTAACTGAAAAAGTAAACATTTTCTTAAAAAATACACAAGCATCGGACAGTCCAGTTAAGAGGGAGACCCAAAAAAAAGCTAGACCCAGGCGATCAGATCGACCAGGCGACCAGCGCCGCTGCCACTAGCCCACCGCCGTCCGCCTCCCTCCTCCCCTCCCATCCCCTCCCTCCCGGGTCATCTCGCGTGGGGTGACTCCGGACACCCCTCTCCCACCCTAGTGAGCTGTCGCTTGATCTACTCCCCACCGTCACTGCTATTGTGGCCACGCCCAGCCTATCAAAGATGGGGGTGAGGCGAGCGAGCTCCGACGGTCTCCTACGCGCGAGGTGGGCCGTCACCGGGGCGGCGCATGTGGAACGCGGGTGGTGGCGGAGGTCTTCCTCGGTGGTGTGTTGACCGGCGGCGGGGGCTCCTCCTTGTTGCGCGGTTCAGACGGATCTACTGAAGATCACCTCTGTTCTGATGACTTCTTCCTCAATGTTGGCCTAACTAGTGAGGTTCGGAGCAGCTGATCCAACAGGGTGCCGGTGGGTGGCGTGGGGGCTAGTAGCTCAGCTTGAATAAAGGTGGCGGTCCTAGGTTTTCAAATCGCGCAAATATGATGATCTACCAGATGCATGTCCCCATCGACCTGGCTAGCGTGTCGTGTTCCGGAAGGCTCCATCGGTAAACTCCACTAAGCGTTTTATGCCTGGAGATTGCTGGATCGGGTGGAATTCGGGCGCGCACCCATGTTTTTCTCTGACCATTTGGTTTCGGAGCGAGCGCTAAGAAGCTCTGTTGGATGTTACCATCACGGGACACACTTTATCGTTCCATGGTGAAGTCAGTTGGCAGAGAATGTCATAAAGGCCGATAGCCGAGGACTAGCAATGGTGCTTCGAGTCTTTGTGGTGATAAGGAGTTGGCTTGGTGATTCATTACTTGGAGCTGCGACATCGTAAGTGGGGTTGACACCACATGTGAATTTTAAAGTCTTACCTTTCAGGATGAAACTCTAAGGTTTTGCCTTAATTGATTGTGCCTGGTAATGGTCTTGTTAAAGACATTGTTTTGTGAGCGGGGACTTCCTCCAGGGTGAAAACTTAAGATCTATGATCAGACAACGAACAGTGCTTATGCACTGTTTCCTTCTTGAAGACGTCACTTTTAAAGGAGTTAGACTTCTAGTGATGTCTTGGTGGTGTTACTACTACTGCTACAAGGAACTGATCACTGTAGCGGGACTTTTCTTTTATTGCAGTTCTTCTTCTTTTCTAGACCGTGTGCATCCACAAGTCCATCAGGACAATGTGTTGTTGCAGAGGTTGGGTGTAATTGGTATCGTCACAAATATTAATGTGGGCAGCACTAGGCGCTCCCCGTGAGATAATTCCCCCATATCCTCCGGGTCCCCCATGCGACACATGTCCCCCAAAACACCCTATAATCCTGTTTTTGCTATAAAAGTCTCGTTTCTGCTACAAAATTTTCCACTTTTGCTACTTGTAGCAAAAACAGTTTGCCCATGAGACAAAAATAAAAATAGATCTCGCCGGAGTTCCCCCGGAGAGACTATGTAGCATAATATTTGTGCTAATGTAGCAAAACTGACTTCACCGAAGACTCTCCCCGGATACCTCGTAGAAAGAAGTTTGCGCTATTGTAGCAAAATCAGAAAACTGATGTAGCAAAATAATTATGCTAATGTAGCAAAAGCTGACTTGGCCAGAGACATCGTCAGGACTCTCGACGGAGACATGGTAGCAAAACTTTTACACTATTGTAGCAAAACTACATAACGGTTGTAGCAAAGAAATTATCCTATTGTGGCAAACCCTACTTCGCCAGAGACATCACCAGAGATATCGTAGCAAAAATATGCGCTAGTGTAGCATTTTAAGAACAAAAATGTAGCAAAAACAAAATCCTAATGTAGCAAAAAATGAGTCGTCGGAGGTCCAACTTTGTTGTAGACGACGTCTCGCTATCGGAGCAAGGGTGCCTCGCCTTTGTAACAATAATGCATTGTTGTCGTAGCAATGATGCGTCATCTTCATAGCACCGGTAGAATCACCGGAAGCTGCTAGAAGCAACACCACCCACCACTCGTAGCATCTTGTGTCGTTGTTGTAGAAGCCATGGGCCGCACCTTACAGCTCGCCGTCGCCAATGGAAGTCGGAGCCGGTCGGCGACCTCCCATGGCTCTCCCATGGGTGCACTAGGAGGAGGCCAACCATGGCTACAGGGCAATGAGCACATGTGGCCTAGAAGTTAGGGGCTAGTGTAGGCACCAACAGCATCCACCGAAGACCTCATCGTAGATGGGTGGGCCAGCGGTGTGCGAGGGAGTGGGGCGGCGACGGAGATCCGGTGGCACCGCTGAGGAGCTTGCCACCGATGAGATCCTGTGGCGCTGTGGATGAGCTTGCCGCTGGCGGTAGCTTAGTCTGATCGGCGGGAGCATCTCCGGTGGTGCGTGGTTGAAGCAGTGGCGTGGGCCATCGAGGAGCAGCGACACGTGTGCGGGTTGGTTGGAGACGATGCGTCCGTGGCTGGTGGGTCGCGGCGGCTAGTTTCTATTTTTTGGATGGTGCTTGCATGTGGCTCGTAAAAGGAGCGAGCGGCCCGCGGGATTCGATTCCCCAGATGGTACCTATCATTTCCCTATTAATATATACTTTAAAAAAAAATGGATCTCAGAAACTCAATGGTCCTCATTTTTTTGGGTGCACCTTAATTTTTCCTGTCGTACATATTCGTACGTACATGCCTAGCTACGACTCCCCCTATCGACCTCCATGCTTTGATCTCGTCCACTAGTGGAAAACGGGCAATTTGTCCCGGTTTGTAAAGGGCTTTAGTCCCGGTTGGGCTGCGAACCGGGACAAAAGGGTGATCCACGTGGCCACTAGCTGTCGCAGGGGGGGCATTTGTCCCAGTTTGTAATTCGAACCGGGATCTAAGGGTCTCTGCCGCGGCAGCATTTTGGGCACTTTTTGTGCCGCGGCAGAGAATTTTTTTTATATTTTTATTTATTTGGTTTCCCCTTTATCTATTTCCTTTTTGTGTTTGGGGCAACATTTATTTTGTAACACTTACTCCAACACTATGTTGTGAGGAATGCTCGTCCTCATAGTAGATGATGCGTGGTTGATCTACTATGAGGACGAGCATTCCTCACAACATAGTGCTAGGGTAAGTGTCATCTACCTTAAGGGAACCATTATATTACAAAACATCTCCCGATTGTATTACACAGCAAGTATTGAATATATTACATTCATGCATATATACAATACAAAGTATTTTATGATCCCTATTACATTATCATAACCTTCCGATAGTATTCTCCTTTTGGATCTAGGACCTCTGCATCTAAGAATCCCGCAATTTCCTCTTGGATTGCTTGTATGCGATCCTTTGGTAGAAGATGGTCCCGCAAACCATTTGATCTAATTTAAATGAATGAGCCAACATATATGAATGAAACTAAACAAAATTGATGGTAATAAAACAAATTTCTGAATATTGTTTACATACTTGAAGTTGTTCTAAATTTCTGTCCTTCTCACAGGTTGTTTGACGAATGAACTCGCAGACATAGTATCCACATAAGTTATTTCTCTCTACCTTCCTCGAACACTTTACAAGAACAAAGTTCAATCAAAATAATAATAATTAAGCATGATAATTGTATTGAAACTAGAATCCAAGAGATGCGCGGATCTAGCTAGTAGTACTTACATTAGTGGTTTAAATGTAAGCTTCTCTTTCCAGGCACCCTTAGCCTTGTTGGTGAATCGTTTCCAAGCGCTACCCCGGCAAAGAAAATGAATAAAATGAGTTATTAATTACTTGATATCAGTAAATGGACAAAAGTTGCCGATATAGTGTCATAATGACTGAAATTGCCGCTGGAGCATATCCTGCATGGGGCCCACTTCTCAAGGGGTTTACGTTTAGAGTCCATGACTTGTACTACTCTATTGCCAGGTTGAATGATTAGGATAATATAATGGAATCTGCACATGTATAACTCATCAATTATACACTTAACATCAAGTAAGCGAATAGAATATGTACAAGACAATAACACTCACTCGAAGTTGTGAGGTAATAATATTTCCCTTTGGTTTCTTGAAACCTTAGAGCCATTACAATTTTATCCTCTGTGTCATTGGGATTAAGTTTCACAGTAAGTTCATGAACCCAATATGGGTTAATGAACCCAATGTCATATACCTGTCCTCTTCTGCATTCGAGAATCTTCAGTCTGCATAATATAGTGAGTGTGATTATACATGCGATATAAACGAGGTGAGCTAACTAGAGACTTAATTATTAGAGAAATAATACTTATAGACAATAGGCACTGACTATCGATTTGTCGAGGGCGTCTTGATTGAAAAACTGATGTAGTTCAGGAAATTCAATCAGTATCTAGGCATCTCCATACCCGTAATGCTCGTTTCGAACTCCGACCACTATCTAGTTTTCCCCTTCCTTTGTGGCTTTAATGTACCAATTATGCAATCTTCGCATTTTTGTTGGTAGATACTTGACATCCACAGGTCTGACGAGAGATTTCCCGTACTCATAATTTTATGCTTCCTCAGCCACGGGGAAATCTAACCAGTCTAAGTACTGAGCAATAGTCATACCTTGAGCAACGGACGCTTCTCCATACAGTGCAACAATTTCTGGATCATACTGCTCATTCGCAGCTTTGCTCGACTCCACCATGGTATCGGAAATCACATTGAGCAGGGGGCATTCCTTGTTTTTCTGTAAACCGAGCTGGGAACTGAATTCCGGCTTGCACTAGTACTCTTTGACCGCACCATTGACTGATGTGACTTGACAATAGAGCGGTCATAGTCTGATGACAACCTTGGCTCGGGTTGATGAAGGGTCTTCAACATTTTTTGCACTTTGGCTTTTTCTTCTTTAGTGGTAGGGAACTGTGGCTCTTTTGGCCGCTTGAGGCTATCAAACAACTGTTTCTATCGTGGTGGTGGCACGACAGATGCCATGGATAGGCTAAAGATGGGGCCAATGTGTGCTAGGGGAATCCAAGGAGGGAAAACGTGGTGATTCCACGCACATATGTTCTTGTATTTCCTCTATCAATGGTGGTTACAAGTGCTCCTCGAGATGTTCGTGAGAAGGAGACTGTGTCTCTTAGTCCCCACAAGCTAGCCCTTGAGTTCTAACCTAGACAAGATAAATGATCGATCCTTCTTTATGGAGGCCCCGGTACTCCTTATATAGGGGAGCCCGAGTTACAAAGTTAGGGCACACGTGGCAGCATATTCTCCAAATATGCCCCTTGGTTAAAGCTAGATGCTTCTTTATTCCCTTTAACGGCGCGTCCGGGCTTTGGACGTAACCCGCAACGTAATCATTGTCTTTAAGCGTCACCAGACATGGGCTATGTCAGCCGACATTGCCCGCGTCACCTTGGTCGCTCCTGACCCACTGGTCCTCCTCTCTGCTTTGCTTTGCTATGCTACAGCTAAAAAAGCCACCTTTTGACCAGCGGGAGATTTCTTCCTTCTCTTGGAAGCCATATGATAGTCCGGCTAGCACGTGGCTAACCTGGCTATGAGGGTACCTGCATAATAGACAAACAAACATGGCCGGCATATACTTTATGCCGGCCGGGCTAAGGCTAAGGAGATGCTCCACGAGCCAGGTTACTCCGTAGGTCGGCCTGCCTTGAGGTGACCCGGCCAGCACTTGCTTTGACCGCGTCGTACCTCGGCTAACTCGGCCCTTATACCCCGGCGTTACCCTACCCAGGATATCCCCCCAACATTAGTCCCCGAAGCTGGTGTGGTCTTAGCAACTTTAGTTGTTAAGGCCACAGCAGGTTCCCATATCCGGATCTTTTCCTCTTTGGCCGAGTTACCTCGTAACCCGGAGTTTTTCCTCTTTGCGATCCCTTGGCTCATTCCGAGTCATCCTTGCTGGCCGGGTATTTTGCTCGCTTATCCGGGTTACCTTTTCCTTCTCTCGTACGCTTCCCCACGTCCTACGTGGAGGGTAATCATCATTTCGCCTTATTTTAAGGGCCACACGCATTTAATGCGCCAATTACTATTGCAATGTCAGGAATAACTGATGTGTGCGTCCCTACTGTAGCGCCTCGTTAACTGTAACATTACATAGCATCATGGGATCTCTTGCTCCTTGTGGCCCTTGCTGTGGCCACGCTCTGATTGGCTGACTCGGCTGCGTACACGCCCGTTGCGTGTGGCGTGGCAACCGCCAATGGTCCCACTACATGCCCTCTCACGCGGTTAAGTAGGGGGGCCTGGGGCAATCTTTGGGGAAGTTCCCCATTTCTCTCCCACTTCCTAGCCCCCTTTCTTTCTTACTACAACTCCACCGCCACTGCTTCTTGGCCATTGCTGCACCACCGCGACCGCACTTAGCAACTTCTCGCGCCCGCGTCGCCGCTTCCGGCCAAGGTCTCCACCATGGGGCCCTGCGCTTCTAGGCTCCCCACCACCGGGTTACTTCTACTCCGATCTTGTCCTCGAGGACCTTGATTTCGCCATGATAGAGGAAGAAGCTTCCGTGGTCGCTCAATAGAAGGAAGAAGAGGAGGGCCGCGAGCATCATTGCCTTGCAGTTCGTCCTCTCGTGGTACAAAGGAATAGATCTGGGGATACTTACCCGCATGCGAACCGGATCCAAGTGGACCAAAGATCCGGCATGGGTTGCATGTCGCAAAGCCAGTGCTAACAAACTTATCTAGTATTCCTTCTGCCACGCTTGGAAGGAAGGGCCGAGCTACCTTGACGTTTTCGATGATGAAGTTGTCTCTGAAGGTGACGAAGATGAGGGGAGTGAGGGTGAGGCCTCCGAACTTGGTGATGAGGCTGAAGACCCAGAGGATGGCGAGGCCAACCCCGAGGATGAGGCCGAGGCTAGCGCCTCGCCCCCAAATTCCAAAGTACCTCCTCCTTCGGCCGATGATTCGGCTGCTCCCCCTGCTCCTTAAAAAACACTTGACCGTATTCGTCGGATCCCCGGAATGCCAAGTGAAAATGTATCTAAGTACCTTGGTTTGATTTTGCTACCATTTTATACTGTTTGGAACTAAGTTTTTAATGTTGGTTTATTGGTGGGCGAAGTCCCCGAGTTTCATTTCTTGTTCTTCTAATTTTTGACTCGGCTTGCATCTACCTTGATTCGGTTTTTGACTTACGAGTCCGAGGTTCAAAAAATTGACTTAATAATACTGGAAACTTCGAGATTAGCTCAAAATAATCCGGCGTTTAGATAAATACAGTAAACATAGGGTTAGTCCGAATAACAAATGTTGGCTCGCTTAAGTTCATTTCCTTACTCGTTTTTCATGTGCTTGCCATTCCAACCTTGTTCTCTTGCTTGCCATGAAGCCAATTCTTGTTGGACAACATCAAAATTGAAGAGTTGGGTTTTTGGTGCTCACACATTACTAATCTGGCCAAGATGTAAGCGACTTAACCCAACCGACATAAAAATACGAAAACAGGAAGAACAATTATTATGGCAGTCCCCGAGTTTCTGCTTGGGGTGCCAAAGTTTCATTATTAAGCTCATTGCTGACATACATACCGACATATGAGTAGCTCGGATACATTCACCTCTTTGTTAGGTGTAAAAAGGATGAAGTAGTGCTACATTCCACAGTCGTTTAGATTCCTCTCCGGACATGTCCGCCTTGTTCTTTTCATGTGGTTGTGCATTAATAAGATAGTAAGAATCATTGTGCAAAGCTTTGCTTACAATGAAAGGTCCTTACCATGGAGGGGACAACTTATGCATGCCAGCAGTGCACTACACCAACCGGAGTACTAGATCACCTTCCTAGAAGACTCGGGGGTTTACTTTCCGGCTATGATAACGTCGGAGATTTTGCTGATATATGGCAGATCTGGACAAGGCCAGTTCTCTCGCTTCTTCTAGCAGATCAACATCATTTTGCCGGGCTTCATGCACTGCGGCTTCGGCTTCTGTGTATTGGGTGACTCTTGGCGAATCATGCTCTATGTTGGCTGGTAATACATCTTCTGCCCCATATACCAGAAAGAATGGTGTATAGCTTGTTAATCGATTGGAGTTGTTCTTAAACTCCATAGTACCGCTTGTAGTTCTTCTACCCAACACCCCGCTGATCTTTGCAGCGGCTCTATGAGCCGGGGTTTTATCCCGGACAACACTAGTTCGTTGGATCTTTCCACTTGCTCGTTCGATGCGGGGTGGGCCACTGAAGCTAGATCTAGCCGGATTTTCTTTTCTCGGCAGAACCTCGCAAATGCTCCTTCAGCGAAATTTGTGCCATTATCAGTTATGATACTGTGTGGGTATCCGTATCTCAGGATTATATCCTTGAGAAATTTCACTGCTGTTGGCCCATCACATTTCCTGATTGGCTTCACTTTGATCCATTTGGTGAACTTGTCGACCATAACTAGGATATGGGTCATTCCTCCTTTAGCCGGCTTAAATGGCCCTACCATGTCTAGGCACCATACAACAAATGGCCAAGTAATGGGGATAGTTTTGAGTTCCGACATTGGTAAATGAGTTTTCGTGGCGTATCCCTGACAACCATTGCATTTTCTCACCAAATCTTCTGCTTGCTCCAAAGCACTTGGCCAATAAAATCCATGCCGGAAAGCTTTTGCCACCAATGCTCTTGAAGATGCATGGTGACCACATTCTCCTTGGTGGATATCCTGAAGTATGTCAAGTCCTTCCTCCGGATCAACCACACCGTTGTAGTACGGTGGTACACTCCTCCTTGTATAGTTCGACATTGATAATGCTATAGGCCTTTGCCCTTCTCTAGATCTGCCTTGAGAGTATCTTGTCACGGCAGGATTGTTGGGTCCACAGCATAGAAAACAAAAAATTCCTACGATGAGAACTATACGCCAAGATCTATCTACTAGATACAGAGCAACGGGTGGACATACATCCATGGAGAACTTACCTTCGAAGACAACGAGTTTTGTTAACGAGTAGGAACTCGTGGTTGATGTAGTCGTACGCTTGTTGATCTCAAGATCGTGTGGAAGTCCGAGCGCCGCAAATAGCAGCGCATCCGTCCTCGCACACACGTTCAAGCCACAGGACAACCTCCACCTCCTCGCTCCAGCGAATCAGCGGAAGCAGTAACTCCTTCCAGACGCAAGGCCACCGGAACATGTATCTCCTAATCCGAGACCATGGGGGAATATCTAGAGGGGGAGAGAGATCCTTCACGAGGAGGTATGAGGATGAAGGAGGGAATGGGTGGCCTTTTATAGGAGGAGGGGGCTGCCCCCTCTCTCCATGGCCGGCGCATGGGGGGTGACCCCTCACCTCCCCCATTCATGTGGTGGTAACCCCTCCACATTAAAATGCCTCTTCACATTCCCTTTTAAAGTCTCCACTTTAAATGCATTAAATTTCTCCAAATTTAATGCTCTCTCATTTAATAAAACTCTTTTATTATTTATTCAGAATTTTGTTAATTACTTAATTAACAAACATTCACATAAAACCCCTTGCAACATTTCAATATCACATGCAGAACCACTTTCTGCAATTTCACCCAAAACAATTTCGGTTTCTATCGAAACAATTCCTATTTCTATCAAAACATTTCCTGCGCTTTGCAAACCTTTTGTCTGAACATATGTGCTCCTAAATGGTGTTTGGCAACCCTTAAGTGTGTCACCCTACGGTTTGCGAATAATGCAGACATGATTGAGATCCTCTCAGATCAATAATCAGAAGCGGGACCTGGAGATCCATACTGACTCCTGCATATCAACGATGACTTCTGTGATCATGAGAACCTTTAACGTCAGCAATTTAATCCCTTTGTCTCATGATATAATACACGTCCGAGATTCGATCATCGGTATCCAAATACCTAGTTTGATCTCGTTACGGACATGCACTCTTTTCTCGTTCCCGTGATATAACATTCTAGTGATCACATCACTTGCTTGCAAGCTATCTTAATGTGATATCACCGAGAGGGCCCAGAGTATATCTATCCATCATCTGGATTGATAAATTCCACTCTTGATCTATGAGCCTCAACATAACACCTTCGTAGTACTGAACCCATCTTTATAGTCACCCTGTTACGGTGTGACGTTTGATGTTATCAAGATACTCTTCGGTGTTAGCAATTAACATGATCTCATGGTCTAAGGACTAAGACTACTTTGTATGATGTTATAGCAATATAAACATAATGACTTGATCGTAATGCTATACTTGGGATGAATGTTCATCACATCATTCACACAAATGGTGTACCTTGTTATTAACAACATCCAATGTCCATGATCAGGAAACTTTGATCATCTTGTTAATCAACAAGCTAGTCTATAAGAGAGGCATAACTAGGAACCCTTTTTGTTTATTAAACACATGTATTGATGTTTCCTATCAATACAATTATAGCATGCAAAATAAACATCTATCATATACAAGGAATATATAATAACAACTTTATTATGCCTCTCAGGGCATATTTCCTTCAGTCTCCCACTTGCACTAGAGACAATAATCTAGTTCACATAGTGATAAATCTAACACCCATGGAGTTCTGGTGTTGATCATGTTTTGCCCTAGGGAGTACTTTAGTCAACGGATCTGCTACATTTAGGTCCGTGTGCACTTTACAAATCTTTATATCTCCATCCTTGACATGCTCGCGGATGGAGTGAAACCGGCGCTTAATATGCTTGGAATTCTTGTGAGACCTTGGTTCCTTTGCGTTGGCTATGGCTCCATTGTTGTCACAATAGATCACCATTGGGTCCAACGCACTGGGAACCACATCCAGTTCTGTAATGAACTCTTTCATCCAAACTGCCTCCTGCGCCGCTTCTGAAGCAGCAACATATTCCGCCTCCGTTGTTGATCCAGCACCACAGGTTGTTTGGAACTCCTCCAACTAACTGCTGCTCCGTTCAAGAGAAATACGTATCCGGATTGAGACTTAGAGTCATCCGGATCGGTGTCAAAGCTAGCATCGACATAACACTTAGCGACTAGCTCTTCTTCACCTCCGTATATAAGAAGCATATCCTTAGTTCTTCTCAAGTACTTGAGGATGTTCTTTACCGCTATCCAGTGTTCCGAACCTGGATCAGATTGGTACCTACTAGTCAAACTAATAGCATGTGCCACATCCGGTCTTGTACATAGCATGGCATACATTATAGAGCCTATGGCCGAGGCATAGGGGATCTTATCCATCATCTCTCTTTCTTCCGCCGTAGCAGGACTTTGAGTCTTACTCAATGTCTTGCCTTGCAACATAGGTAAGAACCCCTTCTTACTTTCGTCCATATTAAACTTCTTTAATATCTTATCAAGGTATGTACTCTGCGATAGCCCAATTAGGCGTCTTGATCTATCTCTATAGATTTTAATGCCTAATATATATGAAGCTTCACCAAGGTCCTTCATCGAAAATTTGCTGTTTAGATAACTTTTAACACTGTTTAAAAGATCTATATCATTTCCAATCAATAATATGTCATCCACATATAATATCAGAAATGCCACATTGCTCCCACTCACTTTCTTGTAAATACAAGCCTCTCCATAAGTTTGGACAAATCCAAACTCTTTGATCACCTCATCAAAGCGGAGATTCCAACTCCGGGATGCTTGCTTCAGTCCATAGATGGATCGCTGAAGTTTGCACACCTTATCAGCATCCTTAGGATCGACAAAACCCTTGGTTGTATCATATACAACTCTTCTTCAATATTACCATTGAGGAACGCAGTTTTGACATCCATCTGCCATATTTCATAATCGAAATATGCAGCAATTGCTAACATAATCCTAACCGACTTAAGCATCGCTACGGGAGAGAATGTCTCATCGTAGTCAACTCCTTGAATTTGTCGAAACCCCTTTGCGACAAGTCGAGCCTTATAGATGGTTACATTACCATCAGCATCAGTTTTTCTTTTGAAAATCCATTTATTCTCAACGGCCTTTCGATCGTGAGGTAAGTCCACCAAGGTCCAAACCTGGTTTTCGTACATGGATTCCATCTCGGATTTCATGGCTTCTAGCCATTTGTTGGAATCAGGGCTCATCATCGCTTCTTCATACGTCGCAGGGTCATCTATTTCATCAATCATGAAATTCATAACAGGATTGCCGTACAGTTCAGGAGCTGCACGTGTCCTGCTTGACCTGCGAGGTTCGGTAGTGTCCTCTTTCGGAGTTTCATGATCAATATCATTAGCTCTCTCTTCATTAGGTGAAGTCAACTCCGAAACAACTTCCGGTGCTGCGCTACTCGCCATTTCATGAAGAGAAGGTTCAATAACCTCTTCGAGTTCTACCTTCCGACTACTCACACCTTTCGCGAGAAACTCCTTCTCAAGAAAGGATCCATTCTTGGCAACAAAGACCTTGCCCTCGGATCTGTGATAGAAGGTATACCCAATCGTTTCCTTAGGGTATCCTATGAAGACGCATTTTCCGCTTTGGGTTCGAGTTTATCCGGTTGAAGTTTCTTCACATAAACATCACATCCCCAAACTTTAAGAAATGACAGCTTAGGTTTGTTTCCAAACCATAATTCATACGGTGTCTTTTCAAACGGATTTAGATGGTGGCCCTATTTAAAGTGAATGTAGCGGTTTTCCAGTGCATAACCCCAAAATGACAGTGGCAAGTCAGTCAGAGACATCATAGATCGAACCATATCCAATAAAGTACGATTACGACGTTCTGACACACCATTACGTTGTGGTGTTTCCGGCAGGCGTGAGTTGTGAAAACTATTCCACAGTCTTTCATATGTGTGCTAAACTCGTAACTAAGATACTCTCCTCCACGGTCAGACCGCTAGAAAATTTTGATCTTTCTGTTACGATGATTTTCCACTTCATTCTGAAATTCTTTGAACTTTTCAAAGGTTTCAGACTTATGTTTCATCAAATAGATATACCCGTATCTACTCTAAATCAATCCGTGAAAGTAACAAAATAACGATATCCACCTCGCGCCGACACACTCATGGTCCACACACATCAGTATGTATGATTTCAATAATCTGTCGCCCGTTCCATTGAACCGGAAAAACGCGTTCGAGTCATCTTGCCCATAAGGCATGGCTCACATGTATCAAATGATTCAAAATCAAGTGATTCCAAAAGTCCATCAGAATGGAGTTTCTTCATGCGTTTTACGCCAATATGACCTAGACGGCAGTGCCACATATATGTAGATATATCATTATCAAGTTTAATCCTTTTAGCATCAACATTATGAATATGCGTAATACTACTATCGAGATCCAATAGAAATAACCCATTCAACACCAGGTGCATGACCATAAAAGATATTATTCATATAAATCGAACAACCATTGTTTTCAGACTTAAAACGAATAACCACTTTGCATCAAACATGATCCGGATACAATGTTCATGCTCAGTGCAGGCACCAAATAACAATTATTCAGGTTTATAACTAATCCCGACGGCAATATGGAGAGGCAGCGTTCCGACGGCGATCACATCAACTCTTGATCCATTGCCGACCCGCATCGTGACCTCATCCCTTGCTAGTTGTCGCTTGTTCCGCAGCCCCTGAACCGAGGTTACATATATTAGCAACCGATCCGTATCAAATACCCAGGTGCTACTGCGAGTACTAGTCAAGTACACATCAATAACATGTATATCACATATACCTTTGTTTGCCTTGCCGGCCTTCTTTGTCCGCCAAATACTGGGGCAGTTGCGCTTCCAATGGCCAGTCCCCTTGCAATAGTAGCACTCGGGTGTCAGACTTAGGGCCAGCTCGGGGTTTCTTTTCAGGCGCGGCAACAGATTTGCCGCCCTTTCTTTCCCCTCTCTGCTTGCCTTTCTTGTCCTTCTTGAAACCGGTGGTCTTATTGATCATCAACACTTGATGGTCTTTCCTAATCTCCACTTCTGCATCTTAAGCATTGACAGAGCTCGGGAAGGAGACTTCTTCATGCCCTGCTATTATAGTTCATCACTAAGCTCATGTAGCTAGGTGGCAGAGATTGGAGAACACGATGTATGCCTAAGTCAATGGGAATCGTTATCCCAAGGACACAAGCTTATCGGCCGTACCCACGACATTTTGCAGTACGTGCTCACTAACGGAAGCTGTTCTCTTCCATCATGCAAGCTATAAGAACCTTTCAGAAGCAGTTATAATATAACTCTCATACTGGCAGCATGGGTATCCGAAAATCATTTTCAATTCTCCCATGGTATCAAGGCATTGCCATTTTCGAAATGTTTTTTCGAAGTTCTGGCTCTAGCCATACAGTATGCTCGCAATAACTAAGTTTGGTCCTCCTGACGAGTATATAGACGCTTCGTTTACCTCGTTAGTGCGGCCTCTATCAGGAGCTGAGGGGGGCCTAGCAGCGGGCCTCTTAGCACATATTTGCTTTTATGCAGCAAGTGAGGATAATCTCTCAAATTCATAGCCCAGTTGGTGACAGTCTACCATTCGCAGCAAGGCTTCTCTTTCTCCATGTAACACATTGAAATTAAAGCAAGGTTAGGTTGCCATCTTTTTTTAAACAACAGAATTTGTAAATATATTTCGACTAAGTTTATGATAGATTGAGTTCAACTAATCCAAATTACTAATGAACTCCCACTCAAAAACGACATCCCTCGTGTCCTTTGGTGATTACATGACCAATCACTACACCAAGGCCGATCATCACGTGAGTCGGTGTAAAGCTTCAAAGGCGAGTATCTATATAGGCTATCATATAACTATATGACTCATGCTTAACCTTTCGGGTCCTGTTCCGAGGCCATGTCATGTACATGCTAGGCTCGTCAAGTAAGAACCTTAGTATTCGCGTGTGTAAAACTGTCTTACACCCGTTGTATGAAAGCGTAGAGTCGAGAACACCCGATCATCACGTGATTGCCTCAAAACCACGATCCACAAAACGGTGCATACTTAAGGAAGAACCACATTTATCTTGATATCTAAATGAGGGATCATCTTATAATGCTACCAAAAGCGCCAAACTAGCAATATAAGATGCAACATCTAATGTGTGAAGTGAAGGTGATATGGTCCATGCTTGATCTCTATCATTGCATCGTGGTATGATCTCTATCATTCCTTTGTGTGTAAGGCCAAGGTCTATGGAACTTACACGTTAAGTGAGTTGTAAGAGTATCTATCATACATCTACTTACAACAATACCATATCAAGACACTAGCCCAGCAACGATCTAAACTAGACGCCTCTAATTTATCAATTGCAAGTTTTACGTGGCTTAGGGCTTTCAGAGATAGAACCGGTCTTACCTACGAACATGAACCACAACGAGGATAACCAAGTTATTAGCAACTCGTTGTAAATCAGATATTGACTATAGTAGGAGAGACAGACACCCGCCAGCCACTTATGCAAAACAAGTTGCATGTCAGTCGTGGAACCGGTCTCATGTACGATGACATGTAAGGTTGGTCCGGCCGCTTCATCCCACTATGCCACCAATATCCAAAGTACATAGAAGATGCAATAACATGATCATCATCGCCCACATATAAACATATGTGTACTACCCGTGCAAAGCACCTACGCATAGATCAGGCTCTGATACCACTGTTGGGTCCGCAGCATAGAAAACAAAAAATTTCCTACGATGAGAACTATACGCCAAGATCTATCTACTAGATACAGGAAACGGGTGGACATACATCCATGGAGAACTTACCCTCGAAGACAACGAGTTTGTTAACGAGTAGGAACTCGTGGTTGATGTAGTCGTACGCTTGCCGATCTCAAGATCGTGTGGAAGTCCGAGCGCCGCAAATCAGCAGCGCATCCGTCCTCGCACACACGTTCAAGCCACCGGACAACCTCCACCTCCTCGCTCCAGCGAATCAGCGGAAGCAGCAACTCCTTCCAGACGCAAGGCCACCGGGAACATGTATCTCGCTAATCCGAGACCATGGGGGAATATCTAGAGGGGGAGAGAGATCCTTCACGAGGAGGTGTGAGGATGAAGGAGGGAATGGTGGCCTTTTATAGGAGGAGGGGGTTGCCCCTCTCTCCATGGCCGGCGCATGGGGGGTGACCCCTCACCTCCCCATTCATGTGGTGGTAACCCCTCCACATTAAAATGCCTCTTCACATTCCCTTTTAAAGTCTCCACTTTAAATGCATTAAATTTCTCCAAATTTAATGCTCTCTCATTTAATAAAACTCTTTTATTATTTTATTCAGATTTTGTTAATTACTTTAATTAACAAACATTCACATAAAACCCCTTGCAAATTTCAATATCACATGCAGAACCACTTTCTGCAATTTCACCCGAAACAATTCGGTTTCTATCGAAACAATTCTTTTCTATCGAAACATTTCCTGCGCTTTGCAAACCTTTTGTCTGGAACATATGTGCTCCTAAATGGTGTCCGGAAAACCTAAGTGTGTCACCCTACGGTTCGCGAATAATGCAGACATGATTGAGACTCCTCTCAGATCAATAATCAGAAGCGGGACCTGGAGATCCATACTGACTCCTGCATATTCAACGATGACTTCTGTGATCGTGAGAACCTTTAACGTCAGCAATTTAATCCCTTTGTCTCTGATATAATACATGTCCGAGATTCGATCATCGGTATCCAAATACCTAGTTTGATCTCGTTACCGACATGCACTCTTTCTCGTTCCCGTGATATAACATTCTAGTGATCACATCACTTGCTTGCAAGCTATCTTAATGTGATATCACCGAGAGGCCCAGAGTATATCTATCCGTCATCTGGATTGACAAATTCCACTCTTGATCCATGAGCCTCAACATAACACCTTCGTAGTACTGAACCCATCTTTATATTCACCCTGTTACGGTGTGACGTTTGATGTTATCAAGATACTCTTCCGGTGTTAGCAATTAACATGATCTCATGGTCTAAGGACTAAGACTACTTTGTATGATGTTTATAGCAATATAAACATAATGACTTGATCGTAATGCTATACTTCGGATGAATGTTCATCACATCATTTCACAAATGCTGTGACCTTGTTATTAACAACATCCAATGTCCATGATCAGGAAAACTTTGATCATCTTGTTAATCAACAAGCTAGTCTATAAGAGAGGCATAACTAGGAACCCTTTTTGTTTATTAAACACACATGTATTGATGTTTCCTATCAATACAATTATAGCATGCAAAATAAACATCTATCATATACAAGGAATATATAATAACAACTTTATTATTGCCTCTCAGGGCATATTTCCTTCAAGGATTCCTTCTTCAGGAAGTCAAATATTGGCTTGGCCCATGTGGGTATAATTCGGACTGAGAAAGGT